>OU696481.1:27500-727500 GCA_916048165.1 Spilarctia lutea | reverse complement strand
TATAAATGGGACACACAATAGCATATTTAAATATTTTAGGGAAAGTGCCGTATTCAAAACTGAGATTAATTAGTTGAGCAATAGGATCAGCGAGTTGGTAGCAAAATGTTTTTAAAATGGTTGCTGTTATTTTATCTAACCCTGGAGCACTGTGGGTCTTAAGGCTGTTTATTACATTAATAACCTCAGCACGATCCGTCAAATGTAAGGCCATAGTTTTTAAGGGTGCATCAGATCTTTTAGCTTTTTTGGCTAAGGTAACCTCATCCGAGCCAAGTTTTTGCAGTGTTTGATTGGCAAGGTTTGACCCCACGGACGTAAAAAATTTATTAACCTCGTCCAGTGATTCGGTGACTGTGGCTTTTAAGTTAACTAACTCTGTAGAGGTCGGCATATCAGGTTTATTCATGTTGCATAGATCTTTGATTATATTCCAAGTTTCCTTTATATTACCTTTATTTTTATTGAGTTTGTCGGTATAATAGTTCTTTTTTAGTGTTTTAAGTAGCTTTTTTAAAGTGTTTCTGTAGTTTAAATATTGGTTTATAAGTACCCGATTTCCTGGATTTTTCCTTACAGTCTTATTCATCCTATGCCTTTTTCTTATAGATTTTACTACTCCCACTGTAATCCACGGCTTCAATGGTCTGATACGCTTATGAATTTTTGTAACTGTTGTATTGGCATTTATGATGTTTCCTAATTTTGTGATAATTATTTGCGCAGCTTCATTCGCATCTGATTATTGATGATGATTGATGATAATTAAAACTATCTTACCGTTTAAACAAGAGAATGTTTGTGAATGAAAACACTTCAAAACTTTTTACTTTGTATTCTTGAAAGGTTTTACAAAGGTTTGTCTCGTCGACTCGATGTCTAACTTTAACATTTGGTACTTTAAAAATTTAAAGTCTTATATTAATTCCTGACTAAGAAAAGGCGTCCGGACTTGTTTAAACAACCAGATGGCAATTAAAACAACTCAAATTTCATCAAAAACTAAATCTGCATAGTTTGGGTTTAGATAGCGATTTGTAATTTCGTTTAATTACTTTTAAAGCAAAGGCTTTTACATTTAATTTGCTAAAAGCTTTTATACGTCGCTCTAAAATTGTAAGAATATTTTTTTCTTGTTTATAATATTAAGTTAATTCTCAAATATTATTTTCTTAACAACATAAACAAAGCATTACACTTTAGTTGAGAGTATCAAAAATAATTTTCTTGCAGTTATTCAAGTTTGATGACTATTATCAATGAGATATACCTTTAAATTCACAAACTTCATTACCACACGTCGCAAAAAATGTACCTATCATCATCATCTTTGAACTATGACGATGTAGCTTTGAAACCTTTTGACATTTGAAAGTAAACATACGCCTGTCTCACTTACACGCGTTAAAACAACAATAACGTCGCTATACTCAGACAAACACAAAGCATAAACATTACAATGGCGGACCAGTGTTGACTACTCTTTTACAAATTTAGCCGTAAAAACCGAGAAAAAAAATTAAAATTATAAAATAGCTGTACATTTTTTGTTAAAATAACTAATATGAAAAACAAAATCAATACCACACGTTAAAGAAAAGGAAGCCGCTTTTGAACTAATTTTAACTGTGACGACGTAGCTTTGAACCCAACAAAACAATAAATTTATGTCACAAGCGTCACAACTTCACAAGAAATACCAATTCTCGCTGTAATTACACAACGACAAAGCATAAAAACATTATGATAGTTGAGCAGTTTTGACTACCGTATGAAAATTTACTAATCAACACAGGAAAAATACTATAAATTCTGTATTTACTATCAAATATTTTAAATAGTGTGGACACCTTTTGTTAAAAAGTATATAAAAAAACATCGCTATAAAGAATCAGCTTCGTAAACAATTTTATTTTTAGATTCTTTTTATAGTTTTGAGTACAAATTAATTAAATTTAATAACAAATTATTTTAATGATTCATTTTTAATTTTTATATATATTTAAATATTGACATAAATTTATATAAATGTATAACTTCAAAGTATGAAGCAATGAAATTTTGCATAGATATTAATTTATACGTTCACGAAATTTCACGACTACAATGAAATTGCTAATTCTATTATCTCACAGATCACTCCCTTGGTGGTGATCTGTGTATTATCTATACTAATAATAAAGCTGAAGAGTTTATTTGTCTGTTTGTTTAAATGCGCTAATCTAAGGAAGCGCTGGTCCGATTTAAAAAAATATTTCAGTGTTAGATAGTCCATTTATCGAGGAAGGCTATAGGCTACAAAATGTACTAAGTTACACAGTGATTTTTTTATACAGTTCCTGTTTTGCGTGATAGCATTTTATGCTCTTAATAGAGTTACCACAAATGCATTTATCATCATTATCAACCGTTAATAAGCCGATGTTGCTGGATGTAAACCTCTTCATAAAAATAAGGTTCCGGTTTACTTTACGATACCGACTAGACTAGAATTGGTATAGGACTTGTCAAGTATCACCAATACTCCACTCCGTATTCGCAAATCGTCACCGTGTTGATTCGTGGGATAGATACTGATGGAATTATGATGTAAAGTCAATTGTTACTCGTATTATGTACTCGCTTACCACCAGGCGATACGTCTGCTCGTTTGCCCCCTATATAATAAAAAAAAAATGTGCATATTGAATGCATGTCCATTTTTTTTTTTTTTTTTTTTTTTTTTTTTTTTTTTTTTTTTTTTTTTTAAAGACAACTCCCACATTAGGAATAAACATCCTGTGTCGTGGGGGACTTTACAAACATACATGAAACGGACACAAAGAACATCCAGACTCGGGACAACAATTCGTGGATCACACAAAGTGTTGTAGGTACCGCGTGGGATTTGAACCCACGACACTTGGCGCAGTAGCAAGCGGCATGGCGACCGCTGACACCACTCTTTACAATCGACTGTTTGAGGATGTCCTTAAAAAGCAAAATAATTGTCATTACTGTTTAGTGGAGGTAAGAGAAACTAAATAGAAATGACTAAACCTGTCTAAAAGTATAAAAACTTAGAATAAGTTAAGAAGGTCATTTCTTGTTATAAAAATTCGTTTCTAATTCTTAGCCTCGCAAAAATGAAAATAATTTGTGAGGGTAATCTACAAAAATAATTCAATTTCGTATAGAAATCTGTAACATCTGTATTTTGAACATTCTTAAACATCACATGAAAACTTCTAGAAACAATGCAAATACAATCAACATCACCTTGAAATAGTTGAATCACAGGTAGAAAGCGAAATATTTTAATATTAAATATTCTGCATCAAAGTATGCACCTTCATAATCATAAAACAAACGTGTCTGGAAAGTGATCATGAACTGCTGTTTTTGGGTCAGTAGCGCAAGGACAGTGCAGTAGGCTTCACTTTATTTGCCGAGGATAAACCTAACTTGGCATTTAATGGATTCCCTGAACTACAGAAATAATTGAGTTCGTTCCATCAGCCTGATATTGGCGTAAAATTTAATTCGCTGGGCTTGATGAGTTCAATTCCTTGTAAGTTCAATGTTTAGCTAAATATTTAACAACTCCAAGATCAAATTTAAAACAGTCTTTTTACAGAGTTTCGATATCGCCAGCTGGTCTATTATGGCTTTAAGCGGACCCCAACATAGTTTAGGCAAAAAAGGATCAGTTTAAAATTTATGTATAACTCAACCTTTAAGAAAATAGAATCCTCCTAATAGGTCTGTCGATGCATTTGAGTGTTTTGTTTCACAGTACACATGGTGATAAGTGAGTACCACTATCACCAGCTTTAACCAGGTTTACTTTTAAAACAATAAAAAAGAATCACCAATTAGATAAACGAGGTGAATGGACCAACTTAGACCTCCAGGTGTCATATTTCATTATAATTTTAAAACTCTTAAAATAGGTTTTAAATTAAATTCTCGAATTTTTATTATTTGTAAAACCTTTACTGCAAGTGAACACTAATTAAATATTGTTACTCGCGAAAAAACCTCGTATTCTTAATTAACTACTCGTTTTCGCTGTAGTTTTAAATTACGATTGATTTTCATTGGTAACTTGGTGCCAATTATTATTGGTAATAGGAGCGACAACAAATTGAAGTAGTCCCATTTTTTAATTTTTATTCGAAATTCCCTTTGAAAAGTACAAAAAATGTAATTAATTAAATTGACGAAACTCGTCTTAAAATAAAAATAGACATGGTACATAGCTCATGGAACGCGTTCGATGACGATGACGCAAGTTCCATGATTTTTGTTCACCTAAAACAACTCAACTCGGCTTCCGTGTTTTCACTTCAATACAATACAGTAATTTAAGGAGCGTGTAATTAGATCTTATGCCTATTACGTTAAATTTATTTTCCTATTTTGTTTCTCCTATAACTTTACTATATCTAAATGCATAAAGTAGATGTATAAAATCACTAGTATTTCCGTTAATCTATGTGTATATGGGTAAGATACTCGTAACTGCGACAAATTCTGAATTTAACTGTGTTTATGTAACATCTTGAATATCTAAAAACAAGCGTGAATTTGCGCTTGTAGATAAGCAAGTCTATATTACAAACAATTTGACGTATCTTCCATATGAATTCATCTGCTAAAGTAAAGTCTCGGATAGCTTAACTGACAGATAGTAAATGTAGCTTTCATATAAACAGTGTCAAACCATCTGCAACCGGTAAAACAGGACATGGTTGCCTGGAAGAGATTGCCTTTGGGCGATAAGACCGCCAATTGTACCTCCTAGGTTTGTGTACCTTTTTAAGTAATCTGTTGTACAATAAAGAGATTATTATTATTATTATTATAAGTACGGTTATTTTTAATTTTTCTTCAAAAAATCTCATCAAAGTAAACACATTACTAGACCTAGAGATTTTTACAATTAATAAGATAAGAAATAATAAACTCTTTATTTATTTAGATAACAAACAAACAATATATAAAGGTAGAAAGCAATAATAGAGATACACAAACAATAATAGTTATTACCGGCACAGTGCAACAGGGATGTGCAGTTGGATTGAGGCCTTGAACTGACGATTTTAGGTCAGTACGGCCACGGCCGTGCCCCGGACCGCTTTGCATACCTGCCCCCATTTGTACAGCGCAATCGGAAATGTACTGAGTTTGCGGATGGCTGAATTTGATGATTTTATCTATAGGTATTTCATGTCGAAATATCTTCAGCCTTAAGCCGTAAGTTTTTTAACCATTTTGATCTGAATTTTAAAACTACTGAACCAGTGCTTTTTATTTTAGGGCTTGTAATTTTATTAAATAAATTATCAAGTGGCTCATTCGAGGTGGCTTCAGGCTATAGCCTACTGATTGTAGGTTCGATTTAAATATTTGTTCAGTGAGTACTATTATTATACTTTTTAGTTCTATTCTGAAAGTGTTTTTCTCATATATTAGAAATATTTAAAATGAGGTCTTTATCTTTAAAATTAAACGGTGATTAATGGGATTTAAACGGTTTTGTTTCTGTCACAACTATTTGATTTTCCGTCGAATAATGAATGCGTCACTTTTACCTCGTTTTCCAACGTCAAAAACATCATATCAAGTGTTGTCATATAAAATAATTGACACTGATTCGATACAATTAAGTAATTAATTAAATATTCAGCTAGAATATTTTTAATATTTACTAATTTTAATCCCACCAAATTAAAATTAGCAAATCCTAATGTTAAGTCTAGTTCCAAATATTAATTCTAGACAGTATTTTACAAATATCTTGGCATAATAACCTTATATATTTAAGTTTTTTATTATGTAGTTTGATAAATGTAGCATAATATATACTCTACCTAGTTTGAGACCAGACTGGTGTGTATGATATGTGCAGATATTGTTGTTACTATGCTGTAGTAGTACTTGGATGATAGAGTTTTACTCGGTAATATTTTTTGGTAAATTTTACTACTACTTTAGGAGGAGAAAGGAGGACCAGTTGGAAGAGCTTTTTAGAACACCAACAATGATACAATCGATAGAGGACTGCCATAGAGGTGATATATCTTCAGAGTAGCAGAGGTTCAAGGAACTCGGTGGCCCCGTACAGGGACAACCCCCGTGTGGAGTGGTCTTGTCGCGACGTTGGCTCCACCCAAATTGCAAAAGTCGCAAATTGGGGCAAGGCAGCGTCGACCAGCTTCGGAAAAAGCTGTTGTTAGTGCTAATCGAAGAGCCACCTATCGTCAAGGATCAGGCCCATATATTTCATCTGTGCCCGAACCGGTACGAGGATGAGTTGACCACAATGGAAGCGCCGAGGGACGGACAACGACGGGGTCCATGAAACAACAAGGCTTCTCGTCTTATCCAGGGTCACCCGTAAGTCCAGCGTCCATTTTTTTTTTTGTTTTTTTTTTTTTACGTGTGGAAACCCCCTCGGGCCGTCACCCCGCCGGGGTTTGCGTCGGGGCGGTGTGTCGGAATCGAACCGACTAAAACCACACGGTGTGCCAACTCTGCGCCTGAGAAGGGAGGGGTGCGGGGACTGCATTATTAACACAAACCGGACCCCTCCCAGAAGCCCAGCGTCCCTGCGCCAACATATAAGTGACCATTAGGGGGTCTTAATGTTCACAGATTTAAACAATTTTATAATTTCTCACGTTAGGACTGCGGTTTCACCTTGGAAACTCGATAGGCAACGCGGTTCACCAATAATTTCATTGAAATCGAAAGTGCATACAGCGTCCACAATATCTGACTACAAACCGAGTTATTCCAAACTTATTTATGTAGTGAGAGGGGTGCTTATTTGCCACAAATGTCTCAACCATAAATTATAACAAACAAATATGCGTCAACGGCGGCCATATTCTTTTGCATAGTTTGACTTGAAGTTTATTAACAGTTCAACTTCCTGTCATAGACCAAACAAAATTTCATGCCATGGACAATAACAAGAGGCGATGTTAATAAATCGATTATATCGATATGATCGGGACGATATAATAAGTGTGTGAAATTTCATACACCTCCGTATGCGTAATGTTCGTAAAAAAGAGTAGAAAGTTTTTGATTCACGTATTAATACATAGATTAGATAAAAGCGTTACATTTCTTAACTTAGTACATTACTTAACTAACCTAATTAGATTAAATTAAATATTAACTTCATACTAGTTCATGCACAAACTTTGTGTGATGTAATTAGATAAGTGAAAATATTGAACTATAAAGAAATATAATCTCTAAAAATTCAAATCGTAAAATAACATGTGTTGAAAAGGTTCAATCGCTTTTAGTGTACACGTGAATGTACGTTTATTTTGTAATACACTTAAATGTACCCTTTTACGTCAGATTACGAATCGTTAATCGGTAAAATTGCTTGACCTCTCTATTCCCAAAACATTTCAAAACCCTTGATAGTATTCTAATTAGTGTTAACTAATGTAACTGTTATATTCTCTACATGATTATAAATATCAAAGGTCAATGACTTGAAGTTTTAATTTAGCCAGATCTGAATACTATAAATGTCCGGGTAAGGTTGAGGCTTTCAGGTATTATTATTTCAAGCCAACTTGGGGCGTTAACTTTAGGACATGTCATCAAAAAAGTTTTATTTAATTTGACCCTCAAGCCGTGGACTCGGCATCCTAATGCGCTGCCATATCTGTTAGTGGTTGTGAAGTTTATCTTTGTGTTACATTTTATTTCCTTGTTATAAAATATTCTACGTAAACGTCTGATAAAATGAAATTTGTGCACATTTTTGTAATAAAAACCAAAGATTTTAATATTATAAACTAGGTACAGCGTTTTGTGAATAATAATAAAAATATATATTTATGACTTTGGGAGTTAGCTTCAGAGAATTAATTATGACTGGTTAAATATAAAAACACCCAAAATTGGTAGAAATTGTTTCTTTTTAATCTGGTGAAATTCCAAAAGATAAATTTTCAATTTTAGTAGTAATTTAGAACTTTACTAAGAACCATACCTATTTACAACAGTGAAATACAAGTTATCTCTCTCTGTCTCACTACATTAAGGAAATATAACTGTAAAGATAAATCGCTTAAAATTTAACCGAAGTTAATAATATAATCAACAGCACCACTATTCTGATTCAAATTATTCTAGTTTAGCTCAAAACTAAAACATTGAGACCAAAAAATATTTATTTTATTTATACATATATTTTGTGTCCTTTGAGAATTTTAAATGAACCAGTTCCCAAACGTATCACTGTTAGACAAGTCTCGTTATGAGCGTTGGCTTTCAGATGAACTATGCTTACGGGTTCAGGAGGTTTACGAACTGTCTGTTCCTGTGTTGACTGCTAATATTCATTCAGATTTCCTTCGCGATGCTCGCCTCCTCTTCGAAGCACGGCATTACAGATCATGTTTAGCATATTAAATAATACTCTGACATTGAATTCCTTTGCGATCCTCCAGTTTAGGATGTCGATGACCTGATCTACGAGTATCTAGCATACACTGGTACATTGACTTAATGTTGAATCTTATCGTATTTCGCACTGAAGTTGTAAAGTGAAAGTTTTTAATAGCAAACCCAAACTTTTTTCAATGTCCTTAAATTTAGTTTAGTTTTGAGTTTCTTATAAAATGAGGTTCCTTCTTTTAATTATGATCTTAGAACTTAGTCACAAATTATATACGAGGTTGAAGATAGTGATGTCGAGGATTGTCATGGTGGTAGTTATGATGATGATATTTGTGATTGTGTCGTGATAATAAGATACTAAAACTAGGCATAATCAAAATTTGAATATCATAATTTCATTTTTAGGGTGCTGTACTTCAAAGGAAAAAACGGAACCCTTATTGGATCACTTTGTTGCCCGTCTGTTCGTCAAGAACCTTTTTCTCAGGATCGCGTAGAATCGGTATCAAGCAGAAATTCATATTACATACTCAAGTCTACTGTCCATTGGAACTGTAAACGAATCAAATTTCTAAGCCAACGCAATCAAAAGATATAGCCGTTTATGATGCAAATTTTTAGTTACCTACGACTCGCACTTGTCCGGTTTTTTTATCTTGGCTATGATTTCCAAGTATTTAAGTAAATGAAAATGGGTTTAAATATTTGTGGTTTACTTGTGTGGCCTAAAAGTAGCATAAAAAAGAAATGAAGAGAACATTATTCAAAAATTAATTGCCCTTTAACCTTTAACATCTAAACGGAAATTTATACAACATAAGGACAACGTGTATATATTATGCACTGGTGTGCAATTATAGTTAGATATATTTAGACAAAATTAGTAAAATATATTGCGATGTTTATACAGAGTTTACAATTTATGAAACTCAGTCTCATTGTTATATTTCTGAATTATAGGGTTACCAAATGCTTGCGGTCAAAGTACTAAGTGAGTTTCACTCATTTATGAAATCCTAATGCAGTAAATCTCTCCGAGACGTATTTGAGTAGCACTCTGTTGTATTTACAGTGCAAGACTAGAGTTACTTTTGTATTTTACAGTTTCAAATGTTTTCATATTTTGAAGTAAATGTCAGTTGCTGGTCTATGTCCAGTATTAAAAAAACTGGCCGAATGTGAGTCGCACTGCCACACCAAAGGTTCTGTACGAAGCTGTAGGTATGTAAGTAAAATTTATGCATTTCGCAATTTTTCCTTTATCTGTGCTTGCGTTGCTTCGTACCAAATTTCAAGATTATGAGTTCTCGGGAAGTACATTGTAGGTTTTGATTCCCTTGCGAGTGTCAAAAATTTGTATAAACGGCTGTATCATTTGATTGCATTGGCTTAAAAGTTTTATGTTTTCACATCTCCAAGGAACAGTAGACCTGAGTATGTGACATGATTTCAACTTGACGCTTCCAAGCGTGCCTGAGAAAAAGACCCTTTTTCTCAGGACAGGACTTTTTCTTAGGACAACAAAGTGATCCTATAAGGGTTTCGTATTTTTCCTTTTAAAGGGCGAAACCCTAAAAATATCAGAAAAAATCAGTTGAAGACAAAGAATAGATTTTGATACTATATTAAACTAAATATGTGTTTATATATATCTTCATTTGTCTTTGACTTCTATCGGGACATCTTGTTTGTTGTCCTTGAAACGACATTTATCCCGATTTTATCTCTAAATTCACATTTAAGTTGCAATAATGTGCCTAACAAACAGTTACGTTCGTCCAATAACATTTTGTCACATTAGTCCTAAAACCCAAACCTCTTCTTTAAATGTATTTAGTCTAATTATTTATTCTAAACCGAAGATCATTCACACTCATAATTTTGTCAATTAAATCGAACTTCCAGAAAATTGGGTCCTAATTCCATAGTACCTTTCGTATTAATATCCACGGTACAATGGTTGGGCCATGATACTTCATAAGCCTGTTCGACTGGAGTTATAGCACGGTGTCATGCATATATGATCACCGTGCTGCATTGCTGCATTGTCTACATTCGCCATAAGTATGGTAACCACAACCCTTGGAGTCTGCTTATGCTTTCCATCAGGCAGATCAGAGTCATTTTGGCAGGACTAAACATAAAAAAAGTTATTATTTCACTTATGACTCTTAAGTAAATACATGACCTATCTGTTAGATTGTGTTCGTACAGCATCAAAACTAAATACTGTTGGCACCATTCACATAAATAAAATATCACATCCCTTAAAGTGCAAAAATTATTCATCGTGTAAAAAGCCTCAATTTTATTAGTGATATCTAAGTATCTATGAGAACTTAACTAAAAGCCGTAAATTATGGCGCTGACCATGAAAGAGCCAACTGAGCCCCGAAAGTTCAGGGATTGTGTGTGAAATCGGGCAGTAAATTCTGTATCGATTGCCAGTGTCAACACCGCAGGGAGCGGGCGCAGTTGCAATAACCTTGAACTGTTTTTGGCCTCCAGAAACTAGGTTGTGGCAGACTGTGCATCTGGCTCGGATGTTTGGTTCCTGCAGTTTTCAAGGTGCGTCTAATATGAATTTTGTGTGTGAGGAATTTAGGCCACGGTTTAAATTTAATGTAATTTTAAACTCTTAGCCGGAATTCTGTAAAAACAATGAACATAATCATTCCTTTTTATTTTCTAATTATTTGTTAACATAATTATCTTTATTGGTCGTGGAACTATAAAATGGACGCGTTTGTATACGTATAGCTGTTATTTCAAAGTTTATTACACGAGTAAATATTGACGATACGATTTTATATTATGTCGCTTGAAGAATTTATTCAGAGTAAATAAAAAAATGAGAAATTCTATTCCTATGTGATACAGACTGCTCTCGTGTATATCATTTGTCGCGTTCAAGAGTATCTTCATGCCAAATTTGATTGAAATAGGAGTAGACGTATAGTCGTAAAACTCGTCATTATCATATACTTTGAGTATGGATTTCTAATTAGTACGCAACGTTCTGTAAGAGATATATCAAGCAAGTACAATAAGTTTTGTTTTATTCTGTAAAGTAAAAACAATTGAAAAATTCAATATATTTATAAATATATCTCGTCAAAGAATATAAGACTGGTCACTCATATGCGTTAGATTAGACAATTTAAATTTTACAACTATTCTTACTGATGTAATTTATTAACTAAAAACATTGTATCGTATTATATGAAAATCCCATTAAAATCTCAATTCCTTAAGAAAAGAACTACTTAATCAATAACCATTTATTTTATTTAGTCTTAAATATAAACCCTGTGGTGTGTTGTCGAACCCGGTACTACATGTGTGCCATTGTCTATAACTGTCTTTTTTTAGAAAATGAACTCAAACGTTGTATAAACTTCATAATATGTATTGATTTAGTGAAACAAAAATAACAACTTTTGGTTATGTATATAATATTTCCTTTGACGGGACTTTGTCATTACCTCCCACGCAGCACGCATCTCAAGTCTTAATTTTTGATGTTGCCGTTTACTGTATTCATCTCTCCTATTCTTTGCACTTGAGTGCTTTCCTCTCAATTACAACAAAGACATGCCATCATTAAAATTAATGTTAACTTTGGAGACACGTGGTTTTCTATTGTGAAATTTATAAAAGTCTATTGTTATATTTATTATGTGGATTTTAGTTTCACATTTTGTACTAACATAAAGTGACTACAATCTTTGAAATTATAATTGTATCATTAATTATGGAGAATAATATGTATTTATTAAACGAAGCGATATCACTCATCTACCATTGCCTTTAAATGTTTCCATATATTCATATTAAATACGTATAAGTTATCTATTCCTGAATTACTATTTCCTAAAACCTAGTATGGGTTGACGGGAACAGGCTTGGACCAAATTTCATAAGTTCATAGATAACGCAGGCCGGTGGACTGGAGGGGTGCAGCCATAGTATTTTTTTCCTATGCAATATATTTTTTGCCAAATAGGTCTTGACACATACACACACTCATTTTTTGCAAAAAAGTCTGTTATTTTTTGCCGGGAAAGTCTTTACACATACACATTTTAAACACACACATAGAAAAACAATCGTCTGTTACTACGAACTCACACATAATAATGAAAATAAAACATTTGACTGCCTCGGTGGCGCGAGTGGTAGCGTAAGCGACTGCTGTGCTTGAGGTCTCGGGTTCGATTCCCGGGTCGGTCCAAATGTTTGTATGATCTGCAAATATTTGTTTCGAAGTTTGGGTGTTTTCTATGTATAATATGTATGTATTTACAAAAAAAAAAGTATATATGTATTTATATCAGTTGTCTAGTACCCATAACACAAGCTCTGCTTAGCTTGGGACTAGACGGCGTTGTGTGTTAAATTGTCCGAAATATTTATTATTATTTATTTATTATTCACAATTTCACACATATATAAACTCATAGCAGTGTAATACGTAGGCCCATTTATACTAAGACAAAGGGGAACGCCTGCATATGGCTACTCTCTACCGTGTTGCTCTACGTATAAGTAGGACTAAAATATGACCGTTAAATGCGGCTGTTAGACCGACGTTTACAGTCTGATCTAAAGATAAGAATTCATGAGTAAGATGTCAAACAATTAGATGTCAAACAATATATTGACCGATACATGTAATGCTAACCTATATGCGATAAAATTTGCGTCATGGAATATTCGTCTACGGTTGTTTATCTCAGACGATACATATTTCAACCGTTTTTACGACGACGCCAAAACCAAACGATCGTGAGGGAAGCAATTTCAAAGACATATAGAAACCGACAACGTAAATAATTTACGAGTATTCGTAAAGGGGTGAATACTAAGTGTGGGTAAAGATTTCCTTATTTTCAATTCAGTATTTGGCTTTGTATCTTCATAGTAGTTAGAGATCCAGAAAAGAGCTGAGGAAGGAAAGGTTACGACATTTGTGATGTGTAAATTCTCGTTTATGTTTAGACCTAGATACAAAGCGCAATAGATAAGCTGAAAAATAAAACCTTCTATGTTTCCCATTAGAAACATGTTTTTGTTGCCCGAGGAAGCAATTAATTGTATTGTACAACTATCTGACCTACGCACGTCGCGTCTGCGTGTACTATTATGTACCCGTAGCGTGATGTTATAACAGCGTAAACACATTTTTTTACTAAAATATGTTATAATGAGCTAACCTTAAAAGATAAACGTAGTAGCTGAACCCCGCGGTGCTGCCCGCGGTACGACAACAACCGCGGGCAACGCCGCGAGACGAAGCTAGTATCTTTATAAATTGTAGCCTATGTGTTATTCTGATGATGATTCTATATTACTTTAAAGTTTCATTAAAATCCATTCAGTAGTTTTTGCGTGACAGACCAACAGACATACTTTCATACTCACAAACTTTCGCGTTTATAATAATACTCGTATATCAGTAGGACATGCTGTCGCAGACTCCCAAATAATTATTACTATTTCCTGTTACTTAATTATTTTTCATTGATACTGCGCTCCTATTGATTTTAGCGTAATCATACTCGTATACAGCCTTCCTCTAAATATAAAGCTGAAATAAATTTTCAACATGGACCAGTTGTTTCTGAAATTAGCGCGTTCAACAAAACAAGCGAACTCTTCAGTTTTATAATTTAATTATAGATTTAGGCAAGACCTTGAAAAAAAGCAGGACATAGTGTCTTGTTTACGTTTTAACATAGAGCTTGTTTGCTACCTTCTCCTATTAGCCTTGCCCGCTCAATAATACAATGAATTTGATAATCTAGGAGCAGACTTTGTAATATATATTCCTCGATATAGTGTATCTTATATACAAAGACGATATTGTAAATTTTTTTGAAGGACGCAAAAATAACGAATCGTTAAAAATATATTATCATAACAAAATATAATAAAATTATCTGATAAATTGATTGAAATTCAAATTATAATTGAAACTTGGCGTAGCTATCAGCCTCTTCCAATATTTGGCGTATGGAGCAAGATGCAAGTTGAGGAGATTTTATCCATATCAACATTATGAAATAGAAATTAACTCTGTCTGTTAAACTTTCACGGCTAAAACGTTGGGCCTAGTGTAAACCTAATTGACTGGATGGAAACACGAGGTCAACAATTTTTTTTGTCTGATCAATGCCTTAGATTGGTAAGGGAGAGTGGAGTGATAACTGGAACCTTGGATCTACCCAATTACTTTATAGCTTTTAGCACATTAACCATAGGTTACTTAAATACTTATATATTAAATATATATTTATATATTATAATTATAATATATGCGATGGCTTTAGCGTCCATGTATCGACACTGTGCAGGAATATATGGAATATTAGGGCACGTACGAACTTTAGTCTTGTCCCTCTAGCGATATTGCGATTCTTCCAAATCGTATCCAGGTCCGGTCAGAATCTTCGAATCTCTTTTCCAGCTGCTCCGGTATTGGTGATGTTAGAGCCTAGGTAAATGAAATCATCCACCACCTAGGCTAAGCGAATCTGTGAGTTCCAGTTTCACGCTTCTGTCAACAACCATAACTTTTTCATCATTTCAAAACCAGCCCCAAGTATCCTATCTCAAGCAAACCAACATGGCAAGTTAAATAAAACCGTTTAAAAAGCGACTAGAGGAAATTGAAATTGTAAAAGAACTTTTTCCTCTGTTCGCTTTCTTCTTGGGTCAAGTTTATAACCTCGCATTTCTCATGGATTGGTCTTTATTAAAATACCGGTGCTGCTCTGGTAGGCTGCGGTTTCCAGCTACCCTGACATTTAGCAAAAGGCTCGCAGCCCAGTAGTGTTATGTAGTGCCGCTGATATTTGTCTTATAATATATTGGCTAAAAATAATAAGTTGTTTTTTTATTAGAGTTGTATTGTTGTGTTGTAGTGTGTATAGAATTTAAATTTAATAATGATGTTACGATAATAGAACATAATGCATACTGGATAACTGATTCACATATTTTTATGCAATATTTCAATAAATTGTATGTGTCAGTGTTCTGTCTACGTCGGCTCGTTTGCCTCTGAGACTATCAAAAAAGACTATCTTCTGTTCTCGAGGTGGTATATAGAATATAGTAGTTTATCTGATTTAAAATTATTATTTGTATGCTCTACCTTTTCCCACGATGAACAATAATTAAGGGACAGCCACGTGCGGTTTGAAATTTTTGCATCAAAATACATGTCAATCTGTGATTCTTATTTAAATAACAATGTACAAAACAATATACTACAGTCATATTATGGTGAATATACGATGTGGATACTTAAGTATAGCAATTTGCATTTCATTTCAGTACTTTTTTAAAATCACTGAAAATATGTAGATTTGTTACATTGATATTTTTATCCAAATTTTACGAACCGTTTCATGTTCTTAAATTTCTAGCAAATAAAAGCACTTAGTGTATGACGTTATCAGACCCTAATGCACTCTTCCCCTGACTATAGGGGAAGGGTTTAGTTGCAGATGTCCACTTACCATCAGGTGACCCGTCAACTCGTTTACCTCATAATACCATAAAAAGCATTCAACTTAATAGAAATGAAAATTCAATCAATCAGCTTTAGCACTTCTAGCCTCTTCGGAAGTGTGTCATAACAGTAAACAATACCAGGTCCTCCACTTGGCGTACGCAACAACCTTCATCAGTACGTCAGTTCATGTGGAACATTTTCCATTTACTTGTTAAGTATACAAATAAGCACTGCACTCGCATCGAAAGTAAATAGTCTAGAGTAGAGAGAGTTCAAGGTCGTAGCCTCTGAACTGTTCTTGGTAATTAGGTCACAGGTGACTCGGGGAGGCACGAGTTTTTAAAGCTTCATGGACTGTCCAATTTTAAAGTTTTGAAAGAAGACAGAATTCCGTGACAATATTGATGACAAACATAGCTGCATGAAATCGTTTCTTCGAGTTATCTTATTCTTCAGTCTTTTTTTGTATATGAGCCTGTCAAAGTGTCTCTACTCTGTTGAACACTGGTTTACTGCGAAATCGTAGTATCACCTCAGTCGAATCTGTCCCATTTGTGCCGAAGCATAGCTTACTTACCAGTAACTTAAGTTATGACGTATTTTATAAGAAACGTATATAAAAGAAAATTGTACCTGTAATAAAAAAATGTTTATGAATTTGCAATCACACTGAAAATCCACTGAATTTGTAGAATTAAAGTAAGTAAAAATTTTAATCATATTAAATACTAGCTGACCAACGCAACCTCGTTTGCGTCTTCAATTGCCCGTGGCGTGAAAATTTTCCCCCGTTTTTGAAACATTCTTCATTGGTGCTCCGCTCCTATTAGTAGTAGCGTGATGATATATAGCCTATAGCCTTCCTATTCCTTCGATAAATGGACTATCCAACACCGAAAAAATTTTTCAATTTGACAGACAGACAAAAATTTTAAATATATATATTTTGGTATGTGTACCGTATATACATTCATATGCATGTAGTAGATAGCGGTTATTTTAATATTACAAACAGACACTCCAATTTAATTTATTTGTATAGATAATGTAATTTTTGTACTTCCTACTTATTTCTTTTTCTTCGTCCTCGACTACCTGTTATTGTTTTAGAACAATATATGATTCATATTTCAATTAAAATATTTTTGTACACGAAATTTTCATTAAATATTGGTGTTTCAATATTTTCAATTTTATGGTGTACCTACAAAATTGATTGCCGGCACTGTTCAGTACAGTTAACCACAAAAGGACCTACAACAAAATTGGTTCAAAATGTATACAAGGCTGAATTATACAATATTATATTATTTTTATCTAATCGTATATATTTAAGTAATTCAGTTTGTCTGTCTATAACACTTTCACAGCTAAATCGCTGGAATTTATTTCAATAAAATTTGGCATGCAGATACTTTGATTCCTAAAGAAGGGCAACTTAACTTACTAGTATAGGGAGCAAACGAGCAGACTTATCGCCTAATAGTAAGCGATTACCGCCGCCCATGGACACCCAAAACTTCAAATATTATAAAAATCTGGTTTATTTTTCTGCCTTTGGCCATTTTCTTTGCATGACTGTGAAACGCTAATGAAGTCTATTTAAATGAAACCTTTTTAGAGGGTTTCATTCTGGAGCCTGAATTTAAGACTGTCCCAATCTGTTTTTAACTACATCTTACAACTTTTTACTATGACTCTTCGTGAATATTTTTATTCGTCAAATTAAAAACAAGATAAAATAGAAAATTTGTTTTATTTTTGTAGTCTTTATGTAGATATTTGGTCTTTTTTTGTATTTAGGTCACACTTTCAGGTAACAATCTGGTTAAGCTCTGAGTATGTGTTAAGTGATGCTGTATCTTCCTGTAGTAGCTAACTATTACAGACTATTTCCTGAGCTCCGCTGCTACGCTGACCTAACTGACCTATATTAGTAACGTTATCTGTGTTCTAGATACAAAACGTATTTAAATTGTAAATCAATTTACAGCTGTTTTGTATACTTTCACTAAACGTGAATTTTGTTCATTTCTGCATTACTTAAAACAAATTGTTTTTTCTTTAATCGACTTCAAAAAATAAGGAGATTCTCAAGTCGCCTGCATTTTTTTGTATTTGTTTTTTGTTTCACTTAGAACTTTCGACTAGGTGAACCGATTTTAATGTTTTTTTTATTTGAAAGCAGGTGCTTCCCGTGTGGTCCCATTTCAATTTGGTCCAGTGCTTAAAGTCGGTTTTTTTTTTGGTAAAATTTTGGTTTATTTATCATACCTTAGTTTATTTTTGACTAACCTTATGATGTAAGAGTTAGTGATCCTGACTGCTATACCAGAGCTCGAGAGCTGATTTAAAAAACAACTGACTGCCAGTGCACGGTTGGCCTAGTGGTTTAACCGGTCGCCACGCGCCGCTTTTTGCTGCGCCAAGTGTTGTAGGTTCAAATCCCACATGAAAACGCTTTGTGTGAGCCACACATTTTTGTTTTTAGTCTGGATGATCTTAGTGTCCGTTTTATGTATGTTCGTAAAGTCTTCCACGATACAGGATGTATATTCCTAATACGGGTGTTGTCTTAAAAAAAATGACTTAAATTTTTACTAGCTGAACGTCAATTCGTTTGGTTCTTTTAGGTACCGAATAACGGAAGAGGAATTATAGATTGCATTATAATTCTTTTTTTATCTCAAGCACTATCAGTATTTTTTCTATTTTTTAGTACTGTGGCATAGGCTAAGCTGAATTCAGTAATATTGTTTTCATCCCCCATCTCGTAAATAGTATTTTTGCTCTTCGATATCTGAAGGATAGAGGATCTAGAGGATAAATTAAATTGAATTTAGAACATCGTGTGTATCTATTTACTTCTACCTTCACGGTGCCGAATTTATTATACAACCTTTTATTAATACCTAAACTAAAATAAAAGTATATTGTGATTGTAAATGTTTTTTATTTGCATTTAGTAATTTTCTCGCTGCGGTGGGATGAAAGGTTCACCTCGTGCTCTTTAGAATCCTTCGGTTGCTCGGTCATCAAAATTGAGAACGCGGTTAAAAAGAAACTTCGAACTCTTGTGTAACAAATAACTATTGTTTTATTTTATGTTTGATTTTGTTGTTGACTCTAGTTAAATGTTTTATTTGGTTTTTTCACGTCAATGTTGTACCTTTTTTTTTATCCTCCGTGCGGAAATTCTCTCGGATACCTCCTACTGGTGGCATGTCGGACTCGAACCGACTAAAACCGCACGCCGTCCCGTCTTGGGTGCTAGGAGCCGGGGAACCAGGTGCACCCTGGTAAGGAAAACCCTGGAACCCCGACGTATCTCGGGCCACCTACCAGTTTGTAGGTGGCCCGAGATACCCCGATTGTGTGGGAACCCCGATGTTCCCTTTACTATCCCTTAGGGCGCGTACGATCCGCAGTGTCCGCGCCTTTACCTAGACCTGCTTCTGCTAGGGTGACAGTTGGCCTTATCTGTCACCCCTGGGCTTGCGCTTATGGAGGACGGACATCGTTCTGCGATCTCCGGCGCCTGAGTCGCCTGCGGTACCGGGCCCGGCGGGCCGGGCGAATTCTAAACCACTTCCGGTCCCGCTCCGTGGAGCGCCGTGTCCACGATCTGGCGAACGCAGCGGTGGCACTCAGGCGTTGGCTCCTTGCGGATCAGACACAGGTGATCTCCGAAATATTCAGGTCAATGTTGTACCTGCAATTATTTGTTTGCTTTTATTTGTGTGTGGCTATTAAATGAAATGTATTACTTTCTTTTCATATTACACTTCAGATCAATATTTGCACATATTTATAAGAATTATAATAGTGGAATAATAAATCGAAAATAACGTTTTGGTACAAATAGATAATTTACTACAATATTTAAACACGAGTATACATAACTTCTGATGGACTGCACTAAATTGGATTTGTTTTGTTTAGGACAAGATTTGTTTAGAAGAAAATTTATAGATAACTGCAAAAGCTTTTTTTTGACCGCGACTGTACACTGCCTTTGTTTTTTTAAATTTATTAAGCATGATAGTAAAATTGTTATTGTATATTTGTATGACGAATTCAGTGGGTGAAATATAAAGAACTGAAAACTGACCTTAAGATCTCTATAATGTACCATATTTCCAGCAAATAAAAAATAAAAAGAGGCTGTGGGGGAACGGGTATCATGTTCCACCCAACACAAAGGGAGGATCCTCCGACCAGGCGAGGTGATCATGCCTGGCGGGCTACTGCCCAACAGTTGATGTTGGGATATTGTATATATGATAATCGGCTCGGGAACTTTATTTGCGCGATTCAGGATTGGTAGTTACTCCGCGTAGTGTAGTTTGTAAGTACAGTGCGTTACTTCGTAGTTCAGTGTATCTTCGGTAGATGACGCTGTATGTGGAGGTCGCCACAAGGCTAAGGAAAATTACTTACACAAATTTTTCAGAAATTATGAAAATATTTACGAAAGAAAAATATGGTGGTACGAATTTCACCGGGTCAGTTAGTTGTTTAAATAAAGTAGGTAGTTACTCTCTCCTATCTCTCCTCATTGGTTTAGAGGTCATGTATGCAACTACCAATCAAGAGGTCTTAAGTTTGATTCCCTTGTTGCAGCAAAAGTATTGTTGGTTTTATTACAACCTGGAGTATGGAAGTTTGATAGTGTTGCACGCCTGTGCCTCAGAGAGCACGTTAGGCTGAAGTCATTATTGGGAAGTCAGAGTCTTCAAAAATACTGACAATTAATTAAAATTTTTAATTTAGTTCGCCCTTAGGATTGCGGAGGTCCGATCTTAGTCGCTTTTATAAACCTATTAATCTAGTAGACGACCCCAAATAATCTTGGGAAGAATAAAGGCTAGAAAGAAGATGCTGGGACCGCAGCTAACTGCTACAGAAAATGACGTTAATAAAAATAATGTACCTTATTAGTGCTTGTATTCTAGTCGGTATTTATTTTAATTATTTATACTTCCATTTGATACAAACTCAAAGTAAATAGAAACAGCACATCTAAGATTATATGAACATATTTTACTAATGTAATCGAATATAGTATATATTAATTGAAGGTGCATGGCCGACGGTAGCTCACACCGACATGCTCACTGACTCTCCATGGCATAAAAATGCATTCATGATAAAACTACTTACCTTAATTTTTTCATGAAATGTAAGTTACATAAAGTTAATATTCCATTTGAATGTGAAACTCGCGGGCTGGGTCTCCGCAACTCGACGACTTCAGTGCGCCTATTTTGCGTGGAGTTAATATTCCAATTCTTTTACTATTACAATATTTGCGAAAATAGCCCATTATACTTAAATCAGATTGCGTGTACTTGGATAAAATATGCCGTAATATCAACCAAATTTAGGTCAATGTCAAGCAATGGTTTTGGCAGCATTAAGTACGTCGTACATAGTAGTGTAGTAATTAAGATTCCGGTAGATAGTTTCCTCTAGGTTAGTTACTAAGCCATAAAGCGATATTGTCTATGATAACACTGGAAGAATTAGTATCTGTACTTGTTAGAGAACAAATAACATAGAGAATTCCCTAATATTGAATTAAAAAAAGAAATTAAACACTGAAGCCACTAAAATCAGTGTAAATTTGAAATGAGTACGAGTGAAATAAGAAAATTATTGAAGTAGATTATAAAAATAAAGAATGTGCCATACTTCATGGTCTGGGATACTTCCCATGACACCAAAAATGTCAGGTTTCTGACCCATCCTCCTCCTTCCTAATTCAATAATCATTGTTGTGCTATGAGGCCCTAAATGTTGGAGATAACAAGGTTTGTCAAAGCACTTGCGACTTTTGAGCTATATACACTGAACTATAGGTGCTGTTTGTCACTCAGTTTTGGGTGATACCCTCTAGTCGTTTACTTCCTACGTGTATTATCATCGTCAGCATTTGATAGTCCACTACTGGACTTACGTCTCTTGTTAGAAAAGAGCTTTAGTACCCGTTTGAAATAGTAAATAACAGTTAAGTGATTTTAAAAATGTATATAAGAACAGTCTGACTTAGAACCCTTTTAAATATTTAAAGTACATTTCAAAAAGCTGGATAACGTTGGATTAGACGAAGTTAAAATTAACAAGTATTCAATGAGATATCTAAAATGTTTGAACCACACTGGCAGGGCAATACCCTATTTGTTTAATAGCAAAAGGGTTCGCTAGAAGTATGCTTTGTTGCTCCAAACAAATAGATTTACGGATGAAGTTTAAACTAATTAAATTTTATTTACCAGCTTGCTTTTGTGCACTGTAAACAAGTAGTTTAGACCATTAATACTTTTTGAAGTTGTAATTAGTGTATGTAGAAGTCAAATGGAAAGGTATTTGACCGGATCTCTGGTATACAACTAGATCTTTTGCTGCCGTATAACAATGTCAATCATCGAATCGGTATGTTAAAGTAAATACTGAAGTCCACAGTGCTCTCTTAAAATACACACACATACTAACACTCACGCCTAATTCCCGTCTTGATAAAATACGTAGCTACTCTCTTAAATGAAGTGTCAAAATGATAGAACCGAAGCAAATTACTGAACAGAAAATTGCGTAAGTACACCTACACAAGGTGCTATAATAAAATTCAGGATAGACAGAGACGATAAAATGCCATTTGCTATGCCAGACAGCTCACTCCTCTTCCACACTTATGGGCGCTTTTAAGCTTTTGAGAGCGCTCGTGTGTATCGCTGCGGTATTGACGTTTCATTTAAGCTTTTCGTACACTACAAATTGGCTTGCCCGAAGAATGTGCTGCTTTAAAAACTAGAACAGTATAACAGTAATCAAAGAATAAAGTACTTGAACGTACAGTAAGTCATATTATAAGTACTTCTTAGCTTAATCAAACAAAATTGCATCATAATGCTTACAACCACATTTGCAGTACTATTTACCAAAAGTAATTTGCCTTGCCTTTTATATTTTTTTACGATAATTTCAAGATTATTTGACCGAGATATCGACTAAAAGCCTATTTGACACAGTTTATCATATATTTCAAAACTTTACTGCGAAAAAGGTTTCTACAATAATGGAACATTTAATAGGCTATTAAGAATACCATAAATATTTGCTTCGTACCATGTGGAATCAGAGCGTTAAGTATTTCCACTTAAGAGAGCATTGTTAAGAAAAGGGGGCAAAATATTCCTACTTGAAAAAGTACGGTTATGTTGCTACATAATATGAGCATGTAAATATTTGTAGTATTTTATGCATTTGAGGGCAAAAGAGCAGATACGTCACCTGATGATGAGCCACCATCAACACCAACTTACCCTGCAATCACCCTCTTCTCCAGGTTATAAACATGAGGTGAAACAGGGAATGGGCTTCGGGTAAGTTTTCTTTTATGTATGGCTCTGCAAAAATGACTCTACTCTGCTTGATGGCAAGCATAAGCAGAATCCAATAGTTGTGAAATATTCACTTAATGAAATGCAGTTACAGAATAGTACTTAGTTGGAATCTGTGCTGCTGTCTACAATTTCCATTGGGCTACAAAAATAATAGTGGTGATTGTGTCTGAGTTTAATCTACCACAATTACTATTATTATTACTAAAAACATATTGTGTAAATGAACGCGGACAGTGCAGCACGTTGACCCACATTATGGTGGCACTTTAAAATAAATTGTTCTAAATAAATTTTAGTATGACACTATATTAAAGTGAAGATTAAGATTAAGATTTAACAAAATAATAGGGATGCCTCATATTTATTTAATATTTTCTTTCTGCCACGCACAGCAATACTGTGGAATGATCTGTCGCCTGCGGTGTTCCCGGACCAATACGACCTTCAAACCTGCAAGAAAAGAGCGTACGTACGTCCTAAAAGGCCGGCAACGCACTTGTAACGCCTCTGGTGTTGCGAGTGTCCATGGGCGGCGGTAATCGCTTACCATCAGGCGTTACGTCTGCTTGTTTGCCCCCTAAATAATAATAAAAAAAGACGTGTGGCACTCGGTGACTGCCGCGGTAAAGCTATTGCATAGCATTTTTAATCAACTTATGCAGTTATAACTATATATTTATTTTATTTATGCAGTATTTTTTTTACTTTGTTTTTTTTTTCTTTTTCGTTTTCGTTTCGTTACGTAAAACTAAAACTAAAACTAAAACAAAAATAATAAGTTCTGGTATTTATCGATAGATGGAAAAACTAAAAAGTATCACCGCTGTCCCGGTCGGAATCGGGGGTGTTAGGTTTTTTTCGTTACGGAATTTCTGTCTTTCGGTCTCCACGCTCAAGGCCCGCGATAGAAGCTATGCAATAGCTTAAAAAAATATATATTACTCATTACTTTATAAGTCATTTTGTCTATTTACTAAGCTGTTTTAGTAGCGTTAACCTTTTCACAACCGTACAAAATAAACCGTAGGCTGTCGAATCAAACTATTTGCGAAGTAAATAACGAAAATTTCGTTCCTCTTGAGATACTATCCTAATGTCAAAGGTTATTTTCATCTACATCACAAACTAAATATCTCTTAAGTGTTTTTACCATTATACACTGAACTATCATTTACAGTAGTATGAATTAGGGTGAGGGGTCAGGTGAAATTAGTATTAACTTTGTTTCCGTCTTTAGAGCCAAAGACAAATGTTAATTTTTTTTTAAATATTGGTCTTTTAATCCTAGCTTGGACAATAAAATCATAAGCACAGTTATCGAAAGTTTCTTTTACTGGTAATATAATAAATAAATACATATTCCGGACATCTAACACACAACGCTATCTAGTCCCAAGCTAATCAGAGCTTGTGTTATGGGTACTAGACAACTTATAATATATTTTATTGGAAATACATACATATTATACTCGTACATAGAAAACACCCAAACTCCGAAACAAGTATTTGCAGATCATTCAAACATTTGGTTCGACCCGGGAATCGAACCCGAGACCTCAATCTTAGCAGTCGCTTACGCTACCACTACGCCACCGAGGCAGTATAATACCGGAGAATACTAATATATTCCTTAATATCTTTGGCTCAAGTATAAGGATTTTTTATTAAAATGACAGCTATATGATAGTGAAATTGCCATCAAAATTGGTTCACCCGTATTGTATTTCCAAAGTCAGTAGAACCACTCTTTTTACACGACTTCGGCGAAACCAAAAGAAGGGTAAAAGTTAAGGGACGTCTATGTACGTCTGTATGTTTTACCATAGCGCCTACTAAGTAACTACTGAATCGATTTAAAAAACGAGGGCGTCAGTATATTTGTAATAATGACCCGGTTGACATGAGCTGTTTAATTTTTCTCAAAACTGTATAAGTAGACCAGCTTGCCCCCGCGGCTTCGCTCGCATGTAATAAAAAGTACTCTATGTTACTTCTAATACCTCCAAGTATTTGTACGAAATTCCATGATGATCGGTTAAATAGTTTTGTCGTGAAAGCGTAACAAACAAACTTACTTTCACCTTTATAATATTATTGTGATTATTTAATTTTAAAGTTTTATTTATTATAATAAGAATATTTTTTTATTTACACAAAATACACTCATTACACCTTGCTTACAAATAATATTTATCATTGTTACAAACGAATTAAAAATAATAACAATCAGTTCATATGCAAACAAAAATTTTAGTTCTTGTTCTTGGCTCACAACCTAGGGTTATCACCTGTGACTTGGGAGTCAGAAAGAATTGCATTTATTTCAATAGTGACATTTCAAAAAGGCACTTACATTTTTTTTGCACGGCAGTCTTTAAAAACAAGAAAAAATCGTATCCATATAAGAATTCCAATAGCACCTTATACCTTTGTGCAGCCAATCACTTCTGACTACTCAATTTTCGATTGGCCTCACATCGGAACAGTGGAATCAGACGTGCCCTGTCCCATCCATCATAGCTTTTTGTAGACGTCTCTGGGGTCAAGAACCTCCAATATCGGAATCTGTTGACCTTCAGGTACGGAGTGAGGGCCGTAAAAATATATTCTATTACATATTTTTTACAGATTCATATAAAACGAAAATCAATGTATATAATTATTTAACCAAAAATTAAATGTATTATTAGTGACATATTATAAGAAAATCAGCCAAATCCGAATCGGACTCTCATAACGTGGGTTCCGTACAAACCTGTAGGTATATTATATAATATATATATAAAAATTCATACTTTTCGCGTTTTCTCCTTTATCTGTACTATAAAACATTGCTTGGAACCAAATTTCAAGATTCTCAGTTCATGGGAAGTACCCTGTAGGCTTAATTCACTTGCAAGTGTCGAAAATTTGCAGCATAAACGACTGTATCTTTTAATTGCGTGAGCTTAGAAATTTGTATTTTTCGCAGATCCAAGAGACGGTAGATTGAGTATTCCACGTGTGTCTGAGAAAAAGGGTCTTGACAGACAGACGGACATCACATTATCCTATAAGGGTTCCGTTTTTTCCTTTTAAAGTACGGAGCCCCTAACATACGAATTTATTATTTAAGATACATATGTGCAATAAAAGGAATCGCAATCCCAACCCTTATATAAGTCCGTCCCTGTACAGACCATCATCACTTCAATAGACTTAGTCGTTAACCTCTTCCAACTTAAAACAGGGCCGCACTTTGCCTACTGTTTTTACTAATTACCTACCCCTTCTTAATGGCTCTTGCATTTCAAATTCGTTATAATGGATTGGGTGAAATCAAAGTTTGTTTTGTTTCCGTTTTATTCTGTTTTATGCTTCTCTAATAGAACTTTCGAACGTTTGTTGTATTCGGTATAATATTTATTAATCTAACATATAAAATTCTCGTGTCGCGGTATTTGTTACCAAACTCCTCAGAAACGGCTGGACTGATTTTTATGAAATTTTATGTACATATAGGGTAAGTCTGAGAATCCATCATCATAAATTTTTCATACCCCTAAATGATAATTGTGACCCAAACCTAAATATTGTTTTACTTTCATGGCAAAACAACGTTTGCCGGGTCTGCCATTATTCCATAAAAATCATTTCGGTATTGGAATAAAATAACCGTGCGAGATGACACATTTGTACATATGGACCAACTCGAAAGATAAGATAAAAAGTAATGTCAGGATTTGGTTTCAAACAATTTTCAAGGTAGTAGAGACGAGAGACCACGAACGAGCCGGCATACTTTGTGTGATCCACAAAGTATTGTCCCGACTCTGGGTGTTCTTTGTGTACTTTCATATTTGTTTGTAAAGTCCTCCTCGACACAGTATGTATCAGGAGTGGTATTTATTTTTAAATACCAATTTGAGTAATAGTTACCTGTTTCACCTGAACACATAGTGATAATTGATAAAAACATTGAAGTAATACATCTCTAAAACTGTTCACTTACTTCGGCGACAAACTAAACACATTCAAAGGTCACACTGATCAACAAACAAAGCAATAAAAAAGTCGTTTTTACACTATCGACCAATACCTGTTGGTACTAATAACTTGACACATCACACAGACGACTGTCTGATCCTAAACTAAACAGAGCCTGTGCCACGATAACCAGACTGTTCATAATTTTAAAAGCTAGCAGTAGTTTTTTTTTTTTTTTTTTAAATGACAACTCCCACATTAGGAATAAACATCCTGTGTCGTGGAGGACATTACAAACATACAAGAAACGGACACAAAGAACATCCAGACTCGGGACAACAATTCGTGGATCACACAAAGTGCTGTACCGCGTGGGATTTGAACCCAAGACACTTGGCGCAGTGGCAAGCGGCATGGTGACCGCTGAAACCACTCGGCCAACCGTGCAGTCACTCTATATTATATATATATCAGTAAATCTATATTATAAAGCTGAAGAGTTTGTTTGTTTATTTGAATGCGCTAATCTCAGGAACCGTTGGTACGTTTTCAAAAATTCTTTTGTCAGTTTTGGATAGGCCATTTATCGAGAAAGGTTATATGTCATCACGTATATATACGGTACACATACCAAAATATATATATTTAAATGTTTTGTCTGCCTGTCTGTCTGTTTGTTCCGGCTAATCTCAGAAACCACTGGTCCGATTTGAAAAATTCTTTCGGTGTTGGATAGTCCATTTATCGAAGGAATAGGAAGGCTATAGGCTATATATCATCACGCTACTACTAATAGCAGCGGAGCACCAATGAATAATGTTGCAAAAACGGAGAAAAATTTTCACGCTACGGACAATAGAAGACGCAAACGAGGTTGCGTGGGTCAGCTAGTCTTAAATATTTCTAAATACATATATATTAATATGAATAAATAACACCCATATAGATAACAAAACATCGGAATTCATCACGTAATTATTTGTTCTGGCTGACAATGAAACCCACGGCACCCGTCTAAACAACCAGACTCTCTAACTAAAGACTTGGCTTAAGAATGTTTCACCTTAACTCTTTTTCAAGGCCCAAAATTTTCTTTTTCAGTAAAGAAAGGATCGATGTTAAGTGATGGTTCTGTTAAAAGTTATAGAAATGCTAAGTTATAGGAATAATATTTTCATAAGACAAACATAAGATTTTGAGTGAACTCTCGAAAACAGTCGTCCCAATGAGTTCAACGACCTTCTGTTTGAAGGTTCGCAATAACCACATTTCGCTATTGACCGACTTCCTGGGCAAACAGAATGATACAGAACTTTATTATATTGTGGTGGACATTTTTATGTGACTCACACAAGTATTTATCAAACGAATGAGTGCCCTTACATAGAAGTTTTTTTGGATATATTAGGAAAACTATTGGCTAGTCTTACGGCGGTAATTGGACCGTATCGAGGAGAAATGATCCAACCTACAAATAGGCCAAAATGAGAGTAATGATTTTAAGTGAATAGATTGCAAACGAACACACTACTGTGTCTACTGATGATAAATGGCTACAGCCACTTTCAACAGCAAAGTTTTAGTGGGCAAAATTTTGATATTCGAATTAAAATGTTACTTATACATATATTAAAGCTAGGGGCTTTTTTAAGAAGGTAGTAGATCCTCGTTGATTTATCCACGAACAGGTCAGATCGACTGGGGCGGTACTACGCTCGCTCAGAAGACCTACCTAAAGTGACAGACCTCGTGCTATCGTGATTTGTTGGTAAATGAAAGACCGGCGGCCCAATAAGATAAGATAAGATAAGTTTATTTGCATAAAACATGTGTGAACAAGATGTCATAGTATAAAATACAGTATAGTACTTAAAAACATGTTTTGCCATAGCTGGCGTACAAATTATTTATTATAATAAAAATGTCATGTTGTCATATTACATTAATGTCAAATATTAAATTAATAAAAAAAAACAATAATAAAAATAAAAGTAAATAAAACAGTTACAAAATTTAAACACATGCACAAAACATTATGACCATTATGAGGCTTAATTTATAGTATCGGCCATAAACTCCCCAATACTATAGTAGGCTTTCTGTACGAATATTTCTTTAAGCTTATGTTTAAAGTTATTTTTTTTGAGGTTTTTATACGGTGCTGGTATTTTATTAAAAATTTTAGGTGCCATGCTAAAAAGACTATTGCCCAACAGAGAAGTTTTTGCAGTCTGCATACAGAGCTTACTGTCATCACGCCTGTTACGCTTGACTACGTCTGCCAGGCGGGGAAACAGTGCTGGGTTTGTTTTTACGAACATGCACACTTCTAGAATATATAGGCTTGGGAGTGTCAAAATGTGATGCCTTATGAAGTATGACCTACAACTGTCCGTCACTCTTAGTCCAAACATAGCACGGATATATCGTTTCTGTAATTTGAAAACAATGTCTTTGTTAGTAGAATAAGCATTTAGTATGTCACTATAGTGTGAGTCACCATGTTAAATTATTGCATTGTCTGCATTCGCAATGAGTATGGTGACCACCACTCTTGGGTTCTGCTCATGCTTTCCATAAGGCAGAGTAGTCACTTTGGCAGGCCAAAATAAAATGAAACAATTGAAAAGTTAAAAGAATTTACTTAAAAAAAAAATTATAGACAAACGCCTTTTTATGGTACTGGAAGACAAACCGATCAGAGGGGTTATAAACGCATTGTCGCCTTCAAAAAACTAGGATGAAAAGGAAAGAGGTTTCGGCTCTAGTAAGTTCTACGGTAAAAACAAGTATGGAATAAAATATTTCAGTGTGTAGTCATTGTACTTAGGAATATTATTAGCATTCAATATATAAAATGAAAAGTAGTCAGCGAGTAATTCTTTAATTGGGTTGTGGATGGTCAATGTCAGTGGAATTTGTGTCTTGTTATCAAATATTATTGTAACGATAGCTCTTAAAGAAATTACTCTAAAATATATGACAGGTAAACATTTAAAAGAGTATAAATTATATTTGAGAAATGATAACAAAAATTTAGCTTGAATTGTAATGTGTTACTAACTTTTACAAATAAGGAAACAAGGAAAAGAGGTTTAATAATAATAACAGTATCCGCGCACTTCTCACTCACGGCCGTCTAAAAAACTAGGCATAGCCTGTACTATGTATCCAAGACTACAGATAAACACACTTTAAATAGGTAGGGGTCATGCGGTCCGAGTGCTCGCGCTATGTTTAAACAATTAGCTAAGCAACTGATTAACGCTTCTCTTGACCAGAAAGCTGGTCTTTTTCTAGCACAGAGACAGTTTTTGACACTTGTATGTAAATATTCTTACTTTTTTTTCTATTATTATTATTTAATAATATCTTAATAAAGTCACAAATTGTTCAAGCAAGTATATGGTAATAAATTTTGTTGTTTAAATATATTTCTAAATACACACATATTATATTGATGAATTACACGCAGACATAGAATAAATGATAGTGTTCATCACACAGAGATTTATATTGAGTTAAAATAGAACCTACGACCTCTGAATTTCCAGTCGGGATTAACCGCTATACTAACAGGTCCATTGTAACCTAACTCAATTAGTGAAATGCATCGTAGAAACTGATATTGTTATATTTGAACCGGCAGATTTGTCAATGTGATCATCAAAATTAAGAACCAAAGGTTTTTGTATGTCCGAGTCTAGCTTATTAGCCTAGATTATGTACTTTGTTTATGTGAAATGTTTTCTAATTTTCTGACTATAGTGTTTAAATTAAACGTTTCCTGAAGGATTTTCATAATGTGGCCATAAATTTGGCAATTTTTGTTTAAATATTTGTATTATTTTCTGGGATATATTTAACAACAAACAATGACTTCGACTGCCTCGGTGGCGCGAGTGGTAGCGTAAGCGACTGCTGTGCTTGAGGTCTCGGGTACGATTCCCGGGTCGGACCAAATGTTTGTATGATCTGCAAATATTTGTTTCGAAGTTTGGGTGTTTTCTATGTATAATATGTATGTATTTACAAAAAAAAATGTATATATGTATTTATATCAGTTGTCTTAGTACCCATAACACAAGCTCTGCTTAGCTTGGGACTAGACGGCGTTGTGTGTTAAATTGTCCGAAAATATTTATTTATTTATTTATTATTTATTTAATGATCAGATATTCATAGTTTTTACCTTATAAATGATAATAGCAAAAATTAGGGAAATCGTTCGATTTGAGAATCTTAGAAACAAAGAAGTTTTCCCTAAAATGCAAGTATAACAAAGCAACAAAAAATAATAGGTGATAAACCCTATGAAAGTACACTTTGGTTTATTGTCAAACACACTTCAAAGAGCATCATTTCAAAGACCTAAACAAATACTAGCAAAAAGTGTTTGAGCAAGCCCGGCGGTCATTCATCTCCTAAAACAATCATTGGTCGGATGCAAGCAGCTATATTCAAAATACATTTTTGGCATAATCTTCACCAAATTTCATTTCAGTGTTTACAGGATTTGCCAATAGACTACGTGGTGTAAGTTACAAGCTGTATTCCTGTTTTAACCGCTACGTGCGTCGAAGACAACTTTGAAGAAGAAAAAAAGGATTGTATGTATATCATTTGTCTAGTATCCATAGCTTGCTTAGTTTGGGACTAGATAGCGTTGTGTGTCACATGTCTGAAATATTTATTTATTTATTTTAACGAAAATTGAGACATTTAAAAAAATAAAGAATAAAATAATGTTCAGTATCACAAAGTATTACGCATATACGTGGTTACAATTCTTTATGTATCCTATTAAAACACTATATTCATTGTGTACAAGTAAAGAATTAAAAACATACAAACTCACACACTTTTATTTTTGTAATGTTTTTCTAAAATCAAACGCAATACCCAAACTATAACAGATAATAATTATTGTTACATTTGAAATGTCAATAAAAGAGATTAACATATTTTTGAATTAAAAACTTCTTTAGCAGCGCTGTGTACTTTTTTGGAATGGGTAAAAATGTATAAACTCGCGTCAGGTCACGTGTCCTGATCAAAAAAATTCGTAAGACGGATGTTTATTGTTAACAGCGCCATCTACCGATATACTTTGGTAGCATTCGTTTCTAAATAGTGGTCCTTTCTCAATATGATTTTATATACTTAAAGTTAATATTTCAGTATCCTAAAGTGATTTACAATAAATTAAAATAACGATTTTCTACTTACACAAAACCTTTTGTAAATCAAAAAGATTGTTTACAATTTTTTTGAAAACAGCGACATCTATTGGAGTATCAAATACTTCCATTTATTACTTACAATCACAATAATTTTTAGTTCTTTTTATTGCACACTATTAAAAAAAGCATAGGTGTTCATTTTAGGTAAGTTAAAACAACCGTTTGTATATAGTTATGTGTTTTCACTTCTGTCGGCAGTGCTTATGACTGCTTTGTGTTTTTATTAAGTTTGGGATTGAGTTGTTTAAGGATTTGTAAAACTACTGCTAAAGACATTCTAGTTCAATATATTGCAATTTGTTTAAATTAATTCGTTTCTAATTGTAAGAATTGATCACAAACTCTAGCTCGAATACTGTCAAAACGCTCTCGCTTTTACTTTGTACTAATGCCATTGACATTTAACCCTAGTTTAAATAAAATTACATTAAACACTTTCTTATCACGTCGAACTATTTAGACAGTGTACATACAGCTTTTTATTAAACGTTCTCGCAACTGTAGAAAAATTATATAAGTATTTATCTATAATAAAATATATATCGCATATAAATCTATACTAATATTGTAAAGCTGAAGAGGTTGTTTGTTTGAACGCGCTAATCTGGAGCCGCTGGTCCGATTTTAAAAATTATTTTAGTGTTGTATAGTCTATTTATCTAAGCTATAAGTTATAGGCATAAATGGGCCGGTTCGGCCAGAGTAATACCACGGCCTCATAGAAAACCGGTGTGAAACAGTGCTTGCGCTGTGTTTTACCGAGTGATTGAAGATACTGGAGGCCCATACCCCAGCCCCACCTTTCCCACCTCTCCCCATTCCCCCAAAGGCCGGTACTTGTAACGCCTCTGGTGTAGCGGGTGTCCATGGGCGGCGGTAATCGCTTACCATCAGGCGATACGACTGCTCGTTTGCCCCTATACAATAAAAAAGAAAGAAAAAAAATTATGTGACTCAGGGAGTCAATTCGCAAGGAAACTTGAAACAAATTATTTATCAGCCCGTGCGGTAAGCATGGTACAGTAGTGACCAAAACATACTTTTTAAGACGAAGCCTATGTTCAGCAGTGGGTCGTTAAAGGCTGTATAAAGGGCTTGACGCTGATTTGACTGCTCTTCTTTGTACATACACAGTGTCATATTTATATTACTTATAGTGCATGGAAATATGAGGAAAAGTATACAAAAAAGTTTTGTGTTCAAAACAAACACATATCTGCACGGTTGGCCTAGTGGTTTAAGCGGTCACTACGCCGCTTGCTACTGCGCCAAGTGCCGTGGGTTCAAATCCCACGTGGGATATTACTTTGTGTGATCCACAAAATGTTATCCTGAGTCTTTGTGTTCGTTACATGTATGTTTGTAAAGTCCCCCGCGACACAGGATGTATATTCCTAATGCGGGCGTTTTATTTAAAAAAAAAGAAAAATTCATATCAAATACACATTAATAAGTGTACTTTAAGTATGTTACATATGCACGTTTATAAGCAAATGATATAAAGACACGTACCTGTTTAAATATTAAATTTACTTTGAACACATAAACATAATCAAAAAAAAATTTAGATAACCAAATCATAATGCCAAGTGTCTTGTTCAGATTAACTGAACTGTGTATAAATTGAAAGAATAAATATTACACTTTTGTAAATATAAATGTCTATATAATACTAATATAAGAAATAGACTAATATAGTAATATTTACTCAATAGGCTGTGAAATTCGATAGACAGCTGCCTCAGTCAGACTCCTTTTATCATAATACTCGTACTAGAGTGTCACTTAGCCATTTTACTTTGTTATGTGGTATCCCTACGGGTCATTACCTTACTAGGGCTTACAGTAAAGTGGGGTATCGAAATCGAACCGACTAAATCGACATTATGGTTTTCCATCACTTTTCAGTCTATTGCAAGGAACTTTGGTATACCCTAGGGAGTCCGCGTGGTCATTGTCTAACGACTTGTAGAAGTATACACATTATGAAGGAGACGTGCAATATTATTGCTTCGGATGTGTGTGAGACATAATTTCCTAATACGTCATAACTGGAAGTAAAATTGATAGAGAATTCATTTCAGGCAGATTTTATTTTTCTACAGATATTGCAAGAATTATTTTCTCATGCAGTCTTGAATGGGTCCTTACTATCTTTTAAATGAAAACTTGAACACTAATGAAAAAAAATATATATTTATGTTATGTTACTTAGTATTTTAGAACATTGTGACCGCATAGATGGCGCAGTGGTGTAAGCAGACATCTCGCAGTTTCCAGACCTCATAACATAAGGTGTTGTTTATTTTATTGTGGAATAACAGCATATGTGATTGTGTTGTCTTTTTCCAAAGAAAAAAGGAATAAAAAGAAAAAAGAATGGAAATTACATTTATTTTGCAGCAAATTTCTAAAATGACAACAATGGCTTAGATTTTCTATTTTCTGTCACTCCATCATATAAAACATTTACAGTTAAAATTCGACTTCAGATGGAAATTTAATTATAACCTTGCAAGTTAGTGATTGCGTTCAGCACTCACGTGATTTTATTCAACTAAAATTCAGGTTTTAATCAGAGAACTTTAGCTAGTAGTTGTTTGACCCCGACTGGTGCGTAGAAATGAATTAAGATAGGTTGTGTACTAAATGGGATTAAAACGCACAATCTCTTAATACTAGTACACAAGTCAACCAAAATGAAGGGGTATTCTAAATACATTCTATTTATTTTTTTCCAGATAACAAAATATGAGTATTAGATAATGAAAAAACTCAAAACGTAATAAATTATTTCATCTAAAATGCTAATTGAATAGGTTCTTATCAAAGATACCGAACAAATACTTGTAATACTGTGACTATAGATCAACAACTCTGTATATTGATTTCGGTAATTATTATAATTGGTTTTATTACTTTGTGATTTAAGAAACTCAAAATCTTAACTAACATGATGAATGCACATGTGAGTTTGTTTGTAACGCAGTCACGCTTTAACCACAGAACTGAATTTAAAAAATATTTTACCAAATGAAAGTCATATTATCAGTGCGTTACAAAGGCTACTTTTATCGTTAATTTAGAGTTTATTTGGTTGAATACATACTCAACCAGCGGACTTACGCAAATTCGTTTGCATCTCTTATCAAACATGTTCGGCCTCTATTGGTCTAAACGTGATGTTGACTGTTCTATCATAGGCACGCCAGCAAAATGAACGAACGAAAAAATTTACATGGTTACATGGTTTCGGAGTTCATAGTGAGCAACAACATATATATATATATCTAGTTATACATAAGCGTGAAACGTAAAAAAAAAAAAATTGGTTACCCAATTCTTAGGAACAAGGTCAGAGAATATTAACGAATATATCACGGCACAACACTTGGAGGAGTAATGAATATACACGCTGAGAATCTTAAGGGAATAGTTAGGTCGAAAATAAAACACTAATTTGAAGGAGACTCTCAAAGTAAGGTCCAAATCTGTTGAACAACATACTTATGTTGTTATCTATTGCCTTAGTTACTTGCTAGGTGTTAGTTATTTCGTGGCAAGAAACGGAGTATGATGAGTGCGCCAGAGTTGGTCGATCGCAATGTAGGATGAGAGAGACGTTAAAATTTACACATTTTTTTTTATTTCTTTGGTTTGTTCATTTTCATTATTTAGGTCACCAGCAATGGTGGCAAAATACGTTTATATTTTTATCATTTTACTACGTTATCAATTTTCAAGTTTTATGTAAACTTTAAAAAAAAGGTTTTTAGGGCATTTTGGCATCTAAGTTACCTTTCATAAATAACGAAAAACGATAAAGATTTCGTTCCGTTTCATTAACTAATAAATCTCAATTTACAAAAGACCAGGCAGCTAATCTTGAAATTAAACTATATTAAACTTAGATTTCGCTCAACCAGACCATTAGTCGTCGTCGCTTGAGGTTTAGTTCCAGGATTGAATTAACAGTGATTCGTAACTTAGTTACGGCTTGTTAATTTCTCGACTGATTTAATACTAGTTGTACTAAATCTGCGTTTAATAACTACAATGATCAAAGCTTCCTTACTCGTTAAAAGTTCTGAACAGCAAGCATTGTTGATGACTCCTAGATGCAAAGAAATAATATACTTTATTGCCATCTAAGCGAAGGTAAGGTAGGACATATGTATGTGTGTTTATTGTAGTAAGTCGATTTACGCTGATTTCAAGACGTACGTACCGGCTCAACCGGGGCGGTACTACCTTCTCATCAACCAAAAGTGACAACATTGGTGCTATCGTGTTTCATTGGTGAGTGCGAGACTAGAGGCCCAATGATATATAAGCTTATCAATAGGCTACCATTGTGTGGGTCACTATGCTGTATTATGTACTCGTAAATGTCTAAATATTTCAACGAGCTATTTTGTTATAATTACCATAATTTTTGTCCACTTTTATATTATACAAACTGAATGTTATTGCTCCTTATGCTATAAAACCACTCTCGAAAACACATTTTACCGCTAAAAAGACATAATCGTAAAAAATCGGAACGTAGGAAGCTTCTGACGTCGGCAGCCACGGTCTGTAGATATTAAGCACATTTTAATCAACTTTTGCAAGATTTATTACCGAGGATTGTAAATAACATTGTAACTGGTTTGTCTTTCTACAATACTATCTAGATTAATTAATTTTATTTAGGTTTTAACTGTTTTCATCTGTCCTTAAGACTACTACAGATAAGCATAACTCGGATGTTACGGCAACAGGCAATCGCTTAAACATCACAATAGATCTGTATAAGTGATATATTTTTAAATATGTTAGCATGCCAAAGTAACTCTATTCTGCCTGATGTAAAGTATGAGAATCTAAGATGAGTGGTCACCATACTCATTGCGGATGTAGACAATGTCATAATACAGCATGGTGACCCACACTACGGCGGCCTCTAGCGCTCCGGTCTCTATTGTACACTGTTTAAGATTTTGTTTTGAAATGTTATTTCATTAATACTCGTATTAGATTTCCATTTTCGTCACTTTAATTATAATATACTTCATTTTTCATTTGTTTCCCTACTGTTTTAAAATGTATCTCACACATATTGGTAAAGATTCTATGGTTGTCTTCACTAAACTAAAATTCACTAAAATTTGTTGTTGGATTATATAGGGTGTTTTTTTAAGCTAGATAGAACTTTAAATTGTAAAAAGTAACACAAAAAATTAAATTTTGATGAAACTTTTTTTTTATTTGTTTCAGTATACTCTGACAAATCATCATGAATAGACTCACGCTTGAACAACGCTACGAAATTATCCAAATTTACTTTGAAAATCAGTCGTCGATTCGCGCAACTTATAGACGACTTCGTCATTTGTATGGCGTATAACACGAACAATGCTGGCCTCCAAGGCGTCAATTGTTGCTGGTTTATCAGCATAAACCAGTGACTTCACGTAGCCCCACAGGAAATAATCGAGAGGTGTCAAATCGCACGACCTTGGAGGCCAATTGACAGGTCCATTTCTCGAAATCAACTTATCGCCAAATTTTGATTTCAATAAGTCGATGGTTGCGTTCGCCGTATGGCACGTAGCGCCATCCTGTTGAAACCACATCTCCTCCGGATCAATGTCATCCATATTTTCAAACAAAAAATCATTGATCATGGTGCGGTAACGATCTCCATTGACCGTAACGCGAGCTCCGGCCTCATTTTTGAAGAAATAAGGTCCGATGATGCCACCAGCGTGAAAACCGCACCATACGGTGCATTTTTCTGGATGTAATGGAGTCTGTAGGGTCTGTTGTGGATTGGTCTCACTCCATATGCGGCAATTTTGCTTATTAACAAACCCGTTAAGCCAAAAATGCGCCTCATCGCTGAACACAATTTTGCGATAAAACAGTCGTCTATAAGTTGCGCGAATCGACGACTGATTTTCAAAGTAAATTTGGATAATTTCGTAGCGTTGTTCAAGCGTGAGTCTATTCATGATGATTTGTCAGAGTATACCGAAACAAATAAAAAAAAAAGTTTCATCAAAATTTAATTTTTTGTGTTACTTTTTACAATTTAAAGTTCTATCTAGCTTAAAAAAACACCCGTTATATTTTTTTTATTAAATAGTGGGCAAACGAACAGACGTAACACCTGATAGTAAGCGATTACCGCCGCCCATGGACACCCGCAACACCAGAAGCGCCACAAGTGCGTTGCCGGCCTTTGGGGGATGGGGAAGGAGTGGGGGAAGGGATTGGGGCCTCCGGTATCCTCACTCACTCGTTGAAACACAACGTAGGGACTGTTTTCCACCGGTTTTCTGTGAGGCCGTGATATCACGCCGGTCGTGCCGGCCCATTCATGCCGAAGCGTGGCTCTCCCACGAAAAAATCTTATTTGCTTATAGTCCAATTACAAGCTAACAAACTTACATTGCCGAATTATAGTTAATAGTCGTACGCAATACGAGAAAGCTTCAGTAGTGCAACAGTTTAAATGTGTATTTTTTAAGAATTATATTTAAAAAAAGATATGATGTGATATAATTATCTACGTATCGTATCGCGAGAAAACCACTTTCCGAAAAGAAACAAATTTGTAGGGTCAACAATTCACGATAATTTTTTGTACGGCAAAAGAAGTACTCGTAAGGAATGTGACGACTCTCCACCTCATTAATGTGTACGGTAGCATAAAAGGTTCTGTGTATCTGTGTGATCTAAAGATAAAAGCCTAATCCTGTCGCTCAAAGCGGATGTATGAGGCGTCGAACCCGTCGCAATCTCGCAGTTTATTACACCCTCTTTCTGTTTTAAGTGTGTTGGTCTACGTACACATCATTCACCCTGCTGCAGGGTGAATGGGACTATGAACTCAGTCGATGACACTTCGGTAAATCGGTAAAAAATATTGATGAACTTTTTGGGACCAACCGAGTAATATTGTTACCTGTGCGTCGATTATCGGAAATGTGACTTATTCTGCTTATATCTAAGTAGTTCTCAGCTTGGCCTTTTTATGGAATAGGGGGCAAACGAACAGACGTTTCGCCTGATGGTAAGCGATTACCACCGCCCATGGACACCCACAACACCCGAAGCGTCACAAGTGCGTTGCCGGCCTTTGGGGGATGGGGAAGGAGTGGGGGAAGGGATTGGGGCCTCCGGGATCCTCACTCACTCGTTGATACACAGCGTAGGGGCTGTTTCCTACAGGTTTTCTGTGAGGCCGTAATATCACGCCGGTCGAGCCGGCCCATTCATGCCGAAGCGTGGCTCTCCCACGGTGAAAAATAACGATTTTGAAAGTTAACTATAGGTACTATTTCATGAAAAAAGTTGTTTACAAACATTTGCACATTAATTGTTCAATACTACCTTTAAAATATTGATATGCATATTGTGCATTATAATAAAAATATATTAAGTCAGCTTTTGACCACGACAAGTTGTACCTGCTCGAATTATCAGTTGATTCAATTCTTCTTCGAGGCTATTATTACTCATGGCTATCTATATCTCAAAAGACTCTTGTGTGCTTTGTAAAAAGTATTGTTGAGACAGTATCTGCATTTCCTGGGTGTTTTAATGTGTGGGAACTATATTATTTAACGCTGTTTTCCAGAAGGCCGTCATATCATTCTAACTGGCCCATATGTGCTGATTCATCATCTATATTTCATTTCCATCATGTAGCTCAATAAAATAACTTCTAAGTCTGAGTAAAGTCCTAAATCTGTCGTTGTAGCCGAATACGGCTGTGAGTCTACACTACATGTATTACTAATGTTCAAAATCGATTATAGTGACGTGCACTGGGAGAGGCCTGTGTCCAACAGTGAACTGCAATAGGCTGTTGATGATATAACTAAACTCTTTTTTTTTTCATTCACTGGAATATATTTATTTCTTTGTGAGTATGTATGTAAGTTTTGCGGCACCATCTAAGAACACACAAAAAATTGAGGAACATTAATTTATTCAAACGTAATGACTATAATCTCCAACCTAAACTAGAGTAATTCCTGTCTCTTTGAAGGAAATCAAATTATATTGTGCCCTTTTAACAATAATTGGAAAACTATGTCTTTAATTTAAAATATATTTTTTTGCGTGTAAATTCTCTTAGGAAATTGAAAATACGATAATAGATACGCTGTGTAGGCGTAAAATGTTGGAATACTGACAAGGCTATCCGGGCTGGTCATTGAACTCTATATTATTAGGTTCAAAATACATTAAATTTAGTCTATATTCAGTTTAGACTATTGAGCATCAACATTTAGAAGGATAGAACTTAGATATAACAGTTATTAACATCAAAGTTAGTTTAACACTGCTGAGTTAAGGCAGCAGAAGTACTCCTGTTGAATAAAGATTGATACAAAATAATATAATTTAGAACGACTAATTGAATATATTAGACAGAACCATAGAGCAACACGGTAAGGAGTGGCTATACGCAGGCCTTCTCCTCTGTCAAATTATATGCTCAAATGGGCCTATGCATTACACTGTAATGACACAGAATGTGTTTGTGTGTGTGAAAGTTTTGGTTTAATTGTTATGTGTGAGTTTGTAATGACAGGCGATCGTTTTATTATATAAGTCGAAAATATGTATGTGTAAAAATTTTCTCCCGTGAAAAAGAAAGACTGTCGCGGAAAGACGCTATTGGGTTCCTTGAACTGTGTTGCTCTATATGTAGAACTGTCAAATTTGTCAATTGCTTGCCTCAAAAACTAGTTCTAATTGTATGTTTTCTCGAAACTAAGGATGAAATATGGAACGCTGATTGATTGAATGATGTTAGGTATCTGAATGGTGCTGATATGTGAGTGTTAGAATTGTGGTCTACTTATTCTTTAAAATGCAAGTATTTTCTTTGTGTTAAGCGTGACTCCATAGTACGACTTACTTCTTGACGATTTTCTTCATATGCAGTAAACCACAGATATTAATTAATCTTGGTGCAGTCAAAGCGGCACAAACGCTTAAAGGGTATAAAAATCAGCCATTTTCTAATCAAGTCTTTACAAATACCGTCTCTTAGCTCGTCAGAGTCAAGTTTATATCTTGAAACTTATCATAAAGTACCTTTTGAGATAAAACTTTTTGCCCGTTATCTTTGCCACTATTTTAGGAATCAGTCAGTAAGAAAAATAATTTGAATGTTATTTTTGGACTTTGCGGTTTAGCTGTAATTTATTCGTGTTAGTACTAAAATAAAGATTGTTTTTAAAAGAGAATTAAAAGTTTAGCTGGATCTGTGTGAAAGGTTTCTGGAAAAAGGACATCATCATGATAAAGTAGCTGTTTATTTTTTTCTTGTAGTCTCAATTGCCAGATTAATATATTGAGATATTGAATTGAGTTGAGAACTGAAACTGGCGGTAACTTATTCTTGCCTTAATTAGACAGTTTCTAGGAGTTTTATCGTATGTTGCTTTCATGACCTGCATTCTGTACTTACAACGAAGTTATAAAATGTGATATCCTTAAAAATAGAAACTGTAATTTATAAATATTTGATCTGAATCTCGGAATCGGGTTCAGACTCGATATGTCACTATTTTCTTAAAGCGAATAGGGTTATTTTATAGAATAGTTCCCGTTAGTAGTATATAGTATATAGTACGCACATCTTTTACGCTTTGTTTCAAGCTCTGTCTAATATTACAGAAAGCTACTGCTTTAAAATAATAAATAGGTAATCAAATAAAAGTCATTAGTGGAATTGGCTTTTTGTTTCATTGGACTCACAAGACATCAATCATAATTACAACTACCTGGAAAGCCACTAAGCAAATTAATTTACAAGATAATGAAAGCACCGTCGTTTGGAGTGGCTATCTTTATTGCCTATTATGGAGTCTACACTGTTCTTAACAGTTTTATTCGTAATTAATCTTTCGGATGCGCGAACGGGTACTTCCGGTTCCATGCACCGTGCGGCGAAATTGCAAAATTTTGCAGCACGGTGCATGGTGTACGAAAATGATCAAATCTTTTCAAAAACAATGCTCGGTGGTTATAAAAGTGATTATTTTTCAAAAGATGGATAACAAGCGTACATGGTTATGCCATATTTTATTACTAAACTAATGTTATCGCATTATTATTTACTCACAATTGAGCCAAGTATTAATTTACGCACCTATTGTGTTAATAAACATGATTTTAATATTTTATGTGGTTTATTATTCATTTTACTTATTATCCTCATAAAGTTCGATAACTAAGCTATCTACTGATATAAAAAACACTATAACTGCAGTAAAAATTCATTGAGAAACATATTTGTAAAAATCACATTTCGCTGTCGAGATATTCGCCATTTTGTCACTTTACAATCAAACTATTATTTGCGCCGAACACCAAATTACGTAGTATTTATATGAAGAAATAGTGTTTTTTAGTTAAATAATTTATTTTTTTAGTTAACTAGTGCAAAAGACAGGAACAATACATAAAAAAAACAACCTATTTATCAAGTTATTTAAAAAAAGGATTCGTTTGCTAGACCAGTTTTCATTTATTATTTTTAAGTTCTGAGAATTCTCTAAACTCTATGAAAATGACTGAATGCTAAAGAGAACAAACTGATCGTTCCATTATGTGACACACAAAGTCTATGGTCAATACAAAATAATTTAGTAAAACATAAACAAAGATCAGTTTACGTCTTGTTCATTGTCCGTGACTACTGTGTATGTGTGGGTGTTAATAGTTCCGGGACTTCCCGCTAGGCTGCGTGCAAACACGAATCAACGGCGATATACAATTTTAAGTGGCGTGCTATTGGAGAGGCCTATGTCCAGCAGTGGACTACGATACGCTGATGATGATGTAGAACAGTAATGGCGTGGGAGCCCTTTGTATGTGTGCGTCTAATTTCGCTCGTCAGGCAAAAAATTAGTGTTTATTTAAATATTTAGCTTTTCTAACACATTTTTGTTGCTATTCTATATTCTATATAAGATTCTCATCGCAATTATATCATTTTGTCAATAAAAACATAAGAATAAATGCGTAAAAACCTTCAAATGAGTAAGCCCTTTTCAATAGGTAATAGACTCGGTAACTTTTTGAGTAACACTATTCAAAATTACGCATGATTTATGCCTCAATTCGTATTGATAGTGGTTCCTAAAATAAGTATAATAAGTAAAATATAACAACAAACTACCTTCAAAATCACCTTATCGGCAAAAAAACAGTTTTAAGAGGCACTTGACAGATCGCGTTGCGTCATCGTCAACTTTGAAATTGGAACTCGTTTTTTTTACGGCTCTTGAAGCGCACTTGACAAACGAATGTTTTAAAATGTTGTTCGTATAAAGCAAATGCATAACAAACCTTTCTAGACTTCGTTATAATAACTTTAATACCCAAAATTAATTAAAATGCAAGTTAACTGCGAAAAACATGGATCCGTGTGTGCCGCACCGACGGGACAAACATGGATCCGTGTTCGTGTTGCCGCACCCGAGAGGTTAAGCCCTAATATTATACACTAGTGTACTCTATTAATTCCTTATTTGTTTTTTATGTTTCAAACAAACATCTGATAATAATTGACAAATACCACCCATGCGGAAGTCTTTAATATATTCACATATTATTTTAGTATTCATGTCTATCCTTTCCGGACCATCCTACCATACCTTGTCTGGTGCTGGCTAATGTACGGCCCTCTTTTTTTTTTGGGATAGCTGGCAAACGAGCAGACGTCGTATCGCCTGATGGTAAGCGATTACCGCCGCCCAAGGACACCTGCAACACCAGAGGCGTCACAAGTGCATTGCCGGCCTTTGGAGGATGGGAAGGAGTTTAGGGGAAGAGGTTGGGTTATGGGCCTCCGGTATCTTCACTCACTCAGTGAAACACAGCGCAGGCGCAGTTTCACACCGGTTTTCTGTGAGGCCGTGGTATCACTCCGGTCGAGCCGACCCATTCATGCCGAAGCGTGGCTCTCCCATCCCTCGGGGTGCTAACTCCCTCGAACCTGACCTCACTAAGCATTAGAGGCAGCACAGGGCAAATCACAGGTGTAACTAGCACATTGATTGCTTTGCGAGACCGAACCACAAAGGTCTCGAACTCGTTAAGGACGTGTTGAAACCCCCCACCGGATTGATACACCTGAAATACCAAAAGGTAGAGTCCAATCCATTCGTAGTAGCAGTTGGGTGCGGCAGACCATTTGAACAGGCCATATGCTTGGTGAATTTACTCCGAGACTCGCCGCTAGAGTGTATGAGATGAACCTCTAATATAAAACGTATTAGATACAAGTGCTAACAATTTAAATCGGTAAAATATAGATAACTATAAATAAAACATAAAATACCAATGGAAAATAACATTAAATTAAAAGTAGGATACGAGTGAGGCACACGCTTAAAAAATTCAAAACTTAAATATATCTAGTACTGTGCGGGTTCATTGCCCGAGTCATTCATCTATGGATGGCATATAGGAACCATGTTCTTACATTTTCCCGGACACTTCTCGGCTTATGTTAAGTGAAGGTATTAACTTTGGGACAGAGATTAATTTACCGTCTGTCACACATTATAAAGGGTAGTGAGAGGGTAAATTGTGGGTAAATGGATTTTATATTTATTAATAACTAACTGTTTTCGTAACTTCACTTGTGTGGGATTCTAATAATTGTGAACCGGTCGGTAGATATGTTAGATTGTTTGTCATTAAATGCTGGTATGGTGTAGGTAGGTAGGTAAACTGAAAACCGTTGGTCGCTTTTTCGTGTAAGTTTTTCTTTTTACCAAAATATTTTATATAAAACTATCGAAATTTGTACCTATGTGTGTTACCAGAGTCATATGTCCCGTATTTATGGGTTATATCTAATGGAAGTGATCACAACCTCTCAGAAAATCAGTAAAATACGTTCTCGTGTTATTTTTTACAAAAGGAGTGATATTACGAACCGAAATCCTCCCTGACCTTGATTCTAGGGATAAGGATACAAAGAGCAGCAGCATATTGCGGTTTCCCTTTATTGAGAAAGCACAAGAAATAAAACAAATGATTTTTGTTTCTTAAAAATTATGCAAGTAAGGTGTATTCTGTGTTGGAGGTCCATAATTTATACAAATAAATAATATTGTAGTGTCTGTTGTAACTATAAATAAACAGCTTTTTACTAAAAGCATACACGTATACAGTTAGATTAATTATTAGGCTACGGACAACAACTATCGTATCTCATGGTCGCCATACCTCCAAAGTTATGTACACAATAACCTGCAATATGTTTCTCTTTGTTTTCTTACTTTTTTATTTATGAGAAGACATATTTGCGACGTTTCTCAAAGAGTATCCATTTACAAAGTGAGAGACCTTTTATTGTTTGTTTATTGACATATTGTTGTGTGTTACTGATTCTACTACCTACACAGTTGAGTTTACAAACGTTTTCTTAAGGTTGGCGACCAGTTTGTAGGTCATATATTCTTATTTTATTTATTTAGCGCTCACTCATTTCATTGGGAAGAAAATGTAACTAATTGTTAAGTCTTTTAGGGTATAACAGCCTGTGAAATAAGAATATTACCGATACAAATTGTGGAGATTGTGGCAGATTAAGAATATCGAGTGCTGCCATCCGTATTCATCTCGCGATTAACTAAGATACAATAAGACTAAGAGGGCATACTACGAAGAAAAAGAGCACTGCAAAGGTAAAGAAAATTTCCAACAAATGCTATAGGGTCCAACTCGGCTGGACAGCGTGGTATATTAGGACAAAACCTCCTTTCTAAGAAGAGGTAACTCCGCTCTATAGCATCCCCTGCTTAGATCCCCTGGGCGATTCATGTGGAATTGTCGTCTACATTTCGATCAGGGTAGAAGGAAATTCCAAATGAATCTCACAGGGGACATAAGCAGGGGATCCTAGTGGACGGAGCCGGAAAGATCTATATCCATCAGTAAACTTATAAAGGTGGTTGATTAAATCTACTGAATAGGGATTGAAATCAGTAAGTACCCGACTAGTTTATAAATGTTAAAAAAGTTTTCACATCCAATTATAATTTAAAATCTAAGTGTAGTCTTAATATTGATGTATAAGCGACAATTACCTAGATCTAAATCCAAATTATAGCCGAACTAATATGTTTTTACACACATCTACTCACACATAAACCTACATCCACGCTATATAGTTCGAATTGAGCCTTAATACCAATGTTGTTTAAATAAAAACATTATTTCTTGTCGGTTCTCATACTAGCCTTCATTTTTTATGAACTGCTTTAAAAAGGCCTCCTAATTATCTCAGTTTTTAAATAATAAAACGACATATAAAACTAATTTATTTCTTAAGTTTTAAGTATTTACAAAAAGTACAAATCATCACACCTGTAACACATATCATCATCTTTAGGTGGTTAAATGTTTAATTATTTTAATAATCTGTTACAAAACTCTAAACTCCACGGGGAGTCCTCGAGATATTATCCAAATGGCACTTAAAAATATTTCTTTGGACACAACCAAATTGTAAAGCTGATGAAGGCAAGAAAATCTTATATTAGATGTCCAATATCACTATACTACGAGTATCTTTATATACATACTATATACAACCTAATTATACATTATTACAAATTGCACATTCAAAAGTTAAGTTAAGTTAAGTTTGTCACTTAAGTTGTTTTTAAGTATTTAAACTATTGGACAAAAACTCTCTTTTTGAAAAAAGATACTATAAATATTACGAAACTTGAGCATTATAGGTACGTATTGACACTGAAATCATTAAAATGCACAAGTGCTATGGTTTTATCTTCTCACATAATTCATAACATTCTATTTAAGACAAAGATAAATACTATGAAATTTTTCTCATATCAATTATTTCTAAACGAAAGCATTCCTTCATTTCCGAATATAAATACACGTTTCATTTTTTCAAACACACATCTACATCCTTGCGTTAAACAAAAGTCCAATACCAACAACAGGATTTTTATACAAGATAAGGAGAAATTGATTTAACCACACTTGTCTTGTCAGCTTGTTGCCGAATACATTATACTATAATGGCCTAGCAAACATAAGTTTCTCACTGCCTTGTCTTCTGATTATTTCAGCAGCTGCTGGCGAGGTAACGAACACCGCAGCCTGTCCTCCAAGTTCCATAAACTTCCCCCTTTTATAATTTTTCCCACTAGTTCTCCTTTCCATCCTATGTGATGTATCAAATACATCTTCTCCTTCACTATGATCATAGTCTACTATAGGTTCATTTACAGTTTCTTTCCTTCTAGATTCTATTCTCTTACTTCCATTCAAAAAATAAGAATGTGGGAGGTTTGACACATTCGGCGTGGATATCTGGCGAGTTATTCTTCCTCCAGAATCGATTCTCTCAATAGGGGGAAAATGCCTTTGCATATTTTCAGAAAAGGACTGTCGTCTATAATTTACCGGTCTGGAATCCAAAGGCTGGTGACCGAATGATGCTCTTCTCGTGAAACGGGATTCGTGTTCTCCTCGAAATGACTTAGAGCGAGTCTCCTGGTTGTTCGCGGACTTCAAGGAATCTTCGTAACTGCACCTAGGAATTGCAGATGGATTTGAAATGCCTTTGATAAAATCAGTTAGTGAAATATGATGAATTTATTAGTTTTTATGATAAGAAATTTAAATTGTCATGCTCGTGATACAATACAATTCGGGGTAGGAATCGAACCGAAAACCTCTGGCTCAATAGTCAAGACAACTCACCTCCAAACCATTAGGTTAGACAAAATATTTTTTTTAGGAAACCAATATTTGGTTTGGAATCAAACATGTTTGTGTACTCACCCACTACTCTCCTCGGAGGTGTGCATGCTGGATTGGCCGCAAGGACACTTGGACGTGGCTTCCGCAATGCCGGAGTCTTGACCGCTGGAATTCACGGACGTTATCGATGTATCTTGCCCTTTCCTACAGTAAAGTGTTCATGTTACTCTGTATGTGTGACAAGAGGTGACGTTTCTGGTATTATTATGTTAGTAACATGAAAAACTTGTACAGTTTTAGTGATGAATAATTATTAGATATTTAGGTAATTATTTATTCAGAAATAATGCTGATCCATTTACATACACAAATTTGTTTGCCGTTTCACTAGATATCTTTAGCAGTTGTCATACGCATGACTAATGCTGAAAAATCTCATGGCACTGGTAAGGATAAAAAAATATTCTGTCCTAATGTATTCTGTCGCCAAACGAGTCAAGTTCGAGAGTTACATAATCTATCTACATCTACATATCTATATTGCAAATGTTAGAGATATGTTAAAGCGATTAGAGTAAAGTGAGATCCCATAAAGAAAGAGTTAAAGTAAGTGATTATAAATCCCACCGAATTTATAATTATAAATTTTCGATATATAGTTGTGCTCTTCTTGTAAACCAGAATACACGACTTTTAACTTTTCTTTCATTATTGGTTCTCTTCTATATATATTCTAACTGTAGCATTGTAATTTAGTTAGGTTTACTCACAACCAAACAAATTGTAACTTGCCTTGCCTCCAAAGTACAAACAAAAATTGATATAATTAATATATATGTCAGATAAAGACAATATTTTTTTCAAGATCATTCAAAATCAGTTCACTGTGCCATAGCTTATATTTTAAGTGGCTTTATTGGTGGATGAAGTATATATGTGTATCTACATATATCTTTTGAAGTGTTCTCTGATGTCAATCACTGAAGCGTTTCTATAAGAAATATTATTTGACGAGTGAAATAAAAAAAAAACGATCTTCTTCGCGTCGTGATTGATGATCGAGTCTGTGATTTGGGGAATCGAGATTTTACGATATAATAATACATGTTACTTGATATTATACTAGCTATAGCCCGCGCTTTGCCCTGTATATCGGTGGTTGTAGTAAAGTAAAAAGCAGCAATTTTTCAAATAATTTTTAGTTGTTTAGGTCGGTAATCATTACAAAAATCTTACAATCGCATTTAAGTTTAGTTAGATTGTGTATGTTTCTGTACAGAGACCAATAACTCAACAGCAATTTAGTGTGGTAAGTTTATATTGCTTATTGGGAGATCCACGCTATGTATCTCGAGACGTTCAAGAGATAGTCCTTCAAGAGACATATAATTTATATTCTCCCTGAAAGTACAACCAAACTGAACTATATAACATCTGTTCTAGGCGAAGCTTATGAGAAACTATGCTGAAGTAGAAGTATTGTCCCTTAGTTTTAGTATAACTTTCTGTAATATGAATATCATTTAAAATATAATTGTGAAACTTAAAACAGAATCTATTTTTGTTCGAATGGTAGCAAGTTGCTGTCAAACTTTTTCTCTTTATATCAAAAGAAAGTACTTAAAAGGGTTATATTTTAGTATCTTCTTCTTGATGTAAAGTTTAAAATTCCAGGATTATGAGATTTGAGAGACTTTGACCCACTTTTAAAGTTTGTTCAATTTTGGGATCAACCAACGAATGGTTTGAAAATAAATTATGTAACAGGAACGTTTGTTATGCAAGGTTATTCAAACTTTAAAATGAAAAAATATATTTTGAACATTAATTTAAATACTTCAAACAATTTTACGTTTTAGAAGACTAACAGGAAAATCTCTTTTTTTATACTTCACTTTTAAAGCGATCAAACCTCGATTCAATAGGCATAAATTAATAATGGCTATGAGGTTACGTTCCGGACACATCCCATCCAGAAAGTTTACCTTTCTAATGGGCTTATCGTCTACGCCAAATTGTGAAATTTGTGGTGTGGTGGAGGATGTAGAACATGTTTTGATGGAATGTGCGCGGAACCAACAACTTAGAAATAGATTACTTAGTGATAAGTTGATGGATGTTGGAAGATGTAACAGCCTTATATGATTTATATGCGGAATATATAAGAATTATGTAAATTAAAACAGTGGCTATGATGGAGCGACATAGTCAAAATTGTGGCTAAGCTCCTTAAATAAAGATTAAAAAAAAAAAAACCTCGATTCAAAATTCAATATAGACAATAGACAAAATTTGAAGTCCTTATTTTATTCAGCTTATATAGGTTGATTTGTCATATAATACTCATTCCTATTATTCATGACTTTCAATTTATAGACTGATATAAAATCTATAGATGTTGTTTCGATGTATCACAAGAGTTTTACATCAGACTATAGGAAATCTTTGGATTTTCTTACAAAAATCTAGATTTTTCTTTACGTTAGATTCGAATTACAATAATCAACTTTTAAAACTTGAGTCTTTGAGACCTAAATAAGTTATCTTTCATGAGAATTAAGTAATTTTGTAACATATTTTATTAAACTAAAATATATTAAACTGTTTCGAGTTAGGTTGATAATAATAATTGGTTATTAATTGACTGCACGGTTGGCCTAGTGGTTAAACGGTCACTACACCGCTTGCTATGCGCCAAGTGCCGTGGGTTCAAATCCCACGTGGGACATCACTTTGAGTGATCCACAAAATGTTGTCCTGAGTCTGGCTGTTCTTTGTGTCCGTTACATGTATGTTTGTAAAGTCCCCCGCGACACAGGATGTATATTCCTAATGCGGGTGTTGTCTTATTAAAAATAAAAAAAAAGTCAAATATTTATACCTCTTCTGCAAGGGACGCTGATTAAACTTTATGCACATCCTTTCATGTTTCTGGTCAAACATATCGTCTCCGAACTGATTCTTCACGCATTTCTGGTGAGCCTTGCCAAACTCCTCAACAGTGTTCCCATGCGGGCAAATCTTCTTAGTACTGTGATTGATGACATCAATATAAGAATCTGCTTCACTATACGACTGGTTGAGCTCCTGACATTGATTCCCTCCAGATGGAAAGAGGCCTCCAAACTTTGTTAGGTGATCAGATGAGAAAGTGTTAAGATGTTGCTGGGAATATGGTTTGTGGTGGCGTCTGTTAAGGACAAAGAAGAAGTGAAGTGTTATTTAGTGGAGCTTGTAGCCGCTGAATCTGGCGTCGCTTCGATAACATTTCAGTAGCAAATTATAATTACTTTTTTAAATAAAGTAAAATTAATTTATAATAGTGATAAACATAGCTACAAACTGTAAGTTATTACTTGATTGAAATGATATTGATTTCTCATCACTAACACGAAACTGAGAACTAAATACAGACATTTATCGCTGTTTTAATAGTCTATTCTAATAAATTCGCCTCAGTTTTACTTAGCTTGTAACGAATAACTAAAAACAAATCCACCGCAATTTTAATACATTTTTTTCGTGAGGAATTTCGATAGGTAATGATCATTGTCATCAGTCTTTAATAGTCCACTGGTTGACAAAGGCCTTTTTGTATCAAAATAAGTAAAAAAATAACACTTAACATACTAACTGATATCATAAAAAATGTGCGTGACAATTTCCTCAAGTGATATTTAAAAATTTGAGTATATTTAAAACTAACAAAATACTAAAAACTAAAATTAAATGTACTCGTATTGTATGGAATAGGCAACAAAGTCGAAATGAGCGACTTTAAATATTAACTTAAATACCAAAAGCAGCGGCAGACGAAAGTTGAATAGAGAACACAGATCTGTACTTACAAAAAATATATAGAAAAACAAGATTCTTAAAACTAAGAACCAGGAAAATACCACGGATTGTACAGAAAAGGAATTTATTTCTAATAACGTCTAAGAGTAAAAACTACAACATGCAACAAATCAGGGTAGCCTCAAATATAATAGTGTTTCACAGTCTTTCGTCTGTTGTGATGATGATGTCTGAAAATGATAAGCGAAAAACATTTTGCTTACCACTAAATTGTTATTTATGAAACAAAGATTCAACTCAACCGTACTTCGTACGTACTTTAGATCAGCGTGAGTTATCGTACATATTTTAAATAGTAAGCAGTACGGATAGCAGTTTCCCATAAAGTTATTAACAAACACATATTATTATAAGTTTTAATATTAAGAAACCCTTGTGAAACGGAAATAAACTTTTGTTATTATTGTGTATAATAAACACTTCATTATTACACAATTTATTATTATATATTTACCATTTTTGTAATCAATTTATCAGGTCCTCATATTTTCTTCATAAGGAACTATATTTTAAAACCTTTTACCTAGAATTGCTTTATAAACAAAAGCAAAAAGAAATATGTATGTATATAATTGATAATAATATTTATTATTAATTTTATAATCACGTTCAGACCTGTGGTTTTATTATATTAATTTATAAACAACATTTTTTTGTGTGGAAGTCCCTTCGGATGCCACCGACTGTGATTATGTCGGACTCGAACTGACTAAAAATCGCACACTGTCTCGGGTACTAGAAACCGGGGAACCAGGTTCACCCTTGAAAGGAAATCCCTGAAATCCCGACGACTGAGGTATCGGGCCATTTACGGTTTGTAGATGACCCCTCCTGTGTAGGAACCCTGTTCCTTCTTTACTATTTAGAAAATAACTTTACCCTAAAATGTTATCTGAACATAAAAAAATTAGTTTGAAATAATTACCTGTTTTTCCTGACACAAAGTATACAGATAGCTGTTGTACACGCTCCAACAAACACAATACATCCCAGAGCTACCACACTGATCTCCATTGTACTGAGGAGCTTGCCACTTCTGGCTTGAACCATTGTGTTGTCACCTACTTCAAGGACTCGGAAACCAGACAGATTATGACGGAGGTCGATTTCACGTTTCATGAGAGACCTGATTTAAAAAAAATAGTTTTACTTCTTAAACTCGAAGATTTAGGTTGATGATTTACTACAAGTTGCATATGTTATAATCATGTTCAGACCTGTAGTTATATGTCAATTTATTAATTTAAAAAAATCATACGTACTTTTGCAATACTTCCATATCTATAATTGCATTCGACAATGGATCAACTCCATAAATATACATGTCAGTCCTGAAAGATTAAAAAAATATGTATGAAGGCTTTACAATATTTCACGATTGTAGAAGTTATCTAAGCTTATACAAGTTTATAATTAATTTTCTATAGTGACAGTAGAAACAAGTCTGGCCAACCTATAAAAGAAACGAATGCCCAAAGTTATGGCAAATATTCATACCCAACGTTATCTGCCCAATCTCTCGTTATTAGTCAAATACAACATCATAATAAAATTTAGTTTCCTTTTCTTTAGTATATAAGCCTGCTAAAGTGACTGTACTCTGCCTGATGGAAAAAAGCATCAGTAGAATCCAAAAGTGGTGGTCACCATACTCATTGTGAATCCAGACAATACCAACAATCCAGCATGATGACCCGCACTATGGCGACCTATTGAGAAGCCTCTGCATCATTGGAAATCCTAATGTCTGGATAGATAGAGGCATAGAAATTTCGAAGTGTTTTTAATTAAGTATGACTGAAGTCAAAGTGGAAAACAATGAAAAAAGTTGATAAAGTATGTGTACAGTGGTACAATAAATCTAAATATTTTTCTTTGTTACCATTTCAATATCATTTTCAAGGTCTTCTAAGTGAACTTATAAGAATTGGAGTGATCATCGATTATAAATGGCCCTCTCAGATATATTTAGAATCCGTAACACTTACGCTAAACCATCTGCCGACGCTTTCATGTTAGCCTCCAACCTCCTCACTCGGATATCATAACCCGTTAAGCCAGTCAACACATTGGTAATATTTTCAAGTTCCTTTTCCACTTGCATTGGTTTCGCTCCTACTGTTAACACCAACTGCTTGTTTTCATCTAGCACGTATACCTTGAGAAAAACCATATTTTTATTTAATTTTCTTATTCATAGTCAAATAACTTCGATTATGACTCGACAAACTATACGTATTGTTTACATAAAAAATGTATCTACAAAATTACTTACTCTAAGAGTCATCACAGTTATATTTACAAAAAAATACTGTCTGCTGTCTTGTTTTTTGAAAATTCCACGTAGAACAACTTTAATCAATACTTTCGGTTATAGGTCATTCATCTTACCCTTATATACTCACATTCACAATATTAATATGATCAATAAATAAACATTCAATAAATGAAGTAAATGGTATAGTGGTAATTTCAATAATACTCACAAAGACATTCGCGATCGCTGACTTCCCGTCATCAGCACCTCTCTTATCAGTTGCTTTTACATCAAAGCCAAAAACTCTTCCTGCATCACGAGTAAGTGCCGCTACAACACGCACTCGACCCGTCACTGGGTCGATGGCAAACCTTGGAGCCTGCTCGTTTATGATCTGGTACCGAATGTCTGCGTTTACGCCTATATCTGCATCCGTAGCCTGATGAAAATGACATTATTTACTTGGAAGAGCTGTTGTTCAACCTATTATTTAGTTGAATAGGAAACAATTATTCATTATTTATAAAGTTATAATCATAACAAACGCTGTCTACATTATTTTATGTAATTTATTTTACTATATTTTACAGTAAAATAGGTACGTAAAATACGTAGCCACAAGGTTGTGTTGCCAGTCCCCAACCCGCACTCGGCTAGCGTGGGGGTATCGCCTTAACCCTCTCCTGAGAGGAGACTTGAGCCCAGCAGTGGGATTATATGGGTTGTTGATGATAATACGAAGCGATCCATTGTGATACAAAATTACATTGCATCTGTGAAATCGATAACACTATCATGAAGATTATCGATTTCTTTTAGGTTTATTATTTATTCTAAAATAAGTGTTAATACATACCACCAGCTGCATTACTTGATGCCCAAATGGCACAGTTGTAGGTATTGCAGTAACTAAGGGCCTTCCGCCATTAGTGAATTTTGGAGGATTGTCATTCACGTCTTTAATTCTAACAATTACTTTCACATCAAACTTAGTCAAACCATCCATAATGTCATCTGCTACGGGATATATCATGTGTGGCAATTGTCTACTGATTTTTTGTCTTTCACCTCTAACTATAATTTCATATATGTCTTGAATTTCTCTATCTGGGCTCTTAATTAAATACAATGTACCATTTTTAGGATCGATCACAAAGGTCTTTTTCACGTCGATATCATTTTCATTCAGTATATAATATTTCATTTTGAAATTTTCGTAATGTTCAGTCAAATTCAGTGTAATTAATTCTACTGGAGTATGAACATTTTCTTCTATCTCAAGCTCGTAATATCTAGATATAAACACTGGCTTGTCAGATACTTCAACATCATCAGGCACATCAATCACTGTAAGTACCAGTATCGCTGTAGAACTTAAACTTGGGGATCCTAAATCAGAGGCCACAATCGTTACATTATGAATTGTTTGACTTTCATAATCTAATCTTGCTGTAGTTGTTATTACGCCTTCTTTTGAATCAATAGCAAAAAGATTTATTTGATTTTTCTTCTGAGGTAAACTGTACAAAATAAGACCATTGCCATTGCCGATAAAGTCAGAGTCATTTGCAAAAACTTTAGCAACCACTGTTCCTATTGGTGCATTTTCTTCTATCGAAACTTTATAAATGGGCATCATTCTCACTGATTCAAAATTGTGATTTGTTATTTCATCAGCCTCGGGATGTTTCCATTCTATTAGCTCATCATAAGCATAGAACTTTGGTGAATTGTCATTGACGTCCAGTACCTGTACTTCAACACTTACTGAAGATGACAGTTGTTTTTCATAACCATTATCTCGTGCTACAACTGTTAATATATATTTGTCTTCTCTTTCTCTGTCTAATTCACCATTCACGCTAAACACTCCAGTTAATGGGGATATCTCAAAAGGCAAATCTTTACCTGTAGGTTGTATAAAGTATGTCAAATTTGCATTTTGGCCAAAGTCCGCATCGGTTGCATCTACTCTACCGAGAACTCTTCTTGTGTACTGAGCTTCTTCTACATTAAAACTGTATAACGTTTTTTTAAACATAGGAAAATGGTCATTAACATCTTTCACAAAAAATCTAATAGAAATATGGTCACTCAACTGACCACCATCTACAGCTGATATATTGAGCGTAAATTCTGCCTCTGGAGGTAGTGTTCGTGCAACTATAATATGACCTTGTCTTTCGTTGATTACAAAATATCTTTTGAGTTGCATACTATTTGAAGGCATGGCGATCGGAGGACTGAAAACCTCTGAAATGAATTCATATCTCACCTGTCCATTGACACCACTATCCATATCTATTGCGTTTAATTTTAATAAAATTGATCCTATAACAGCGTTTTCTGGTATCAAAAACAGCGGACCTGCTGAGGCAACATTCAAAGCAAACTTATTTTTAGGTTTCATTTCAACATTCATTAATCCTGTAGTAGAATTACTCTTTATTTCACGATAAATCATAATTAAAGATTTCGTATCTGCTTCGAGTAAATCTATATTTTCACCAAACGGTACAGTAATTTGGTTAAACTTTGGTAAATTGTCATTTTCATCTAAGACATTAATTGTCAATTTAGCTTCAGAACTAAGCCCACCTCTGTCCCTAGCTACAATTTTTAGTACATATGAACTTTTTTCTTCTCTATCGAGTTTTTTTCCAATAAATGTGACGATGCCAGTATTTTCATTGACCTGAAACATTTCTCGTCCATCACCAAAAATCGTGTACGTGAATAATACATTCGGTCCAACGTCTGCATCCTTAACTATAATTTTATTTATCATTTTGACTTCCGTATCACTTGCTGCATTTTCAGTAATAAAACCTTCGTACATCGGCAACTCAAACACTGGAGGATTATCATTTTCATCTTCTACGTTTACCGTTACTTGATAAATTCCAGCCCCAGAGATCATTCCTTTCGTAAACTCGGCAATAACTGTCATGCGATAAGTACTTCTCTTTTCTCTATCTAAAGGCTTTTGTGCGTAGATCGTACCGTCTTGACCTAGAAACGTATTTAAATAATTTAGTTTAAAAGCTTTAAATATTTTTTTATTTCGGTATCGATGGTGATAATAACTATAGTTTAAGTACTTTTGTATTGTTTTTTTTTCAGTAAAATACTAACGTGCCATTATACGCATCTGACTACAAAAAAAAAAGACTAAGTAAAGTGTAGCTTGTGTGCTGGGCTTTACCATTCATTAAAAGTATCTAGCCATAGTTATTATGTTTTTTTTATTAAAAAAAACTTAAAACTTGAAATTAACCTATTGCAATGTCATCCGCAACATCCTGTTGATTAGCAATTGTAAACCTGATATTTCCAGAGCTATTAACAGGCATGGCACTCGTGTTAACATGAAAAATTTGACCAATAGTAGCACCGGCTACGTTTTCCTTTACACTGAACACCAATGGGGAATGGGCGCCTCTGAAAATTTAATTAAAATGTTAGTAGCAGATAGAACAATAATAGATAAGAATATGACTTTTTTTATTTTTTATTGGATTACTTTAATAATACTCCTCTTTCATCATTAACGTCGACAACATGGACGGTGGCATTTGTAGAAATACTTAGATTGGCGTTTTCTTGCATTGCTACTGCTTCAAAGTCATACATAGGTCGTCTGTATTTTGTCAGTTCATTTACTACTGTAATTACTCCAGACCGTTCTTCTACAGCAAAGGGCACTGAAAACAAAAATTGTAAATTCATATTGAAACTAGTAATTAGTTTATTAATAAAGACATTTACTCTAGATATAAATATATACATTATTACCTCCATCTTCATAACTATGTAACAAATCATATGAAACATCGTTTTTTTCCATTGCATCGTTGATGCGAATTTGACCGATACTTGTTCCAATGCCGACATTTGATCCAACCCAAAACTCATATGGTGCTCCAATGAAACCGGGCTTATCTGGTTTTGAACCTATAAACAGAATGATAGTTAAAATAATTAAATTACGGTCGATTAGGTTCAAGTACTTACTGTAATCTTAACGCTTTCGGGCCTAGTAGATTAGTTACAATAATTACCTTTAGAGGCTCTTGTTACATCAATAGTTACAACAGCTAATGAATATCTTCTTTCACTAGGGTTAGCTGGTTGATCAGAAGCTTCAATGAAAAGAGCATGTCTCCCTTCAACAATCGGTGATTCAGCGACAGTTATTGTTCCAGTTTTAGCATCTACTTGGAAAGGCGAAGTAATGGTCAAATTACTTGTTCTTTGTAAGTCATATAATACCATTCCATTTCTGCCTAGATCAGGGTCGACTGCTTTTACTCTACCAATTAGAGCACCAACTTTATCATTTGACTTGATTATAAACTCATATAAGTTACTTGGTATAAATGCTGGGTTATTATCATTAGCGTCTAAAAGAGTCACTTCAACGTTAACATAAGACATTAGCTGATTATCAATGTATTCTATGTTTTCGTTTTTTGTTCCTAATTTATCAGGAAAAATGTATGTGGTCCTGTTCTTAAGTGTTGGCACCCTAGGAGTAGTTGGAGTTCTTCGGTATTTAGCCAGGCGTTGCTTATCTAAAAAGGTTCCGACGACGTTAGGGTTCTTCTCTTTCGCGAATACTTTCATTTTTAATGAAGAATGTTTTTCTCTGTCTAGTACCGTCTGTAAAAAAAATTAACTAATAAAAAAAAATGTTACGTAGTTTATGTAAGTAAGATGAAAGTTGTGCAACTTTGTTATAGTAGCTGGCTTTATTATGCCTTTTTACTACTAAAGTCAGTGATTAAATATGATTTTTAAACCAAACAAACCAATTCAGTGTGAGTTTTTAATTTTCTTTACCTGATTTCGTACAGTGAGCCAGCCAGTTCTAGGATCAATGATAAATGCACCTTCTGGGTCATTTAATTGATACGTGAATTCTCCATTGTCTCCTTGGTCTTTGTCCGTTGCCACCACTTGTAGTACACTGAAACCTGGAAAAGGATTTATCTTTATTTAAAAAGAGGCTGAGTGAATGAGGACTGTGACGCCTCTGGGTGGCGGTAATCGTTTTCCATCAGGCGATACGCTCAATTCCATAAAAAAGTTATGAAACTCAAAATACATACCATTAGGTAAATTTTCAACAATACTAATGTTATAAAAATCTACTTCGAACTCAGGAAGATTGTCATTCAAATCGAGGACTTCAATTTCAACTCTGGCTTGAGCCGTCTTCAAGGGATTGTCATGTTGTGAGGCTTGCACTTGAAGTACGAATGTATTTCCTGAAAATATTTTTATTAAAAGAAATATAATATATATTACCAATAAAACAGCAGCATACGTAGATAACCTTTGTTATTGATTAATTAATTGAAGGTGCTTAATCCGATCCGATTATCGTATACATGTTATGCGACAATTCGTACAATGATGGAATACTAAACTTTTTTAATAATATAGAGTTGTGTGTGAGCTTTGACTATTTTATTTTTTACTGATAGTCGATATTGAATTGAAATTTAGAACGTGAGTTGTTCAATATTTCATAAGCATCATTTAACTTCGGCAGATGATCTAAATAAGAAAGAGAGTGAAATAATAATATCAAGGAATAATACCTGACAGTCCAGTTTCAGCATCCAAGTCAATCTCTTTTTCAAGATATAATGTGCCATTTTGAGGGTTCAAAAAGAATAGTTTCCTCTCGTTTCCTGACATCAGTTCATATTTCAAATCAGCATTCACGCCAAGATCTTGGTCAAAAGCTTTGATCGATGTTGGAAAGAGTAACTCTTTATGAATTATTTTGCCCTGCAAGTATTTTAAAAACAACATGAAAAAAGTCAACATATTTAAGCTTCTGAAAAAGGCACTGAAATAAAGTTGCAACAACTTTTGGAATCAGAAGGAAAACTAAATAGTTTCTACTATTTATGTCAACAGTGACGAGACCGTTGGGATACTTTATTGTCGATAGCGTCTTAAGGCACCAGTGCATATTCAAAACAACCATACCGGCAACAGTAACACAATTGCTCTTATTGATACGCTCACAATATCAAGTAAATCTTTAGAAGTGCAAACACATCGTCGTGAGTGGGTACTCACGATGATCTGTTTGCACTTCTAAAGGTTTTTCTTTTCTTTCTTCTTCTTCTTTTTTTTTTCACTTCTACTTTACTAAACTTTGCCTGTTAAACTCAAAACCAGTGCGACTTACTGAAAATTTTGTGCAACGACATATTTTTGGTAACTAAGCAGCAGTCATTAGATTACCAGCATTGATTGAATTCAAAGTTCCTAGTAATCGTCATCAATATTCGATAGGTTCTCAGAATACTGATTTATATGATAATATACTTCCTCTGTTGGCACGTGCCAAGTAACAAACTTTTGTTATAACTGACATCGTAAAACATGTGTTTCGTTTCGTTTTATTGTCCACTCGAGAAAGTAGTAAACGTGAACTTGCAATAAGTTGAAAACTTATGGAAGGTCACTTCTATTTGGACTAGGCATAAAATACTTATATTATAAATAAATATTTTATTTTTTTCCAAATATAATTAGAAAAAGCTTCTTAAGGAAAACTATAGTCTGTTCGTCCTAAACGCACTAGTAAAGTATCGATCAAATGCATTCTTGACCTATCAGGTTCCAAAAAAATATCATATCGCTCGAAAGTTTACATTGGGATTGACCTGGGTGTGAGCTTTATCGATACGCGAATGGATTATAAGTACTATAAAACAAACATCGGCTAATAAATATAGCATTTTGAACAATGCTTTGCAATATGTTGCAGTTATCGTAAAAAATATGTTTGAGAAGAATTTAAAATAACAATGGATAACATAAAACATTTACATTATGAAGGAAGCCTAATTGTGGGATCAAAAAGAATATGAATATTAAACACGACACTGAAAACTCTTAAGTTTTGGAATGCATTTATTTTATTTTATTACAATGCCTTGGAGTATAATATTTATAAAAGTGCATTTACCAATAGGGGATAAAACTCAGGAATTTGTGTTCTGTATAGGTCTGATGTAAACTTAGGAGGAAGGTCATCATTGTCCAGCACGGAAATGTGAACTGTCGCGTTGGTGCTGCGAGGCGGGGACCCGCGATCCTGTTAACAAATAAATTAAATTAAAACAATGGAAAACCTGTTTTTAAAACGACTAGATTAACTTATAAGTATGGTTAGTATATTTTAAAATTAACTTTAAAAAAGGCTTTGAAATCAATTGTCTCATTTTAACCATTAGGCTCTTGTTTTGATATTTATTGATATCAAGATGTTTGCTCGAAAGTGTGCATGCACTTTATTATTTACTAACAAGTTTGAAATTTTCTTTACTATAAGATTGTATGTAAAGAAGTAAATAAAGATAAGATAAGAAGGGGTTCCTGCTACATCTTTTGGAGTAAGCAAATTTTTTTTCTTATCACTAAAAGAATGATACAAGATTTACCTATATTATGGCTTAATACGGTAAATCTCTAGGGTTTATGTTGTGTTACAAAAATAGTCGGTATCGTATATCGCATATTTACAATGTTTTTTACAAGGAGAAATACGACTTTTTAGGCAACCTGAAAGAGTGTTATAACAATACGAGAGTTAGATATATGCCTCCCAAATGTGACCAATTACATCTACAAGAGCAGTTCGTTAATGTATATTTTCAAATTCCTGTTTATTACATTCAAACTAATTTATAGTAAATCACCTTTTATACTTAGTTTTTAAGTAACAAACTCTATCAGAATTTGATTAAAGTTCGAGATTGTTAAATATAAACATTTTCAATTATCCTTTAGGTGTATCGTTGGTTTCATATATCTAAAGTCTAGAAGTTTCTGCTATATGGATTAGAGCTCATCATTGTAATCAAACTTTGTGATAGATTAATTATAAGTTTGCCGCCTAGCTGTCTAGTGTACCGGATAATTGTTTAAGCGAACAATTTACAGGATTTTGTCACTTTATTCATTACAGATGGAGTGTAAATTTTAAAACATTTATACGTAGTTACATTCTGTGTGGTGACGTGTTAAAAATGCAGTGTTACTATCCATATTCTAATAAATTAAGAAGATTAAAGTTCGGAAAATGGAAGGAAAAGTTTAAATAAAAATTAAGTAAAAATATTTTAGGTGGTAGATTAACAATACGAAGTGTCACCACTCACACACAGTGAATTGAGCTGGTGACAGGTTGGTAGGTGTCGTAAGAAATCAAACTATATCTCAATTTTAATAATGCGAAATCGCAATCGGGTGTTACTACTACTGCAAAAAATAAACTCTTCATCAACCCAGCTGTCCAGCGTGGTATATTGGCATAAGTTCGGCAGTAAAGTGTTAAAAGCATCATCATCATCATCAGCCAATAGTAATCCTCTTCTGCGGCATATAGGCCTCTCCAGATGTCCGCCGTGCCACTTGGTTCCTACTTCTTCGTTTATTGTCATTTACTAAATATATAAATGCTAGCTAATTTCTACACCACGTAGAAAGTTGTTGAAAATTACAATAACTAATTGTTCCTAATAAGGAGTTGATTTTAATAAGAGGCAATTATCATTTCATTGTTTCTTCGAAGTGAGTCGATTAAATGTATTTTAAAATGTTGTTCTTTACCTATTAATTCAATAGATAGTGAAATTTAAATTATTGAGAATTCTTTGTGTAAAAGCGAAAACATTGTTGTGTAGTTAATTAATAAATGATACGGTTTCTGTTTATTTAAAACTATAAGTTTTAAGATCATGGGCTAACAGAACTTGGATTTTGCTTGACTATAACTTCATTAGTATTTCCATAATATTCCTTGATCTGATACAGCAGCAAATCTTATTAGAACTTGTGTTATTTCTATTTTTTTATAAAGGACATCTCCCGTATTAAGAGTATTTAATATATTATGCGTCGTGTCTTTACGAATGTACTCGTACATGTCACGTAGATCACCTAGACTCTGTCTTGTTCGTCACGTGACAATACTTTGTAGAACACACAAAGTAGGTAATGTCTCATGTAGAATTCGAACCCACGACACTCGGCATAGTAAATAGAAAACGATGTAGCAATCGCTCAAATAACTCTACAGTCATTACAGTCCATATGTTTAGTAGCTTTAAATATTGCATATATTTAACTTACCGAAGCAGTAATGACGAGCAAGAACTCCTTATCTCCCGTATCGTAGTCCAAAGGTTTCTTTAACACTAAGGCAGGTTTGTGTGAACTTTCCAAAGCAAAATGACCGTCAGGATCTCCTGCTATAATGCTGTACTGGACATCGGAGTTGGGCGTGTTAGGCTTGTCCCGATCAAAAGCGCGGATACCCTTGAAGATTGTAAGACCTGTAAATGTAAAGTTATGATCGATTAAAGAAATAAATATTGATCAGAATACTGTTATGGATTGTCAGGGAATGGAGCTGTCGTGCCTTATGCTGATTAGAGAACTGTTATAGGTGGCAAACGATCAGATTAGTTTTGATAGTTCTGATCGATGGTTATTAATGCGTTGCTTGCCTTTGAGTAAGATCTGGGGATTTGTATCTGCAATAACCACATTCATTCAGTAAACAGCAACTTTACACGTATAATAGAAGATTGACAGCAATATCATTCTACTGTCGATTCTCATATCTTAAAATCAATATCGCTAGTTCCAATAAAGTTAAAAAGTTTTATAATTTATTTTACAAGAAGTTGAAGTAATGTTGCCAAATCACGTGACAAATATAAATTCAAGATTTCATAAGAGACTCACATAATTTAAATCTCTGCAACTTTTTGATATTCTTCAAAAATATACAAAAACATCTTATTGATTTAATACAGTCAGTAAATTTTCTAAGAAATTTCGTATAACAAAACAATTTAAGTAGTTCTGAAAGCTAAAAATTTAGACTAAATGTATGCGAAAACCAAAACAAATTTGTTGGTCTTTGGGATCAATGATAAAATAAAATGTTTCAGTGTAAGTCCGCAGACAGCGATGCTTTTAAACTTTATTAATATCACGAGAAACGCGTAAACTTCCCTTATATGAATATTTTATAGCTCCGTCGAATAGAAATACTTTAAATAAAATCAACCAACACAATGTTTTATTTCTGAACAGTGATGAATTAATTTATTAAAAATAATCCAATTTTCCTGTCCATATTTTGCAAGAAAGAACTTCCAGTTTTATGGTATTGGCGGAAATTGAACTGACAGGTCATCTGGTGAGCAAACAGTAGTAAAGAAAGCGGCGGCAGTACCAGGGTGTATTGCTTCTGGTCTGCCATAGAGAATTGCACGTATATATCTATTGCCTATCCTTGTTTTCCCTTTGTTAAGCAGAGAAATGAACTCATCATATTTAACTTATCATAGTTTCAAGTCCTCTAGTTTTTTCTGATTAATTTTATTGCGAGCGGTTGCGGTCCAAGAGAGTATAATTTTACCTGGGAGTTTTTCGAGTGTAATAATTTTGGTATGTTTGTAGGGTCATTGCTGTAGATCCTAGTGTACAAGAGTTACAGTGGTGGCTGTATGTAAGGGATTATTCCCTTAAACAACTGTACTTAAGAGATATAAATGCGTGACAGCCGTTTGAATATGTTCTATCCACTCCAACTATGGGTTTTCGATAACATCACATACTAGGTGAGAATTGACGAAAGAAGTGACATTGATTTTGCTGTAGTACTGCTGTTTTGCTCCCGTGAAGACAGCTCACGTATTTTGAAAGGCTCAGTCGTAGTGAAAACTAATGAAACTAACAAATTATTAAAATATTTAATCTTAACTATATCCTGATTTTTGTTACCAATCTTCTACATCTAAAATGTAACTCCACTGACGTAATTTTCAGTTTCAATATATGAAGTTGGTTTATTAACCACGTCTGTCTTACCTGTGGGTGTTAGTTCATCCACGGCCACATGATATGGCGTGTCCTGGAACTTGGGTACGTTGTCGTTCACGTCTTCTATGTAAACTGTGACCGACAAGTATGCTGATATCTGCGAACACACAAGCAATTCTACATAATATAATATTAAGTACGCTTCACAAAATTCTATGACATACTATAAATTTGCAATCACACAAATATTTCAAGAATGTTTTTAAATATTTTTTATAGCAGTTTTGTTTTTCAAAGCTTCTATCTGTATTATTGCGACTATATTATGCAAAAGTGAAATGTGGGGTACAGGAACGGTTCTGTGTTATTTTCAACTTTAAACTTACAGCCCTAAAGTTAAAAATAACACAAAACCGTTGCTTAAAGAGAAATAAGGTATGTAGTGTCGAAAGATCGTATGTTACTAGTAGGTATATAGATTTCTTTTTTATTTACGTATTCAAAATCCAACAGATTTATTTTAAATGCATCAATTTTAAAGATACATTAATATCGCCAGAACTAGGAATGCGTTAGTTTCAATGATATTGAAATACCAAATTATTAATTTTACTTCGTAACTTCAGGTACCTTGAAACGCCGGGGTTATATTAAATTGAGCTATGTTAACTTTTTTAAAAGATGATAAACTTTACTTGACCAAAAGCTGGAAAAGAAGTAACTCCTCTTTTTGTAACATAGATCTTTAAGTAAAGAACCCCTCCGATAACTAAATGTCAATAAGGCCCTTGAGACTCTTGATTTCTCATGTAATAAAATAATTATGTATGTTATAGATATTAAGACGTAAAACTTAACAAACCAAAATCATATTCAAATTTTTAGTATTAGTCAAAGTCCTATAAAAAAGTAAAGAATTCAATGATCCTTTCAAAACAACACAATTTTCTGTTGATGCAAACGATACCTTTTGTACTTCAGATTTAACGACTTTTAGGAAAGTACAGTTGAAACCTACACCGCAGGCATTAATGGCCTATAAAATCTACAATAGAGCACATATAAAAATATTCAAGAATTATAACGTCAGTCGTAGAACCTAAATGTGCCTTCCCATCACAAAGACCCCTGTTGAACATTCTTTATATGTATTTTTATGCCAAACATAAAATTCTTCTTGTAATGTCATTGAACTACACATATGAAGTAAGGTTCCTCTCATAAACGTTTTACGTACATATGTTAAGAGCAAATTGGGAGATGCGAAAGTAATTAAGTGAATTAATAAGAGGAGTGTTTTGAAAGGATGCGGGTCGTATGAAATATAAAAAAAAAATTGTAGATTCGTCACATTGATTTTTTCAACCAAAAAATGGAAAGGTTTCTTATACGGTGGCTTTTTTGTTTTGCCTTGTTAGTTTGGTCTTACACAAATTTGAAGAAAAAATACCTACTCCAAAGATAGAAGATGCGCATTGGCAACCATTTTTGTACTAGTTCCATTCCAGTGTGTTACTCGCGTATTTTCAATGCCTTGTTACTCCCTAGAAAATTTCCCTATCAAAATTTATCAAACGGGTTAAGTGTTAGGAAGTAACATACTAAACAAACACACCAATTTTCGTCTTCACAATATCAGTGTGATATTTCTAAACAAAATGTAGGTTTATAAGAAACAAAATATACGATAAAAGCCAAATATTAACATGTCTCGCTTCAGAATAAAGTAGGACAAACCCCTGACAACGAGCAAATGAGCACAACCAACACGAACAGTTAAATAAACACCACCCTTTAACAATCCCAGATGAACTCCTAAACGCTGTATAAGATTAAAAATGTTATTAAATTCTGTGGATAAAATTAAGGACGCCCCACGATCCCTTGGGCTTTTAAAAATACAGCAAATGATCCAGTAACTGGGTGAAGGACGGGCGACTATCTGAGGTGACTGGCTCTCAACTTTCTGCCTCATTGTTTTACAAACATTTTTAGTTACACCCCAAACAACCTTTACCCCAAAGAATATAAAGTTTATTTTGCTCTGTTTTCAACGTATGAATTATATTTGTGATCGGACTGCAAATCTTTGGAAAATCCTTGCAACTTTGGTTTTGAATTTGAAGTAGGGCATAAATCTTTTGTAAATTTGTTTCTAATCTCTCATTCGCATTGACTGCTTGTATTTTTTTGTATCTCATTAATTTTTAACCTTGAAAGTTATAAGAGAAAATTAAAAATATATAATAAATTTCTTGAACAAAGTTCGATTAATATTTCTGTAAGGAAACGACAAGTGAAAGAAGGTATGCCGGAAGGGAGTTTGAATGTTTCTATTTCCTTTTTCTGAATTTTAAGTTACGAGTAATAGTAAACTAATAGTAATTATGATGAGGAGAAGACATATGAAATGTCGGGGTCAATTTTCGAACGGTGCTAACATATTTTACATAAATACCAATCAATATATTTATTTATACGTAACACAATATCTTGTAGCTCTTTTTATGAAGGAAGCGAACGGAGGTATTTGGTACAGTTAAAGTTTATATGGAGGAGGTATGCAGAAAGCTAAAAAAAAAAATTATTATGTTCGAAATTCAAACACAGGGCGACGACTAATATTAATAAATATTGAAGATGTTATTTGTTTTGCTTTTATTTTGAAAAGGCAACACCCGCATTAGAAAAGCCATTCTTACTACTTACGGGCACAAAGAACACCCAGACTCAGAACAACAATTTGTGGATCACACAAAGTGTTGTGGCATGTGGGATTTGAACCCACAGCACTTGGCGCAGTAGAAAGCGGCGTGGCAACCGCTTAAAGCACTAGGCCAACCGTGCAGTCAAGTATTTACGTATGTAAATAAAATCTCTACAGTAAGTCTATTACAGTTTACAGTAGACTGCTGAAGAAAGGCCTCTCCTATTGCACAATACTCTGATCGATTTTGAGCTTCTCGCACCCAGCTCCTGCCAGCCATTTTGAATCCAAATTGTAGTATCACGTTATAAAGTATATAATATATTTATATATTTAAATATAGTTTAGTACCCATAACGCAAGCTATGCTTAGCTTGGGACTAGATGGCGCTACGTGTTAAAATGCTGTATGAAATATTAATTTATTTATTATTTTGAGCCAAAACAATTAAACTTACAAGATCGTCTCCGGAATCGAAGTCACATCCAAGTCGGAACTTCACAACGTTCTGTGGAGAGTCGCTGTCGACCAGCTCATCGACGCTCTGCGCCAGCACCACGGACACGTGGGTTCGGTTCACATCCCGGTATGTAAACAGATGGGCGTCTTCTTCGCGGTCCACTGGTTGGAGGCTCAAGTTCTTCCTGTGATCAAAGTTAAAATTGAATAAGTTTGTAATTAAGTAATTATAATTGCGCAAATGGTTTAGTGTTCTAAGGGACCACCTCACCGCTGTAACTCAGCGCTGAGTGTTATGAGTTCGATACCCAAGTAGTGTGTGTTACTTCGATTAATTCGATACTACTTTGTGTGATACACGTTATTGTTGTTCTGAGTGTGAATAATTGTATGATAAGCACAATCGTTTACTCACTTTGTTACTAGCACAATTGTTTAATTTTCTTTATAAATATGCTTTTTAGAAATATATGTGAACCAACAACTAAGAACCCCAAACTATAGTTGTTTTATAAAAGACTAGCTGACCCACGCAACCTCGTTTACGTCTTCTATTGCCCGTAGCGTGAAAATTTTCCCCCCTTTTTGAAACATTCTTTATTGGTGCTCCGCTCCTATTGGTATTAGCGTGATGATATATAGCCTATAGCCTTCCTCGATAAATGGACTATCCAAAACTATTATATTAGTATAGATGAAAAGTTAAGGAACAGTAAGAAATGATAACATAACACATTTTATTTATTTTAAACTAACCATTTCTACATTTGAATTTAATTCAGGATAGAATAATACATATTTTGTATTCTATTGCGAAAGGCGCCATCTATAAATTATGTGATGTACTACTACAGCCAATGCTTAAGAAGTGAGACAGTTTTCACCATGAATGCTAATTCTTATACAAACTAATGTATCTTTACTAATTTACTAAATAGGAAAAAACCTCAGTTGACTGAGTTATTTAAATACATATCAGGATCAGATTAAGATTACAAATATTTTTTTAGAAACTTATGATTGCGCCATCTTCTAACATTTATTACAACTATTTATGATGGAAAATTTGAAAAAGGTAAAAAGTTTATTAATGAAATCACTAGATGGCACTGTTAACCATAAATTAGAAGTACATTAATTTTTCGCATCATATTAATTTTAAGTTACGGGCCCATTTTTTTTAAAGTTTAAAATCTCATAATAACGGTAATGTCCGTTAATATAACATTTCCGCGTCTAATAATAGTTAAAGTAAGTACTCGTTAAGTATTAAAATAATTTAATAAGTGAGAAAATAATAAGAGCTCGTGTTATTATTAAGGCATTTGCAGCAGCTCACACGATGCGGTACGGAAGCTGGCAAAGACTTGATGATAAACATCTTGTTTAAAAAGCACCATCCATTGTTTAAATGTTATTTACTGTAATTAGTGATGCAATCGATATTCGTGTTAGTTTATGAGATAAAGTATCGTGGGACATATCTGAAAGTGTACTTTAATAATTTGTTATTTTAAATTTCGAAGGTGATGGCTAAATGATAAGTGGTACCACAGAACAATAGTAAGGAGATTCTTACAATTAACTTTTCTCTCCGCATTTACTTAACTGTTTTTTTTTTTGGAAAATGATTGAATGTAAAGACCTAAATGAAGGACCACACCGGATCAAATTTATTTGAAAACTGTTATAAAATAAACAACATTTTAATTTCACTATTTTATTCAGAGATTGAAACATTTGAGTTCATTATCCTTTAGTCAAACTTCATGTAGGCATGTAGGTATGTACGTGTGTAGAGTGCCCTGCCTATAGCCAGCAAGGATCTTGTAAATATTGCTCTCTGTTCTTATTGTTTTTCGACCATACGGGTCTCAAAGTACTAATATTATTCTTATAATAAAATATAGTTTTTATCACAAATCATCATAAAAAGATTACAAAATCATAACTAAAATGTTTGTTGCATACCTTGACATATACGCTAATAGTAGCATTATACCAAAATAAATTAGCTAATTAAATAACGTCTAGAAAACTAAACTAAAACCAATTGGAACTACCAATATTTCATCAGACAGCATCAATTTAGAATCTTTTTAAATTAATTCTATTTTAAATTTATCATTTTGTGTTAAGGTTTTGTAGATACTATTAATTTTAAGAGTGTGCGTTTAATCGACAACAAGCGCAGATATACCATTTTCATAAAACTTACTGATCCCAAGGAATAACTGAATACTTACTTGTTTGACTCCCATTAATGTAACCAACTTACGTGAGAGGTCTGAAAAGTTTCCAACCTAACGATGATACAAAACATTATTTCTATTATTTTTCTCTTTATCTATATGGTCTTCTTGAACTCTATACACTTCTACCAGCGATAGACAATACAAACACAAAGATGAACAACTACATTCACTAGTTTTTAGTGCCTTGTGATGCTATCTTCACTTTGTGGTCGAAAACTTTTGAGACCATCTAGCTTATAAAGGTAAGCTTCTATTTGATTAAATTTTTAGTAACATTGTAGAAATAAAATATTACTGTTTAAATGAAACAGAATAAACTTAAGTCCTTAGATTAGAATAGTTTTCGTTTCAAAAGTACTCCAGGGAGAGGCCGATGTGTACTGCAATACGCTTATAATGACGATGATGCATTCCACAAATAGACTACAGTTTACATAAAAAATACTCAATAAAACACAAGATTCAGCTTGCTGTTACATTACTTGTGTTCGGTACTAATTATTGGTTTTGATGTTACGCAACTATTTATCTAAAGTCATCTCACACCGTCGATACCAATGATCAATCTTCGCGCAAAGTTTTGCGTAATCTTAAAAGAACTAAATGTTAATTTTTATTGATGTATTCATTATACTAATAGCTATTAGATTTCCGAAGAAGCTTTTGAAATTGTTTTAGAGTTTGAATAAATTATATTACCTAGGCATATCTTATAGTCGTTCCAATAGTTTATTTAACTTTTGACAGCTCTAATACTTAATCAAATAGTGATACCCTGACCCGTTACCTATTCGATTTCTTTCATCGATCGATTTTATGCATTAAGAAGTTTTAACAAACTCATTATTTTATAGATAATTTCGTACTTCATATTTCTATGTGTTTCAATGTGCGACCTCCTTTGTCAAAATAAAGAAGAAATGGATTAAAAGAATGTTGTTCAAATATGACGGTTCTATGTCATGAAAAAATATATAAAAGGAACTGAATTTTCAAAATGTATTATTGTATTGTGTTGTAATTCAGTGGTTAATATTGTATTTGTTAAACTATTGATGATCTTTATTAAATCTCTCTATGTCTATTTTAAAATAATCTACAGTATTTCAATGAGTAACCTTCAATATAGTTGAGTATTTATATTCCTCCGTATTGATTTATTTGTGAATTCTCACGTTTGGTTGAGTTGAGCGTATCGTTCCTGCCTTCGTTACTGTCAAAATGCCAAAAAAGAAAGTACTCAAAGGACAAACAAGAGAGTTTGTCTTGCGACTTCGTGAATACTTTGAAAAGGAAAGCCGTAATGGTGGGCCTCTTATACCAGTGACTCAAGTTAGAGACCGTGTTGCAGCAGCATTAGGTATTAGTGCTCCAACAGTGGCAATAATAACAAAAGAAGGCTACGGCAGCAGTGGCATGGAACAGAATAAGCTATCTACACCTAAGAAAAAACGTCCGCCTAGTAAAGTTACAGCCGTTGACAATTTTGACGCTGATGCTATTCGTCGTCATATATACGACTATTACCAAAGAAAAGAGATTCCAACATTAAAAAAACTAACACAATCTCTTCGAAATAGTGGTTTGTTCCGTGGTCAAAAATCTTCTCTGACAAAGGTATTGAAAGACATTGGAATGTTATTCCAAAAATGTGACAAACGAAAAATTTTAATGGAACGCAATGATATTGCTTTGTATAGATGCGATTTTTTAAGACAAGCAAAAAAAATAGAAGATTGGTCGAATGTTGTTTTCACAGATGAAACTTGGCTCAATGCGAATCATACGCTGTCAAAAACTTGGACTGACAACACCGTTGGCTCCACTTCTACAGTACCAATGGGAAAAGGCGAACGACTGATTATTTGTCATGCAGGAACAGTAAAAGGATTTGTGCCAGGCGCTCTATTAGCTTTTAAATCCCAGAAAACCGGAGATTATCATGAGGAGATGAATTCGAACGTGTATGAAAAGTGGTTCAGAGAAATGCTTACATCACTCGAAGAGCCATCAATAATATTTATTGATAATGCACCTTATCACTCTCGTCAAATTAATAAAATACCAACACAGGCCAACAAAAAACATGAAATTATAAACTGGCTCCGTGACAATGGCGAAGAGGTGAATGAGTCCCTACTAAAAGTAGAGTTAGTAAAGATATTAAAAACAAAGAAGCTGCCAAAACGATACGTCATAGATGAAATGGCAGCAGAGCATGGGCATACCGTCCTCAGAATTCCCCCATATCACTGCCAATATAATGCAATTGAAATGATCTGGGCACAAGTTAAAGGATATGCTGCGAGGAACAATACAACTCCTCCTTTCACCGCAAGAAAAATGCTGAATTTACTGAAAAATGCGTGTGAAAAAGTAACTCCAGAAAACTGGGCGAATGTTGTAGAAAAAACAAAGAAGGTGATAATGTCGGATTGGGATCGGGATGTTGCATTCGACAATTTATCTATCCAAGAAATGATAATCAATATTACTGAGAACTCAAGTGATGATGATTTCTGGTCATACGAAGAAGACGATTCTTTATAATTAAAATTAGTATTACAGTACCTCTTTTGGTTGTTTTATTTTTAATCCGTAAATTACTACGAATTTCAACATTTTGTACCTGTTCATTACAAGTAGGTACCGCAGGTAGTTTTTATTTGAACCAACTATAGTAAGTCTAAACAATTATTTTAGATTCATTAATTGGCGGCGAATACATTCGATCCCATTACTAGGTACGAGTACGATGGAACTGTTTTCATTACGCAAATTATTTATGCATTGAAACAGAGACATTTAGGGCATTTTAATGCAAAATAATAAAGCTTTTTACGTGATTTGATATAAAATATAATCACAATACTTTTATTGTATGTTTTATTAATATAATCGATAATCGATTTATTTCAAAACCGTTTTTATAGTCTGTGGTCATTAATTACGAATGACACATCCCTAAGTAGGCGGAGCCCGCCCATAAAGTACAGTATTATCTGTAGTACATTGTATCAAAAATTATTACAAAACTTTATGTGCGTGATCTGTCAAAAGTTAAATAAAGTATTGGAACGACTATAGTATTAGTAATTAATATTAATTTTATAGAGGTCTAAAATCATCAATAATATTAAATGCATATGTCAGATGTTGGTAAAGTTGCGTTGCTTTTGCAAAATCAAAAAATGATTCTTACATTTAAAAACTATTCAGACAATAAAATGTATACTTAACCTTAAGTCGAATTGTCTATAAAATAAAGCAACTAAGCCATTCATTGTATACGTATGTCTGAAATACAATTGCATAACTTCTGAATTGAAAATTTATTTAGGCGCGTTGAGCACTTTTTGGGTGAACCAAAATCATGGAACTCACATCATCATCACCGAACGCTTGCCATGAGCTATATGGTGGCACTTATACTGAGTATGTATGTACATATAGACATCCGTGCGTTATAAGTATAAAGGATTAAAGTTTAAATTCGTTACTAACACTTCTTTACCAACCAAAAAATAATTCAAAAATAATCAATTCACAAGTTATGAAAATTAACACCTAAAGTATACCCTAGTTCTAAAATGACACAAGTGATAACTGTACCAGAGATATCAAGCTATATTTTAAGAACTATAACTACTGCTAACTCAAAAACAGTTGTAAATAATTTTAAATTGTTGTCTACTTATAAATTCATTCCGTCATTTGCACGAACATATTTCTTTTTATGGTATCAATTCTAACTATTGACATATATCTTAAATTGGTGCTAAAACAATGCGAGTAAGTAATTAACAATATGGAGCTGTTCCGAAACGATGTCATTGGTTTAAATGTTAATCTAGGGACTCACTTTAAGGGTCACTAAACCTGTTTTTTTTTCTTATCATACATGCAAGAGAAAAACAATTCTAGTGATTAAAATCTGTCACTGAAAAATGTAGGGACTATACCTTCAGTGGTATAGCGACGTCTATACATTTAATACAAATATATTTACACGACATCTATCCTAAATAAAGCGAACTGCTTCCTATACAAAAAACCTACAAACCGTGGTTCTTCTCGTAGACCCCAGCTAGGGTCTCGGAGTAACTTTTCCAGACCTATGGCATGTCAAAGTGGTTTAACGCGCTGCCATTACAAGCGGGACACGGGGTTGGGCCCGGGTGGGCTTAAATATCCGTACTAAACATCACATTACGTATCACTCAACATACCTTCCAAAACACAAAAAAAATTTGAACTTTAAGCGTATGTGTGATAATAACCGCTATTAATAGTTAAGGTATAATTACCGCTTCGATTGATTACAGTACAAGAAAATTGCAATATAATTAAACATTTAAATAATAAAGAAAGTTATTACTTAAATATAAACTTACATAATTTTATTCAATAGAAAGCGAAGCCTAAGTTATTTAAATATCATAACTACTGAAGGTAGCTGTAAGTTATTTTAAAACAAATACTTTAACCGCAGTTCAATTTGAATACCAAATTAGGAAAAAGAGAAACCTAAGATATTATCTAATGGTTATGATTATGGTCTAGATGGACCTGTTAGTGTTGTGGTCAGTGATATTGACTGCTTAGAGGACTTTTTTTAATATGGGACTAATCTCACCCACACGTCCACCACTCCTATACACCAGGAACAACAGCAGTGACCCACGAACACACCGAGTATGACACTCGGGTAAAAACTAAGCTGTCTTAGAACCCGCAACAAAATTAATCAGAAGAATTAATATAGTTGCGGTAATGCATAGAGGACTGCCCACGTTTTTATAATCGAAACAAAATATAAGAAAATTAACATAATACCAATATAGTCAGCACACGTAACATTATGATTACCAAACAATAGAAATATTTTACTTTTAGTTTTTTTTTATTTTATTGAATGACGGGCAAACGAGCAGACGTATCGCCTGATAGTAAGCGATTACCGCCGCCCATGGACACCCGCAACACCAGAGGCGTCACAGGTGCGTTGCCAGCCTTTGGGGGATGGGGAGGGGGATAGGGGATGAGAAAGGGGATGGGGTAAGGGAACGCGGTGTAGGCCTCCGGTATCCTCACTCACTCGGTGAAACACAGCGCAAGCGTTATTTCACACCGGTTTTCTGTGAGGCCGTGGTATCACTCCAATCGAGCCGGCCCATTCATGCCGAAGCGTGGCTCTCCCACGGTAAAATCTTTGTAACAAGAGAACTATGTCCAGTAATGGTAGAGAGAAAAAAGAAGAATGCTACCTCTGTTTATGCTGAGAAAAAACATTAATTTGTTCTACGTGTGGACGTTATTTATTCAATATATATAATAAGTATTATGTAGGTATCAAAAAAGTTGAAAAAAAATTAGAGTATGTCACAAATCAAATAAATAATGAGAGTTACGCATCGTGATAATAAAATACTAACACGGAACTGACCGTCTAAAATATTCAGATTATTAAGTAAATGTTATAGAATTAACTAGATTAACTGTTTAGATATAAATCAATGTACGATATTCGTTTTGACCGCGTTTTGAATATTTTCTGAAGCAAAATTGAGTCCACGCTGAACTTCCTACTACCTGTTAAGTAAAAAAAAAACTAATTTTGGACTGGCCTTTTGATGTAGTAACTACAAAAGCACTAAACTAACCTAGTAATCCTGATTAGTAAGCGAGAGTTCGTGAGTTCAACTTCCATCCTTTTTTCAGGCGTTCCCACCTGTCAAAGTATAAGCCCAAATGGGCCTACGCGTTACACTGTTATAACGTATTTATGTTTTTTTTTATTGAATAGTGGGCGAACGAACAGACGTATCACCTGATGGTAAGCTATTACCGCCGCCCATGGACACCCGCAACACCAGAGGCGTCACAAGTGCGTTGCCGACCTTTGAGGGATGGGGAGAGGGATCGGGGAGGAGTTGAGGTATAGGCCTCCGGTATCCTGACTCACTCGGTGAAACACAGTGCAAGCACTATTTCACACCGGTTTTCTATGAGGCCGTGGTATCTTTCCGGTCGTGCCGCCCCATTCATGCTGAAGTGTGGCTCTCCCACGGTATTTATGTGTGCATGAAATTCGGAATGTTTTGTATTATTATTGTGTGTGAGTTCGTAGTGGCGAATTTTTTTTGCAACCGGATCTTAAATGTGTGTGTGTGAAGATTTCCTCCGCAAAAAAAATACACACTGTGTTGTATCTGAAAAAGATTCTATGGGTTCTCCATTCCGTCCGAAGGCCTCTAACCATAGAGTAACTCTTGCTCTATTGTCAGAGGTACAAAGGACGACAACGCATTTGTCTCTCTTTAATTACAGACGTTTTAGGAGCACATCTAATTCTTACACAGTTCGTCACCTTCCCACTTAACCACTTGTCTTGTCTAATAAGTTAGAATGTTAAGTAATTTCCTACACAAATATTAAACAACCACACATTTGATATTTGCGCGGCGATATAAATTTCAGTATTGAAATGGTTGTACAAGCAATTTTCAATCACTATTTCTAATATGATTGGTATGTTGCAATCACTTTAAAAGGTACGTATTAGATTAGGTAATAGGATTAGGCTTTAAAGTTTAGCTTGATAAATGATGATATTGTACAACATTTTATAAGAAGTGAATTTATATTAACAGTTTATTATGTTGAAGCGTGCTATATCATTGTGTCTTCTTTCGTACTATTAAATATAATATCTTTTCCAGACACATATAATATAAAATATCTGCATATCATACAAACATTTGGTCCAACCCGGGCATCGAAACCGAGACCTTAAGCATAGCAGTCGCATACGCTACCAACTACACCACCGAGGCAGTGATATATTCTAAGATAGTTTGTAACAGAAGTACCTCTTATTTCATTTATAACTTCGAAAATGACGTACATGCAATTATTTATAAACTTTATTACAGTAAATATTTGTACAGAGATACATATACGGTAATCGACATTATTACGACATATACGGGCAGTGGCCCGCCAGGCATGATCACCTCGCCTAGTCGGAGGGACATAGCACTCGTTCCCCCACATGTGCATAACCCAAAATGTTCAGTCTGTGCTCTATGATCACCATGATCTCTATAAAACTATTAAACAGACATCAGATATTTCAATAGGCGGTCTTATCGCTCACGGCGATCTCCTTTTTAGTGGCTACTTGCTACATTAAAAACATCACCAGTCAAAATATCAAGTAAATAGCTACAGTTTAGGCTCTTTGTTGATGAATCAGTCAGTTGGTGCAAGAAATGTAATATTTTAATTTTCAATGTTATTATGTCAACATTAGCGTAATACAAGTTCCTGCAGCCAAAGTTAATTAAAGATGGCATAGTACCACAGTTTATGGTATTACGCAACTTGAAGATTATAAAATACATTTAATAAATACTTAGTTTTGTTGCGTAAGCTATTTTAGAAGGTGATTTGTGGATTCTTGGCTTCTGATCTGGGTCAAAATCATTAAATACGTAGTTAGAAAGATATATACCTACTAGTATTGAAAGATGACAGTTCGTGATGACTTGTTAGAATGTGGCATCAAATCTTATTCCACCTAATTTGTTATGAAATTTCAGGTCGTTTAGATGTATTATTTTTGGTTTGACAAGCCAATCCTTTTAGAATTAACCTTGAAGTTAGATGTTTGAGTTCGACAGTACATTTTAAAATTTGTAAACGAAAGAGAAGTCTCTTTTAACCCGAATATGGTGAAGCCAAAAGGAAGATTGTTTTCGCGGTTTATGTATATTCATATGTTTCACAGTAGCGCCTAAACTACTAAACTGATTTTAATGAATGAGGTGTCAAAAAATTTTAATGACCCGGGTCACATAGGCTTCATATATTTTCTCAAAAGATTTTACATCGCGTTATAATATTATCGGCCTGCGGCCTTACAGAAAATCGGTGATGAGCAATACTTTTTTTACTTTTGATCTAATGAGTGCAGCTATCGGGGCTCAAACCATATGTTTCTAACTTTGAGAGGACCTTCAAGAGTGACTATACACTTGTTACACTTGAGTTGCAAGTTTACACCGGCGATGATACTCACTAATCATTGGTGAGACGTTTATTCCTATACCTCTTGTACTTCAGCATACGGTATGACCATGCCTCAATTCAGTGACTAGATTAAATCATCATGTATTGTTCCTACAAGGGCCTCAAAGGCAGGCTATTGACATAGTTGTGCATTGCTCCCATTGATGTGTATAGTTCTGTAGATGTTAAAAAAATTGGGATAAGCAAAACCAAAGTTATAAGGGAATTGGTCCATCCGAAAAGTAAAAAGATACCTTTTTCCTTTTATTTTAATCTCGTGAAAGGGCTTATATTCTAAGATAGACTATGTCAGGCAGACTACATGCTACCAGTATATTATTTTAACTTGTTATGTTATATAAATCAGTATAATGATAGTTTACGAATGTAATTCGACCACTAGACAATTTCTAGTTCGTATGGTTTATAATTTAGATCCAGTTTGCACGTTTAGTCATAGTTGGCGTACTCTGGCATACATATTATCATAAGTAATTACTGTTCCGTCTCTGGTAATATATCTTGTGTTAAATTGTTTATTCAATTAGCCGTTGAATAGTGGTGAGTTTATTGTTAATTGAAACTGATATCGACTAACAAAATGCACTAAATGAATAATGATTGAAGCGGGGTCTCGTTGTTTCCTACTGCGCTACCTGTAGTTGATAATAAAAAATAAAAACAAATATTTCGAATCTAACACACAACGCTATTTAGTCCCAAGTAGAGCTTGTGTTATGGGTACTAGACAACTGATACAAATACATATATATACTTTTTTAGTAAATACGAGTACATACTTAATATACATAGAAAACACCCTTACTCTGAAACAAATATTTGCAGATTAAACAAACATTTGATCCGATGCGAAAATTGAACCCGAGACCTCAAGCACAGCAGTCGCATACGCTACCACTGCACCATCGAGGCAGTAATTTGGCCAAGTTTGAGTTGGAATGACTTTGCATGATTCAATTATTGTTTCGAGACTGGATTTTTTTATGTGGCCGTTTCATAGATCTATGTGGAGTTCAAAAATGTTCATAAGAATTTATTTCATATCAAAATTAATTTAGACTTATCCTAGAAATAAACAGTACTATAAACTCTATGACATACGAGTAGAACATAGCCTAACCTTCCATACATTTTGTACTATTAACAATACAAATAATGTCTTTATTGTACACCAGGTGAATTATTAAAGATCCTAATTTAAGATAAGTAATTACAATTGGCGGCCTTATCGCCCGAAGCCAATCTCTTACAGACAACCTTACAACCTTAGGATGGAGACAAAACAGAATAGGGAAAGTAGAGGGTTGTGTCTTTTGTATTAATATTATATATAAAGGAAAAATTAAAGCAGTATACACGATTTATTGGGTGAAAGTTAGATAAAATGTGGATTATGAAATAAAAACTTAGAATAGTGTAAGTGAATTGCCTATAAAATATTCTTAACATACTACTATGGGATAAGATGATCTAATGACTACGCGATTAATTAAAATACTTACCTACTTTTTTTGTAAACATTGAAGACCCAGGTCACTAAAGATAGAAACTGCAGTCAATTACTCATCTACACGAGTTCTTCATGTTTCTCAGCGTTTAATCATACACAAAATGCTCAAATCCCATAAACTGCAGAATCATGTCTATTGTTGATTTGTAGCGCATTGTATGTTAATGTATGAGAACTTGTATTTGAATTGTTACGACTCTATCTACAGCGGAATGTCTCTGAATTTAATTTGATGAAAGTGCACTATTCTACATTCACTATTTGAAAAGAAAACGTATTTATTTAAGATTTATTTCACATGTGGGTGTCTAAAGCATATTTAAAACCTGCTTAGTGTATATTTTATTACTGCTACATATTTATCTTTAGATACATAAAATATAAAACTATATATACTGAATCGATGACACTCATTCGTGACTCATAATATTTAATCTCATAATAACATACCCAAAACATTCACTATTCATCGTTTATGAATGTGAATGCCGCTTATCGTTTATATACAAGTCGATATTTAATTAATTTTCACTTGATACTCGCAAATATGATGTTTAAAATTCACACATTTTCCTTTATGTTTTCTAAATTCATGTGGCTCTTGTGCTCTGTTTTGAGAAAAACAGGTTAGGCTATGAATGTTAATAAAGCAATTAAAATATTTCTTTATTTTTAAACGAAATAAGGCCAAGATTAATAACACATCTTTTTCAATATCACGTGAGTCTCTGTCTCTTCTCACGAACTTACAAAATATATTCCCTAAAGGAGAATATGTAGGCAATCCTAAGATTGATAGCTAAGGTATACTAAAATAAATTCTATTACAAGGCCGTAGGGTTTAGAAACATAGTAAAGTAAGTTGGCGCATAGGATGCGTTTGAATGTTGTAATACGCGTATTGTCTTACGACAAGAAATATCGTGTCTATGTGAAGTTGTAAATATGTTTTGCGTATGTTGATTTTCTAAACAATGGTCTTAATAAAGGCTGGTTTATGAAAGGCTGATCAAGGCAAAATTAGCTAATCGTATATCAAATCTCTTGTCAAGGACGTCATTTAAATAGGTAGTGATAGTTTGATTCTAAAATTGGAGCATTTGATAGAAATAGTGTTTATCTGTGACTGATAGGCTACCAAAGAAAGTCTTAAAGCTCCTTCTAGTTCTGGACCCAATGACGACCGTCGAGGCGTCATTAAAAATACGAGTAGTTATTAATTATTATCTTTAACGTAGTAGAGTTACGCTCATTTCAGCATGAGCAGGCCAGTCTGACCGGGCAGTACTACCCTCTTACAGAAGGCCAACCTAAAGAGACAGCATTTGTGTTGTCGTGCCTCATTTCAATAGGCCGCTATAGTATGGGTCCTCATACTGAATTGTTCCATATATGTATGTATAATAAATTAAAGAAACTACAACTTTATTTTATTGTATAGTCTATTATAACATACATATGCAATTTGGATTAGTGTAACTAAATTTAGGGTTATATATATTATGTATACACAATATTTAATGTATCACGTTTTAATTATTGCACAAGTTTAACCAGGCAATGCTATAGTATTTATTATATATATATATATTTGGTTTAGTATTAAAACTTTAAGCCTACTTAAAGAATAGCAATTACTGTTCTCGTAATATTCTTTAGATTTACTAGTAAGTAATAATAAGCTGCTTACCTTGGATGCACTTCCACTTTGAGAACTTCATCACCTACTCTCAGGTTCTCAGGTATCCTGACAAACCTGAGGTATTCACCTACTGGATAGAAATTACAACCTGAAACAAAAAACATAAATAAATTAGTTATGTTATGTTACAGATACGCTTTTATAGACTATCTTGCTTTAGTTGACTTAAATCTTACCTATTAATTATTGTTTTTAAAATACATTTAATAAAAGTTTGGGTAAATCAATTCGTCTTGAATAGATGACCTTTAGTAAAGTCCAAGTTAATAGCTCTCTTATACCATAAACATTCTAGGCCCAACGATTCGATTTGTGTGCTATTTAGAAACAATAGTCAGTGCGATGTTAAATTTATCTTCACTAGTTGATGCTGCTGTGTGTGAACGTCGCCAAAGTCTAATAGGAATACAACTAAATAGAGTTCTCCATGACACGACAATAACAGTTCTCATTAAAGACAATAAGGCTACTAGAACACATATTTATTCAGGTTACGACACTGTTCCACAATCAGTGTACTTCCATTCAATATGTAGAACCTCCATTGTTAAGGAGGGAAAAACTGTCAGCGATAGGTGATCGGATATTCGTTTACACTGGCCATATATTACACCAATGCTAGGTACGAGTACATTTCGAAATTCTTCTATGAACGGAAATTGTTTTATAATCTTTATCTATACGTTTAAGATAGCTTTTGATTCGTCAACGCCGAGCTTGAACCGCTGGAACTACAAGATGAAAATTTCAACAGCTACTGAATCTCATATTATACACAACCCAGAAAGTATTCTTGTAAATTTCCCCTCAAATTAGTTAAATAATGTAATAATGAATAATTGAAGGATAAACGGTTGTTGATAATAAAGATCAAAATAAAATATATCCATTTAGTCAAGAGTTAATTATGATTACCGAATTCCTAACTCTTGTGAAATACATTAAATGAGGAATTCGAAACATGTCTAAGAATATTTAATATTATGTAGAATATTTTCAGTAACTATTTATCAATGAAAAGAGCAAGGTCTCAAAACTTGGAGTCATTTATCTTTCTATAATTATACATGTTTTAAAATCTGTTTAATATACGAGTACATTAACATATTGTGCCTTTATTTGTTAATCTAAAAACATAGTCAACTTATACTCTAAAGATAAATTAAAATATTTCATAAATAAATTAGTGCACAATTTTTAATTACTACCAAAGTGGTTGAAACTTTTATCCCAACATTAAAATCATTTAATATATCTCAGTAGCAGCTAGTCGGTTACTACCAAAGACCATTGCATACTATTTGAAATGTCAGGCTGTTCAAATGTAGTGTGTGACTTGTGGACGGCGTTAATTGTCATTATAGTATTTGTAACTTATCGTAATAATTACTAATACTAATACTTGTTGTATTTTCAAATACCTAACATGTATTGCAGTTTCCGGTATAAGATGACCTTATCTTTTTTTGTGAACAAGCTTTCGTATTTCAATAATTTCGATAATATTGCTAAACCAACAACGAGACTTCCTCGATTTCAATGCTACGAGAATGTTGCGTCTCCGCTCCGCATCAAATTGCATCTTGCAGCTGTTATGGTGTATTTCCCATTGAAGATTGACAATTTCACAATCTTGACGGTTGAGTGGAAATTGATGGCGGTGGATTTGAGCGTGAAATTTGCAATCTTTTATAGCATCTCATTTGGCTTTGAGTATTTTATTATTTTATGTTGCAAAACTTAACACTGTAGTTAGACCGTTAACCACATTCGTAGTTCGTTTGTAGTTTACTGCTAAGTGATTTATGATAACAATCATTAACGTTTACATGGTCAAACAATGTCCCTTCCAGCTACTGATTTTGTAGGTAGAGACTCGTGGTGGGTGTCTCATAAACTAGTTCTGCTATCTTGTACGATTTCAGAACTGAAATCGTCTTTTTTACCTGTCTAAGATTCAGGATAGACGACGCGCCTAGTCAGACTCTATCCTGAGGGCATACACAGAAGCTTCCCCATGCCAGCGGCCCAATCATTATATGTTTTATTTTTATAGAATAGGAGGCGAGCGAGCAGACGTATCACCAGATGGTAAGCGATTACCGCCGCCCATGGACACCCAAAACACCAGAGGCGTCACAAGTGCGTTCCGCCTCACTCACTCGGTTAAACACAGCGCAAGTGCTATTTAACCCCGGTTTTCTGTGAGTATGTGGTAGCACTCCGTTCGAGCCGGCGTATTCATGCCGAAGCGTGGCTCTTTCACAGTATGAACGGTGTTGCGGTTCGATCACATTTTTGGGAACAGGCCGTCATTCCATCGCCGACCGCAGCAATTAATCTGCCACCAGAGGACCCCATTCCCTGGCAGCTGCTTGCTCTTTCGGTGATTGATATCATCGCCAACATATTCCATGTTCGTCTACCTACTCAAGTTTTGAAGTTGGGCAGAACGGCACCGACGGTGCGGTACTGTGCATATGTCTGTCGCCAGTGTTCCGCCGTTTTTTGAGTAACATATATTTCACGCCTACGTTGCACGTCATAATAGAAAAATATATAATTATCGTGATGATAATAATATTTCTCTTTGTTCATAGTGCTTTTTACTTCCTGTTGAAGAAATTGTAATTTCAAAAATGAATTGCATTTCTTTGAGAGGTTTTCATTATTTGCATTTAAAATCGTGAGATTAGTGTATACTTTTATTCGTAAGATGATGTAATATTTAGCCATTCAGGTCGCTAACCTCGACTTTTAAGTATATACTTTTGATTTAGAATTCACAGAATTTTCTCAACTCTCCAGACCAAGATGCTAGATGTAAAATTGATAAAGAATAAGTCCAAACTACTTTGAATAAACAGAAGTGATAAAAAAATTCAAATCTACAAGACAATGGAAAGATAACAACAGTTGCTACTCGAAATTAAGTATTACTATACTAACACGTTACTGAAATATATGATCAATCGGTATATATAAAAAAGTATATAATACTAGCTGACCCACGAAACCTTGTTTACTTCTCCTATTGCTCGTAGCGTAATAACTTCTCCCGTTTTTGTAACATTTTTCACTGATGCTCCGCTCGAAAAGCAAATTTTTCTTTTTTTATTTATTCACCTTATAAACATTGCCTGGACTACGAGAAATATTTTAAAACCAAAATCAGCTAAACCGGCAGAGTCGTTCTCGAGTTTTAGCGACATTAACCAACAGCAATTAATTTTCATAAATATAGAAGATAATCAGTACCGGTGTGTTATTAAGATTAAAACAAAACTTTTTACTCGGTACCGATAAAACATGAACTCCATAACTGTAGTCTGTATTGTTTTATGTATTTAATCTACATATTATATATTCAATTTACTTACACGCATTCTGAAACAAGGTTTAACATTCTGAAATCGCAGAAGAGTTGGAGCTAAAGACAGTTTAAAGAACTTAAGTTTCTATAAGTAGTCGTAAAAGCCTAAGCTACTCTTTATATCATCATCATATTCGCTAGTGATAGTTCCGTTAAAATCGGTTGAGTAGTTTCTGAGATCAGCCGTAACAAACAGACGGACAGACAAAATTTTAACATTGCATTTTTGATTTAAGTGACCCTATTAATATGTGCATTTAGTGAAAAGCTGTTAATTTGAAATTACAAATACTACTAAGGTTTATTTATGCGTAAGATAATAAATATTTTGAGGACAACATCTGTTTTGGAATTAATAAATTGTAAGTGATATTCTTCTATTGCAGACAGTCGAGTAATGATCTACAAAAGATGACTGGCAGGCGCTGGATGCGAGAAGCCGAAAATCGAACCAAATAGCATGCAATTGGAGAAATTACGTTAAGCAGTGAACTACGATAGGATCATGACAATATAACAAAATTCGTTACTCTGTACCATGAGCCACCATTACTTATAATTGTCATGCATCCACTACCTCCACGACATTGAGCCACGAATTAAACACCGTCTTCAATGAGCCGTGTGATCGAGGAGATACCACAGGTTCTCACAAATCATGGCGTGTCGATCTACGCAGATAAAATACCGTTCGCCCCGAGACGGCTAGCGGGGTGCAATTAGATACCACACAATGTGTGGGTTCCTATGAGGAACTGTATGTTTATAACCATGCATAAAATAAGTAGGTTAGTGGGATTCCAAGGCATCATATAATAAAATGACACATTTCACACACTGCCCTGCCGTCTCCAATGCCGTTAAAGATACTTATTTCTAAATATGTGCATGCTATAGATTAATAACACGCTGCAAACGAAGCCACACTTCAATTTCCCTCTAAAGTACTGTAGTAAGTAAGGTACGTTTACAAACGTGTACTATCCAAGCTTACAATCTTTTTAGATTAGAATGGGAAAAAATTGAGATAGAAAACAAATAGTTAATTCACACTAATATCTAATATAGGATGAACAGGGGATATTGTATCTAAAGGAATAAGGATTTTGAAACGAAAAGAAAAAAAAACAATTAACCATGCAATGGTTAAAGAACAATGAGAAACTTAACTAAAATCACTTTAAATCACAAGTGTGTTGAATTTTGTAAAAAAAAAACATATTTATCGATATTTTTACTTTAGATTTACATAAACTAAACATTGGCAAAAATATTACATACAGTAAATAATGAGTTCGATTTATTTTCAATTATTTTATTTGAAAATGAGCGCTTGGCGCTAGAGATGGATGTTGTACAACACAATATGTGATTGGTCTGAAGCTCTCTGGCTTTTTTTAAATATCTAAGGGTGGACTAAATTATTCCAAGGTATCAGCATGAGGAAAGGGAAGTACACGATAAATTACTGAGGAAGTAGTAATTGCAGAAAGTTTAGCTTATAGCTTTAACCGCCGTGGCTTTAACTGACTTTAATAATAATGTAATTTAGCACAAGAGGTAGATAAAACGATTTTCTACACAACTACAAAAACCTATTTTAGAACTAATAAATTGTGAATGATATTCTGCTATTATGATGTTTTAGATCAAAACCTTTATAAAATCAATTAACCAGAGATTACCAGAAACAACGAAATACACTGACAGACAACTTTTTTTTTATGTATACATATATACTGTACCGTATACCTTCATATTCCTTTAGTGCAAACTGTTAATTCGATATCACAAATAGACACTTCAATTTATTTATTTGTATAGATAATTTCGGTATCATAATCAGAAAAAGTTCAGATTAACTCAGATGTTTTATTTCAATACATCGCTAATTACTTAAGATTTTCTAACTTATTTACGTGTGTACCTACATGAAAACATACACAAGTGTACTCAGCCTTATCTGAATCACAAATTTGTGGTTATTTTGACCCTGACTGTACTTATACTAAACACCCTTCATTAATTTATCCGTCTTACTCATTCAACATAGTAATTTAAGAGTATTATCTTGAACAGCATGTACTGAACTGTTAATGGCGGCAAAAATCTAACAATAACAAGAAGTTTTCGATTCCGATCTAAATATGAAGTGTGGGAGACTAGTTATGACTGAATAGTCTCTGTAGTACCGTCAGCAAAGTAAAATTGTATATTTTAGCATATTTTAAATATGAGTTTCTTCAAAGGAATTAGAATATTTTCAACTTTTAACGTGGGAGAGCCGCGCTTCGGCATGGATGGGCCAGCTCGACCGGAGTGATACCACGGCCTCACAGAAAACCAGTGTGAAATAGCGCTTGCGCTGTGTTTCACCGAGTGAGTGAGGATACCGGAGGCCCATACTCCAACCCCTCCTTCATTCCCCCTCCTCATCCCCCAAAGGTCGGCAACGCACTTGTGACGCCTCTGGTGTTGCGGTTGTCCATGGGCGGCAGTAATCGCTTACCATCAGGCGATACGCCTGCTCGTTTGCCACTTATTACATAAAAAGAAAAAAAATAAAAATAAATCAGCATAAAAACTGCAATGCAACACAATATTTTTTACATGCATAAAAATAAAAGTATCGATTCCACGACCAGCTTTTAATTTTATTCTTTTAAAAATAGTAACAAAATATAAGTTATATTAGGTATATCCTTTAGTTTACCATTAATGTAAAACGGTATCTTTACTATGTAACGTATCAGTGATATTGATTTGCACGTTAGTATGCTATTATAAAAAGCTCACTAAGAAATGCAATACCATATTTAACAAACTCTCTCTCAGATTTAATTTTTACATTGTAATACTCAAAGTACAGTATAACCTTAACTAATAGCTCATAAGAAGAGATCTCATGGCGGTCGATTTTCGACCATTTCGATTGTTATATTTTATTGACGAGTTTAACTCGAACCGTCATTGCTTAAAATTTTGCACTATTGGCAGATCCAGACATTATAATATATTGAACCCCCTTTCGTTTTTGGTAGTATTTAAAAAAATAATTAAATGTTAGATTAGTTGCCATTTGCTTTTCTATACTAATATTATAAAGAGGAAAGATTTGTACCTATTTTTGTATGTTTGTATGTTTGTAATGAATAGGCTCAAAAACTACTGGACCGATTTAAAAATTCTTTCACCATTCGAAAGCTACATTATCCACGAGTAACATAGACTATATTTTATTTTGGAAAAAAATAGGGTTCCGTAAGATATTTGGGTTTTTCGGACACAAGGTGTAAAAATCAACCAGAAAAGTTACTTATTTTGCGAAAATTTTCATGCTACGGGCTATATAAGACGCAAACGAGGTTGCGTGGGTCAGCTATGTTTTATATACAACGTGTATTTAGTATCAGCATTGCACCCGTGCGAAGCCGGGGCGGGTCACTAGTACTAAATATAAATATTAGTTATTCCAAATATATGCTTTTGAGAAACGGAACGAAACAAAAGAGTATTCAAACATTGATTTATGGTTAAATTGTTGCTGGCTGTACTATGTACTTTGTTAGAAGGCTGCGGAACATCACATTAAAGTACTTCCTGTTATCCATTGTATGAGTTCAAGTAAGCTCAAGTACAATAATAGCATAAAGTAGCAAGTGTCGGTGCTAAAGTTCTTCTGAACGCTGATTGATCACGTTGGTTATCGGCAGTAGTTTATCTTTTATCTTTGAATAACCTACAGGCTTGGGAACTTCTCGTAATGGGGCATAGCTTTTGGTCTAAAATACCTACAATAAAAACATGAATTTTTATATTTCGCTGAGATAATTGGATATGATTTGTTACTGCCATAACATTACGTAATTCTTCAGTTTTTTATTATTTTATTACTTGCGCTTTACTGTGGGAGAGTCATACTTTGTCCATCCATCCATATCTAGAAGGGATCAGTAGGACTGATATCAAAACCTTACAGAAAACATATGTAAATCAATTCTTTTCTAGGTTCTTCACCGAGTGAGTGAAGTACCGGAGGATCATCGCTCCTAGATTACCATTTGAAGGATGACAACGTATCACATGTTTCGTGTTAATTTTATGATTTTTCTATTAGAACCAATAAGCAGCAACTAGATGCAAAAAGCAACAGACACGGATTGGCCTTGGGAGATGCCCATGTATAGCAGTGGACAGCACTACGCTGATGATGCGGATGATAAACCACAAGTTTCTGAGATTAGCAATTTCTGAATAAATAATCACACAAAGAATTTCTTCAGTTTTATTTTATGTAGATATACATAGAATAATCGCCGGCTAACAAAAACCATTTTTTTTCTGAAACTTCTTACGCAAAGAGTCTAAAAACATACTCTCAAAACTTTTCCCACGTTAATTTTCAAACATATACTTTTAAAGCAACGTTTTAAGTTGTCATGTTTTGCAAGCAACATTTGATAATGAATTTGTAACAAGAGCCGCGGTCAAATCATCGCGTGTAACATACTTCTTCACGGATTAACATAGAATACTGGAGTTATAACATGTTACGATGTTATCTGCAATTTATATAATAAAGCATGAGTTAATTAATAAAAACAATGATCGCAGGTCAATGTACGAGCTGGTTTCTTAATTTCGTTACCGTGACTAAAGGTGATACACAAATTTAGATTTTTTAGGTGATCTTGACTAACTTTAGTGATAAATGATAAAAGATATTTATTTTGTAGGTAAATATTTACAGATATTTTTACACGTTGGACTTTACAGCTAGAAGAGGCCGGCGTTTCCTAAGACTCACTCTGGGAAGAAATGCCGAAACAAATCACAGAGGAAACTTTTTTTTTGTAATGATTCATTACAAAATAATGAAAATCTATGCAAGTACAGTATAGGATCTGGGTTGGCCTTTTAAGGAAAGGACCATAGTATAGAGTCGGCCTATCCACACAGACGGCATACGAGCAACAGCCAACGTGCTACCTAGCCGGTATAATTTAAGATTAACTAGCCGAAGAGCGACACTACCGCCAGGATATTTGGGTAGGCCGGGGAAACACTCCAACTACTAGTAAGATATTAAATATGAACTTATATTACAAGCCTAGACTATACTCATATTGACATACACAAAAGAATTCAGTCGGTATTAAGAAATTGAAAAACAACGTACAATAATAAAAAATGACTGCCTCGGTGGCGTAGTGGTACGCGTATGCGACTGCTAAGCTTGAGGTCTCGGGTTCAAGTCCTGGGTCGGACCAAATGTTTGTGGAGTCTGCAAATATTTGTTTCGGAGTTTGGGTGTTTTCTATGTATGGTATGTATGTATTTACAAAAAAAAAGTATATATAAGTATTTATATCAGTTGTCTAGTACCCATAACACAAGCACTGCTTAGCTTGGGACTAGATGGCGAAGTGTGTTAAATAGATGTCCGAAATCTCCGAAATCTCCGAAAATAATAAAAAAATAAATATTAAAATGTCTATCACTTTTATACAAAATACGTTGGTAAAAACTGGAGTAAGCCTCATCAATCTCAAGGAAATTTGTCATCTAAATAATCTAAAACTGTATAATAAGGTTTTTCACATAGTTTTTGTTCTATGTTTTCAATCCGAGCAAATTCAGATTGAATATAAATATTCCGGACATCTAACACACAACGCCATCTAGTCCCAAGCTAAGCAGAGCTTGTGTTATGGGTACTAGACAACTGATATAAATACTTATATACTTTTTTTTTTGTAAAGACATACATATTATACATAGAAAACACCCAAACTCAGAAACAAATATTTGCAGAACATACAAACATTTGGTCCGACCCGGGAATCGAACCCGAGACCTCAAGCTTAGCAGGCGCATACGCTACCTCTACGCCACCGACCTACAATTATAATAATATTGTATTTGTTTATAATAATATACAAATACAACACTATGAACAATGGTTATTAATATATTAAATATGAAATAACCAATTTGACTACATGGTTAGGCTAAAAGTTTAAGCGGTCGCCACGCAGCTTTTTACTGCGGTGAGTGTTGTGGGTTCAAACTCCGTATGTTGCCTCAGCTATCCCATTAAATCTATATAGCTCTTACCGTTCTATAGTTAGTTATGCAATTTTAGAACCTTTTGGAACCTCTTATGACGTAGTAGAGAATTAAGTTCATTTCAGGTAAGGTTGAAGCCTACAGCAACTTGATCACTAATCCCTCTTCCGATAACATTTTTATAGCGTACTATGATATATACAACTAAACTGAATACCTATATCTCTCACGTCAATCTGTATGCGTGCTATGCTGCCTATCTATGCACAAAGATCCGTGACAACCAGTCACGGAATTAAACTCAATGCATGCGTGCGCCATGCAATGTTTATCATATTGTTAACTATATGCGTGAACTCATCAATAATACGATTATCTAAACATATGTAATATTGCAATCATTATGTGAAAATTTGCATAATACATAACTGCAACAATACCTACTCAAGAAAAAAAATAGGACGTGTAAGTAATTATTGTTACGTATGAATTGAAATAATTTATTCTGCAATTAGGTTACATGAACACTTTGCAAGTTAAATTTTTTTTTGAGTAGATGAATTCAGCCTTTCCTAACTCGACTAGCCCTGAAAAGAAAGAGCAAAACAAAATCAGAGAACATCGTCCCTTTGAAAGTCCAGACAATCTTCTTTAAATGCAAATGATATTTTGTCAATAAACAAATGAACAGCGATAGTTATAATTTAAGTCATAACTTTCATAAATTGGTGATAAATAATAATAAAAAAAATGTGAATTAGTAATCATCATATCAAAACAAGAAACAGATCTAAATATTGAAAATAATCAGCAAGTGCAGAATGGGCAACTCAATCCCAGGCGGTTTTATTGTTAAGATATTCTGTTATAGTATAATACCCTTATCGAATAACTTAGATTGCATTGTATTCTTAAATTTCCGCAAGTGCAAACTCCTAATATCAACAGAGAGTTTATTATAAAAGCGTGTGCGTATAGTGTTCACACTTGACCGTCCTTTGATAGCTCTCTACGAGACATAGATGCTGACGAAGAATGGCCAATCACGTTGTTAGAGTGAGTCAAGGTTTGATTACATTATATTTTTAATTGTAAACCATACTACACATTGGATAAATAATGTCTTTTATATTAAAAGTATAAGTCAACAATAGCTGTTCCGTGGAAGAGCCATGCTTCGACATGCATGGGCCGTTTCGATCGGACTGATACCATGGCCTCACAGAAAACCAGTTTGAAATAGCGATTGCGCTGTATTTCACCGAGTTAGTGAGGATACCGGAGACCAATGCCCCAACCCCTTTCTCCATCCCCCTCCCCATACCCCAAAGGCCGGCAATACACTTGTGTTACTGGTGTCCATGGGCGGCGGTAATCGCTTACCATCAGGCGATACGTATGCTCGTTTGCCCCCATTCCATAAAAAAAATATCTATTTGTGACGAAGCAGAGCTCTCTCATATTAATTATCTATCATCGTCATACCACTACTGGACATAGGCCTCTCCTTAGAAACTTAGAAAGAAGGTTGTGAAGTGATCAGACAGACAGTGTTTCTTCTCTTTGCAGTGCTGTTGTCTTACGTGGTTTGCTTCCTTAGTCGGCTTGTACAACAATCGCGGTATAAATAGTAGTGACAACCCTTCGTATTCTTTATCCCATACCATGGGGACATGTGTGTGTGTGTGTTTTTATTTAATTAATGAGAAAATAACTACAGATATACTTTTTAAATTAGCATATCTGTTATCTGAAAAAATGTTAAATATGTTTGTGACATCAATTTATTATTCCGTTACTTCCAAATATTAAAACACACAACTTATAGATATATGACATCAACCCAAAAACGTTTTTGTGCCATAAGGGAGCAAACGAAGTTTATTGATGATTAGCTGAACCCCGCGGTGCCATCCGTGGTACGACAATAAGTGCGGGCAACGATGCGAGGCGAAGCTAGTATCTTTATGAATTGTAGCCTATGTGTTATTCTGATGTATAATCTATATTATTGTGAAGTTTCATCAAAATCCCTTCAGTAGTTTTTGCGTGAAAGAGCAACAAACAACTGAACGGATTTTGATGACTCACTTATATACTCACAAACTTTCGCGTTATGATTATTACTATGATTAGGACCATGATTATTAGATTTGGTTGCGTTAGTTTTTTTAATACTGGGGTTGGGCTTATCTCAATCAAAAAACGTCCACTGTTTGACATAAGCCTAATCCACGGCTCTCCACAATTAATGGTGATCGGTAAACGGTTAGTAGTAGAAATTATGCTAAATATTTTATAGAAGGCAAACTTTCCACTATTAGCTACCGCCACCAGAGTAGTATACTATTAAAATACCAATGCCGCCGACAATGACTCCTTTTTAACTGTAATGGAGAAGGGGACTGAAGAAAACTTTTGCTGAAAGAAATCTCAATTTTGGGTTAAGCTTACATTTGTACTTGACATTTGCGAATCTCAATTTTAGAATATGAAGACCTAGAAGTACTTACTGCATGTACGATCACTCCAAACATACACTTTCGTCACCATCGACAAGCTTTAATACTGCTGGTCTTAAAGTTCTTCGTAGAAAGGACGTTTTACATACACCTCACTTCATAGATATTATCAACTACAATGTCTCTATAGAAAATCTATCATTATTTGCCCGCTGCAGACCCATCTAGATGTCCAACATTACACAGCTCTATAATCTATTAAAATAAAGGCTTTGCTTATAGCAGAGCGTATCCAGGTCACTAACGGACGGGTAAGGGTGGCTTTCACTCATTTATCAATGTTTTATCTCTTTGATACCATCTACTCAGAAGTAATTTAGTAAAGACTAGACTTCGAGAGATGCTATGAAATGGGAATTTTTAGAACAGCTTTCGTCAACAGTAGTTATAAGTAGTCTTTACAATGCATTAGTGTGGACACAGTATGAAGCAATGTGTATTTAAATTATTTAATAATAATAAATTATCTGTGCCACGGTAAAACAGTAGCTAGTGGTACCGTTTATCTTAAACAGATTTAGTGACAAGAATACCTGAGACTAATACAATAATTGTAATAACTCTTAAAAAATATGTTTGTGTTTACAAATATGCATATTTTACGTGTATCGATTGAACTTTTCATATTTTAATCAGGAATGCATTATTTGTTGCAACTTCGAGTAGTTAAATGAATAAGGTTTCAATAACGCTTGAAAGAAATAAGGTTTCAATAAGTTCTAGATTAATAGATTTTTCTAGATTATTTAAGTAAACCTTATATGCTTTTTGATATCTATTAAAGTTATTTATTAATTTAATTACTTATAGTAGAGTAGTGAAGTTCTTCAGAAGCAAAAAGCATCCAAATAACTTCAACTTAAATTAATTCCAATAGTGTGTAAACAACTTAAAGATCACTTTATGTTTCGAAGCAAATTGAACTTATTAAGTGGCATATGCTCGTTAAACACAAAGTAATCGGTAGACACAAGTTAGTTGCATTATAATTTCCTTTCAGATTCCTATCGTACAATGACACTCCATCACGCTGCTAAATCGGTGTCAATCGGTTTAACATTTAACTAGATTGACATTTCAGATGTAATTTACTTAACTAAAGATAATTTTAATACAAAGTATTCTGAGCTTAAATAGGTATATTTTATAAAGGAACACATATAAAACTTCTCCTTGGATCACCGCCCTATCTATGATCTAAGCACACAGACAGCGCAACGACTTTATTTTTAACCGACTTCAAAAAGGGGAAGGTTCACAACTATGTTGGTATTTTTTATTATAGTATGTAAAGAAAGTCTTGAAAAGAACCAATCTTAATATGCCTGATTCGTAATTCGTGTGATTGAAAAAGACTTTTTCAAATCGATTAAGAAAACGATGAAGTTTTCCATTTTTAATTTTATAAATTCTAAAGTAACTCTATTTGTTTATCTATCTGTTTTGCTTTCACGACTAAACCGTTGAATCAATTTAGATGAATTTCGATATAGAGATAGATAGGACCTTGAAGAAGTAATAACCACCATTAAAAAAAAAGTCTATTGTCAAAATTAATCTGGAGTTCACTAGTAGCCGTTGAATTGATCCAATGTCTACCTTCGGACTCCTCGAAACAACAAACGCCAAAGTGCAAACTAAGTAGTCCAAACAAATACGAAGCTTCGCTATGATCGTACATTTTAACTTTATTTTAATGAATGTTAAAATGATGAGCCATAAACAAAACTATTTTTTACTTGTGGCTGTCTCTGTATGTATTAGCTTCAAAATTTACCAGTGATAATGGATTAATACAGTGTTTCATCGTCTCTATTCATCCAGCGGATATCGTAAGAGACGACTTAGGGAGAAAACTCTGCAAAACGACAGCAGCAGCATGGAATAGTAACCAAAAATCTCATTTCTAAGGAGTGAACTATCTAGCAGTGGATCAGGAAAGGCAATATAATACTCTTAAACAAGCAGTAATTGTATATTTACATGTATATAATTGGCGGCTTCAACGATTTTCAAGAAATTTAGTCTGCAGGGGGTTTTGGGAACGGAGCACGTTATTACGGCGGTAAGTCCCTTTATGCAGGATTGGCTCGAGAGGCATCACGGTTGGTTGGCTCATATTGGTTGACACAGGTTATCATTGGAAAAGGATGCTTCTGAGATCACCTGTGTCTGATCCGCAAGGAGTCAACGCGCCATGAGTGCCATCACTACGACGGCCAGACCACAGACACGGCGCTCCATACGCTGGCATGTCTGGAATGTCCAGCATGTCGGGGAGCTCCGAAGCGTGTTCTCGTGTCGGCTATTGAAGTGGGGGTTCTCTCGCTCGGAAAAAGAGGGTTTTAAAAGCGATAATTCGATCTAACTGGTTTTTTATACTTTCGTTTATCGGAGCTTGATGGAACTTGTAACACATTCTATAATCAAAATCACTTGTATTTATGCCACTATTTTAATTATGTTTACACCTGACCGGTTTCGTCTTGATAATGCCGTAAACATAATTAAAATGTATAAATAAGTACAAGTGATTTTGATTCTAGAACGATCTAACTAGGATTCATTTTTAGAAAATTTACAAGAAACAATACCAAGCAAAGCTAGGTCGTTTAGGTACAGAATGATTAAATAAAACACTCAAAATAAATGAAACAAACAAACATTTTGATACAAACGAAAACAAGTCTTACAACAAACCAAACATGCCAACAGTTAATATACCAACATATTTATCTGAATGACCGTTTACAATCATTTAAATCTGCATTAAGTTGATATCCCCCTCGACTCACACACTGCACAGTGCTCTGCAATTAGGGTTACTACTCTTAAATTATCAAAGAAGCTATTCTTTTTGAAAATATCCTTTTCATTTAAATTCAATACGCTTTAACTTGTGTAAATTAAATAAATAAAAGGGTTAGAAAACTGGAAATAAAACTTTCATTGTCTTCTTTCGGTAACATTATACTTTGCTTTGTTATAATATTATTAAAAGTAACGGAGTCAATAACCTATTTCATGAATATTTTTTGTTCTTTTTATTCAAACAAGTTCGTGAGAGTCCTGTAGTTAGGTCACCAGAGCCCTTCCGTAGCAACGGATACGAAAGGAGCAACTTTGCATAGCTACTTATCGTACACACACATTTACAATAATATACCTATTTAATGGAATAATAAAAAAGGAATAAGAAAGTTTATAGGAAAAAACAATGGATTAATTACTTTATGAGACTATAAATAGTCTCATAAATAGTCAGTCTCGTAAACTGAAGATGCGAGTAGACTCCATCATTCAGCTTCTCGCATCTAGCTCATACCAGCCATCTTGTGTAGAACCTATTATTAACCGCTTAAACTATTATGCAATATGCGATACCGGAGGCTCATACCCCAACAGCTCCCCTTTCCATCCCCCAAAGGTCGGCAATGCACTTGTGACGCCTTTGGTGTTGCGGGTGTCCATGGGCGGCGGTAATCGCTTACCATCAGGTGATACGTCTGCTCGTTTGCCCACTATTCATAATAAAAAAAATATGTAACAGTTTGAACATATTGAGTATTTTCTCGGATTATTTTAAATAGCTCTTTGCACTGACATTAATGAACTATTTTACTTCATGAAGAATAAAGCTGATAATATTAGTGACAACCCTAAGTATTGAAATACATGTTTAACATGCGTGAAATCAACTGGATATTGCTTTAACACTTTCATCTCTTTTTCTCGATACTATTAATTTGCCGCGTATAAATATAGCTTGTTAAGTAACATCATGTTTTTAGATAATAATGCTTTACCCATAAATTGTTGGAAACTATTAATCTCAACCAGCTTTGTTGATGAATATTTTTTTTATTAGTATATTTACTCTTATGTTTTAAGACATGTCGTATAATAACGAATGCTACTTAACATACATTTTAGAGTATATAAAATTAAAAACGGGGAAACATATTTAGATATGGATTTAAGTAAAAAAATATTTAAAAAATTTACGATACCAAATCGATAAATCACCTAACAGGTCCGCAATCGAATGCTCTTTCGGTTTGATACACATTAAGTACACGTATTCTACTAACATTTAGATTTATATAAATATTACACACTTAATCGATAGTGACGTTATTTGTTTATTACACTTTATTTGACAAACAACCAAATGTGATGCAATTTGGTAAACACTTTGTCGGGAAGTATTCTAAAACAAATAGGATTTTAATCATAAACAAGGTTATATATTATTATATTCCTGAATGATAGATAGTAAAATAACTATTACACTCGCAGAGTGCAAGCGAAAGTTAGTTTTGTATAAGTTATGGTAGAAATCACGTGCTGACATTAATAGTGTAGAATTATGTGTTTTACATAAGGTTTACTATATTAAGTGGCATGTACACCATAAGAAACTCATAAGAGATAATTATAAAGTACTTGCTTCTACATTTCCTCGTTCACATAACCGTACTTATAATGTCATGAAGTATAACTTAACTGACGCTAAAGAAACTCTAAGAAATGAAAAGTAATCAAGGCTTGATACAGACAGATAACGGGTTCCGGTAGAAAACGAAATCATAGGTCAGGCTCATCGCGTGCCGTTGACCTCACAGTTTGGAAGTCACAGAAATACTCTTACTTTTTCTATTTAAATAAATAAACTAGTTTCGAACTATCAAGGGCTGATTAATATCCTGCTCATGTCATAAAGATTTTGTTTCGAATATTATAAAAAAGAAATTATATAATTATTCGTATCGTGTGATTTTTTATTTTGAAATGAAAATAGGCTGCGATGATATGGTTTTCTAAAGAGGACCTCGCCTCACTTTTTATGGTGTAAGGGAGGTATCGAACTCTAATGACCTTATTCAATTGGTAAACACTGATTTACTTTAAGTGCATGGTTGTATTCCAGCCTATTCTGGTCTATGTGTTAAAGCATTTCTATACCATAGTTTTCACAATTCCATTCGAATCTCATTCTATACAAAAATCAAGTTTCAAATACCTTATGTAGCAATTGCAATATGAGGTACGGTTGGCGTCAAACAGGAGACCTTCACCCACCAAGGATTCAGAATATTATAATGTGCACCTTCTTTGATGTAAAATGTTAAATTTGTTTACCTTGTGTTCTCTCTAAGTTACATATTTGATTTGATTGCTGAGTTTTCTCAGTGCATGTGACGATTTAAGGAATATTTCTTTTTCAATTATAAGGTGCATTATCACGCTTATACTTCTTACTTCCCAAGGCAGATAGAGATAGCAATAATTGCATTAGCTTATAATTTTATATAATACATAACTTTGTAATAAAAAGTTACAAACTCTTACCAACGCCTGCCTTTAGAGAGCGAACGTGCGCACCTAAATTCATTACAATCAATTATACAGGGTCTGTCGTAAATAATGGATAAGTCGTAAACTGGAGTTGGTCCGGCTATGAGACTATTAGAAAATCGTATCTTTTTGCCAGGGTTTCTAACCGTATGGAAATGGCGTAGACTTTTATGTTTTTTTATAAATTTCGCTACTCTTTGCATTCATTCCGTTGCCATTTCGTTAAATTTAGGTATTTCTGTGTCATTTTTTTTGTATTATAGTCTTGAAGATGTGTATTATTTAGTTTTAGTACTGTTTTAGGCGTTTTTAACGTTGGTCATTTTCAAAATTGTCATTTTAAGATTTTTTATGTTTTTGTTTTACTTAGGGTCAACTTTTGATCATTTACTGTGTAAAAAAAAAGTACGGCGCTATAGCTGCCCATGATCTTAATAAATTATCTAGTATGTGTAGATTCTAAAAAGGTATAACAATGCATACTTCACAAGTAATATTAAGCTACATGAGCGAGATCAATATCAAGGTGAGAAAATATTTTTTTCATGTAATGTTGTAAATGGTTATAAAACTTCGTCAGAATGATTTATTTCTGCCAAGATTCTTTACACAAACACTATGGGGCCACTATTAAGGATATTCAAAGAAAACTAGGTAGTTTTTTGTCAAAAAAATTTCATGCCTCCTCATTTCATAAAGGTGTTTAATTTTAAAATTGATGTGCTCTAATAGTTACATGCGACAAACATGTTACAAGTTTATTCGTAAAAAGGATCATCAGGTAAAAAAATGAACAAAGACAGCAATACAAAGGGTCTCCCCGCGTGAAAAGGACATTGTTACTAGGCACACTGCATGATGCACCGTCCCTTTCACACTCACGATGTGTGAAAAGGTTAGCATGCGTTTAGCTAGGGCGCACTCCTGATACATCTCTCAGTGTGATTTTGACCATCGCATGTGCTCTCGTTTTCATTACTGTCGTCAATTTGTTACTGCTTTCTAATATCGGACTTAGATTTTCTTTGTGATTTGGACTTGTTAACCTGGTGATATTGACAATTCAGCTCTCATTTATGGGCATCGTGTTGTGTCTTCATAAGAGTGCACAACACATTTTTGGAAGGACGATTTCCTGGGACCGGCGTAGGCGGGGCGAGTGAAGGACGACCACAACGCCACAGTGCAGCCGAAGTACTGGAAATAGTTGCAGAAGACCCTGGTACGTCCATAAGTGTAATTTCAAGGCGCACCGGTATACCTCAAAAATCTGTACACAGGATTTTAAAAAGGCATGAATTATATCCCTATCATTATCAAAGGGTCCAAACATTAATGCCAAGGGACGCTGCTGCGAGAATAACATTTTGTCGCATAATGCTGCGAAAGATGAGGGAAGACCAAAGTTTTTTTAATAAAATTTTATGGAGTGACGAGTCAACGTGTCGAAAAGATGGTTTTTTGAATCTTCACAACATACACAGCTGGCAACTCGAAAACCCAAGACTTATCCGAGAAGACCGATCGCAATATCAATTTAAAATTAATTTATGGACTGGCATTATTAATGGCAAAATCATTGGTCCATTCGAATTGCCGGCAATATTAAATGCGGATATGTATTTGAATTTTTTAGCAAATACTTTACCTAGTTTACTGCAAGACGTCCCACAAGAGATAAGAAATGAGATGTGGCTACAAAATGATGGGTGTCCAGCACATTACGCTGTTCGTGTCAGGGAACATTTAAATAATACTTATCCAGATATATGGATAGGGCGATTGGGGCCAATTTTATGGCCTCCACGTTCGCCAGACCTGAACCCCTTGGACTTCTTTTACTGGGGCTGTATAAAAGAAAAAGTATACAGTGAAACAATAAGTTCTGTAGAAGAGTTGCGTGCGCGCATTCAAGTAGCAGCGAGAAAAATTGAAGAAGCCGGTTATGTGCGCCGGATTAAGCGATCGTTTATTAGGCGATGTAGAGCGTGCATAGCTGCCGGCGGAGGACACTTCGAACATTTAGTTTAAGTTGTTGAATAAATATTTTTACGTACTAAAACAACCTAGTTTTCTTTTGAATATCCTTAATAGTGACCCCATAGTGTTTGTGTAAAGAATCTTGGCAGAAATAAATCATTATGACGAAGTTTTATAACCATTTACAACATTACATGAAAAAAATATTTTCTCACCTTGATATTGATCTCGCTCATGTAGCTTAATATTACTTGTGAAGTATGCATTGTTATACCTTTTTAGAATCTACACATACTAGATAATTTATTAAGATCATGGGCAGCTATAGCGCCGTACTTTTTTTTTACACAGTAAATGATCAAAAGTTGACCCTAAGTAAAACAAAAACATAAAAAATCTTAAAATGACAATTTTGAAAATGACCAACGTTAAAAACGCCTAAAACAGTACTAAAACTAAATAATACACATCTTCAAGACTATAATACAAAAAAAATGACACAGAAATACCTAAATTTAACGAAATGGCAACGGAATGAATGCAAAGAGTAGCGAAATTTATAAAAAAACATAAAAGTCTACGCCATTTCCATACGGTTAGAAACCCTGGCAAAAAGATACGATTTTCTAATAGTCTCATAGCCGGACCAACTCCAGTTTACGACTTATCCATTATTTACGACAGACCCTGTATAACTTCGTATATTTTAATGGTATATTTTAACTGTTTTATTAATAGCAATTTAAAACAATTAACTCTTAAAGAGTATCCTAAAAACCGGTTGTAGTATAATCAAGATTACAAACATGTTATTTGCTACATTGAACTTGGAGCTAGACAACCTCATTTGAGTACTATAGTCTTTAAAACATAGCTTGGACTCTCTGTCAATTGTCACTAGTGTCCTTTTAGAACTTATGACGAATATTTTAGGTGTGAATTTTTAATATTTATAATACTTAAATTGTAATGAAAATAAAGGTGATACAAAATCAATTCGCTTATTCAAAGTTTCTTTGTCGGTTTCGCAGTCATCCGTCACAGATGCTTGATTGACAGTGGCTTGTTTGTGTCAGTTATAGTAGTTATTTGACTTGTGCTTTCTGGACGTCATTTAAGTAGTGGGGCACAGTAAATATAATTTCAGGGAAGGAGCGAACCATTTTTTTTTATTTCTCTACGGGTCAGCGTTAAATTTTAGAAGTAAATACAAAGGAAGCTAAAATGACAAGAAGTGTATAGTATGGAGGAGGCCTTCTTTCAGTAGTCAATTGCAATTTGTTGAAGGTATGTCGTGGTTTCAACTATTTGTAATAAATAAGTAGAGGGGTAGTTGACTGATGCACAAACTTGAGTAAGTAGAACAAATTTAACTTTCAACAATATTTATCAGGAAACAAACTAACTACGAAACGTAATTATATCTATTATTATATTATTAGTCATACATATCTCTAACCTACCTAAAAAGACTAACCAGAGCTAATCAATTCTTAACAATTCGTTTCACTGTACGGTAAGCTTTATTGACTTTCTCGATGCTGTTATCATAGAGAATAATTAACTAACTATGATGACTGTACATCACAATTATTGTGTAGACAGCGATAGCTATTAAATTTCTAATCACCCTTTATATGAACTTTGGTTGTATAACAGCAGGTGGAAAACACGATTGGGCATTGACCTTGGCAGATATCGTGAATTATTGTCGATTTCATGAGAACAATTTACTTTTTGCTAGCTCATCAAACTTAGCCGTATTATTTTGATATTATATATTCAAAACATATTTAACAATTAAACAAGTATTCATTATTATTATAGGCCATGTTGGAGCACAATGAAAACATTTAAATATATTTAATCACGCATTGATATGAAGCACCTCCGTCACTATTCAAGCTACGGATGTCGTTAGAGAGATTTTATTTAAATGTATGGTTTGCCAGTGTGCCTAATATATAGTTATTAACATCACGCTCACGCTCATCACACTGTCGAACATGATTTAAAACACGGATGGAGTTGCGTGAGTGAGCTAATAAACTAAAACATCATCTGTTAAATAATATTGATATTGAGTTTACATGTTTTTAAATTAACTTGTTTGTTAGACTGGTTTGAACACGCACAAGGTTCTTTCTATGCTTTCGCCAAATTATATTATTTTAGGTCAACGTTATACAATATTTAATCTACAACTTGAACCGTCAAAGATTTTACAAAAAACATAACTCGAAAACCGCTCTACCAATTCGTTGTTTTTAGATTTTCTTTGAGGTACAAGGAAAGTTCATATTGAGAGAAAAATGTAAAAATTGCGAGGATAATATTAACAAGTTCAAATAAAAAATCCCCTACGCAAGAACTTAATCGAGGAATCATACGTCAGAAATGCCTGCTGGGCCGATATTAACTAAACATAGCTAAAAACTATCGCAAGAAAACCGGCTATCAAATGAAAAAAACCGCATCGAAATCAGTCCATCCGTTAGAGGGGCTTAAAAGAAAACTTATTATTTTTTCTATTGGACTGAGACAAACCAATAACTTTTGTCAAAACAAAATCTGTCGGGGCAGATAGTTGTATATAAATTTATATCCAGGCAAAAAAAAAATCGTATTTATCGAAATAATATGTATTTTAATGCATGTACTATGTACGTACTAGTGGTTTCATTTAATTTCATCATCATCATGAGCTGCCATCTTCGAAAATAAAGTTTGAAGGTCAGCAGACTGTACTCTTTCAAAGGGGCCCTCAATATTAGTACCTGAGGCTTCTTTTAGAAGGAAAACTACCTGGAAAGACGACACGAGGTCGACCAGGTAGGGAGTGGATAGATGCCATCAGAGCCTGGGCTGGACTAGAAATAAAATATCACCAATTGATTTAATTTGATGCTTAAATTATGAACAAGTGCATTACTCAATTATGTTTCTCCTATGTACATTTACCAACGCGATATGCTTGATTTGTATTTAGATCTAGAAAAACTGCTCTTTACAATGTGAAGGCAATTAACATTACTTGCATTGCATCATAGTAATTGAGTTCGTAACGGGTGATCGACTATTAATAACGTAGTCTATTCTTGCTGCCTTGGTGGCAAATATACGAAATATACTTTGACATATGAATGTATATTTTTATGTATTAAACAAAAACAACAAATCGTAAGTTTATTACACTTGATATAACTTAATAGTTATTTAATATTGTTAGTAAAAATATGTATTCAAATTTAAAATTACCAGGTTTCAATTACGTGTACTCATTTAAATTATACTCGTACCATCGAGGTTTTCATGCTTTAGGGAGCAAACGATTAAATTAGTCTCTTGACCGTAAGCGACATTCATTCTTGTTATCGCCTGAAGACCTGTTGCTGATTTGTTTACTATAAGGATGTGATACTAATACGTTCAATAAATATAATAATCGAACAACGAGAAAACATGAAGTAACCTTTAAATAAAACTTTCTTTAAAGTAAAGACGACAGTTTATTGGAGTTTAAAGGTATGAACGCACCCTCCATGGAACCAATCTAACCGGGAATGCGGACACCTTCGCACTTTTTCCTCTGTTAGTTCCCCCGTGTGATTATACCTATGTATACTCACGTGTGGAGATAAATCGTCTGTGCACATTACACATTGCTTCCTTAGTTTTTCTTCCGAAGCCAACGATCCCTGTTCAATCGGGCATGCAATATGTCAAGGTTTACTGCTCACGGCCTTTACTAAGTCTTGAAGTAAGTATCGCTTAAAGCGCATGTTTCTTGTAGGATTTTTTCGTATAAAACTCAAACTCAAATGTATTTCAAACAAGATTTTGAGTAGCGATAACTTGATATTTATATAAATTTCTAGATCAAAATATTAATGAATAATTCATTTTTCCTAACTTTCTTCTTCCTAGCACCTCCTGGTGGACAGATTGTACAGAATACCGATCAATATTTATAAATGACTTGTACCTGGAATTATAAATGTACTAGCTTTGGACGCGGCTCCACCCGCGTGTATATCGGTTACCGTACTAAAAACTTACGCCCTAATTAAGAATTAAAGTGTGTACATGTAAAATTTCATGATACTCAGTGCGGTTTAGACGTGAAAGCGAAACAGACAGACAGAGATAGTTTTGAATTTATAATATTATTATAGATGTTTATCAACAATCTTATAACCTCAGAACAGGTTCTACCGAGATGTGCAAACTTCTTATTTTTATATCAGTGACAATTATTAACAAAACTATATAGATACCATGAGGGACTGACTTCATGGAACCGTATAGAATTATTCATAAGTAACATTGTAAATCCAAAATCTACATCTAATACGAATACCGGCAGTAGTCCCACAGCGTCTCATCTTCTATATGTAAAAATAAATTTACGATTGACTGTCTTCATGATTGATGTCTGAATGGGCTCCACAGTAAAGCATTGAGTGAAATAAGTGATGCGAAACTTGTTTGCTTACATTTGAAGTTGTACTACATTTTTTATTAGATTAATACATTTTACATTTCGCAAACCTCTCTCACGATGCTTAAGAGATTTGTAATACTCGTATAATAGTGACTTTCAAAAAGTTGAATTTGAAAAAGCTATCGAATACTTTTTAAGTCAGATATTTTTGCAAAAATATCATTATATATTTTCTCATTGACAATGATATTCTTCTTCCATCTTATAAATCTATTTACATGTGCTTCCTACATTCCTATCTGATGACCATCGATTTTGTAGTCAGGTACAAATAAAAAGTCACTTTCATTTTGGTTAATACTGAATCTGCACTACTACTATCGTATTGACAAAACTGAAATACTAGGCAGAATAAAGTTCGAAGATTACACTTTAATCTACTTTTAATGGACCGTGTAAGGAATCTTACTTAACATCCAAAGGTTTCTACTATTATTGAAAAATTCAAATTAGATTTTACGGTTAACAAGCGTGACCAATCTCACAGCATTTTATCAATTTAGAGCACGGTACTTGAAATTGTATCGAGTATTGCCTAAAATTATGTTTCGTTCTATTTAAATATTCGTTACCATTGATGACTCTGAGAAGAATACAGTATAAAAATATATCTTTGTGAAGTTTACTTTTAATATCGTCATATGATATGACACGATTTTAAGAAAGTGTCTGGCAGCGGATGATTTCGCACTGCCCAAGACCGCGATGCTTGGCGCTTTTTGGGGGAGTTCGTTTAGCAATGGATGGAGATGTCGATTGATGATGATGATACTAATAATAATTAGGTTTAAGAATAAGTTTATTTTGCTGAATGCGCTAATCTCCGAAACAAATAGTAAGCATTGAAAAAAAAAGAATTTAAGTTGAAAAGTTTAATCGTGGAAGGTTCAATGAAACATACTGTAGAAATGAAAACGTTCTTCCATTTCAGAGACAAAGTTGCAATACTGAGTAGTAGTAGACTGTATAATAATAGTGTAGTAACATCTGTGATGTGCACGCTTAGATCTGGTGTAACTTCCAACTAATACGTGTACAATGTTGCAAGGCTTTCAACCAACCGTCATTTAGGATTGCTTAGAAAGGCTTCATTTAAACCTACACACACTCACGCCTATATCCCGGAAAGGAGCGTCAGAAATGTACTAAAAGCTCATATTTATCCGTCTATAATTTTAGTCCTACTTACATAATAAACCGGCTAACCACTGCAGTGATTTCAATGAAATTTGGCATGAAGATACTTTAATTCTTATAGAAGGAAATAGGCTACTCTTTACCGCGATAACCAATATAAACGCGGACGGGGTCGCGGGCAAAAGCTAGTTGATTATACGGATGAATTAAAAAGTGTATTTAATATTAATTTCTAAGAGGAACCCTCTGTCCAGCAGTGAACTATTCAAGGCTATCGATAATTTATTGATTAAGGACTACTGACTTGACTGCCTCGGTGGCGCAGTGGTATTGTATGCGACTGCTGTGCTTTAGATCTCGGGTGCGATTCCTGGGTCGTATCATATGTTTGTTTCGGAGTTTGAGTGTTTTCTATGTATAGTATGTATGTATTTACAGAAAAAAAAGGATTTAAGCATTTATATCAGTCGTTCTAGTACCCATAACACAAGCTCTGCTTAGTTGGGACTATACAACGTTGTGTGTTAGACGTCCGAATATTTATTTATTATTTATATTTATTGATGACGATGGCGATGAAGCAACTACATATTAGTAGGTCAGAATCGAATACCAATTATTGGAAAGTCCTTGCCTTCTAACTAAGTAGTATTTCGAATAGTGTTCAACCTAGACTTACAACGTATAGGTTTTGTAATCATTACTTAATTTTTTAAGCTTGTTTTATTGTTGGCCGATTTGTACAAAATAAATAAAAGAAACCGAAGTCAATTTGAACTCATTGTGAGAGTAGTATTAAGAACGATAAAAAATAAATTACATAATACATGATTAGATTGCATTGTATTATAGACAAGCTGCGAAAGTGATTGCTTTTAAACTGTATTAAAAGCCGTTGTCAGATTTTAAAATTGATCATTTTCCGATGTGTCCAACACATATTTTCTGAAATGGACTTGTGATGGCGAGATGTGGTAAGATCAATGAATAAATACTGTTTAATTATACGAAACAGCTTAATGTACAACTAATAAATTATCACCCCGTCATTATACTTTAATCTACTTCATACTTAATGCCTAAAAGGATGGACTTAATGCCATAGGCAATCTCTTGTTTTTAGTAACGTCGTTTAAAACCAAAATGAGTGCATTTTCGTCACGACACATAATAAAGTTACTGATATAATTGCTTTCTTTATATTTTTTTTAAATTAAACAGATATCAGCTAAATGTAATTAATTTGATCTTAGTACGTCATGGCAGGCAGGCGACGATGCCAGGTAATTATAGATAGAGTAGATACATGGTTAAGACGAACTAATACCAGTCGAGGTAGCGCAAGAATGCAATAACTATTCACGTTTCCTAAATATAACACTCAAGCAAAGAAACACAAGTAAACGTCAGATGGACGTCGTCTTCTATCCAACAGTCTCTTTTCATCTCTTACACCTATTCACAATATAGTAAAACATTTTCATAAATTGCAGCTAAGTTTCTTCACATTTTACTGACTGACAGAGACATTGAGTGTGCTTTGCAAAGTAATACGCATGGATTTAAGAACAATTTTCACAAATGCCTTAGTCATCAACAATTGTTTTATTCACGTTGAATCTCCAACGAGCTTCGTTAAATGAAACTTAAACGGTCATAAACATGACGTTGTAAGTAAGCAAGTGAGTGAATAAGGCTCGGATTTAACACCTATAAAGTTTTGTCACAGTAACCTTTTTATAGCTTTATAAGAGAGGTTAAATGGCAGTTTTCAAGTATCGGTGAACTCGCATACCAACTATATACTATTGTAAATTGGAAAGTAAATTTTATTTGTAACGTTTTTGAACTGACCGTCACGATATTTTATACACACTTTGCCAATTACCCCGTATCTTTTCTATGTATGATATATGTCGTATATATGAACTCAGACAGAAATTTCTGTTATTTTCCGATAGCCAAAAAACCTAAAAATAAAGCTTTGGTTTATAATTTTGTTGTAAATGAGTGGCAAAGTGAAGGTAGGGGTTATAATAGGTCTTTACCTATGAAATTGCGTTTCTTCAGTACTGGTCATTTCAAATAAAAAAGTTTGTAATGGCTCTGTATTCTAAATTCAAATTAATTTTGTTTTAAAACCATGACATTCCATTTACAAACTCAGTCTTTTGTTTTTTGATCAGCGTTGTATTTTCATTACATTTGAACATTTTTCGTCATAATGGATACTTTAAAAATTCGTGTAATTATGGAATATGTGTTCCGTCGTGGCACCAACGCGACACAAACGGCACGTAACATTAAAAACGTTTACGGAGAGAACTGTACAAACGAACGCACAACCCTTTATTGGTTTTCCCGGTTCCGTTCTGGAAATTTTGACTTGAAAAATGAAGCTCGTGGTCGTCCGGAGACTTTGGTTAACAATAATGAATTAAAGGCGATTGTGGAAGCTGACGAAACTCAATCTACAGCTGAGCTAGCAGCAGCTTTTAATGTAAGCATCAAAACAATATTGATCCATTTGCGATAAATTGGCAAGGTAAAAAAGCTTGATAAATGGGTGCCCCACGACCTTAACGATCGCCAGCGCAACGTACGCGTCGAGACCTGCCTTTCGCTGCTCAACAGGCAAAGAAATGAAGGAATTTTGAAACGAATAGTTACGTGCGACGAAAAATGGATTCTGTTCGATAATCGAAAGCGCTCAGCAAGTTGGTTAGACCCTGGTTCAGCACCAAAGCAATGCCCTAAACCAAAAATGACCCCTAAAAAGGTGATGGTCACTGTTTGGTGGTCTAGTGCGGGTGTGATTCACCACAGCTTTTTACAAAACGGCATGAGCATTAATGCAGATGTGTACTGTGAAGAACTGGAGAGAATGATGGAGAAGCTTGCACATCTGCAACCAGCTTTGGTCAATCGGTCGTCGCCACTGCTCCTTCACGACAACGCGCGACCCCATACTGCGCAACAGACAGTCTCCAAGCTGCAAGAGCTGGGGTTGGATGCTCTCCCTCATCCGCCATACTCACCAGACCTTGCACCTACCGACTATTACTTTTTCCAAAATTTAGACAACTTCTTAGTGGGTAAAAAATTCAATTCCCGAGAGGCAGTACAAAATGCCTTTGAAGAGTTTGTTGCCTCCCGTCCAGCTGATTTTTACAAGAAGGGCATCAATAAACTGCCAATGCGTTGGCAAAGATGCGTCGATTGCATGGGTGATTACTTCGAATTATCGAATTACAGAAATAAAAAAGTTTGAAAAAATAAGTACTTTCACTTATTGCATACAAAACGGCAATTTCATAGGTAAAGACCTAATATTTGTGTAATATAAAGGTCAGATACCAATCTTCGATCTAATTTTATCCCCATTTTAACCGTTCTAATGTCGTTCATACCATGAATATTCAGGGTTAAATTATAATAGAGAATTTCATATCGATATCTCAAAGAAAGGTCTTTAATAAAATTGCTTCATGATAAATATTATACTCATTAGTCGTGTATAAAACGTGTGTTTTGTTTAAATTTTACGATTTAGGATTTCTAATCAAATCATGTTTTATTATGATGCTCAAGAAACATCAGTGATTGGTGTCATTTCACAAAGAATAGATTAACGTGGAGTATTTTATAACTTTCCTATAATACATACACTTTCTCATGTGCTTTTATAGTTCTAAGGTCAAGTGGGTTTAATAAAAATCACATACTTTTTTTCTAAAGACAACTCTCACGCTAGTATTACGCATATTCTTAGTCGCACAGAAATATTCATGAAACGGACACAAAAAACACTCAGACTCAGATCAACTATTTGTACAAAGTGTCCTATGTCTATTCTATTCCTATGTCTCGGGTTCAAATCCTGGGTCGGACCAAATGTTTGTGGAATATACAAATATTTGTTTCGGAGTTTGGGTGTTTTCTATGTATAATATGTATGTATTTACAAAAAAAAAGTATTTAAATATTCATATCAGTTGTCTAGTACCCATAACACAAGCTCTGCTTAGCTTGGGACTAGATGGCGTTGTGTGTTAGGTGTCCGAAATATTTATTTATTTATTTATTTATTATTTATTTATGTACACAGCGCATTAGGTAGCATAGCGAGGTCATATTTCTAGGGCGCAGTCATAAATATTACTGTAGTTCAATAACATCCAGCGAATAAATAGTAAAATCTTTTCGTTCGTGGGAGAGCCACGCTTCGGGATGAATGGGCCGTCTCGCAGAAAACTGGTGTGAAACAGCGCTTGCGCTATTTCACCAAGTGAGTTAGGATACCGGAGGCCCATACCCAACCCTTCTCTCCATCCACCTTCCCAACCCTCAAAGGTCGGCAACGCACTTGTGACGCCTCTGGTGTTGCGGGTGTTCATGGGCGGCGGTAATCGCTTACCATCAGGTAATAAAAGGGATACGTCTGCTCGCTTGCCCACGATTCAATGAAAAAAAAAATTGCACTTGTAATACCAATGCAGTCTAGTTTATAGCACATATTTCTGCCATTGGATACTCTAGGTTCATTAGTAAGTAGTAGGTTTTTCTTCTCTTATCATCATCTCCCTACCCATTTCCCAACTTTATTTGGGGTCGGTGCAACGAGTCTTCTTCCTCCATTCTCCTTTATCATTCGTCAGTTCATTGCTTACTTCCCATGCATAACTTTTGCTTTTCTAAATTTATCCTACTACTATTATAAAGGCGAAAGTTTGTAAGTATGGATGTATGTATGTATGGATGTTTGTTACTCTTTCACGTAAAAACTACTGAATGGATTTGAATGAAACTTTACCACAATATAGCTTATACATCAGAATAACACATAGGCTACTATTTATAAAGATATAGCTTCGCCTCGCGGCGTTGCCCGCAGTTATCATCGTACCGCGGGTAGCACCGCGGGGTTCAGCTAGTATTTAATAAAATCTTCTTTTGTGTTTTTTTTTAATACAGCAGCAATGTTTGGCGAGTAAATAAACCTAAAATTAATTGTTAAAAACATTAATAATTTATTAATGGTCCTCGTACCTTTTTACTTCGTGATGGATGCATTATAAGTCAATTATAACAATTACATCTACATATCTAAAGAATCTAAAGCCACTTGGCACATCTAGAGGAAATGACTTTACAAAACAAACGTAAAATAATTGGATGGAAACGGAACAATATAAAACTAGATACCATTTCTTTATTGTTCTGCCTAAGTAAGCCATGTCTCACGAAGTGGAAACTGCGACATATATGCGTTTCATAACGCACTTAATGTCAACTAGATAAGATACAATTTTGATTACAAAGTAGCATTGATAAAGTTGGTCGTCTAACACCAACATCTGCAGTCCAAGTCGCTTTTATTTTCAAGTAAGTAGAGTTCAAAGTTACTTTTTAATTGTTCAGCAGTAAGGTAGCCGAGTCATAGCCCACTTTTGTTTGGCTTATGCTGTAATGGCGATGACACGGTACCTCCTTTCTTCGCTAATTAATTTGCTCAGCTTAGAGAAATCCATGGGAGTTATAAGATTTTTTTTATGATTTATGGAGAGTACTTTTATGGTGTTCTCAAGGAAAGAAGTTTTAGAGGGATTTACATAAAGATTATTCAAATATGGTTTAAGCTACTATTGGCTTTTAAGAAGGGATTATGTTATTGTACGTATTTTCGTCTTAGTACACACAGTGTTACACATGAAGGCTTTGGAATATTGTCGTGTCCTCATAAGACTTTTTTTATGTATATAATTGTGCTGCCAAAATGACTCTGACCCCGCCTGATAGAAAGCACAAGCAAAATCCAAGAGTGGTGGTCACCATCCTTAATGCGAACAAGGATAGTGCAGCATGGTGACCAGCACTATGGCGACCTAGTGAGAAGCTTTTTCACGCCCCGCTAAAAGGACCCGGGATCATAGTGGGACGGAAACACGAGCGCTGGTAGTGAGTTCCAGGTTTTAACCGCTCATCACAGGAAGGAAAAACCAAATCAATGAATGCGAGTGTGGTGACTTCCGAGGCCGGGGCGTGTTATCCCGTAGAGGAAGGGAAAAGGGGGGTTCAGTTGGAAGAGTTCTTCAGAACACTCCCCATGATGAAATCTTCAAAAGTGGCAGTATTTGATACTCAAGTAATCTTTTTCGATAGTTTTGTAACCTTATTGATTTGATCAAGTAACCGCCATAGTTTTCTATATTTCAGGACAAAAGTTTTTACAAGACACATTGTTGGATATTGAACTGAAGACTGAAATTTTCGTGTGAAGTTTCGTTGCCCCCTGCAAACGAGCTGATAGGTCTCTGATGATAAGGAACTGCCATCGCCTATGACTACAACTCAAGAAACATAAGTGTGTTGCTATATTATGAAGACTCTCCATTCAAAATTAAGAGTTTGATTTCCAATACCCTTACCCTTTTGATGAGTCGTCTAGCACAAAAAAAACTCCAAACAAAATTGAAAAAACAACATAACTTGCTGAAATTTTGAATGTACTCGTATGTGTTTTTGCATGTGAACCTTTGACAATACTAGGTCATTTTAAATTCAATAGTGAAATGAGTATAAGTCAGTTTTATTTTAACAAGTTACACCTCGACAAGTAAGAGAATAAATTACTTCAGGAGTAGATTTAGGTCTACATTATACATTTTTCTTCACTCGTAGCAGAATCACACTGTGGCACATAAAATATAAGCTTGATCGGAGTGATACTAAATTGTAATAGAAGACTTAGGTTATTGAAAGAAATACTCCTGATTATTTAGAAGTTTAGAGTGTTCAAAGGAAAAACTTAAAGTCGATAAATAATTACGACAGTAATATATAATACAAAACTTATTTAAATCCTACCACTCTTCAATACAATCAGTCATTGAGCGGTATAACGTAATAAGTCATGAACTAATTAACGAATTAATTATTCATTTACGAAAACTCGTTAACAGATGCCAATGTTACAAATCATCGCTTCATTCAAGAACACTTTTTCATTAGTCTAAATATTGAGTATTTCATAAGTGTTTATTGTAAGCTTAGCCGATCTATTACTCAAGGGCTGTTGGTAGTAAAAACATAAATAATGACCTTATGATGAAACAAGGCTTATTTACTTTTAAACATCAGAACAAAAAATAATTGAAATACATGACCTTAGAGCGGATCAGTGAACCGACTTTTGACAGGAAAAATAATTACAGTTTGGCGGATGGAGACATACTGCCCAAGATCGGAATAGTTGGCGCTTCTAGGTGGAGATCTTCTCCCTCCCTTCTGCTAGGGAGTACAGCAGTGGATACCGAAACATAAACCATATAAGAATAAATAAAATAAAGTGAGGTAAAAAATATTTGCACTGTCTTTTTCATAGTTTTCTCATCAGACCTTTGCCATAGTATACTACGCTGGCCATGCTGATTGGTTGGTTCTTCAGTTGGCTTCTTTTAGTCGACTTTTACGACACCGGCGGGGTGAATAGGGCTGGTGACTCTTCATATTTTTAATTCTTCACATTTAACACGAACTAATTTAAGTTCATATTTTTTCTAGACTACCTGCTGCATATTGGTTTTTGTAACAAAAAATCAGCCTCTGTCTTTCTCCTACCTCTATATCGGTATTCATTCATAGGTCCAGCGGTTTACCTATGCGACTGCTAATCAAGATATATAGAAATAATATATCAAGTATAGAAAACTAGGCAGTTTTCTTAGTAAAGGCTTACATATGTGAAGTCCTTTGACCTTCAAGTTGAACTACAAATATTCATCATCTCAAACTCCAAATTTAAGCTCTGACATCATAACAGCCTTCAACAGTCCACTGCTTAATATAATTCGAAAGGAGGTTTAAGTTTTAAGTTTTCCTTCACTTGTGCAGTTTAACTCTACACCTATCATACATTTACAATATTTCACAATAAGTTAATTTACCATCACTTGGCTTACTTAACGAGGAAATATACTTGTATAATCGTAACACACTAGTTTTAGAACATCGATCTACAAACAGATAAACATAATTACTGCAATATTTATATCTTATATCGTAGTGGAGTTATTTGTACAGTTACACAATACAATATTGTTTTATACTTATATGTTTAAGGTAAGTTATAAATTAACCAAGTTAGGTTACTTAATGTTAATATGACTACAGTTTTTAAATTGCGTCACAGTTCTTCATATTCACACTTGACATAATTAACTTTCTTAAAAGATAATTCTGTAAGTTGTTTATTAAAATATCATTCTTGACTATCATTCAAAAAGGTTTCGATGCAAGGGGTCAAATAGAATCAATAGAGTCAAAACCGAAACTGTATTTGAAAATTACATAAGTTGTAATCAAAGCGTAAAAATTATTTCCAAAGATTACCTTTTTGTTTGGATACCGAATAGTGAAATAATTTGCTACAAGTCAAAAATGACTTAACTGTAACCCTAATACATAAAAACTTATAATAAAATGAAAATGAATATCTTCTAGATTTCACGCCGATTTTTTACGAACATTATAACACCTCATTCATTGAAATCGGTTCAGTAGTTTAGACACTAAGAAGATACATAAAGTCCCAAAACTATTACCTTTCCTTATGATTTCGCCGTAGTCGAGTAAAAATCCCTCAAACTATTTTCTCTTGCTCTGGTTTATTAAATAAAAAAATAACCTTATTTGCTAGCTTACTCGACCAAGACTAATGTGAATTTAATTGCCCAATTAAGTAATTAAGTTTGTAAGTCAATACTTGTGTTACATAAATCGTTTACTTTATATTCAAGATGAAGTGAACTGAAACGGAACTACATTGTTATATGTACTTAAACATGTTATTATTACTACTACGTACTGACTAGAAATCACTGGCAGAGTTTGTTATCAAAATACGAACTAAAAATTGCAATACAAGAAATTCTATGAGGTAGGTTCAGCGACACTAAGATGATTTAAAATCTGATATGTAGATTTATTAAAATCCATTCTCCAAACTAATAGTCCACGGGCCCACGTACAAGGGATTTCAGTGATTAATAACAGGCTGAAAGTTTATACACAGCTTCGTTTTGACGAGACCCCCAACTTTTATTATTGGACCAAATTCTGATAGTGGCAGGAAAAAGCGGGATAGGGAGCGAAACACGTCGATTTGATGAGTGTCCCAAATTAATAAATAACAGTTTCTAAAAATCAATACTTCGAGAAAATACGATGGAAAACTGAGAAAAACTTGTGGCATACAAAGTGAATGGTACCTTCCCGAGTGACCCCCAGCTCTAACATGTCAGAATGGTGACTTGAAAATTTTTATTCATTTTCATTAATAACAAACTGATTTTTGTTTTGGGGCTTGCAAAATATATATTTTACATAAAAAATGCATCGGCATACAAATTCGATGGTAATTTTTTTGAGACCTACACTCGAAATTTGTCAAGATTATGTTAATATTTTTTCTCGAAGTATTGATTTTTAGAAACTGTTATTTATTAATTTGGGACACTCATCAAATCGACGTGTTTCGCTCCCTATCCCGCTTTTTCCTGCCACTATCAGAATTTGGTCCAATAATAAAAGTTGGGGGTCTCGTCAAAACGAAGCTGTGTATAAACTTTCAGCCTGTTATTAATCACTGAAATCCCTTGTACGTGGGCCCGTGGACTATAATATCATAAATTCATAATTAACTGTCTTTCTAGCTATTTGTTGCGCTTTCATGTCTAAACCGCTGAACCGGTTTGGATAAATGTCGATATGATGATGGTCTCCTAGTTGATTACGGCCACAGCGGAGAACAGCCAACTACGCAGTAGATATTATAGTGCACAAGTGTGTACGCAAACACAGGTGCACTCTCTGTTCACTCTCTCACATAATCCGATGGGACGGTTAACCGATACGACCGGGAAGAGATCAGGCGCAGGACCGACAGCTTTACGTGCTCTTCGAGGCACGGGGGTTCAGACCCCAATACTTCCAAACTCCGAGCTGTTAATAAGTATTTCTATAATCAGAAAAACTGAATAACACTTGTGGCCCGACCCGAGATTCGAACCCGAGACCTCTTGATTGGCAGTCGCATACGTAAACCGCTGGACCTATGAATGAATACCGATATAGAGGTAGGAGAAAGACAGAGGCTGATTTTTTGTTACAAAAACCAATATGCAGCAGGTAGTCTAGAAAAAATATGAACTTAAATTAGTTCGTGTTAAATGTGAAGAATTAAAAATATGAAGAGTCACCAGCCCTATTCACCCCGCCGGTGTCGTAAAAGTCGACTAAAAGAAGCCAACTGAAGAACCAACCAATCAGCATGGCCAGCGTAGTATACTATGGCAAAGGTCTGATGAGAAAACTATGAAAAAGACAGTGCAAATATTTTTTACCTCACTTTATTTTATTTATTCTTATATGGTTTATGTTTCGGTATCCACTGCTATAGACATGCAAATTTATATAATCGTAAATAACTATATATATTTTATAGGTGAGCTCATCGTAATATTTTTTTTTTTAAGACTTTACAAACATACATGAAACGAACACAAAGAACATCCAGACTCGGGACATCAATTCGTGGATTACACAAACTGCTGTACCGCGTGGGATTTGAACCCAAGACACTTGGCGCAGTAGCAAGCGGCATGGCGACCGCTGAAACCACTCGGCCAATCGTGCAGTTTCTATTATTAGTACATGCAGTGCATATTAATCCTGAGTAAGACTCGAATCGAACATTTTGCGGCTAAGAGTAAAAATCACTTACTTATTTACTCGTTACTTTTTAAAGTAGGTCAATAGCAACAATATCAATGAGAGAAATTAGACCGTTTATTCGGATATGCAAATGAGCATATTTTCTTCAAAATAAAAAAAATAGCACATATTACTTTCAATAGAGTTCACAACATTTCATAGAGTCGCACAAATTTACATACAAAACCAAGATGACCCTGTTTGTCTCTTCATTATATTTTATTGTGTGACTTTAAAGTTATACCCACGATTTGAATCAAAAAAATTGTCGTACTGACTTAACCAACTTTCATTTTCACCTTGAGAAGATACCACATGGTCCACATACGCCGTATCTCTGGTCGCGCTCTACATCCCAACGAACGTGGCTACTGATAGCTCCGTCTACTCTACGAGGGATAATTTGAGTAATTTAATTTCAATCAGATTTAATGGTAGTGTTAGAAGTAAAGCTCTATGAAGAGTTAAGAAAAGATAGTTTTTTTTTTTATTTTCTTTGAAATTGTGTTCATTTGTAGAGTTTTCTTACCTCTTTTCTTACGTGTTATATTGTCTTATATGATTATTTTTGACGGGCTTGTCTGCTATCATCCTGACTACAGAGCCATAAGTTATATATTCGATTCACAATCACTACAAATAATTGTATAATGAGCATTTTGTTCTAAGTCTGGGTGTAATTTATTTTTAATATGTATTTATTCGGAAGTATACAGTAGTTTAATTGCCATAGTACAGGCTCTATTAGGCACTTAGATAGCAAAGGACCTTATGTTGACATTTAATTATCTAGTATTTTTTTCTAAGAATGCAATGTCGAATACACTGATTTATGAATACATTGAGTCGCTAACGACTTTTGGCTTAGCAATTAGAGTCACCTGTCAGATAGTCTATGATTCTGTCTTTACCTTTATTAGTATATTTTATGTTAATATATAGATATTAGAAATGGAAAACACCCAAACACCGAAACAAATATATGTAGAATCGAACTCCTGACCTCATGTACAGCAGTCACGGATGCTACCACTGCGCCAACGAGGCGGTCAATATTGAATATTAAAATTCGTCTAAAATAATGTTATTTAATTTCACATGTATAACATTACATTCTGAGCTACACAATTTAGAAAAAAAAAATTGAAGAGATTATGTTAGAGTCGGTAATGAAAACTGAAATTGTTTATTTAACGACAATATTATTCGCTTAATTATAAATAAATTTGTTCACTTTCACTGCTTTCACTTGAGCACCATTTTAAATACAATTTGTTTTGCGATAAATGTAGAGTTCGTTACGAGATTGTTTCAATGATAGAGTTTATTATTGTCTTCGTGTTTATAATGCTGTCTTTTGAGGAAGAGTAAAGTTTCATTTGTAAGGTAAAAAACCTTCGCTCTACCTCTTTTAAAGCCTATTTAGAAATTATGGTTTGTAGAGTCGAGAAGGGCTAGAGACAATTAGGTTAGGAGCTGCTTCATAATTTAAACACATTTAACCAACTTCCGAAAAATAACTCTTTCATTCCATACAGTTAAGGTTACTTTAACATTGATTTTGTTTCAGAATTAAGTTTTGTTTTACTTTCTTGGGGTTAAATTTTTTCAAGAAAATGAACATGAACAATAAATATTCTTTTAAATTATTTTATTTCTACTATTTAATTAGGACTTTAATATACTTACATAAAATCTCCCTTAGGAAGGCTCCAAGGAGCAGAACAACCACGACTCTACAACGGAACATGTCGGAGGCACTATCTGTTCACTTGCACTCTATGTTCATTTTGTCACTGACGTCACGACACGCACTGCTTACGTCACTCTACCGATGACATCTGCAAAAAGAAAATCAAAATATGTAATTAAACGAATCAAGGAATTTTTATAAATCATTACTAACAGGTTTACATTTCTGAGGTTTATGTTAGCCCGACTGTATATTTCGATTTTAAAAAGAGTAAGATTACTTTAGCACATAGTTGAAATTGCTGAGGATTGAACCCAATAGAGCGCAATTGGAGAGACTTATGTCCAGCAGTGTACTACAGTAGGTTAATAGATGATGATAATATTACAATAAAAAGCAACTTCAATCACTTAAAGAATTATAGATTTGAGCAAAAATATGCATAACATAAAACAGGTAGATAAATGTAGCGGTCATTAAAAAGTGGTCACGCGTTGATGTCTTTTGTTTAAATAACACTGTGTAGAGCAATTTATCGCTAAACTTGCTAGCAACGAAGTCACACGCATTGACTTTTTTCAGTTTAGGTAGTTTTTTCATGAATATAATTGACTTTCTATTTACTCAACCAGTTAATCGAGTCAATTTATATTCAACCTGGTCGAAACGTCAGTTACCTATTTAAATACTTAATATATATCGTCAGCGCAATTAGTTTGATAAAAATAATTTAAGTTAGGAAACACGATGTTTTAAAATTCATTTTTGATATCCCTTGGAATTACTGGTGATTTAATAAATATTTCGGACATCTAACACACAACGCCATCTAGTCCCAAACTAACCAAAGCATATATTATGGGTACTGAACCACTGATATAAATACTTTATTAGTAAATAAATACATATTATACGTAGAAATAGCCAAACTGTTAAAGAAATATTTGCAGAGCATACAAATATTTAGTCCGACTCGGGAATAGAACCAGAGACCTCAAGCAAAGCAGTCGCATACGTTACCACTGCGCCACTGAGGCAGTCGAGGTCACACTCTATCAGAAGTGTACAAAAAATACAAATCCCTGTGTCTGATTTGTAAGATTATCATCATCATCATCATCATCCATAACATCCCACTGCTGTGCTCGGGTCTCCTCTCAGGAGAGGGTTAAGGCCATAAGATTATATTATGATCTAATTGAGTAGTTAAAGTGTGAATACGTTGCAAACTTACACAATTTGCATTTATAATAATAATGGCTTAAGATAACCACATTATTAATCATAAAATGTGCTTGTAACGTTTTCAAACAACGTAAGCCCACGATACCATAATTAAGTTGTGTATAACAAGATCGCTAAGGACTGAGCATCTGTATAATGTGCGCTTGCGCAGCCCGGGGGAGGTAGTAACGGCGCACGCGCACCGTTACCGCGCCGCGGTTCATTGGAGATTCATTGCTTCGTGCGAGAGCTTTGCTACATACTGTGAGATGGATTTACTTTGTTGCGATAGTTTGAGAGAGATTGTAAGGTATGCTATATTGGTTTGTTTATAAACACTTTATGCACTAATTTTGTACATCATTGGACTTAATGTCTAGAGCATTCTCTTCCAGTTAATCTTCGGGTGGCGGTGAAACCTTGTAAGGTAAGTGCATAATGGTATACACAGTTCACAACATATTTAAACTCATACATACACATATTTACAACTGAACACATATAAAAAACATTTTTAATCCAAAATAAAAGTCATTAAGTTCCTTTTTAACATGCTTTTGAATTGGTACGAAAATTCGACTGAATGCCTACCTTAAAGCCAATATATAATGTTGAGAGCTCCAGCAGATCGACTCGATCTTATATAAACCAATAATAATCAATTACTTTTGGTGCTTTTCACCGAGTAGGTGAGGTTACTGGAGTTAAATCTCTCTCTTAATCTTTGGCAAAAAGAATTAAAGGGCTGTCACGCACATGTAGCTCTTGAGTTGCTACTATCTACTCACCCACAATCTTATGGCCTATCTACTCCTTTGCTATGAGCCAATAGGTTGCTATATACAGGGTCAACAGGCTTACCAAAGAAAAGAAGATCCACATTTTAATCCGAGTCCAATATTTTTTATGGTACTCGAATAGAGTGAAACTTATTAAATAAATAATAGATATTATAGTGTGCCTTCTCATTGCATTAGTGGGTGACATTTTTGTGAAATGTGTCAGTTGCAGAGCAATCATTTCCGCTAAGACCTAATGGGTTTTGTGAAGAGACATGTCTTTGATTACACTTGCAGCAATCTTCTTTGTTTTTTATTTCATATTGTACACTTATTACATTAAAATTCATTCATTCGGTACACTTAAGAAATCAAATCTATGTGGTGGGGTAGTACATACTACCAGTGTAGTTTATCGTAACGAAGGAAAGTAGAACGTAAGTTTGATTCTAAATTGATACAAACTGATGAGTCTCCTGATGAACTACTAACACTCATGTAAACCTGTAACTTTACTGTAAATTGTAGAGTCGAGTCTCATGTCCCACGAAATCCTTTAAGTAACTCCTTCTATCTATATACGCGGAAGAAATAAAACTGAATAGTTTATTCATATTCGTCGGCATATCTGTGTTTAACATAAATCTGATTAGTTCTTCTTAGAATTAAAAATGGATATAATATATATGCAAGCTAACTGGAATTTATTAGTTAACTAAGTTATCAAAGAGGCACGCGGGTCTGTACACAGTGAACGGTTACCAGTGCCGTTAAACAGAGGCCACGTTAAAATAGTTCCTGCTATATTTACTTTATTTATTTATATTAACTGATAAAAACTTATTTTTGCGTTAAATAAAATTATACCTACTAATACTTAACTGTCCTACAGATAATTAAACATATAACTTGTCTGAAAATTATTAAACTTCGCAATTAATAAAAATTGGTTGTTAGCAGTTAGTTGATTTCCCTAATCTGGTGGATATGTCCTACTGCCACAATTTAATGCTTGCGGTATTTCATTCCCAAATTATCACTCCTTTTCGCGTTTCCACAATTTACCTATTTTCTATGGGATTTCATTTTAAAATGATAAAGGAGGCCTGAAAAGAAACCAGATAAATCCAGATGAGCATGATCATTATCCAAAAGAGGAGGAGCCTTGTTTACCTCATAACTTTCGACTGGGTGAATCGATTTTCATGATTCTTTTTAATTTAAAAGCTTCCCATGTGGTCCAACTTCAATTTACTTAAGTTCTTGAAGTCGTTTTTTTTTGTTAAAATTGTTGTTTATTTATTCTGTATAAATGAGAATATGTGTGTACATATTTTCAAAAATATCGGCTTGGTTTTTTTATTTTTTTTTTTAAATCTGAAAGGTTTTAATCATAATATTTATTACTACTAATATGTAAATCTTATTAATTTTTCCACTAAATTAAACTATAACAACTCCATTATTCTTAAAATTACGCACAATTTTATGACCCAATAAAATATCATTTTAAAAGTTAATGGTACATGAAATGCAAGAAACTATCATATTATCACGACTTGTACAAATATGGCTTACGCTTCACAAAACGCCGCAGTAGAAAGTAATTTATTGTTGACAACCGCAACAAAAATTACGTACTAAAAAACCGCAAATGCGGAACCCAACCTCGAATGAAGACGAAGGAATATTACATTGGTAAAAAACCTTATGTTAATCGCAAATAGTTAGCGTTGCGCAAGCGAATGAATAATTCACATATCGTTGTAACTGTTCGCTAATAACTATTCAGAACTCACATTTGGTTCGCTAAAACTATGCAATTTATCAACTTCTTCAATTGTAACTATTTTAACGACGAATAAATTACGCGGTTTTCATTGGTTTCGTAATATTATTTTCACTTTAATCTGTTACTTCGCGTGGTGAAAATTCCATTTAAATATTGTGATGTAATCGCTTGTAACCGGACGTGAGTGACGTATAGAAACGTCGATTCTGGACTTTTACTTATTACGGCGACCTTTGAACTTAAAACACTTTAGTTATTCTATATAACCATAGGTTACAAAGAAAATATACACTCACGACATACCTTAACACGCAGAGGTACACACAATAGTGAGGCAAACCAAATTTTAGTTTTGGTCTAATTTCGATTGGAGAGTGCAAATGATAGGGGGCAGGTGAATCCCAGCAAGTTATGCTTGCGAAGGAGATGGCGGAGCGGGACCGGGAGAGGTTTAGAACTCTCCCTGCCCGCCAGGCCCGGGAACGGGCCAGGTACCGCAGACAACTCAGGCGGCGGAGATCGCTAAACGATCTCCGTCCTCCATAAGCGCATGTCTGAGGGTGACAGGTGAGGCCACCAGTCACCTTAGCAGAAGCAGGCCGGGGTGGCGGTGCGAGCTCTGTAAAGTGCTCGCGCCTCTCTTATAGTATAGGAATGTTTGGGTTCCTACACGGGAGGGGGTCACCTACAAACAACGGGTGGCCCGAAGTGCGTCGGGGTTCCAGGGATTTCCTTCCGAGGGTGCACCTGGTGCCCCAGACGGTGTGGGGTTTTTGGTCGGTTCGAGTCCGACATAACCACAAGTTGTATCCGAGGGGATTTCCGCACAAAAAGAAAAAAAAAAGGGGCAGGTGAATCGTTTACCCGTGCCTCGATAAATCTCATACTTATGTCTGTTCATCGGAAAGGCAAGCAGAAGTTCATTTAGATATGTTTCGACAACTGTCTGACAATTTAATAAAAATATAATCGATGACTTTCTTACTTATTTATATATATTGTAAACATAAAAGCCTTAACGTCCACGGCGATTTTTTTGTTTTTAGAAATAAAAAGATAGCAGATGTGTACATATCAGTAAACACCCATATTTAGTCCAGTGCAATGAAAATACTATTAATTTGGCTACTGTTTTATTTTTATGAAGCAATAATTTTACATCTGAAACATTGATCTTACATATGGCAGATGATATCAAACCACAACCTGGTATTATAGTTACCAGACCACTGTTAAAGTTAATTATATAAATACCCAGACACAGTAGAAATGACTTTGCACATACACACAATATTTGACCTGCGTGAACATCGAATCCATGACATCTAACTTAGCAGTCAGCATCTTTAACCGCTAAAGTAACAAACCAAGCAAAAATAGTTAGAGTAGGTCAGAGAAGTGGAAACCCTCTAATAACTATATTAACACAATAATGGATTAATTTTCTACGTCGTTTCTTCTATAACGGTCAATGATGTAGCGTCTGTATCCGTCTATATTTTGCTTTTAATTCATAAATAACTTACGGTATTTACCGCAATAATGTTATTGTACATTTAGATATTCATGAGATATAAAACTTTAACGACCAAAATTCACTCGGTTATAGAAATTGACACAGTTACCAACGTTAGATACGCCCTTGTTACTTAGATATTTTATAAAGTAGTTCCTGTAAATAATAATTATCAGATTGATTCATATTATCGTCCATGTGGTGACCGAAAATACACAGTGTCACCACTATTCATACGATGGAAAGGGAAGAAACTATACAAGAGAACATGACTGCAAAAAGTAGGAAAACTTGAAAAAAACTATACCCTTCTACCGTCTGAGCGGCGATGGAGAGGCTTATGTCCATAAACAGACTATTAACAAGCTGGTAATTGCTGTTAATACACGTGATCATCAGAAGAACCCTTTGAGCGTCCTCTTTCCCCCAAGGGTAGGGGGGGAGACGGTTTGGATCTAAGATATTATCATTCACTGAGATTCGAACCTAAAAGCTCTGATAAAACTTAATTATTACTAGTTTCTACTTATTAAACGTACGAACAGTATAAGGACCCATCTGGCCAGTGTGCTATAGACGACTCACAGCTCTTTCTTAAGGAGCATCGTTATCCTAGTAGTTTTTAGTAGAGAAGGGTTTTAGTGATGGTAATCGAGTGTCAACTTTTGATCTCAAATAAATTCTGAGATAATATTTAAAGCTCTACTATTATTAGAATTGTTTTTTGGTAGTTCGTAAATTCATTTTCATTATTGTTTATTATTAATAAACTTGTCAAAGTGACTCTACTCTGGCAAATGGAAAGTATGAGTTCCTACTCATGAATGGTGGCTCCAAAAATGGTGGTCACACACACATACACGTTGTAAAGCAGACAATGGAGCGTGGACTTACCCACACTATGGTGGTCTAGCAAGGAACTTTTGCCATAGAGACGACATTTTTTTCCAACTGCAGAGACTCAAGGGAAAGGCTTTTATGTTCCATTTGGCTAATGCATGTTACATTTATAGCTTTTTTCGTAATTATCTGGTCATAAAACTTTCTACAGTAGACATTACTTTATTTCTTTTCAATTATAATAATAACACAAAACCACTGGACGTTTAACTTTCTTGCTCCTTGTTTTATAATTTCACTGAATTATCTTTTCTTGTTCTTTACTTTAATAAAGATTATACAGACTAGGCGTGGTTATTGGTAACTATTTTATAACCATGTACTTGAAAGTTTGTATTTATTAATACTTTTGGTGCTTTAGTGTTTAATAATTGTACCCGTGTTTTAGTGTAATTTACCTCTAATATGTATTTAGGAATGCATAAGTATTACTATTGTAAATTTAAACACATCATAATAAAATGTATGATTAAACTTTTAATAAAAAGGTTTCAAATCGTTTCACAACTAATACTAAGTTGCGATACTAATTATGCGAACGATTTTTTGAGATCCCTCAAACCTCCGTGCCATATCAGTATTTTTGTAACGTAATCTATAGCGTGATGTTACAAATACCTAAGCTAAGCCGCGTACTGACGGACGCAAGTATTTACGTAGAATGAAACTTTGAACATTCTTTGTTAAGAAAGACCTCTAAATTTTATGATTAGTAGGCATATGAAATGTGAAGAAATTGGAGCTTATGCCACTTACATATTCTTGAAAGCAAAGCAAACAACATAATGCTTTACTTTGGAGAGTGTTGATTACATATGTGCACTGAAAGAACCCGATAGGTACGGTTTCTCTAGACGACAATATTAAGAATATTGCACCGTGCAACAGTAATTTGACCTCTGAGGTAACGGACAGAGCTAGACATATTAGTGTTAATGAAGCTATAAAAATCCACAAACGAATGTAATTTTAAGTTTTAGGTATTAGATAAGTATCTGTCTGGTAAAAACACAGTATCATATCTGCTCGATGCATAATTTGCTATTTTAGATCAGACACTACAACTAAAACTTGTATTTTTACTTTTTATCTCGCTTAATTAAGTTTAAATAAACGAGTAATTTAAGGAGGGCGTAAAAAGCACCTTACTAGTCGGTCATATTGTGGGTCACCATGCTGCATTATCCACGTTCGCAATATGGATGCCACTCTTGGAATCTATTCATGCTTCTTAGCAAGCAGAATGGAGTTACTAAGGTTGTTACATAAAAAAAAAAAATATCCTATTCAACACGACATCTACACACCTGAACTAAGCTTTGAAGACAAAAGAAACTGCACAACTACAATTCCAGTACATAAAGCCTTTGAAGCCCAAATGTAAAATAATACCAAGCTAAAAATAATTTTACGTTACGTCCCGTGAACTCAGAATCTTGAAATTTGGTTCGAATAATTTTCTTATAGCACAGATATGGGAAAAATTACTAAAAGCATATTTTTTTAGTAACATCATGTAATATACCTACAGGTTTGTACGGAACCGTCGGAGTCGAAGTCCGACTCGCACTTGGCCGATTTTTTATTTCTTAATTAATTTTGACCACTGAATAATCACGTAGGAATTTCTTAAGGTTTTAAATTAGCCATGTATCGTTGGTCAGTTAGCCTTAACGCAGAGAATACAGGTCGTTTTAGACGGGCCCTGGTCAGGTCCAACAATAATCACAATTTTCTTAACATACAGACATGAAAATCGGGAGTAGCGAGAAAAAGTAAGCGTTTAATTTATAAAAATAAGTAATATAAAGTCATTAATGTAAATGCACGCTAGACTATTACATTTAACCTTATACTAAATACTCAACAATGGCCAAAAGTAGTATCTAAATTTCTATCTGCGTTGTAGGCATTAAATCTTAGTTAATTAAATTAAATTTGTATATTTGAATTTCATTGATGTTAATATCTACAGAGATAACATCTTTTAGCCAAACATGCATTTCTAGAAATATTTATGTTATAAAATATGCCTAAAAATTTACGCTCTCAACTCTTTAATTCTTTTAGTTATGCGTCGTATTTACTTTTGCGAGACTTTCACTCGTGAAACTGTTTTATACATTTATACAAATGAAATGCGGTTTGTTGGTAAGCGCATCGCTCGAGAATGGCTAAACCGCTTTACTGCGTTGACTAATTAGATTATTCTTATAAAAATATTACAACTTAAAGAGTAATTTAAAAAACTAAAAGTGACATTTAATGACTACCTCAGTGGCGCAGTAGTAGCGAATGCGACTGCTGTGCTTGAGGTCTTAGGTCCGATTTTTGTGTGAGACCAACTGTTTTTATGATTTGCAAATATTTCTTTAGAAGTTTGGGTGGTTTCTATGTTTGATATGTATGCATTTACAAAAAATGTATATATGTTTTTGTATCAATTGTCTAGTACCATAGTACAAGCTCTGCTTAGTTTGGGACTAGATGGCGTTGTGTGATATATGTCCGAAATATTGTTATTATTTTTATTTATTTATATGGTTTTTGAAAAAAATGTCGGTGTTAGGAGACACACAACTTAGTTCTGGCATCGACGCGGTAGGTCTTGATACTTTGATTAAAGTTATTAGATCATTTTTTAAATTTGCTACATCTTGACCGATTTAATTTATCACGTGCGCAGATTATCTTAAGATTTATCCTGTATAAGGTTATGTACTGTAGTATGATGTGAAGTACATCTGACTTCTAACGAAAACTAATTATCTACATAGATATAACATTTTTGAACACAATGTTCTAATTACAAAACATTAAGTGATTCACACCAGAAAAAGTTTTAAATTTTTTTTTGAGATTACGAAACAGCGAGACATTTCCTGCTACAATTACAATTAAGGTTTCAAAATCTTAAGCATCATCTCAAACATTAGCTGGAGTGTGTGTTACTGCAACTTACTGCAAATGCTGCAATACAGTTATATCCACGCCGTTGTAAGACTTAATTACAATTTTATTTGCAGAAATATAGACGTGTTTATGTTATTACAAACAAATGCAACAGTTCATAATTCAGATGCTAACTGTTCAACACTTGTGGCAGTTACAAAATCTTGTAATGATTTTAAGATACTGCTAGTTATGTGTTGAGTGGTAGACTAGATTTATAGCGTCATGATTTGCACACATATTTAAGTGATAAATATTTGTTTTACTTTTAAAACTATTGTTTAATTTAAACTGTTTAACAAATATGAATTTAAAAGATTTCTTTGGTTTCACCTGGTAAATAAACATTGTTTCCCTTTTTGGCTATCTATAGCTGGACAAAGGTCTGATTTGAAGAAAGAGGCTAAATGCGTATTATCCAAGCCCAGGATGGTTGGTGCTCCTCGGTGGAGACCTTTGTCAATGCTATAGTTCAAATAATGGTGAATCTTTACAAATATTCGACTTGTCTGAAAATTAGAACCGAATGGATTTCTTTGATGTTGAGGTTGAGGTTGCTCAGAAGCAAACACGGCACGTGATGGGTGATAATAGGACGTCGCCCGTCGCCCTAGGACACCTACAGGAAAGAGTGTGTTACTAATGTTGTATATGTAAATTATTTATTTTCTGGATGTTGACTACTATCTTTCGAGATTTAAAAAAATGCGAACTAGTTGTCAGTATACTTGAGGGCACTGACTTCCCAATAGCGATTGTCATAGGTGTGCATGACAACCAGGACCGACGGTTTAATGTGCTCTTCGAGAAACAGGTGGTCAAACACCGCCATATTCCATACTCCGGGCTGCTGTTAAGAATTTCTTGTAAGAAAAACTCAACAGCAGTCCGACCCGGGAATCGAACCAATGAGGCAGTCAAAAGACAAACAAGAGTACATATCAAAAAGTAAATACTTTAGAAGAAAAGAAAAACAAGCTTGTTTACAACATAATAATAATAAGAATTAGGTTTTATAGAAATAGTATTGTACCTACAGTTTTGTATTTCGGGGAAGCCGGACTAGTTTTAAACGCGGAAGGGACTGTTTATGAAATGGATAGGGGATGGATAAACCTGTTGATATTTGAGGTCGTATATGAACAACTAATAGAGTGATATATTAACTAGACTCACAGTCATTTAAATCTACACATATCTAATAACTTTAAACGATAAATTCTTGAATTTCGGAAATGTCTTGAACGGTTTTCATGGAATTTGGTATACAAAAGGTTTCGGGGGCAATAAATCGATTACACTAAGATTCATTATTATAAAATTTACGAATAAAGAAATACGGATAAAAGGTCGGTCATCTAGGTACTCACAAATAAATTACACTCAGATACTGAACACATCCTGCACGTTACACAGTTATTTCATGAGGGTGAGAATCGTACAACTGACTTTTGGTTTAAAAGACACATGTAATCTTTTGGCTAGTGGATCACTAGTAGTATATATATATAGTATAATACAACTTTACCATTAAGAACATTAGTAGTTTCATCACTAGACGGTATTAAAGTAATTATTAAAATATATTTCTTAGGAATATAACTGGTCGAAGTATATTATTATAGCAGTAAACAGGTAGTAAATTGTGAGATATGCATTCAGATTGCAGATGTGTTGAGACACGTGCTCAGGTGAGGATTCATTTTAATTCGAGATAACATCGATACAGTTACTGCGCGAACACATTACTGACATATTTCGCGCTAGACGGAGAATGTATGCACATAAACTTTTACTGTAAATATTTAATTAATTAAATAACATACTTTATGCGAAAACTGTTTTATTTATTTGTAGTTTTTTTTGTGAACCTTGGAAATTTTCCTACAATTAAAATTATGAAATAAATAAATATTTTGTATATATTACACTTAACACCACCTACTCCCAAACTAAGCAGAGCTTGCACTATGGGTACTAGACAACTGTCATTAATACATACATACTTTTTTTGTAAATACATCATACCTATATACAGAAAACATATATATAGATATGTTACACATAATTTTAAGTTTTACAACAAAAAAATTAGCGATTGTTCTTTTACATTTAGATTTAGTCTCACTTTCACCGGAAAACTTAAATTTCAAAAATTAACCGGCATCTCATAACCTAAAATCATGATATTATTATAAAAAAAAAACTCACCTCATTTTTTAGCATATCCAATATTTAAAAAAAAAATTGAGTCAACACAATCACGTTACACTTCCAAAAAATTTGACATAAAATTTCCGCGAACAGAAAGCGTCAAATCTTTTACAAACCGAACTTCACAAACGCGTCATGCCTCGGCGTAGTACGGAACGCGACTGGGTTGCTGACCGCTGCATCAAAACCAATACATAATGACGTAACTCTTGAATGTCATATTAGACATTTTTATGTAACGATGAAAGGTGATGTGCGGGACCGATACCTATAACTTGTCGATACGTTTTACGTAAGGATTTTGAAATATATTGTTTTGACGTATTATTGAATGTTATGTGAGGTCTAGACACTATGTCCTTTATAGTGGAGTTATTACTAGACGACAAACCTTTAAAAACATATACAAGTATGTTTATGTTTGTGTGTTGAGAGGCCTTTGTCGAGGAGTGGATTGCTATATCTGGATGTTGTGACGATGATGTGAGGCTCTACCTTATTTAGGACCAGGACCAAATTTAATAATTATTATTTATTTAATATTTTTTTTTTATTTTAATAATTATGTATAAATAAAATTTGCAATACTACTTCTTTTTCTGTATTCTTGGGTAGCAAAATACCCTGTGAAAATAATTTATTTTTATAATTGTTGCACGTTGACTCTATATTACGACTCTGAACAATAACACTCGAAGTTCATCCCATATTCTATATTAGTTTAAATATTTTTTTCTAATTAACTTGTAGAGACAAACTTCTTAGCACTCCATGGATTCACCGTGCGGGTGCCGGGTCCATCGTGTGGCAGAGGGAGAAACTCAAAGCAGTTCCCAGGACTTACGACCTGGATGTAGGTTTAAGGAGGCCCCCTTTAAGATGCGCATCAACGCTCACCTTCACTGCTCGAGTTTCCCGCCCTACCTAGCCAAATTTGGTAGGAACCTGTTAGTGCAGCCTTGGATACTCGTTCTAAAATAGAACTTACTGCAGATCTCGACAGGCCAGGTCTTTCAGAAGGTTATAGAGAGATTTAGCTGGTATACCTCTCGCTCCTACTTCTACTGCGTATAAATTAACCACATAGCCATTTTTGTTAAGTTCAGTTGTTAGATCGTAATATTTATTTAATTTTATTCTATGGTCTTTAGGAATATTAGTTTCCCACTGAACAGTAAGCTCTACTAATATTATGTGTTTAATTTGTCTAGAGAAAAGGAATATGTCCGGTCTGGATGACGAAACACCAACATATACATTTAAATGCCGTAATCAAGATTTTTACAAATGAGCACAATGCGTAAACATAACAGTTTTCATAAATATTGCGAAACATAAATAGAAAGTTGGTACATAACTAGCTAAAGTTATTTAAGATAATATTTTTTTATTATTTCATAGAAAAATTTTGTAACATAATAATCGTGAGTTTTGTATTAGATGTAACGCCTTTAGAAGAAAATAATCTCTCTATATATATGTAGATGACGTTTTTTATGCAGTCTTTATTTAATCTAAGCAATGTGCTGGTTCGACTGTAGTAATACCACGATCACATAGAAAACCATTGTGCAATAACATTTGTGCAGAACAATCTTGTGTTTTAAACGTTACAGTCATGATCATCATTAACAGCTTTTAATAGTCTACGGCTGGACATAAATTACAAGCCTCTATCGCAAGGTGAGTAAGATTAGTGAAGACGAACTCTTAGCCTCAAAACCGGACGCATTCTACTGGTAATTTCTTAGGTTTTATTAAAATAATATATAAGGTAGACATATTAAAGTACATAGACCTCTCTTTAGGAAGGAGGTTTTGGTCTACTTGATCGCGTTGGCAGCAGCAGCAGTGGGTAGCAGTTCGTGTAAGTTTCCCCTTGGTCTTGAGACACAATATACAAGCAATCCACTGACGAAATTAATTTTCTTTCAGTTGCAAATGTCCGTTCACTGAGAGACATATTATAATAACCATACAACAACTAACTAATTAGCAAATTAAATGACCTTGTATTAGTTATAAAATAAATGACAGTAAAATTAAAATATACGAAGAGAATATTGACAGCAGTTAGTGCAACTTTAGTACCATATAAATAGGTTTATATGTAAAACTTAGTAGTATTAATTACTAAGTTACGATTCATCAGAACAAATTTATTGAATGGTCTATGTCTTGTTTTTCTAAACAAAGAATAGATGAATTAGGTACGAGTATAATGTTTTTGAAATTATCTTAAAATTTTAGTGTAAAATTGGACATTTTAGAACTTGGCAAAATCGTATTGTGCCGTCGATATCATGCTTAGTGTATGTCTCTGACTAATCTATTTGCTAAATATTCTCTAATACAACCTTGGTTCTCCCCATTAGAAAGTCTGTGAAGCACTCAATACGCATCTCTACGCTAAACTTGCAGCTTAACATAAGCGCAATGTGTTTTATTACAATTTATTGTTGGGACAAAACTTGTTTATGCCGTTCTGCAAACGGAAATTTCACTTTTGAGAGCAATTTGATAATTTTATAAATACTATCAAACTTCGTATTTTATTCACATTGTAGAAACGTTTACTGGTTCTAATTTTACAAAAAAATAGGTTTGAGTAATTTTGATATTCAGAGAGCATAATTTTGATTGCCCTTCACTGTACAAAGAAGTATCTATGAAAGGGAAATATATGTATTAAAAAATATTTACTGTTTATCATTATACAAGGCTCTGCCTAATTTTTGATCAGATGAACTTTTAAGTGATTTAGTAGTACAGAGAAATAAATTATCGAGCTTATCACATTATTATTTTTAAACGAATCTTGAAACTTGTTTTACCTAGACGCATATACATAGCAACACCTCTCAGTATTAATAATATGATTATTACAAGAAAAAATCTAGAATGAAATATTTAACTGAGCGGATATCGAATCCTTGACCTATAAATCGTTCAACGCATATAAATCGTCAAAACAACCTGTTCGTAAGATATTTTCATGAGAACTCTAACAAACTAATTATGTAAACAAGACCTTGCTTTCTAGATATAAAATGAGCAATAAATTACAGTAACAAAACACAGAAGCTAACAATTAACTAAGATTGGATAGATACGAGGTACACACAACAATACAACCATGTTTTTGTGTTGTAGCATAGGAACATTACTTGTTTATCTAAGATTTTGTAAATTTAACATTACTTTATACTTAAAATTGTAAAAGTGAATGTAAGTTTGTTTGTTACGCTTTTACGCGAAAACTACTTAATCGATCATCATGAAACTTCGTTTCCATATTCTTTGAGATATCAAAAGTAACAAAGAATCCTTTTTATTAAATGCGAGCGAAGCCGCGTGTAAAAGTTACTTTGTGCAACTAAACTAGTGCTACAAACTAGTGCTTGTTTTCTGTGAGGTCGTTGTATTGTTCCGGTCAAGTCTATGTATGTCACCACAGCAACTGGTCCTGAGCTGATTGCATTCAATAGCTTCTCCAATACCTTCACGAAGTCGTCGGACCATCTTGTTTTGATAACAAACAAATATTATAATATTTACGGGAATTAAATTATATCTACACTATTTTAAGATGCTGCTAGGTCACGCCATGCTTCGGCATGCATGGGTCGGCTCGACCAGAGTGATACCACGGTCTCACAGAAAACCGGCGTGAAATAGCGCTTGCGCTGTGATGCCCCCGGTGTGATGTTGGTGTTTATGGGAGGCGGTAATCGCTTACCATCAGGTAATACCTATGCTTGTTTGCCACAAACTCCATAATAAAAGATTAACAAGACCCGTCAAAAGTGATTCGCAATATGGCGGCCTGTTTGCATTCACAAAGGGTATGGTGGCTCCCACTCTTGGATTCTGGTCATGCTATCCATCAAGCAGAGTGGAGTCACTTTGACAGGCTCATACATTAAGTAAAATAGTATACAGCAAGGAGTACAGTTGTAAAAAGTAAAATCCTATGCCGTACTGTTGAATTAGACCAGTTATTAAAGTACCGTTGTCAAATGCATCATTTAACTGTAGATGCTTATCTTCTGCGTGACGTGACCAACGTGACGGCAAGCCCACTTTATGCATATGATTTGAAGATTTTTCTTTGCTTTCATTTACTATTAAGCTAAGTAACAAGGGTAAAGCTTATCTCATAGTACATGAAATATAATAAGTTGTGTTGTTTAGAAGAAGTCTTTTTTTTCATATCCGTATATTAAAATACGTTTAGATATCAAATTGAAAGTAATTCATACTAATATTATAAATTCGAAAGTAACTGCGTCTGTCTGTTTATCTGTCTATCTGTCCGTTACGCGTTATGAGGAAGGACCTAGACTATTCTTAAAGCGGTAACTGACCTACACGCGAGCTAAGCGCCGGGCAAAGGCTAGTATAAAATATTATTACTGGTAAATCAAACCAAGAGTAGGTTTTTCATGGAATAGGAGGCTAACGAGCAGACGTATCACCTGGGAAGCCATTAGCGCCGCCCATGGGCAGCCGGTACACCAGAGGTGTCACAAGTGCGCTGCCGGCCTTTGAGGGATGGGGAGGGGGATGGGGAGGGGTTAAGATTTGGGCCGCCGGTATCTTCTCTCACCCGGTGAAACACAGCGCAGGCGCTGTCATTGAATTTATTTTTTATATCACACGAAAAATATTTCCTGGTATAAGGAAATTAAACCTAAATACAATATTGAAGTGGGACCTTCTAGACGCTAGGCCTTCTATGCGTTTTCCTGATTATAGAAATACTTAATAACAGCTCGGAGTTCGGAAGATGGGGTCTGAAATAAAATATCCCTCCACATATATAATCATACTAGCTGACTTATGCAACTTCGTCTGCTTCTCTTCAAAAGAAATATTTTTTTCCCAATTAGTAAATTGTGATATAAACTGTCCTATCTCTCAAGTTGGATCGAACTGCACATGGTGTGCGAATTTTATTATAATCGGTTAAGTGGTTTAGGAGTCCATTGAGGACAAACATTGTGACACGAGATTTATATATATTAAGATATGTACTTACTATTCACTTCTATCGGCAGTCCCCAAAGACGGCCCCGCATTTTTTGAGCAATACTCAAACTCAAACATCCAATTCAATACATTGTCAGAAAACAATCCCTTTTCAACAACACAAATATTAGTTAAGACATCAGCCTCGCGACACTCGACACAAGAGCTCTTAGAAAACCACTAACACAAACAATAAACTATTTAAATAACTACATAAGTTAAGCAGTCTCCGAAATATGTTTATTTAGTAAACATACATGCACACTCGCCTCTTTTATCTCCCAAGAGGTAGTCAGAAGTACATCAAACGATTTATTGACTTGAAATTTTGATTTTATTACAAAATAATGTCCGTATTTTATGTGACAGTAAATTAGATCTAGACACAATAACATGTCATGTGCTTTTCACGTAACATTTTTGAATTGGATTCAACCTCTTTTTGGATAATAGTCAAATTCGCCTGCCGTTACATCGGTAGGCCAACCTATAAATAAATAACGGTGTTACCCACCGTCGTTGTTGTACCACGGGTAACACCGCGGGGCTCAGCTAGTAAAGATTAATATAAAAAAATAAATATTTCGGACATCTAACACACAACGCCATCTAGTCCCAAGCTAAGCAGAGCTTGTGTTATGAGTACTAAACAACTGATATAAATACTTATATACTTTTTTTTTTGTAAATACTTATCTACATATTATACATAGATAACAACCAAACTCCGAAACAAATATTTGCAGATCATACAAACATTCGATCCCACCCGGGCATCGAACCCGAGACCTCATAGCAGTCGCATACGCTACCACTACGCCACCGAGGCAGTCAAATATGCTAATAATTCAATCATTTTGCTGAATATATAAGAATATTGTAAAATAAAAAAGTGCCTATGATGGAGCGACATAGTCATTATTGTGGCTAAGCTCCTTAAATATAGATTTAAAAAAAAAAACATATTTTTTATTAAGTGCATCCAAATTCTAAAACTTACACAACAAATAATCGTGTTAATCACATAATTTTTTTACCTTACCATGAATCAAACCTCCGTCGTCTGACTTAGCCGCAAACTAATAGACCAACTTGCCAGTCTAGTATATAACAAGTTACATGTAGCTCAAATACTATAATGTACGACACAGTTACTCAATTGCGTCAGATACATCAAATAGCTAAGTTTATGCAAGCTGGTGTCTTCTGGTACGCAGCTGGTTCTAATATGCAGTAGGAAGCGAGCGATGAACAATTTCATGCGCCACTGCCATCCCTGATGGTAATACTACCTTACAACATATTCTTTAACGATATGACTTTATTGTGCTTGTTGACCGCTTTGGATTTATATCGAGCTGTTGGCACAAGTGTGATAATAATACTTACAAAGCTGATTGTATAGCATATAAGATATACGAGTAGTGGGATTATTTGATGGTGGCTACCGTCGCTAACAATCAAAAGTAAGTTGCCGCTTTTAGAGTAATTGATCCAGAATCAGTTTGAATTCTCCAAACACAAATAGCTTTACAAGAGTCAAGAAGTATTCTAGATCTCAGTTTACTTATATAATAAGTATTTCAGATTTATTATTTTTGAATTTGGTATCTTAAGATCCTGGCAGACAGCGATACTAGCTGTACCACCTTAGTTAATTAACGTAACTGTCGAGGGAAAGATAATCATCAATCGTTAAATACTGATCTTCATTCACTAAATGTTCTATTTAAAACCAACATGATATATCTTTTTGAAGAAAGATATTTGCGTACGCGTATCAACACCTCTATGTAAATATATCAAATGTTACACGTATGCGTAACACGCGTTGCGCTAAATCAACAGTATTACGTAGGAGTAAAGCTTTCTTGCATTTGTATATTGTACAAAGTAATTCATTTTTCAAACCGATCGTTAGTCAAATGTAGTAGCATAAGTGTGATGATGTAGCGCATTTTCCCATAAAAGATTTAAATGTAACACACTTGATAAACGGTCCTTTGATCCCAAACTAGGCAAAGCCTTGTAGGCACACAGTATTATATTTTAGCTGAGGTAAGCTTTGTCGATTGGCCACCCGTTTGTAAGGCTGGGCAACGCCAGTTGCCTTGCGCCATGCCAACCCTACACAACGCGGGTAGATTCCTTGTAAAAACTTGTTAAATATTAAATATATTTTCAGTTTAAATTCACTCCGTGTTTTATATCTCAGTCCCGGCTAGGAACATTGCAAAAGTGATAAATAACTTCATACTGTCGTACTGACTTTACTAACATTCATTGTAACATTTAATTAATTTTGATAGCCTGTATTATAGTAATCAGACTGCATATTATGTATTTGGTTCTAAATAAATGCTATATAAAACCAGCCAAGTGCGTGTCAGGCCATATTGAATGGAGTTCCGTAGTCATCCGTAATGGCAAGTGGATTTAGAAGGCGGGATTGGTATTTATCACTACGTTTAATTTTATTAATTGAATAAAACGGTTTAACCATTACTGTACACCGCCATCTATCGACTGTCATTGTAAGCTTTTTTAAACCCCTTACTTTATATCCTCTTTAGAGTATTCAAATTGAACACAAATCGAGTCCTATAGACATTTCTAATATTTTTTTATATATTTACATTTCTACCTATTATTTCGTTACTTTTGTACGAAGTTTTCTAAGTAAGCGCCTTTCACAAGTTAAGCCATAAGGCGAAACCGGTCTGGTGTGTAAACATAATTAAAATAGTGGAATAAGTACAAGTGATTTTGATTCTAGAATGTAACACATAATACATATCTACGCAAAGTTTCATCTTTCTAGCACTAACCGTTTGGAAGGTAAAGCGAGGACGGACGTACATGACGAAACTATAAGGGTACCGAGACGTGTATTATGGAACCCTAAAAAACTGCACCCTATTGTACTAGCCATTTTCATGTAACAGTAGTACTTTAGGCAGATTATACTAAGCTTTGATAAATTAAAAATAAAATAATAATGGCATTGGTCACCTGATGGTCACTAGCATGGACCATGAACACGTGTACCTTTTGAAATAAAAGGGTATTGCCCCTCCTTGAACAGCTTCTTAACACCGTTAACCTCACTACTTCAGTGCAGTAAAGTTATGGTATTTACCACCAGCTGAGCCCGTCCGAATATGACAAAGCATGACTGTCCCACAAATCACTTTCTTATGGAATACGGGACAAACGAGCAGACATACTGCTTGAAGGTAAGCAATTACCGCCGCCCATGGACACCCAACACTAGAGACGTCATAAGTGCGTGAAAGGTTCCAAAGGGTAAAAACGGGACCCTATTACTAAGACTCCAATATCCGTCTTTCTGTCTATTATCAGGCTGTATCTCATTAGCCGTGGTAGTTAGACAGTTGTGTCAGAAACAGAACAAAACAAACATTTAAGTGAGTGAGGTTCCTGTACGATAAAAGTTTTTTGCTCGATATTAATAACAGCAGTAATAAGTAAATAATGGACCCTTGGCCGACTTATTTAAATTATATACCTACTTTTAGAAAATATATACAAACCGCAAGAGCTGATAACATAATTTCAAAACTGATCAGACACCCGTATCTATAAGTTTCAATGCTCCCTTTCTCTATAAAATCAATATACATCAATAGTAATAGTAAATATCCGTTAAAACTTCCGTTGGCTCGGTGTGGTGTAAAACCGCGACCGCAGGCGACAACTCTGTGCGATTATACCATTACGTGAGAGCCGCACCACCGCCGCCGCGAGGATTAACGGGAAACGCACTCCGAGAGGTACTGCCTTCATTCAGATAATACATTAAGTATTAAGGAAAGAGTCCATTCAATAGCTCTGACTTACGATTAATTGAGAGACAACTGTTTGATGTGGAAACAGATCCAACGTCACCTCAGCTGTGCCTGATTATGAGTATCAAACTGAAACTACAGTTGGAAAATCTTGAGGAATATTTAATATAAATAATTAAATGTATAATATTAATATAAGTATTTTCAGAAAGCACCCACGCTGTTTTACATTAAATTATTTATCACTTTATCCCTAATTAGAATTATAAAAAAAAACTATTTTTTAGTGTGGTTTATACATAAAAGCGTGTATTATTAATTTTCTTAAACTAATATTTATTTTTTTATGTTGTAGCTGTCAAAATGACTCTGTTCTGCCCGATGGAAAGCATGAGTAGAATCTAGCAGTGGTGGTCAGCATCCTTAATGTGAATAAGGACAATGCCGTATGGTGGTCTAGTGAGATGCTTTTTATACTACTAGTCCAATTGGAAAAACTATTTCAGTATTGGGTAGCCCAGTTTTTCAAGAAAGCTAAATGCTTTTATCATCAAACTATAACCGCGAGGGGCAGAGTCTCATTAAAAAATGTTGCGAGTTAGTCATAAGTGTGTGTTTGTCATCTTTTAAAAAAATATTTTTGTAATTCCTGTACACTGTTATTAATGGGTCCTGACTGCATCACTATGGAAATGAAAACTCGGAAACAAACAAATTAACTTCAAATTAGAGCAGCACTAACATTGCACAACTCAGAAAATACAGGCGTGCTCTTGTTACAGAATATGTATCATTCTGTAACACTATGTTTAATTTTTAAATAACAGTCGATTATCTGAACATATCAGTGTCCTAAATCTGTGTTAATTGGTTAGTTACGCATATGTACCTATAAAGTTCAGAACGCAAATAAATCAAAGATGAAATTACAACACAATTGCTTTAAGGTTTACGCACCTTGCTACATTCATCAACTTCTTTTATAAATAAATTGACGAACATATTGTTTAAAATAAAACATTAAGAGTTCTGTCTATTGGAACTATTGGGTTTTGGGCACCAGTAACCTCGCTTATCTTATGAAAAGCAATGAAAGTTTTCTTTAAAACTTAGTTTTCTGTATGTTTCTGTGAGTCACCCTATTTATGAAAAATCGAGTCCCCTCCAAGATAAGCAACTCTACGAATATAATATATTATTTTTTACTTAATATATGTCCTAGTGGTTTTGTATGTATACTACTGTAATAACTTAGCTTTAGTTTGATAACCGCATTCTTGTATCTTTTTTTTTTCTTTTTTATTGAGTTGGAGGCAAACGAGCAGACGTATCGCCTGATGGTAAGCGATTACCGCCGCCCATGGACACTCGAAACACCAGAGGCGTCACAAGTGCGTTGCCAGCCTTTCGAGGATGGGGAGGGGAATGGGGTATGGGCCTCCGGTATCCTCACTCACTCGGTGAAGCACAGCACAAGTGCTATTTCACACCGGTTTCCTGTGAGGCCGTGGTATCACTCCGATTGAGCCGACCCAGTCATGCCAAAGCGTGGCTCTTCCACGTTAAAATATTAAATTATAGATAATCGTCAGTACCTTTAGTCAAGCTTTTAACTGTAATTTATAACATTCTAAAAAAAAATACAAATTCTACAATGTTTTAGTAATATGCAGCTTCGTGATATTTCATTTAGGAGGACATGACTGGACTAACTTGTAGTTATATAATAAACTCTTCTCAATATACTAAGTATTAATAACCAAACATGTATATTTCTAGAACAAATTCCAATTTTAAATTAATTAGTAAACTTGATATTCAATGCCTGCTAATTTCAATCTAAAACTATAAATACAGCTTGAATTGGTGATTGAATGAATCTACGACTCAGGGTTATCAAAAAGATTTTTTTTTATTTCACTCTTTTAATTTGTTAACCATGGAATTATGTAGTTTGATTTTCATAAGGGACTCACTGTAATGATTTTTAAATTTAATCTAGAGTCTTCTCTTCAAACATGATATCGGTATGTATAAAACTGGAACAGCGACAGACTCACATTTTCATAAGTATATTTCCTTTCATAGTAGCTTAGTAAAATGTTGTAACCTGGACTATTGTCATTTTACAAGCGGGAATATACGTGTGCGTTAGTAAATTATTAAATTATATTATTAAAAAAAGTATTAAGTAAATCGGTTATGATGCGATGAGAGTTAATATAAATATTTAATTGCCATGTTAAATATGTTTTACTTAAAAACTCGACTTCAGCTTAATTCTAAATACATGGAAATATGTCTCTAATTATATAGAACTCTTAAAATCTACAGATTATTATATGTTTATAAACTCTAGTACCCCCTAAATAGGATAGAGGAACAAATGGATACTTACGGTAAAGACAAGAAGCCTCATCAAGTTACAAATACCAGTGACTAATAAATCTACATATACCCGTTTGCTGTCTTTTGACACCCCTATATATCTAATTCATTTAATACTTTTCACAAAATGCCATCAGTGAATTATAAATCGATAATACTGCAGCGCATCTTTTGCAACTAACTGCAAAATCTATAATATTTTGTAAGACAGTTTACACACCATATATAAAATATCGTTAGACCATTTATAAAATTACACATTTTGATTTAATAGTGTGATTTATCGCACAGAAGAAACCGCATCTTGTATCGGTGTGTGAAATATACCGATAGCAATCTTAAGATTGTTCAAATATTGGCATTTTGAGTTGTACATTCGTTTCGTAATGATGGTGTATCTGGAAACTTAGATTCGCAGTTGAGTATTGTGTCATAAATATATACCTATATTTAGATACAAGTCATTGCTAGTTTTGCTGAAGTCTAAAATACATACAGTTGTTTTTATCTAATATATAAAATTTTCGTGTCGCGGTGTTTGTTGCCAAACTTCTCCGAAACGACTGCACTGGTTTTTATGAAATTTTATGCGCGTATCGGGTAGGTCTAAAAATCGACCAACATCTATTATTCATACCCCTTTTTTTTTCCTCATGCGGAAGAAGAAAGAAACGGCGGAGTTCCACGTACTCTTGCTCTGCAACATGGCCGCAATCATGTTACCGAGCAAGTGAACCCCACCCCGATGACCACCACGAGATCATGCCTCGGCTCCCCTCACGCTGGACGTTCGTTCAGCGTCTGAAATGCCGTGTCCATGGTCTGGCCATCGCAGTGGTGGCGCTCAGGGGTTGGCTCCGTGCGGATCAGACACAAATGATCTCCTATACATCTTTTTGCAGTGATCACCTGCGTCAGCCGGTATGAGAGGGTCCCGTGACTCCACTCGAACGCCTCCATAACGGGTCTTACCGCCGCAATAACTGTGTGCCCATATTATTCATACCCCTAAATGATAAGGGTGACTCACCCTTAAGTATATTTTCATGGCAAAACAACGTTTGCCGTGTCAGCTAGTATATATATTATAATTTACTTAAAAAAAATCTTAAATATTTTGTTTTAGTAAGAATTAACTTCGTAGTCACCGTTTGTGTGTCTTTTCCCCAAGACTCAGGTAGAGCAGAGGGGAGTGGTTAGCCCTTCGGCAATCCTACTTACCCTGTAACAAGGAAAAAAGAATTTGCACATATGTGCTGCAAGATAGTTTCGTTTCTTATACATTTAATAGAAATGTTCTTGTGACTACTTAATAAAAAAATATTTGTCATCTGACTACACCCTTCTTTTAATCACACAAATATACAAAAATACTCATTCTTTTGCTCCAATTTTCGATGATTTGTTTTATGGTCAGCCGTCTGCCTTACGCCATTTCCCTTTAGTAATACCTCCTTTCGGACGCAACAAGGTAAAGTCTCTAAGATTATTAAGATCTAGGATATTGAATACTTTGTAATGCATATTGCACATCGTCAGAGTCAATAACATGTATTTTGTTAGCAAATTATCACAGTTGTCATAATGGATGTGCACTTTCTAAGTAGTAAAAGTTCAGGAGGTCGGCTGATTCAACACAAAGATATCTATTACATCATTATCTTTTAGCTCAGTTTAGAAATAAAATTCATGGAATCCTGATAAAACATAGTGTTTTTTTTAAAACTAGCTGATTCAGGCAACCTTATTTGCTCTTTGCCTGTCTCTTAATGCACGTAGCGTGATAAATTGCCCCCGTTTTTGAAATATCTTCATTGGTGCTCCGCTCCTATTGGAATTAGCGTGATGATGATGATGATGATGAGACTATATGCCTATAACATTCCTCAATAACTGGGCTATCTAACACTGAATAAAATTCAAGCAAACAAACCAACTCTTCAGCTTTATATATTAATATAGGTATTGTTTAAATTACATACATATTTATGACTGCACGGTTGACTTAGTAATTTAAGCCGTCGCCACGACACGTTTTATTGCGCGAAGTGCTGTTGGTTCAAATCGTAGGATTTGAACCCTACCTATGTAGATAGGACAACATTTTGTGTAATCCACAAATTTTTGTTCCGAGTCTGGGCGTTCTATGTTCGTTTGCAGAGTCTCTTGCGACACAGTTGACTTGAAAAAAAATGCAGGTATTTAACGTTAATGTCTCAATTTCATGGATATATTCACTATATATGTACATCGGGAAGAATATTTTAAGGGGAATAAATAATATGTACTAAGTATCGTCAAATATATGTCTTAAAAAATTGTGAAGGGCTTTTTCAACTTCGCTATCTAAATTTTATGGTAAAATGTACCATAACCGGATTCGAATCTTCAACACTATTGACTGTTGCATAAGAATTAGCAATGCTTTCTAGCTATATTCCGGACAGAATGGAAGGAACGAGTTAAGTGACGGTAAAATTACACGTTCTGTCAAAATAACACGGGTGTCTGGTGTATACTTGTACCTATAGTAGTATAGTTTTTTTTGTTTTGTGTGTTTGTTTTAATATATATACATGAGCTACCAAAATGACTCTGCCCTACCTGGTAGTGAGTTCCAGGTTTTAACAGCTCGGCACAGGAAGGAAGAGCCGAATCGATGAGTGCGAGAGTGTATGTCTTCCACTCTGAAGCGGTGTCTTTCGAGGCCAGCACGTGTTGTTCTGTAGAGGAAGGGAGAAGGGGGATCAGTTGGAAGAGCTCTTCAGAACACTCCCCATGATATAGGCGATAGAGGACTGTCATAGAGGCGATTTCTCTACGCATTTGCAGAGGTTCAAGGGACTCGGTGGCTTCAGGATTGCAGACAATGCGAATTGCTCGCCGTTGCAACCGGTCGAGAGCGACAAACAAATACTGCGCGACAGCAGTACATATCCTACAGAAATATATCTTCAGGTGAAATGTTGCTAAGACGAGACTATTTACGAGCGATATATAGACGAGCCATTTTTCTAACTCTATGCACATAATTTCTAAAGCTCTAAGCCTTAAACAAAATAATAATTAATAATCTGTATAAAAAAACCTAGCCTAGTGTTTTGGGTGAGACAGTCAAATGTGAGATAAATATCTCAAATGTTCAAAATTTCAGTATTTAGAATTTTATACACGAACATGTTATTATTTTCAATATAAACATTTAAAAATTGAACGCTGTTCCCTGTTAATCTATTTTTCTGTTTTATCTCTGGTGATATATAAGGATTGGTTTCGAAAACTGTTCTTAGAATAAATTCTTGTAATTCTATGTTACAATACTTAATAGTTACGTGTGAGATTTAGCCGTGAAGTGAAAATTTTAATGTTTCAGTTAAAACGTCAATAATTTTGATTTGTAACTGGCTTTACGAAATTACTTAAAGGTCTAAAGTCGTCATTGCGCAGATTTTCATGATTTCTGTTGAAAGGTAACATCGAGGTTGGGCCCTATGAAGTAGTTGCTTAATAGAGATTGTCAAAATACCATGTAGTAAATAAATTTTAAAACTTGATTTAATTCAAGTGGAGAGACGACTTGCGCAAGATAGCTGATAAGACCTGGATGCCAGAAGCCTAAAATCAATCAGAGTGTCGTACAGCGATCTATCAATCGATCGGAGAGGCTTATGTTCAGCAGGAAACTGCTATATACTGATGGTAATAATGATGAAATCAAATGTTTGCCTCTCCAGATAAATCGTTAGTGCAATATCAACTAGAAACAGGTAAGTAAGTGACATACCTGTTGAAATAGAAGTCTTGAGTGCTATTCCCGATCAGAATTAATGTCTCAAACTGTCACTAGCTCTGTATATGGGGGTTATATACATTTATAAATAGGATCTGTCTACTTAAAGATGAATCAGCTGTGTGTGAGGTGTCTAAACTTATTACTGTTACCAGTACCTATCCTCATTAAAGTATACCATTACTACAATTATAACGGTACTCAAGCCTAATACTACTTCTGTGCCAATATTCTATAATTTGTTCCACCATTACTTGATAGCAACCGTGAATATTTGATCTTATGCAATCGCCATATCTACATTAGCTGCTGTACCTCACCAATCACTGTCAAATACATCACTCGTAGACTCCGAAATGGTAATATTTTTTATCGAATAATCTCATTGCAAAATGGTTTTAATAGTAAGTAGGTACTTTTTTACATTACGCTACGAATCTTTAGGAGCAGAGTTTACCAGTAAAAAGTGCAACTTACGGGTGTAACTAGTACTTAACTATAATAATGCTATAGTTTATTTTTTTATAACTTTATGTACTTTTGTACACGTCGACGCACTTAATGCAAGGCACATGATGATATGTTCACACCAGACTTGATGACGTTTCAACGACGACGATGTGTATAAGTTTAAGTAATGGAACGTTTCAAAAATGCCTGATAAGACCTATTTGAAAGTAAATAACTATTTTTGGTTAGTTATCTCGTTGCCTTACTTATTTATTTGTTGTTTTTTTCAATAACATTAAGAATGGGTTGAGTTTAAAACTCCCTATATACTTATTTACATAATCAAGAGAAATTACTTCCACTTTCATTAAACCGATCATTTCCATAGCCTCAAGTCCTAACTGAGAACTAGATCTGAGTCTAGATACTTAGATCTAGTTATTAACACCGCTGAGAGGTAGCTGACCGTTCCGGTGTTTTATCAGACGTTTTCCCGGATATTATGACATATAAATTTGCACAATTTGCGACCATGTTCCTGTTCGAGCCCGTCATAATTGCTAGGTAAATATGGCTGGGATAATCAGTGGTTCTCCATCAGCCGTACATTTAAACACATTTGTATTAACTTTATCTGTATATAATGTACTAGCTGACCCACGCAACTTCGCTTGCGTCATTAATTGCCCGTAGCGTGAAAATTTTCCCCCGTTTTTGAAACATTCTTCGTAGGTGCTCCGTTCCTATTAGTATTATCGTGATGATATATAGCCTATAGCCATCCTCGATAAATGGACTATTCAACACTGAAATAATTTTTCAAATCGGACTAGCGGTTCCTGAGATTAGCGCGTTCAAACAAACAAACTCTTTAGCTTCATTATTGGTATAGATAAGAGTATAGATAGATGTAACAGAATTTTCGAATCTAATTTTGAGGCATCTTAAAACATCGAATTGAATTGTAACGTCCCACATTGTCTAATCATACAATAACTTGAAAAGTGTGTCTAATTATTTTGCCCACGGTTTTTTACGATTAAATGTTTTTTAACTGTTAATAATTTTATTTGCTTTTATTATTTATTGTACACATAGAACATATAAATATAAAAGGAAAACAAGGAAGTGTCATGTTCAAAGGCGTGCTTAAACCAAAATTGAGCAAACCCTGAGTGAACAGAGGATAGCAGAGAAATGTAAGGGCATAGTCATGCGTAGTTGTGTACTTAATAATCAGAACAAATATATATTAAATTAAAAAAAAAAATATAAGAAAAAATCTACCTTTCAGCTCGACTAATTAGAAAAGCGTGTTTCTTTTGTTTTTTTAACTGTTACTTATTCACTTATGACTTTACACACCAAGTACATAGTTACTACTTCAAAATGACTTCCTCATTTTAAATTAGACCTTAACTCTTGTATTTTAAAAATATTAATTTTCTAAAATATCGCGAAACTTCAAGAGTACACAAGTCTTAATTCCGGGTGATCTTGAAGTCTTAATGTCATGTTGTGTTTGCTTAATGTCACACATCATCATTGATTTATAACCGTTTAAAATAAGTCCGTTATGTGTTGCGTATACATAAAACACTAATATAGTTGAAGGCCAGGAAGCGTAACGCAGCCTTATCTAGATATTAATGTTTCAATATGCTAATTAGGACAAGAGATAATTTGTTCGTGGGAGAGGCATGCTCTATCACTAATGACATTGGCTGTGACATTGCGGAAGAGCCAGCTAATAGCAGTCTTTGACAGTCCACTGTTGAATATAAGCTTCTCTTTAGGACATAGTCCGTGGTTGTCTGAAAATCGATGATAAGGAATCCTTTCGTTAAGTATCCAGTGTCGGTGGTAGAGACGCAAGTCACGCAAGGAACGTTGTTACAATGATACCAAATATACAAAATCATAATTTAAATAGTACTTTTAAAGACTATACCTATTATATTTTACGATTCGCTAGGACTACACGTTAGGCCGGTCAAAGAACTCTACGCGTTAGAAATTCCTATTTCCATATTTGTGGTGAAATACTTGTTAGATGAAGCTGAGTAACAAAGAGTGAGAGAGTTTTTATGAATGGCTAATGGCAGACATTTACTATCAAACCTCGCTGAATATCTACGGGATAAGTGGACAGACACATTGAGCTACTAGTGATGTATGGATGCGGTACTAATATATCAACAACATAAACGTGAGTCAATATACAGATTTTTTTTAATATCTATAATACCATTAGTCGGGATTATTAGAAATCGTCAAAATAAAACTTATTTTTTTGCTTTCAAACTACGCCATCTAGCTGCATATGACGGTAGTAGGCAACTGTTCTACCCACAGAGCAAATTAAGTAAAGAAATAGGATTTCTTTACTTAATTTACTAAATGATAATAAGCTACTTTGATCACAAAAAATTTAATAGTTGAAATTGATACTTACGCGAATAAAGTACAGACAAAAGTTTTTTTTTCTTATGGGAGAATAAACCGCTTCGTTACGTAACGCGTTACGGCGCCAGTCTGTCTGGCTTCCGTTTCTCTCACGCATATGGCAGCGTATATCCACAGCTTTAACCGTTCAAGTTCAACTTAGATTTGTTATATACCTTTTTTCATTAATTATCTTCTTTACGTTTCCTTAAAAATATCCTCTTTATTTCTGGTCCTTATAGCCTAAAGTGACCATTTACAAACAGATGAGGCTGTTTTTTTACTACTGCCATAAAATAAAATAATAAATGCATAATAACTATTAAAATAATTATCATATCCATTTCTATTCTTAGTTTATTGGCGGTGAAAGTGAAGACGTTATAACGCACAACACGTGCAGATGAACTAACAACCGGTCTCATTTGTGAGTTACCTTATGTGTTACGCATAATCTTATCTGTTATTGAAGCTACTGATCATTGATGCTTTATGTCGACAAAGACTTGATAACTTTTTGATTTGCCATATCCAAAATAAAAATAAAACTTTTTGATTGATACAGTGACTTTTTGGTCTTATGTGCAGTGATTATGAATTTGCTAGGTATCGTGGATTTCATTCTCACTCATGACAAATTATTGTGTAATGAACACGATTTGTTCTACATGTATCTTAGTATCAGATCTCTAACTAAGCTACATAAACTCTGTCTAGATTAGGTTTACACCTTGTGTGCGATGTATTCCATTGTTTTAGTAGTATTAGTATATGTGCTAACTATATCTCTCTTTGTATACAGAGACAGAATCTTTGCGTTTTTAAAACTGAACCTAACTATTCTGTTTTTGTTCAAGTAAACAGTTTTTCGTGGCAGAGCCACGCTTCGGCATGAATGGGCAGGCTCGACCGGAGTGATACCGGAGGCTCATACTCCAACCCCTCCCTCTATTCTCCTTCCCATTCCTCAAAGGTCGTCAACGCATTTGTGACGCCTCTAGTGTTGCGGGTGTCCATGGGTGGTGGTAATCGCTTACCATCAGGTGATACGTGTGCTCATTTGCCCACTTTTAATTAAAAAAAATAAAAAAGTATAGAAACCCCATCAATTTACTACAAACAATAGGTATGTATTTTTGACAATTTTATGTCTAAACATTCAGCCCATACACATAGGCTACTTGGTAAGAACGACATGAGTAAAAAAAAAAAATTAAACATATTTATCAACAAGTCATTCTGCGGGTGTCGTAAGATCTGACTAAGGGATCAAACTACGCAGAGTAACAACACTGCAAAAAGAAGAGAAACTTGAAGACCCTATACCAATTCGTCCAGCCAGCTTGGTATAATACTAGGCTAAAATTTCATTTTGAAGGAGAAACTATAAAAGGCTGATAATAAGGGTGATGATGATGAGTTATATCAAAAGCCGTGGTCGTAGTAGAACTGGAGGCCATCTGTATTGTCAATAACGCACTACGAATTTTATTGTGGTTTGTTCATCTGTAAGTTTAATAAAAAGTACACAGTACTGACATCTATACTAAGACTGAGAAACTCTATAGAAATGCAGCAGTTAAAGTTTCCATCAGTTTCATTCGTACATAACATGAAATATAGATGGCGTTATATTAAAGTACCTACAAGTCATAGTTTTTTGTTGGTAAACTTTTTGTGGTGATAACTATTTGTAATAACAATGTCAATATTTAAAATACAGATAACCTGGCTACTGCCTTGGTGGCGCAGTAGAATTGTATGCGACTGCTGTGCTTGAGATCTCCGGTTCGATTTCCAGGTCGGACCAACTGTTTGAATGACTTAAAAATATTTGTTTCGGTATTTTTTATCTAAAATATGCATGTATTTACTAAAACAAATGATTTATTTAAAAGGTTTATGAAAAACAAGCTTTTATTACTTTTTGTTACGGCGGCCATTTTGGATTATTAATAATACCGATTATATAGGTATAATTGCATTTTCATTAGAACTAAAGGTATGTTTAAAATTTCATACGGGAAGTGGATTAAATTTAACTGCCAAGATTTGATTATAGAGAAACATCGGGACAGGTGAAACTAAATAAAGGCTTGTAAAAACGAGATATGTATATATATAACCCATAATAAAACTCTGCTTAGTTTGGGACTAGATGGCATTATGTGTTAGATGTTCGAAATATTTCATTATATTAAAAAGTTAAATTGAAGTTTCTTGCATTATTTTCAAACAGCCTCCGAAAGCTGGGATTCTAAATTGAACAGTATTTTTTGGTAACTACAAAAATTAATAAAGTTTACAAACTTGACTATTGGCTTGCGATCTTTTATTAACTGAGTAAGATGTAAATTACCCATATGTACAGAAATACATGTATGACTGTTCAAGGGTAATAGAACCACACTAATTTCAGCATAAAAGGGCCAGCTCGAGCAGAGAAGAGGAAGATCAACCTAAAATGACAGCATTCGTGCTGTCTTATTCCGTTGGTGAGTGCTAGCCCGGAAGCCTAATGAAACAGAGCATAACTAGGCCGCCGTGGTGTGAGTCACCATGCTGCATTATTGCATTGTATGCAGTCACAATGAGTAAGGCGACCTCTTGGATTCCGCTTTCCGTTTTCCACCAGGCAAAGTAGGGTCACTTTGGAAGGTTCATACATAAATAAATTTGTAAAGTGCTACCCAAGATATCAACACTAGTCAAATATATACATATCTACTTTTATAAATTCCTGCATATTAAAAAACAGGGTATTTCCTTAACCTTTTCATTATTTTTTGTTTCCAACAAACGTCTGTTGTCAAAATTCAAGTATGTAGATACCGCTAAGGAGAAAAATGCGAAAACTGAATATTATAAAAGTGATCAATCATTGTCGCACAAGATTGATGACGGTGACACGTAACGCGTGACGCGGCGAGAACTGATGAAATGAGGGGTGATTATGAGACATCAAGATATCCAGGTGTCATGTTCGAAAGGGCTCCCAATTCATTTGTCATTTACATGTGTTTATTCAAATATCTACATTAGAATAGGAAATATTTTTTATATTTGACCTTCAGATTGTTTCTATATTTGTGTTAGTTATTTTATTTACTATACCTAAAAATGTGGAAACGGTTACAAGTAAAACTACATTAATGAATTAGTTAACCGTAAGTTGTAAATTAATTATGTTTTTAGTTTTAGAAGATCTTTTTTATATGAACGTGTCAAGACAAGTAACTCTCTACTCTGCGTGATGGTAAGCATAAACAGAATCCAAGAGCAGCTGTCACCACAATCATTGCAAATGCAGACAATGCAACAATGCAGCATGCATCATTTTCCTAGTCTTTAATATTCCCAATATTATTTGGGGTCGGCCACTAGTTCAACCGGTTTTACCTGAATATCAGTTTTTCCACGCAGCGACTGACATCGGACCTCCGCAACCTTGAGGGTGAACTAGTTGTCAGTATATTTGAGGGCACTGACTTCTCAATAACGATTGCCATAGATGTTCATGACAACCGGGACCGACGGCTTAACGTGCTCTCCGAGGCCCGGGCGGGTAACACCGCCATCTACCATACTCCGGGCTGCGTTTATGAATTTCTTGTAAGAAAAATCCTACAGCACTTCGACCCAGCCATCGAACCTGAGACCTCTTGATTAGCAGTAGCTTACGCTAACCACTAGACCACCGAGGTAGCAGCGAGGAGGCAGTAAGCATCTTTATTCAAAATTTAGTTATTATCAAATTGTAGTTTCCCTTTAACGGAATCCATCACAATTATATAAATACCTTAATTGGAGCGGCCTATGTCTACCAGCGAAGAGTGATAAGTTGATGGAGATAAAAATGCTTCAAGGACATCAAGTTAGTGAAAAGCAAATAACAAGGAAACTGCGCACATTTTTCCGAGTTTAACTTTGAAATAAATCATCTTAACAAGACACACGAACAGCAATTTGAGAAGCTTTTATCTTCACTTGTAACAGGTACTAATAACTTGTGCAAATTAAGAGATTTCACTCAGATCTGTAGGAGGTAGGTATAATTGAAGCCGGCGCGGAGTTTTAACGGTGCTTAATTAGATAAATTTGTGCAACGGCACGGGTGCGCAAGCCGCATTCGTAAACATTTTTTAACTAGTTTTGTTTTATAGTTATGGTGTTTATAGAACGCATGTATGGATAAGTTATATATATGTAGATATTAGTGGGTAAACAATCTATTAAACGACAACATCGTGTCGAATATAATTTAAGAGCTATTAATGTCGAAGGAGAAAACATACTGATATTAATTTTATTGTATAACTAGCTGACCCACGCAACCACGTTTGCGTCTTCTATTGCCCGTATCGTAAAAAATTACCCCGTTTTTGAAACATTCTTCATTGGTGCTCCGCTCCTATTGGTATTAACGTGATATATAGCCTATAGCCTTCCTCGATAAATAGACTATCCAACACTGAAATCATATTTTTAAATCGGCCCAGCGGTTCCTGAGATAAGCGCGTTTAAACAAACAAACTCTTCAGCTTTATAATATTAGTGCAGATAACAGCCCAAAATATGATGTCAGTTGCGTGCGATGGGAGAGGCATATGTCCAGCAGTGGACTGCAATAGACTGTTGATGATAAGTATGATTGCTATACGCTAAAAATAGGAAAATTTCAAGTGTAAAATAAATTTAAGTTATTCTAGTTCATTTTAATTAAGAAATCTATGAGATAGTGTTTTTCAATCCTTAGACTTGAATCCTATTTTGGTAAATTTGCTTCAAAATTTAAATGGAATTAAACGGGAAAAATAACCTATCATATATAAAATGAATTTTCCTAATCATAAATTATGGGGTCCTGGGATAACTAATATAAAAGAGAAAAACCAAATTGAGAATTTTATATTTTCCCTAAAGTTTATTAAAATTTAGCATGGTTTCAAACGAAAAACATAACCTCATAAGTATTTAATCTTTTTTCCTAATCGGTTTATACATGAGTTCTGGAGTAAAAAATATAAACATATGACCCATTTCAGAATTTCATCTTTCGTCTCAAGTCTGTTGAACCTTCGCAATTAAAAATATAGTTTATTTGCAATTCTCTAGTTTTTTTTTCTAATTTTATTGTAAATGCAACATGTTAAGGTTTGTATTTATTTTGTTACAGATAAATTGATCTTACGAAACATTTAGATATAAACTCCAGACATAAGTAATTCCATCATTAAGAATGCACTAAAATAAAACATAATGCTTAATTGCACAAACAAAGCGAGAATGTAAAGGTGGGTGCGATTGTGGTAAGCGGTTGAAAGCAATTCCTTGTCCCACTGAGTGGTGCAAAGAAGCAATTAAGATGAGAAAACGCTTGTACACCGAGAGCGTTTGTGGACGGGTTGAGCGGAGTTCACATTGTAGGGTTGCATATTGCTTTCGTAGCGTGTTGAATACACTAACACATTCATTTTTATATAGGCCTTTTAAATATTGACAAATTTGTAAAATTTGTTTAAGACACATTTTCGACACTCGCAAGGGAATCAAAACTTAAAGAAATTTTGTTTGAAGCAACGTCTTATACGAGTAGTAGAGAGAATGAAAAAATTGCGAAAATCATAAGTTTTTAGTAACATCATAAAATATACCTACAGGTTTGCACGGAACCCTCGGTGCGATTATTTTTGTAAATTTTTGGAGCACTTGTCCGGTTTCTTTTGTAAATTTTTGGTTTACGCCTTTCATCGTCGCTATAAACATCGAATCAGCTAAAAAGAGACTCACTGTTTTTGTTTTTAATGCATTAGCCATGTATACCATTCCTTACTGTACATAATTATGTACAGGAATCAGGAATATAATATTGGAAAATCACGGCAAATAATAATTAATTCCCTTTTTAAATGCTGTATAATTGGGAACTTTGTTTCGGACCTCAGGGGTTTTTTATCAATGAGCGAAACACCAAAATACTATTGTTACTTAAGTTCTAATTTAGCTCAACTAAATTTAAAAAATGTGTGTGAATGACTCCTTATACATTTTAAAGGAGCTTAACCCATAAGATATTGTATTAAAATAGATCATTCGACTTAACACTTAACAAAACAATGGCTCGTAAAATCCTGCATTCTCTTGTGCAACTTAGCCTTTACACTGCGTACTAGTGTACAAAGCGTCACACCTGAACAGGAGTCGCTCGTGAGCTCTCGGTCTAAGTGGTGACATGCTAGATACTCGGGGCTTCGTCTTACTTGCTGTGAGTACCTTCATACTATTTTAAGGAATTTAAGTTTAAATTCGTCCATTGTAGTTCTAAGTTTATAACAGATGTTTGGTGTATTAGTGAATAGAACACTAATTTGAAACAAAGGTGGACTCTGTCTGTCTGTGCCGGACGGATTTTAACGAGGCTTTATTGATAGCTGATGTTATAAGGAGTAACTTAGGCTACTTATCTTAAATAAAAAACTAATTTAAAAATAAATATACTTTAGTAATTATTTCTTTGCAAAAAAAAGTAATTTCCATAATTATAATATTTCATTTTTTACTGTATGTTGATAACTATTGTGAACAATATGTGATTTAAAAGCTACAAAATACCGTAGGGCACAGCTAGTAAAATATAAACGAGATATTACATGACTTTAATAGTCTTAGGCTTATAATAATGTAGAATATCCATATTGGATACTTGGTTCGGTCAAATAAGTAATAATAATAAGTAATAAATATTCCGGACATCTAACACACAACGCCATCTAGTCCCAAGCTAAGCAGAGCTTGTGGTATGGGTACTAGACAACTGATATAAATACTTATATACTTTTTTTTTGTAAATACATACATATTATATACATAGAAAACACCCAAACTCCGAAACAAATATTTGCAGATCATACAAACATTTGGTCCGACCCGGGAATCGAACCCGAGACCTCAAGCTTAGCAGTCACATACGCTACCACTACGCCACCGAGGCAGTTGAAAAATATATAAAAAAATAAAATATCTCTAAAAGTCTCAAAACAAGTGCATACGCTTGAAGAGAGATAATTATTTGATCCTAGGTGATATAGAGTCAATGAATAGACATTTTCATTATATCGCTACAATATTAATTAAATAAATAATTTAAATAGTTTGCAAGTTTCTAGTAAACTACAGAAAGTTCACTGTCATGTAATATCTACTTCATGATCGCGTTCATTACCGCGCAGGTACAATGTTTTACCTGTGACGACTATAAGACAACTAAATAAAACATACTGAAAAGAGCCCTAAAAAAGATTCTTTAAAATTTAAAATACATAGGTGATGAATTACAAATACCTACCTAAAAATTTTATTACTCTTTTCAGATCTGTGTCACTTACACGGTTTCGGAATACATCGTTTCATCTGATGGCTGGGTACCAATAACAAGGGATCACGTGTATAATCCAAAAAATATTATACAAGCTCCTTTGAAGTCACACACTATTACTAGTAATACAGTCAAAATAATTAAAGTACAAAATGATAAAGAAAAAGAAATTAAACCAATGACGAAAATTAATTCTTCTGCGGATTCACTTTTAGGATTTATAGCTTCAGTTAATGTAGATGATAAAACAACGGTTGAAAATAATGAAGATATTCGAAAATTATATGAATCTTTAAGAAAAGCAAAGCAAATTATAGAGCCAGCCGATGAAAACAATAACAATTTCCTTGGTCAAGGAACTAGTAAAAAATATGATAGTGTATTGGAACAGGACGTTGGTGGTATAATGACAACCATTTCCAATAGAGTCAACAGATATGAAGTAGAAGAAGTTACCGACACTTATCAAGGTACAGAAGAAGACAATATGGAAGAAACCTTTGGATATGATTATTCACCACCATTTGCTCAAAATCTAAACTTCAGTTCAACACTCATCAACATACTCTCTAAATATAATATCAAAACGGATGACCAACTACAAAATTATGATTTGTCTCGTCAGCGTAAAGTTAAAATTCCTTTTGTACCCGAAATCTCGCATTTTCGCCGTAGATATAACAGCTTAACTATGGACCCAATGCTCGCTGTTTTTCTATCCAATTATGGATTTTACATTCCAAGTTTATATGGTATCAAATCTAATTATAATAATTTGTACGGTTATCTGGCTTCAAATAACATATACAATAACAGACCGTTCGGTTTATACAAAATTTTCTCCGACACAGATTCATGGAATTAGGGATAGTTCTGTTATGTTTTGGTTTAGTTCTATTATTGTTAATTTTAGTTTTAGGGATTGTTAATTTACTGTAAGGGTTGCGATAATTTCGCTCTTGTTTAAATATTATATAACAATGTTTTGAGGTAAAACTTATTAGCTAGGTTGTTAATATTATTTGCGATTTGAATTGTTACATAAACATAAGGTTTATTTTGTATTCATTTCTAAACTTTGGAATTTGTATTATGCTTTTCAAGCTATATTTTATCAATAAATATAATTATTTTAGATAAATAATGTGGTATATCATAAATTACCTCATAGCTGAAGCTGTTTATGCATTATTTATTTAATAGATGGATTGGCAATCAGACGTAGTTAAGTTTTGGAAGATCAATTTACTCGTATAAACTGAATAACAAGCTTGTTACGGCACAATATGGTATCCATCAATATTTTAGGTAAAGAACACAGTGTTTGGAACTTTTTACTTCATAAGTCTCCCGTGCTCTACAAAAAGTACACATACTACTACAAGTACATTTATAGTTTTCATGAATAAAAGAGATTAACAGATACATTTAGTGTAATAACGGATCAGAATTAGGAATTTTGATATAATGGGAAATGGTATTTTTTATGTACAAGCCTGCCAATGTCACTACTCTGCAAAAGCTAAGATTGGTGGATGTAACAATGCAGCATGGTGACTCATACTAGGGCGGACTATTGAGATGATTCTGCATCATTAGGCCTCCGGTCTCACACTTAACAACCGTTGCTGCAGGGCCGGCATTTAGTGCGGAAATCAGCATAGCCTTACTACTTCGATACATACTTATTAGTATTTTCTACTTGCTATGCATTTTATCCAGTTTCTTTAATTTATGTTTCAATCAAAGTACTAAAGATACCAATATATTTAGTTTTTCTCTTCCTAAGTTAAGTTTGTTCAGTGAGAACCTTGTTTGTGAATTATGATTTAAATAATACTTATAACCGATTCAGGGATGTATGGACCCTCAACTTTATACCTACCTTTGGAACTTTATTATAATTCCAGTATTTTTGGTTCAAATAAATTAAAGAGTAAGTACAATCATACAATTCCGTACATCTTATATAGAACAATGAACTTTATCTTTAAGAAGATAGCCCTGTAATTAGATTGTGCAGTAAATCAGGAACCGAACCTTCACTTGGAGTTGTTCCAACGGCCACATACTAGACAGTTTCATAGTTAGCAGTGAAAATTTGTTTTTGTACCAGTTAATGTAGCTATATATTATTTTAAAAACTATAAAAATATTAATTTTGGGATTCAAATAAAGAGCTGATGATGCCAATTTTTAAGAACATATGAAATAAAACAGTATTTGGTCTATCGCTGCGCCGCAATTTGTTTTATGCCTTTTATGTGTATACGTAATACATATATAATATGTTATTTAAGTTACACTTCCGTTCAATTCCGTTTGGTCATCCGTACAGAATAGTCGCATTGCGCGTGTTCTAAATATTAGTGCAAAGTGTCAACGTTGCAAAACATCGCGCTGCGGCCGATCGTTCGCCGCGATGACGCTCTTGTCGCTGTGCAAGGTAATCTAAATTTTTATTGTTAAGGCGAAGTCCCTCACAATCATTAAACATGTCGACAATCAATATCAAAACAGAGAATGAACATATGCTATTCAAAGCTTACTCTGAAGAAAAAGCCGAAAATGAAAATCTTCGGCAAGTTATACAAAATATGCAGGTTCAAATTGATGACCTGCAAAAACAAATAATGAGTCTCACTCAAGAAAAACAGGCTACCTCAAGCAAAATGAAAGTAACTGCAATAGAAAACGCCACCCAATGCTCGGAATACTGCACAGACGAAGAAGATCTGGTTAAGGAAACTGAGTGGATTAGGGTCAAAAGTAGAAAGAAAAGGAAAATGAGCTCGTCCCCTACAAAAGCGGAAGAACCTGAGCTACCTACCAAAAATGTCAGCATTAAGAAGGTACCACCTCCACCACCTATAATAGTAGATGGTATTGAAGACTACCAAACTGTCTTTGATACCATAGCGGCAAGCCCCCAAGGAGACGCATTTACCACCAAAATCATGAACGGCAAGTGTGTCAAAATAAATGCCCACAATGAGGACTCCTACAGGTCTCTCAGAAACATTATAACTGAGAGAGGCCACCTATGGCACTCTTACGAAAACAAGCAAGAAAGACCTATTAGAGTAATGGTCAAAAATCTCCTTTACACATGTAAGCCGGCGAGAATTATTGAAGACCTTCGAAACAAGGCCTTAAAAATAGTAGACGCAGCAAACAAAATCAGTTGGAAGAAGAAAGAGCCACTCAACATGTTCATGCTGACTTTTAGTAATGACGAGGACATTAAAAAAATCTACGGCATAAAGTCCATATTGGGATGTAAAGTTGAAGTGCAACCTATCAAAACATCCCGACTAGTGCCGCAATGTAAACGTTGCCAGGCATATGGCCATACGCATAAATACTGTTCCAAAGAACCGCGATGCGTTAAGTGTACAGCAAAACACCTAACACAAGACTGCAAAAAACCTGCAGAAGAAAAGCCAAAATGTGTACACTGTGGTGAAGCACATCCAGCTAACTACAGGGGTTGCATAGTCGCGAAAGAAATGCAAAACATCAAAAACAAATCCGCCAAAAAGGCATCAGTGCCAACTCAGCTGCTCACTGTTCCAAAAAGACCAACAGCAGGTGTCAGAAGTGAATCAGTAACATATGCACAAGCTACTGCTTCAACACAACAGACAAATAACAAAGCAAAAAATATACTGCAACCACAAGCTAACCTAACAGAAAAGTTGGATGAAATCATTAAATTAATATCATCATTTGATGGTCGACTGCAAAAACTAGAAAAAGGAGCCAAGACTGGTCCTGTTAAAAAATCTGTCAAAAAATAAATAACACCCTTAAAATAATGGCATGGAATGCTAATGGACTTCTTAAACATCAAGAAGAACTTCAAGTAGTCCTAAATATAGAAAATATTGACATATGTCTGGTGTCAGAAACTCATTTCACTAGACAATGCCACGTCACCTTTAAGGGATATAAAATATACCATGCACTACATCCTAATAATAGTGCTCACGGTGGCAGTGCTGTAATAATAAAAGAAAATATATATCATTACGAAGAAACAAAACATGAACAACCAGATATACAAGCAGTATCAGTACGAGTTAAGTGTAACCTTTACCCTCTCACGATTGCTGCCTTGTATTCTCCTCCTAGACACTCCATTAAAAAAGATGAGTATGTAAGTTTCTTAAGCCAACTTGGGCAGAGATTCATATTGGGCGGTGATTTCAACGCTAAACACACACACTGGGGATCCAGACTTATTAGTACCAAAGGCCGGGCATTACACAGTGCCATACAGGCGTTAAAATGTGAAGCAGTATCTACTGGGAAACCAACCTACTGGCCCACAGACCCTGATAGGATTCCTGATCTGATCGATTTCTTCATATGTAAAAATATATCAAGAGGTGATTTTACTATAGAAGAGGGTCATGATATGAACTCAGACCATTCCACCATATTATTAACACTAAGCAGACGTATACTATGTGATGAAAAACAACCTATATTAGTCAATAAGTATACAGATTGGCAAAGTTTTAGTCTGGATCTAGATAATAGTATAGAATTAAGAGTTCCACTTAAAACAGCGGAACAATTAGACCTGGAAGTTAATAAATTTGTTGCAAATATACAACAAGCAGCTTGGAGAAATACCCCTGAGAAACCAAAGTTGATTAAAAGAACTGTATATCCTGATTACATCTTAAATCTTATTATCCTAAAACGAAAACAGCGGAGAAGATGGCACTTAACCAGAAGTCCTCAAGATAAAACTGAACTTAATACTATGACGAAACGTCTTAAAAGAGAAATAATACGTTATAATAACTCGCTAACGAATGATTATTTACGCCAGTTAACCACTGACTGTAAATCTGATCACACATTGTGGAAAGTGACAAAGAACATCAAAAGACCCATCACTCAAATTCCTCCTATAAGAGAAGAAAATGGTAAATGGGCCATTAGTAACCAACAAAAAGCAGACAGGTTCGCTCAGTACCTTGAGCTCATATTCCAACCCAACATGGAATCACCAAACTCTGCTGAAATCGTAAATGTCCTACCAATATCACAAAATGATAGTTCAGAAATAAAGCTCACCACACCGAAAGAAGTCCTAAATACAATAAGGTGCCACATGAATCCAAGAAAAACGCCTGGATATGATCTCATAACAAGTGAAATTCTACGGCATTTTAATCGTAAAGCCATAGTCAAGCTCACTTCCCTCATGAACGCTGCATTTCGATTAAAGTATGTACCTGATTTATGGAAAGTAGCAGAAATAATTATGATAGCCAAGCCTGGCAAACCACCGCAAGAGCCAACTTCATACAGACCAATTTCTCTACTACCAGTATTAGCGAAGCTATTTGAGAAACTATTATTAAAAAGACTGAAGCCTGTAATCGATAATAGTAATTTAATACCTGATCATCAGTTTGGCTTCAGAGAAAAACATTCAACTTTGGACCAGGTACACAGAATAACTAATATAATCGAAACAGTACTAGAAGAAAACAAAGTGTGCTCTACTATATTTCTTGACGTAGCACAAGCTTTCGATAAAGTTTGGCATGAAGGTCTCATTCACAAACTAAATCATATGTTACCGAAACAGTTTGCAGTCATTCTCGAGTCATATATATTGAACAGAGCATTTCGTATTCGACACGAAACCGCCTACTCAGAAGTCAAACCTATCAAAGCTGGGGTGCCGCAGGGAAGTGTATTAGGCCCGATGCTGTATCTATTATACACCAGTGATATCCCAGTTACTGAAGATAATCCTATAGCCACTTTTGCCGATGATACCGCTATTATGGCGATAGGTTGTAGCCATGAGGCAGCTGTTGAAAAGGTCCAAATAGCAGTAAATCAAGTTCTTAACTGGACTAAAAAATGGCGTATCAAGCTAAATGAAAGCAAGTCCATTCACGTTGACTTCACAAATAAAAGAGCGCAATATTTTCTTGTATTTATTAATGGCCAACAAGTCCCTTACTCAAATACAGCCAAATATCTTGGTATGACTCTTGACGCTAAACTGCGCTGGAAAGCACACGTCAAGAAAAAAAGATCGGAACTGAATATACGTTACCAAAAAATGTACTGGTTGCTGGGAAGACACTCTCCTCTATCAGTATACAACAAAGTCCTACTATACAAACAGGTTCTGATGCCTGTATGGACTTATGGTATCCAGCTCTGGGGCTGTGCCAGTAAGAGCAATCGTCAAATAATACAACGTTTCCAAAATAAAGTACTCAGAGATACAGTTAATGCACCTTGGTACATTCGGAACTGCGACCTACATCGGGATTTAAACATAGACGTCGTAGATCTTGTTATTCAAAAATATGCCGAAGCTCATGAAAACCGACTTCATCAGCACGTGAATGTTGAGGCAATCCAGCTTCTTGACATCACTAATATAGTAAGAAGACTGAAACGGACAAAACCGTTCGAGTTAGTGTAGTGTTTTAGTGACAAACAAACAATATGGTGATAAGTGCCGCGTACAAAGAACACATGAACAAAGTGTCTTCGCCTTAATAAAAACTAAGCAATATGTTGGTAGCATTTTCTGGTATCGTACAAGGAATTATAATTGTATGTGTTCCGTTTCATTTATTCGATATGAAATGATGATTTTTCTTCCTCTCTTTCTTTCTATATTATCTGGAATAATTAAAATTCTGCGTAGGAAGCAATATACTTATAGCTCTTGGATTGCAAATAAAACATTTTCGAAAGTTACAGTCGATTAAACATTTCTATATATAACATACTAAGAAGGAAACGGAACAAGCGCTCATCAGCGTTTCGATCGCAATCAGGACTCATACACTCAGTTAAGCATGTTTCACGCCTCGGAGGCACGGATGTTCTCAAGTATATCGTAAATACTTTCAGATATGTTTTTACGTGAGAAACATGAAAAATATTGTATATAAGTATATTTCTAAGAAAAACTATTAGCTCGAGATAATTTCGTTGAAACCATTATCAGTAAAGTATTAACTTATATAGTTGTGAACTGGTATAGGTACGAGTAGTTGATGACGATGATTAGATTGACATTTATTTTCTTAGAGAATAGTTCGATAACCTTATCGATCAAACTAGCGGAATACCTATATGACGACGTTCCACCAGGTCAACAACCTGGAGGGGTCCGGTTTGCGTTAATAACAGCGATCCCGGACCCCTCCCTTCTCAGGCGCAGAGTTGGCACACCGTGTGGTTTTAGTCGGTTCGATTCCGACACACCGCCCCGCCGCAAACCCCGGCGGGGTGACGGCCCGAGGGGGTTTCCACACGTAAAAAAAAAAAAAAAAAAAGGTCAACAACCTGGGAACAACCTCGTCATAAAACAAATTATGAATGAATGAATGAATATAATGTACTAACCTATATATGCCCATAGGGTCTGAAACGACCCAAAAGTCATCGGTTTCAAAATATTATCTTCCACCGACAACTGTTTTATGAATTTTAATTATACCGCAATTTAAGCTATTTACATATATTATAAATTTAAGCTATATACATCTATACTAATATTATAAAGAGGAAAACTTTGTTTGTATGTTTGTTTGTTTGTTTGTTTGTAATGAATAGGCTCAAAAACTACTGGACTGATTTTAAAAATTATTTCACCATTCGAAAGCTACATTATCCACGAGTAACATAGGCTATATTTTATTTTGGAAATAAATAGGGTTCCGTAAGATATTGGGATTTTTTGGACACACGGTGGTTGCGTCGGTCAGCTAGTATATTATAAACAGTTAAAGAAATCACTTTGAAATAGGTACTTGACGAACATATCCAGAGACATGTTATGATGGATATTGAATAACCTAATATAGTAAAGCAATACAATCGATGTATGGGCAAATTAGTTGGGTACACCTTATGTACTCATGAGGGTAGTTTGCGACCCACTGAAAAAAATAAACTTTCAGTACTGAAAACCACAAATTAAAATAACAGCCATTATAGAAGCTAAATATATAAAAATCACAAAAAAAAGTTAAAAAGTTCTGGGCATATATAGTTTCAAATGTGTTACCAAGAAGTGCAGTCAAAGAGTAAATTTAAAGTAAAATATCTTTTGTAATTGATCAGGCTTGAATTATAGTTTCCAGTTCGCTCTTGGATCTCATTATCGATTTTGAAGAGTAGTTTACTTGGTATTATTAACTATGAACGATCTTCATCAAAGACGGTAAACCGAGTTTGTCTGCAAAATAAAAAGAATTAAATCTCAAGTTTTCACATCGGGAAAAGCAATAAGTTTGTTTTTGTATTCCAAGTTGTAAGTCAGCAGCGAATTACAAGTACGTCAGCGTTTTACTCGTATTATTGCCCTACAGTTTTGAGCTTCGATTTTTGCAATACACATGTGTGGAATATTCAATAAAATACCTTTCCAGTTTAAATAAGACTAATATTAACAAAAAAATATGTATATAAATTATACCATATTTTTTATTGAGCTAAATGCTCCTAGTTTTCAGTTCTCACTTATTAATCATTATTGTCACGTACAAAAGAACAAAGATCAGGTAAATGAGTGAAAACGCTATCAGCCTAAACCTTGTACAGCGGATAGTGTAGGACCACAGAACAAAGTGTGTCCGCTACTGTTCGAGTTTCATCAGCAGTTTATTGAGAATGGGCGTGTTTCCAACGCCAATGATGAATAAACCACAACGTATTGCCGGAAAATACAAGTAATCTACGGGTTCCTCTACCAAAACATAGTCTAAATTTATTCTAGAAACATTTTTTATATACTGTCTTAAAAAAAGCGCTCAAAACATGTCCAGTTAAGAATAATTACAATAATATTTTTGTTGCTATTACGGCCAACGAGTAGACAGGCTATTTGATGGAAAGTGAACATTCATGCCAACCAATCTATCCACGGATTCTTGGACGCCTGCAACTCAGGAGTCAAAAATGTGTTTTTGAGCTTTGAAATACTATTGGAAAAAAAAACTAGTTATAAAACATTCTTAAGATAAATGGGCAGCAGATCATTCTACTTATCATATCTCAGTTGTAGTAACCCAACGAACATTACCGGTCATGTTTGAAGCATAAATTTTGGAATATTGGTATACATTGAGCATACAAAGGTGTTGGATACACTCCAAGACTATAAAGTATTGGCCAACGAGATTTGTGCTAATGCTATGCAAAGACATTGAGATATTGCTAGAAATATTTTTTCTTTATTGCTTTTCCATAAATTTGAACCTTCAAATACTGTGAGAGCGGTTTCAAAGGTCTAATTATTTTTTTTGGAATAGTGGACACATACGAGCAGACCTATCGCCTGATGGTAAGCGATTACCGCCGCCCATGGACACCCGCAACACTAGAGACGTTATAAGTGCGTTGCCGGCCTTTGGGGGATGAGGAATGGGTTGGGTTTTCTGTGAGGCCGTGGTATCACTCCGGTCAAGCCGGCATATTCGTGCCGAAGCGTGGCTCTCCCTCGGTAAAAGTTTATTGAGAACTTCCAAAATGGAATTATACTGAACTCTCCTGGCTTTGGCTTTCTAAATTCTGTAAGTTGATGCATACTTATAACACTTTATATCTTTATAGTGGACTAAGAAGTATTCAACATTAGTTAAGTTATTCAGCCATAATGTAACATCACATCATCCAGTCGTAGTAAGATGATACATCACACAAATGCCTTACATTACGTTTGACAAATGGTACGACTTTGGGAATGTTTGTTACGTGCACCGAATACTTGCCCAAATGTACTCAACTTATAAAAGGCTCACATTTGACTAGCTGTATAATATTACAGCATTACTTTTATAAATATGACTAGGATGAAAATATGTATCACGTGATTTTGTAAAATATTTGTGGAATAATAGATAAGTTCAAATTTACAAGCAAACGAAATGTGGTTTCGTTAATAAGAAGAATTTAGTATTTTCCAAATATCTGGTTTGACCTCGATGATAAAGAAAATTAAAACTTAATGTAAATATGAGGATGACTGCAATGTACAGAAAAGATTCTAAAGTTGTTTAAAATGCCTGTTAAATTTCTGTTAATTTAACTTAAAGTAAAATTTAAAATGATTACGCCCCAAAGGAAGGGTAGGTGTACTGCCTATAAAAAAAAAGCTAAAACCATTTGTCGTTGCGTAATGCACGAAAGACGATATCGAATGATCAAGAAGAATAGAACTCATTGTATCAACACAAAACAAATTTAGAAAAAGGGCAGGTAGATCGTGCAAATCATAATTTACATGAACCTATAGCAGTCAACTACTGGACAGAGGCGTCTCTCATGATAATGATAGCCCAAAAAAACAACAAAATATCTACATAATTGTATAGTGTGCTCTATTTTTCGTACGGATTTTCATCAAAAACTAGTCAGATTTACCAATATCATGTGTACATTACCGGACGTTTCTCTAAATACGGCTGAACTACGTATTTATTTTTCCTTACTTTTGGTTTAAACTGTATATGCGTAGGTTACAATAAATATTGCTTAGCTAGCGTTCTAGTTCCCCACATGAATATAAGTGAGCTGGTGCCAATGTCCAGTAGGGGACTTATATAGGCTAATAGATTGATTGATACAGATTTAACAGTGCAATATTTCTTCACACTAACAAAATAGTCGTAACAAAATATCTGTATATCGTAAATTTGGTCTGATTTAAAACTAATGCGATATGGGTGAACTTTGATTATTTACGCGGAGTAACCATCAATTCTTCACAACCAAGTACAAGGCACCAACAAAGTACTGTCATGATTCATCATCACCAGCCTATCGCAGTCCACTACTTGACATAAGCCTCTCCGATTGCACGTCACTTGGTTCAATCTTCGGCTTCTCTCATCCAACTCCCTGTACTGTATAGTAAGTAGAAGAATAGAAGTACTGTATAGCGACTGTTATTAGTGCCATCCGTAACAACTGCCACAGATATACGTATGGTAACTGAGACCGACGGAACATGCTCTCCGAGAAACTGAGTGGTCTCAACATTTAAAGAAATGGTTGTCCATCCATAGACTGACCCGGCTAGGGTTACTTAACTTTACAATGTGTACTAAAACTACTCGGTTACTACTAGCCCCAATTTTGTAGCAATAAAGTACCGCATTTTAGTAAAACATATCAGAAAAAACACATTTGAATACTTTTGTCTTTCATCATCTTCCTAGCCTTTATTATTCTCAAGATTATTTAGGGTCGGTTACCAGTTTAACCGTTTTTACCTGAATATCAGTTTTTCAACGAAGCGACTGGCATCTAACCTCCGCAACCTTGAGGGCGAACTAAATTTGAAGATTGAATTAGTTGTCAGTATATTTGAGGGCACTGACTTATTAATGACGATTACCATAGATGTTCATGACAACCGGGATCGACAGCTTAATGTGCTCTCCGAGGCACGGGCGAGAAATACCGCCATCTTCCATACTCCGGGCTGTTATTTAGAATTTCTTGTAAGAAAAATCCAACAGCAGTCCGACTCGGGCATCGAACCTGAGACCTCTTGATCGGCAGTTACTTATTTTTTTTTTTTTTTTTTTACGTGTGGAAACCCCTTCGGGCCGTCACCCCGCCGGGGTTTGCGGCGGGGCGGTGTGTCGGAATCGAACCGACTAAAACCACACGGTGTGCCAACTCTGCGCCTGAGAAGGGAGGGGTCCGGGAATTGCAGATATTACACTACCGGACCCCTCCCAGCGCCTGCCCGCACTGAAGCGGGCACCTTCTTCAAAAATAAAATCTCAATTTAGGCGACGCACGGCACACACGTACGTCGCCCCCTCGCGGTTGGCCTGTATTGCGGATGGAGGGGAAAACCCATCCCGTCCATCCGCGGCCACACTCAGGGCGGCATGAGGCGCTGATAGGCGCGCCTCCGCCGCCCCGTGCGCCGGCGGCGGATCGGGTTCGAGTGGATATCGTCCTCTCGGGCCTTCTCCGCCGCCTCCTTCTGCGAAATTACGTCTTCGCAGAAGGTCGCGACCGCGGTAAAACTGCTGTCGCTACCGGCCATGGACAGTACGACGGCCGGTAGCGACAGATCTCCTCCGATGACTGCAGTGAGGGCCCGGCGCTGCTCCGCCCAAGCGGGGCAGAACTCCAGCGTATGCTGGGCCGAGTCCTCACTGCAGTCGCAGTGGTGGCAGGCGGGACTCAATTCCCTCCTAGCGACCGAGTGCAGGTACTTCCCGAAGCAACCGTGGCCGGAAAGCACCTGCGTCAGTCGGAAGGAAAGAGTCCCGTGCTGCCGCCCTGCCCACTCGAGGATGACCGGCTGGAGCGCCTCCACGGTGGCAAAGCCAGCGCGTGGAGCCTCCAGCCGGGAAGACCAACGAGCCATCGTGGCTCGGCGAGCGGCTTCACGCCAATCGCGTACCTCTTCGGGCGGAGGACGATACCCGTTCTCCGCCCGATATTCAGCCGCTCGCCGATAAACTTCGGCGAGCACTTCCGCCTCCAAATCCCACGGGGGTGTTCCGGCCAAGGCGCACGCCGCCTCCGTCGACACGGTGCGGTATCCGCGTATGGCTCTGACCGCCAATACCCTCTGAGGCCGCCAGAGGCGTGCCTTATTCTGGGCGGTCAGAGCCGGGACCCACACCGGTGACCCGTAACCATCGACCGGACCACCCCCGTGTAGAGGTGTCTTGTTTCGACGCTGGCTCCACCCAAGTTGGGCAAAAGACGCCCAAGGGCGGAGGCAGCGCCGACCAGCTTAGGGCCAAGCTGTCGGAAGTGCTCGTCGAAGAGCCACCTACCGTCGAGGATCAGGCCCAGATACCTCATCTGTGCCCGAACCGGTACGAGGACCGAGTTGACTTCGATGGAGGTGCCGGGGGGTGGACCACGACGGAGCCCGTGAAATAACAGGGCCTCCGTCTTATCCAGGGCCACCCGCAAGCCCAGCGCCTCGATGCGCCCGACCACCAGAGAAACACCCCTGGTGGCCAGGCGCGCCGCCTCTTGGAAATTGGCCCCCCGAGCTGTGACCAATGTGTCATCGGCGTAACAAATTACGCCCAGCCCGGGGGGCAGACGACTCCGAAGGACCCAGTCGTACCCCACGTTCCACAGGAGTGGTCCGAGGACAGACCCCTGTGGAACGCCGCACGACATGGGTCGCCGTCTCAAGACGCCATCTCGGTCCTCGTACACGACGGTACGCTCCTCTAAATAGTCTGCCACCAGCCGCCTCAGGTACTCTGGCACCCCGTGGTAGTGGAGTGCTTCCCTGATGCAGCTGAATGGCAGACTATTGAAGGCGTTGGCGATGTCCAAGGACACCGCCAACACCACGCCGCCACAGCCAACCGCCTCTTCGGTCACGGCCCTAAGGCGCATCACGGCATCGACCGTCGAACGCCCCTCTCGGAACCCGAATTGGGCGTCCGACAGGTCGGGCCCCACCTCGCTGATCGGCAGTTACTTACGCTAACCACTTAACCAACGAGGCATGCAGTTTAATACTTTTGTCTTTGAATACTGTAAATAGATTGTTAAAGCATCCATAAATTACTTCTTTAAATGCTTTGAACAGCAGTTCAGAGGCAAGTTCAAAGAGCAAAAATAGAAACCAAAAAAATAAGGTATGATTATTTTATTCAAAGCTCCAATTCGTTCCTTACAAGTCGTAATCTCTTGTAGCTATTTGCGTTTTACATTTTAAAAGCTGTCTCTAATATTTACCCTATAAATATTCAATGGGGATTTTTCATTAAGTTTTTTTTTTGTATCATTACTCATTAGCCAGGTTATTATTTAAAGAGGGCCTCCGGACCTCCGAGAGGGTCGGATAAGTTCTCTCATAAAATTTAAATTCAACGCTAATACTCTCTATTTTTTTCTTCTCGTAAATATTTTGTTCTACATAATTTAGAGACTCTTGGGTATCTTGATTTTAATTATTATTAAGAGATTAATAAAATACTAATAACGGGAAGGAATAGAGAGAAGGGCTGCTTCTTACTTTTTTAATTTTATTTTTGTACCCAAATAAGGCGAAGTCAAAAGGAAGAGTAATTTTTGTGGCAGTCCAGTGACCTGGATTTAAATGAAGGAAGCGTCAATAGATTGGTAATAAATAGCCTTGGTGTCGGGTTACAGTGTTTTAATCAATTCTTGTTTACATGCTAGCTGATCCGACAAACTGTGTATCGCCATTTTTTTAAAATAATTACTTATTAAATTTCTAAAAAACTGATTATAGTAATTATGCCCGCCTCAGCTTCCTGAAGCGTTAAGACGTGGATAGAAAATAAATTAACGATTATCGTTTACTAACAATAACGAACACATAAAAAAGAATAATCGAATTTGTTGCAGTCGATCAGAAGTTATGCACGTACATAAATTTCGGCGATTCATTTTATTTATGTAGATTGATTTATTTTTATCAAACGTATGCTTGCAAAACTTTTGTTCTAGCTACATCAGCTATTTATCGGTTGTAGTTAAAGATTTTGCAATTAAAACTCACTATTCTATAACAGCCTGTTTTTTACTTCAAACCATTTAATAATGTTTGAAATAACTCTTCAAACCAGCTAGAAGTATATCAATTCGTTTCGTTTAAATGTCGCGAATAAAACGTATTCGAAAGAAAGAACTGTGAACGAGGTATACGTCTTGGCTGGAAAGCGCTGGGTCAAATGAAAGTCGGATTGCAATGTGTCTCAATTGTTCGAATTTATTGACTACCACACGGTTTCTTTTGCTCCCAATTGCTCACCTCAATACAATATTTTTATGCGTATTTATATAGGACCTTGTAAGGCAGTCATAGTGCCATTATTTAATTTGGTACCACGCCATCTATCGAGCGCGCTTACAACTTTGGTAACAAACTATGTTAAAACCTAAACATACCGCCCACCAAGGACATTATGACAAAATGTCCTTAAAATAAATAGATATAATACCGCCCACCATGCAACTAGTGGGCCGATACTACTCAGACTGAGGTAACAACATTGGTGGGGGCCACAAAACAGAAAGAAACCCAATGCCAATACTACATATTACCCTATTATTATTATTTTTTTTTTTATCTTAAATATATATTCTTACATAAACAAATAAGAATTCAAAATCAGACAAGGTTAGATACACCGTTACACATTCTAATATTCCTACTTCTCACTTAACTATATCGAATCCTAATAAAAACAAGTAACTATGCTCAAGAAGCTACCGGAAGGATACACACTTTAGAAACAGGTCTCTTTAACAAAGAAGATTTGGTACGGAGCGTTACCACGCGCGTCACACCATCAGGACCAGGGTGCTTAGCTTCGATTCGACCTAGCAACCATCGACCGGGCGGGAGATCATCCTCTTTTATTAGAGCTACGTCACCAATAACAGGTTCGGGGGTGTGTAAAACCCATTTATGACGTTGCAAAAATTGGTTCAAATAATCCTGTGACCAACGTCGCCAAAAATCTTGAATCATTCGTTGGGTAAGCTGCCAGCGTTTAAGAAGAGACACGTTGGCTGTTTCGAAATTGTCATCAGGTACTAGTACCAACGATTCTCCAACCAAAAAATGACCAGGGGTTAACACCTCCAATTCCCTTTGATCCTCCATGAACGCGAGCGGCCTCGAGTTGAGACACGCTTCTATTTGCGATAATACAGTTGTCAGCTCTTCGAACGTTAACGTGGAATTGCCGACAACGCGTTTTAGGTGATGCTTAACTGACTTTATACCCGACTCCCATAACCCTCCCTGATTAGGTGCATGGGGTGTTATGAAAGTCCATTGAGTGTTGTTATTTGCGAGACTTTCACCAAGTTCAGCCATGAATTTAGAGGTTTCTCTTTTAAACATCTCGGTTAGCTCCCGTGCGGCTCCCACGAAGTTAGTGCCGTTGTCACTATAGAGTTGAGCGCAGTGACCCCGTCTGGCAACAAATCTCTTAAATCCAGCCAAGAATCCCTTGGTCGTCATGTCGCTAACGGCCTCCAAATGGATGGCCCGTGTTGACATGCATATAAAAAGGGCGATGTAACCCTTGTAGGACTTGTTGCCGCGTCCCGGAGAGACCCTAATGTTTATAGGACCAGCGTAATCAACACCGCTGTTCAGGAAGACCTTACTAGGTGTCACGCGTGGAGAGGGGAGTTGACCCATCAGTTGATTTCTAGTCTTGGCAGAGTATCTTATACAAGTAACACATTTCCTATAACATGCCTTGACTAGAATTTTAACTCCCACAATCCAATATGTCGACCTTAAGAAGGTGATCATGGCTTGTGGTCCCCCGTGCATTGTCTGTCTATGTGCGTTTGATATTAATAACCTTGTGAGAAAGGAATCCTTGGGCAAATAAATGGGATGTTTGCGATTGAAATTTAATTCAGACATTTCTAATCGCCCGCCCACTCTTATTATTTCATCCGCATCCAAAAACAAATTCAAGGATTTGTATTTCCCTTTTGCGTTCGAATTGGGACCCAACTTTTTCAACTCCGTGATTTCCTCTTGTAAATATTCTACCTGACATCTCTTGATACAGGCTTTCATCGCTGCTTCTAGTTCTGATTTTGTTAAATAACTTTCCCTAGGTTGGAGTGCATTGTTAGCCGCAGGTCTCTTATAATTCAGGAATCTTCTGCAGTACGCCACTACACGCAACAATTTCTGTAGAGATGAAAATCTGCCCCAAAAAGAGTCTTCAATGATGCCAGTATTAACCTTAACCTCCTCTAGTTGTGTACCTAAATGTTTCGGTTTCTTATAATTTATTACCGTTTCGCGCAAGAATTCAGGTCCATCAAACCAAATGGAGGTATCACAGAGGTCACTTGGAGCTATGCCTCGTGTGGCACAATCTGCGGGATTCTGCTTAGACGAGACGTGTGACCAATATTGGGTATCTAACGTATTTAAGATTTCAGACACGCGATTGGCCACAAACGTCTTCCATCGACTCGGATGGCTATTGAGCCAGGCTAAAACTACCTCCGAGTCTGTCCAAGCGTGTAAATTTTCAGACTCCACCTTCAGAACCGAAGCTACTTCTCTCATGAGCTTAGCTAATAAAACTGCTCCACATAGTTCCAGTCGCGGTATTGACACCTGCTTAACAGGCGAGACCTTTGTCTTCGATGTTATCAAGACCACCTGTATATTGCCAATTTCGTCTACAACTCTTAAATATATCACGGCGGCATAAGCCAGTTTAGACGCATCAGAAAACCCGTGCAGCTGTATTTCTCGACTGTTGGAACTGGTGTGGCACCACCGAGGGATTTCAACAGCAGCCAACGAAGGTAAGTCCTCACGGTATGTAATCCATTCATTAACCAGACTGTTGGGGACTTCGTCATCCCAGCCTATACCTGCTAACCAGAGCCTTTGTATTAAAACCTTTGCTGTAATCATGCTTGGTGCCAGCCAGCCTAAAGGATCAAAAAGCTTGGATATGTCTGATATGATTTTTCTCTTGGTTATAGGTGCAGTCATACTAGGTAGTTCTACGGAGTACTTGAAAACATCCGCATTGGAGTCCCAGGTGAGTCCCAGGATTTTAGTTATATTATCCATTTTTAGGTTTAGTACTTTATCCTTATCCATAACTAAACCATTATTTATTCTTTCAACTAATTCCTTATTATTACTATTAAATTTTTGAAGTTTAAATCCCCCCTTCAATAGGACTGTATATATTATTTTGTAAAGCTCGTATGCCTGATCTACATTTTCAGCTCCTGACATGTAATCATCCATGTAAAAGTCAGTTAAAATGCTTTCAGATGCCTTGGGATTATCCTGACATTCGTCATAGGCTATCTGATGTAAAACACGAACTGCTAAAAAAGGTGCAGAAGCTGTACCGAATGTTACGGTGGTCAACTCGTACTCACCGATGCTATCATTTGGGTCATCCCTCCAAAGAATACGCTGAAATATCGTATCTCTTCTATCAACCAGGACCTGTCTGTACATCTTTTCGATATCCGCAACTAGGCATACGCGATTAATTCTCCAACGCATAATTATGTTACGAAGATCCCCTTGAAGCGTTGGTCCAACTAACAAATTATCGTTCAATGCTAACCCGTTGGATCCCTTACAGGATGCATCGAAGACGACTCGCACCTTGGTGGTCACCTTATCCTCCCTGACGACAGCATGATGAGGTAAGTAGATAGCCGAATGGTTATTTGTTTTATTCTCTATAATCTTTTCCATGTGCTGTAAGTTCAAATATTCATTAATTACTTTACTATACTCTTCCTTTAGTGAACTGTTTCTACTCAATTTTAACTCTAAACCTTTTAACCTTTTTTCAGCTATCACCTTTGAATCACCAAACCGTCTCATCAAGGCTACATCACGAAGCGGTAACCGAACCACGTACCGACCATCTTCGTTTCGCGTGGTAGTAGTTGAAAACAACTGTTCACATTTTATCTCATCATCTGTGAGCATTTTAGTTGTTTCAGCCGGCTCCTCTTCCGTCAAGTCTACCCATTCTACCCTGGTTACTTGAGTAACTGGGAGAAGGGTCGTGATCGACTTCAGCACATAGGCATTAACCGTTATTTGATGGTTAGGATTAGTTCTAGACCTTACCTTTACGATGACTGTATAATTAGACGTGACACTCTTGTCACCCCCTACACCCAACACAGTATTTTTTGTCGCAACCCTTTTCAGACCCAAATATTGGACCATAGCTTCCGTTATAAAGGAACCTTGCGACCCCTGGTCCAGTAATGCTCTAACCACCCTATACGTACCATCTCTTGACTCAGCTTTAACTAAAGCTGTTGTCAATAACACAGTCTTCCGACAGGTCCCAGTAGAAAAATATGAAATGACTGACTTACCAGACTCGCCATTTGATGCTGCCGATTCTCTATCATTCACCTTCATCATCCTTGATGATGAGACATCTCCACGTGAAGTGCTAGCGTCCGTACTACTGAATCCGGTAACACTCATATCCTGATGCAACAATGAATTATGGCGGCGCTTGCATTGTTGACACCTTATTGCACTTTTACACAACCTGGCTGAGTGATTTCTGTTGAGACAAATAAAACATAAGTGGTTTTCCTGAACAAATTGGCGACGCTTAGTTACAGGTTCATTAATAAAACTTTTACAGGCCCCGATTTTATGACTAGCTGAACAATATACACATGGTATAGTTATAAGCGCTTTATCCTTGATAGAAAGAAAGGAATTCAATTTTCTTTGAGACTTTTTGGGTTCTTCGGCCTTACTATCACAGCCTTCAAGCCCTCGGAAGCGACCCGTGAGAAACCTTGAGAACTCCGAAAACGTAGGTAGCTCCTCATTAGGTTCATCGGAGACCTTTAGTTCCCAAGCCTTCTTCGTATCTCTGTCCAGTCTTTCACTTATCAAGTAAATTATAATTAAATCCCACGATGAAATATCAACTCCCAAATTTTTTATTGATTCTAAACAATCAATAGTTGTATTTAAAAGAGATTTAATTCCCGACGCTGATTCCTGTACCAACGGTTTTTGGTTCATTAATTTTTTCATAATGCCCTTTGCCAAAAACTTTTTATTATTATACGTGCTATCTAATTTTGCCCAAGCTGATTCGTAGCCGTCTCCTGTGACCCTTGTGTTGCGAAGCAATTGCTCTGCTTCACCCGTTAAGTGACCTTTTAAATAATAAAACTTTTGAGACTTGTCTAAATTACTATCGTTGTGTACCAACCCCAAGAACAAGTCTCTAAAGGTGTGCCATTCCGAGTAGTTCCCCGAAAAAGTAGGGATTTTTATTTCCGGTAACTTAACCCTATTTTTAAAGATTTTACTCTTACCTTCAGATTCGACCTGTGAAGCAATAGAAGCAGTTCCAAGTTTTAACAATGTTTCCTTCAGTTCAGTTTTATGTTCAATATATAATTCTTCCACAACATCATACACACACTTTTTATTATAATCTGAACTATATAATTCTGCCCTTTTAACTTGTTTAACTATATTATTGTGATTATTACAGAACATTTCCCACTGTTTCTCGAAGTTCTCTAACCGTGTTTCAACATATGAACATGTTCGTCGATCCTTAGGGGACTTTTTAAAGTTACTGACTGCCTTAAGCATTTTTTCTTTAACGTCCTCCTGCAGAGCTTCGAACGCGTCCATATTTGCAAAGATATTACTAGAATTCACGACTTAACACACTATTATCCCGATTTAAATTTATGTTTATACGAGAACTCACAATGTAATTCACTATTATCAAAACACAATTTTATTTTTACAAAAGTGGGTAAAATGACAAAAGTATCACAGAAACTTCGAGCAATTTTAATCACAAATTAAGTCACAAGAGTATTATGACTAAGAATATTGTTTACCGCTTTCAATATCTTTAATGTTTTACAAGTTCTAATGTCCACGTAGGTACATACAAAACTAATAGATACACTAACAAAACATAACTTGTACTTAAATGTAACTTTTTCGAACAAAACGAAAAATTTTCTAAGTGTTTTGGACTTAATATTTCTATGTAAAATCGGGCATAGGTCCCCCGTCTCAACAGAGAATTGCCTTAAACTATTGCAAGTCCAACACCCAAGTTAATTATACAAGTTTGTAAAGGCTAAACATTAAGGTTGAATTTACTAGTGTTATTGCACAAAAAATAGAAATGTAATTAAAGTCTACTATTTTCAAAGTTATCGCACTTGAAGTAAAAAGGTCGAAAATGTACTCACAGTTTTTGATCACCTTTCCACAAACAATAAACAATCACTTGCCGCAGCGCCCTCTGGTGAGCGTTTTGTGAACCTGCTTGATCGATGTCGCCCCGTGTTTGTAGTAGATTTTTTCTCAATGCTTCCGTACTCCACTCGATTGTCGCTCCTTATTCACCGCTAGATGGCACCTTCCAATTAATCAGGCCCTGGCACCGTTGTTTGCACCCAGGTTCCTTCAGCGCCCAACGTCTTCCTGACGTCCGCGTAGAAACCTTTGTTCTAGCTAGCGATCCACTAGCTAGTACCTAACAAAGCGGGTGATTCCGGTATCACCACCGAAGAAGCTACCAAAAACAGCGCTTAGCGTATTCACGTATCCAGCTCGCAAGGACCGTGAACGAGGTATACGTCTTGGCTGGAAAGCGCTGGGTCAAATGAAAGTCGGATTGCAATGTGTCTCAATTGTTCGAATTTATTGACTACCACACGGTTTCTTTTGCTCCCAATTGCTCACCTCAATACAATATTTTTATGCGTATTTATATAGGACCTTGTAAGGCAGTCATAGTGCCATTATTTAATTTGGTACCACGCCATCTATCGAGCGCGCTTACAACTTTGGTAACAAACTATGTTAAAACCTAAACAAACTGTTTTAATAGACTTGGCTTTCTCCCGCACAATATAAATGTGCTTCTCGGTGCGTTGGCAAGAACCGCAGAGTGGTACTTCTGCATAATCCAGGGCACTCTCACAAATGGATGTCACTTCAGCGTCGGCGGTAATAAAGTAAGCAAATGAACTCACAGATTATTGTTATAGTTAAGAGATCTAGAGAAGTAAAGTAATCAACTTCTAAAAAGGTCCACTCGCTTCACGATTATTGTAATATTGTATTCTTTTGCTCCTTAAATCTCCTTCCTTAGCGGTGACAGGTTTTCATTAAATTTCATTAAGACTATAACGGAAAATGTACACTTTCAAGGCAATCTATTTTACATTTATACGAGAAATTGCCAAATTGATTCGTAAATGATATGAGTTCTAAATTAACAAGCAATGAAAAATGTTCTCGTTTTGAAAACCGACAGCGAATTTTTTAAGTCGGTTTGAAAATAACAGCAATGTCATATAATCATCTGAACGGTCTACTGCTGGACATTTACTCGCAAATAAAAAATATTAGAAATAAATAATGATAAAAGATTTAAATAGTTCTTCGTATCATATTAGTATATGTATATGTTATTTTGTTACCTTTGGGCTTGCTTCTAAAGTAGGATTATTAATTAAATATTCATAGAATACCTATGCTAAGAATAACTTTATAGACTCGTTGACCACACCAATGTAATAATATATATTTAATGAGATTTACGGAAAATACTGCTCTTAAAAAAATTGATTGTCTGCAAAGTTGGTTTACGGACGACAGTTTAACGTGACAACGTCATAAAAAAACATTGATGAAATGATTGCGTACTTTTAAAATAAAATTGAATCAATTGCTCAAGCCGTACAATGAGCGTAACTGGACAGTGAGCGTAACGGTACAAGAGCGTACCAGGACATTGAGTGTAACGGGACCATGAGCGTAACAGGACAATGCGTGTAACGGGACAATGAGTCATCTTTTTTCGTGCGTGCAGCCGGCGTTCATAGACTTATTAGACTTTGTCACGTCAAAAATTGTTTGTCTGTAAAGTTGGTTTACGGACGATAGTATACGTGACAACGTCATAACAAAACATTGACGAAATTAATGCATACTTTTATAAATGAAATAGAATCACTTGCGCGAACATATAATGAGCGTAACGGGGCAATGAGCTACGAGTTTTGTTAATATTAACTGATTTTATTTAAAACTTTGTAACTTCTGATTAATGAAATAAAATAAATTGTGAACAAACATATCTCTAAATACATAAATACAGTGTAGTGCTATCCTCACTGTATAAGAAGTGTATGCTATGTGTGTAGCTATGACCTGTCTAACGCAATAACATAATAATAAATTAACTGTCTACAAGAAATACCACCTCACCTTTCTGATATACGAAAATACGAACAGTAATGTACAAATCATTTTACATAAATACACAGATTACATGAAATAAGTAAGTAAACTAAAAAACAATATGTATTTAGATGTATTGTCTGTGGTGATCGTTAAAAGCGTATTTTTATTGCCAATTCATTTTGCAAATGTAAACTCATAACTTTCTCCAAACCATTAAGCTTTAAAGTCAGAACGTTACCTCTTCCCAACTAATATATTGGCTTATCAAAGTTGAAGCGTAGCATAAGTGAGTTAAGTTAATGTAATCTTAAAGCGAAATGCCATTACCATGGCAGTTCCTCTCAATCGCCTAATTAGGCTATTAATTGAGTAGGCGACGGATATTAGGTAGTAACGGGCTCTTAGTAATAAGATCCATTTTGTAGAGTGCTCCGGATTATTCTGAGATAGCAGGGATGGTTCGGAGACATGAGATTGCGAGTGTATGATACGTACGGTATATAGAACACATGACATCTTGCTCATTGTATTTGAATGTACGGATGGTATAGCTGTTTAAACGGTTACGTTGACGTCTTCTACTACGCTGGTTGTCATGGGTCCGATCCCCACAAGGGACAACAGTTTATGTGATCCACAAGATTCACAGTTCTGAGTTTGGGTATTCTTTACGTTCGTTCTATATAAATATGTAATATGAGTGGTTAACTATAGGTGAGTTCTGCATCCCGTTAGCCCTGAAATGGCGCACCTTGCTATATGATTGGTCTCCTGCCCTGTTAAAATTCTATCTGAATGCCTTCCAAATGACCCTCCCAGACCAAAGTAACCTAGTGAGATGGGGGAAAGCATCTGAAAAATCTTGCTATACGTGTGGTGAGGCAGTAGGTACTGCTAGGCACTTACTGGTAGGTTGCAGGGTGCTGCTTGATAGGGGTTATTACTCACGCCGACATGATAGAGTACTAGAAATCATACGTGAAGCAGTAAGTCTTTCAGTAGCTAGAGCCCAAAAAGGATTGACTACAAATAAACGAGAAATTAACTTTATAAAGGATGGCTCAACTACCAAATCTAAAAGCAAGCCTTTCTCAATCCTAGGTACTGCACCTGACTGGACTATTTTGATGGATACGTATGATAAGCACTATAAAATCCCAGAGGATGTTGGTGTTTCGTCATCCAGACCGGACATATTCCTTTTCTCTAGACAAATTAAACACATAATATTAGTAGAGCTTACTGTTCCGTGGGAAACTAATATTCCTAAAGACCATAGAATCAAATTAAATAAATATTACGATCTAACAACTGAACTTAACAAAAATGGCTATGTGGTTAATTTATACGCGGTAGAAGTAGGAGCGAGAGGTATACCAGCTAAATCTCTCTATAACCTTCTGAAAGACCTTGGCCTGTCGAGATCTGCAGTAAGTTCTATTTTAGAACGAGTATCCAAGGCTGCACTAACAGGTTCCTACCAAATTTGGCTAGGTAGGGCGGGAAACTCGAGCAGTGAAGGTGAGCGTTGATGCGCATCTTAAAGGGGGCCTCCTTAAACCTACATCCAGGTCGTAAGTCCTGGGAACTGCTTTGAGTTTCTCCCTCTGCCACACGATGGACCCGGCACCCGCACGGTGAATCCATGGAGTGCTAAGAAGTTTGTCTCTCTGTTAAGTCCTTCTGATTGCAGAATTTATTTCGCGAACGGGAGTTTTCTTGTTATTTAAGTATCTTCTAATATTGTAAACAAGTTCTTTGACCTATAAAATTGTGAGGTGTCATCTAGGCTTAGACTAGATGACTAGACTAGTACATATATATATAATTTAAATATATTTATATTATTACTAGACGTCAGGAGGCATTGTTTGAATGATGTCAGTTTACCATTGACAGTTATTTATGTATTCTAAAACTTCATGCACTCATGTAAATCGGTGGGTTTAATGCTCAGGGTATTCTCTACCAGCCAACCTTAAGTAAAGGAAAAAAATTGTAAGGTTAGTGATTGTGGTGGAAGTCAGGGGATATAGTTTACTTTAGTAAATTAAAAAAACTGACATTACGTAAATTAACATACATAACTACACAAAAACTTAATATGAATATATGTATATACACACTAATGCATAAGCTTTACATTCGTACACTGCCACTAGGTTGTATTTTAATTATGATTTTCCTGCCATCTTGTCAAGAGGTACTTATTAATGTTGTTTTTGAACGAGAAACGACTCGTTAACATCCTGATTTCGAGTGCGAGCGAATTCTATAACAGTACCGCTTGCACAAAGAACGAAGAGTTCACGAAGTTGTAGTTTTGTGTTAGATGTGTCAAGTTATTTGTAATGTAACATTTAAACACGAAACTATGTCACTGTTCTAAATCACTATAAAGTTACTTCAATATCAGTCGTAATAAATATCAGTTGTACGTGCATTTTCATACACCGAAGTAAATCAACACCGCCCAGGCTCCATTTTGAGTCTCTCTGTGACCAAGTTATACAAATGGAAAAATATTTTCAACCGGACTAGGTACAGAAATAAAGTGCACGGCACTAATAACTCACCATTGCGCCAGTGTGTACTGTGTCCAGGCATTATTCGTCACAGTGCTAATAACGAGCCATAAATATTTATTAAACTAACACTATCACTGCATATATATCATAGGAGAGGCAAGCTTTAACGCAAATGGATCAGCTCGAACAGGGTGATAATCACAGCCTTACAGCAAACGGGTTTAGCAATTATTTATTTATTTTTTCTATCTTTCCTTAGGAAATCGATAAACTCTAAAAGTTCTGAAATATTTTTTACCAATACAATGAGAGTAAGTCCAGAACAGGGTTGTTAAAGATTTGCAGTTGATGATGATGATTACTTTGCTAAAATATGCAGATGGTTGAGGTAAATTTACGAAATCATAGAAACTCTCCTTCTATTTAGAAGGAGAGTATATAGAGAGAGAATAATATGGGAGAGCCACGCTTCGGCATGCATGGGCCGGCTCAACTGGAGTGATACCACGGCCTCATAGAAAACCGGTATGAAATAGCGCTTGCGCTGTGTTTCACCGAGTGAGTGAGGACACCGGGGGCCCATACCCTATACCCCCTCACACCATCACCCATCCCCCGATGGTCGTCAACGCACTTGTGACGATCGGGCAATACGTCTGCTCGGTTATCGCTATTGTCGGTCCACTATCCCATAAAAAAGATAAAACTGATTATAGACACGACAAACAAATTTTAAGTCAAGAGGTAAAAGAAAGACAAACAAGCTGAATATTATTCAGGCTGACAGCACTTAAGCACGTTTTAATACAACTTATTATCATCGGATTATAAATTTCATTAAGACGGGCTAAACCAAGTTTGCAAATAAACTCAATTTGTTTCCAAATAAATATAATACCAAAATAAAAATACATCTCAAGTTGGTTTTCAAAAGATCGTATTTTAGAACTGTTAAAGCTAGAACTTACAATGGTTTCATTAATTAAAATAAGTTATTTGTGTAAATTCCGATGAGTTTAAGAAACAGGTTGCTATTTATTGTAAATTGTTTTCTACTTAATTTATTTCAAACAAAAGACTCTGCCTTTGTTAATAAGGTAGATATAATAGAAATAAACTTTGTTGTACACCCGTAGTCCACTTTCCTTGAACAATTATTAAGCTCTTTTTTTATGTCAATATATGTTAATTATCGCAGTAAAGATAAGCCTATGTGCTTCCTCATATTTCACTGAATTCGTATTACAATAGTATACAATACATAGAGTCAACATCCCTATTCAATCGATAGTTGTCGTAAAAGGTAACTAAGTAAGTAAACTGTATCTGAATTCTAATAATGCGGAGTTGTAAACGGGACTTACGAGTAGTTGCAAAAAGAAAAAAAACTTGAAACAGAGACGTACAAAGGCTTGCATTATGTCGCCTATAATTTTGGTTCCATTCATGCAACAGGATAAAAGTCTATCGTTGTCAACTGGCAACCTTTACAACTTGAAACTGAAAAATTGAGAGTAAATTGAAAAGAAAAGAAAATGAGAAAAATTATACTTATTGGGGACTATAACCACTAGACTACCATCCTTAATCCTATTCTAATACCGCAGATCGAAGCCTCGTTGAGCCATTCGCGTGTGACACACAGTAGGTAGTGTCGCAACTGTTGCGTAGGAGATTTCCAAATGCTAATACAGGTGATAAATAATATAGTTCAGATTTATTTGATGACTTATGGCTGTTGTCATTTGTAGATCGTAGATAAACTATATCTCGGTTGGTCGGTTGACGTGTGAAATAAATTATATTCGTAACTACCTGCACGAAATAATCGTAAATCAAATTATTTTGAGAGTTTGGTTCGTGCGAATATTGCATATTCAGTTGTTTGTTATTGCAAATGAATACAATTTTATCTAATACATATATACATAATACTGACTGACAATCTGATTCATTGATGTAGAGTCTATATTGCCGGTAACTTGAAATTTTGGTAGTTGTTGCTTTTTATGTTACTAGCAGAAACAATTTAAGGAAATATTATCCCCTATAAGAGATTTTGTTTGATTTTTTTGCCAGGCTGTTTCCGCACTTAGCCTCTTGATTGGGCCGTTGTACGTGGTTTGTCATCTTCTTACTGCAACCATCCCAGAAGCACAGCAGCCTTTTCAGATCACTGCATGTTTCCGGGAGTGAAGTCAATTGGAGGATAAAGAGCAGTATATAAGTTCATCATTTTCAAAATTTATTACGCTAAATATGGAATAGTCACTTGAGTGAAGCTGTAGACAATAGTTACTTTTATATCAATGTATACCAGTTTCAATGACAATAAGTTTAAATTTTTATTTACATTTACTTTTAATTTTAAAAGGTGCACAGACTTTCTGTACAGGTTACATTAATACATCTATTATATAATACTAATACAAGATTGAATCAAAATAAATTTGTTACACAATAAACCTTTCAAACTATACTTTAATATAGCCCCAGTACATGATGGCCCAACGCGCTGGGCGAGTATGTTCGGCCAAGGTGTACTGGGCGGTTTTAAATCAAAGAGATTTGGCTCAAGCTGCGAACAGAGTTCACACGTTAGCCGGGTGTTCACTTCTTCTTAATAGTTTCACGGACATGGCACCATGTAGTAATGAAAGAATATTTCGGTTCATTGAAAATTATCAAAACTAATAAAGTATATGAAGCCCCAAACACGAGCAACATAAAAATAAAACCAAAGTAAGTAACTTTCCTAACTATATACAATAGAGTATATCTAGATCACCTCGATGTCCATCTTTATCTAACGAACAATGCAGAATAAAACACGCCAACAGTACCACGAAAACCAAGCGTATTCGCCGAGAGCGTAAAAGTAGAATTAGAAAAGAAAAAAATCCCATGAAGTAATACTACTTACCTGTCTACACTTATCTAACACATTAATTTATACTATACTTAATCAGTCTAATAAGAGTCACATATAACTGCTATTCACAGTTACAAATGTCGAGCAATCGAAAATCCTAACCATCAACATTTTATAAAACGAACATAAAAATGCCGCTTTGATGCATAGCTACGATAGCAAGTATGCAAAACCACTACAGGTGTCTGACAGTGTCCACCAGACCGGCTAATGCCGATTAACCGGGGTTTTTTTGGCCGTTTTCCCCCTTTTATCCATTTTATTTTTTAATCGGATCGGTTTGAGCTCTGCTCTTGGGTGTTTGTTACTCATTATCCTGCGTCTCCTGTGAACCTTATACTAAAAGTCAGTAATTGAATTTTTAAACGAACGACTGAATTTTAATTTGATTTTACGAACGTTTTTGATAACGTTAAATTATTCTTATACTTTTTTTAACTAGATTGAAATATAATTATATTTAACTTTATTGTGAGTGTGTAATTTACCGTTCGTTTGACGATTGACTTATGGTAGAACCAATCAAAAACCTACTTAGGACCATATATTATACACAAACAATTTAACTTCTACCTACTGCTTAATTAAATATGGGTAATTAAACTCAAAATTACTTTAGCATAGATTTTATATCAGATTTCGTTATCTTCAAAACTTGTAGTATCAGCCATTCCGAGCTCAGAAATCAACATTAGTTGTAAAGATAGACGTGTTTCAGAATTTAATGTGTCTACAATATTAACTTCGAAAGAACGTAAAACATAACAATTAAGATTTGCGGCCTTCGCCGTCTCCTTTCAAGGTATTCCGCCCTTCATCACACTTAATTATAAACATAAACCTTCTGAGATGTTTAGGAAATTAAACAAGTGTGTAATAAAATCTTGTTACCCGACCGTCCCAGGTAACCAATAAATTACATGTACACCTCACACTTTGTCAACACGAGCGGCCTTTAATAAACCTTTTTTAGTTATTCATTATACATGGTTCATATTGTGCCACTAACTACCACAAGTCTAAGAATATAACAAGCAATGTATGTTGCCTGATACAATGCTATAGTTATTGTGGAATTTACAGTGCAGGTATTTGCTTCAAAACAAGGGTGACCCTACTGCGTATAAAACGGGACAGGAATTTTAATTTACCCTTGTTAGAGGCATGTTTGGCGACACCCTATGTGTCGAGTTACCGGTGTATACTGGTATAATGTGCTACTATAATGTCCGGATAGTCGACGGTTTGTTTAAAGGAATCCAAGGAATGCTTATTTTTGTTCTGCTTAAATGTCGGCTGTAGTTCATTGTGCATTTTTTAAAGGCAGTGACAGAGAAATGCAGACGCAAGCTTGGTTTTTTAATAAAAAAAGAGAAATAAATTATGTAGGGCTCTTGTATAGTACACCAAACAATTTACATGTATTTATTTCAAATTTTCAGTTTTCTGTATAAATACAATTAATGTGCGATGAAAAACTTCAATGGCGTAAGGATAGCAATGCTCCTTGTCTCTTAAATTATGAAACGTGTATTTTAATTTATTTCTGGATCTCACACACGTACAAATATTTTAAAAATTTCCAATTGTTACATGAATTAAATCCATCTGTTCGGTTTATATCATTGTAAACCCTATTGGGTTCATTTCATTCCATCTATAATGTTAGTGTTTTATAAATATCGTCTGTTACGCTTTCACAGCCAAACCGCTGTACCGATTGCAATGAAATTTGACATGAAGGGGCTTACTTTGATCGTACTAGTTTTATAGCGAAAACGGATAAACACGGGGACGGAACCGTGGGCGAAAGCTAGGCTGTAATGTCTTTGTATATAGAAATATATGATTAATTATATTTAGCGGCAGCTTACTTGCTGTAGTATACGCTCTGCATAGTTTGAAAGCAGTGACATGTAAGGTTTTTATTATTTGATACTTGTATCACAAAACATGAAATATTAAAAGTGAGTTGAGAGTTACTTGAAAAATGATTCGAGTAGACACTCGAGTCAATTGTCAAGTAACTCTTTCCTGTGAAGAATGACATATCACCAGTCGGTGATACGTCATTTTGGTATTAAACTACTTGTTTAAAGTGGCACTCTTTCGAAACTGTTCCCCTCTTACTTCTTAAAGTATCAATCCACAAATAGCAGATGAACCGTACTAACAGTAGAATGGTATTTTTAATTTAGATTTATACATCTCATTATAAAAACCTGGATGTCCGAGCTATTTTACGACCGATATTTATTTGGTAAGGTTCCTAATAATAAATACTAGCTATATCGATTTATCGCCCTTGGAACCTCCTACCTACCTACATACTAAATTTCATAAAATTATATAATAATATATACATACAAGAATTGCTCGTATGAATTACTATGTGATCTGAAAAGTTTTCAGCCTCAACGTGAATAAAGCAGCACTCATTAATAAAAACTAGTGAATGTATTTGTACATCTCTAGAGTTTCATTGTGCATCTTTGTATTGCTTTTTGTATCGTTCTTAGCTCGGCAACTTTTCAGACCAACCACGTATAAATTATATTTATTTTATAGTAGTTGAGTCAATCACTCTTGTCCGTGTGGTGACTGATTAAAAATACAAAGTGTAACCATCCCCATTCATCCCATGGGTGTCGTAAGAGGCGACTACAGAAACGAACTAAGCAGGACAACATCACTACAAAAAGAATGAAAACTTGAAATAAACCAAATACCAACCCATCTGGCCAGCGTTGTATAGTAGCTCTAGGCTTATGTCCAGCAGTGGACTGTTAAAGACTGTTGATGAAATCACTATCTTAATTTCCTATTCATAGAAGACACTGAGCCTCGTCTGTTGTTCTTTAACAGTCCTTAATAGCTGATACCGGAACTATAAGCATTGGTTTCCAAGGCCAATTTATCACCGGGACGGCTATATTTTACAACTAAATCCACGATCCAAGATTGGACCGCCCCAAACGTACAGAGATTCACCTGTCGCTAAGCCATTTATCATTTCCTTGTTCCTAACACTATCAGAACAGAAGGGGGCTCTATAGGTTATGTGTTTAGCAGGCAAATAGTTTGTTGTCTGATTGTATTTCTTCTGTTTTTGAGAATATGCCTTGCAGATAATAAAAACAGGAGCGGTTTTAATGCAACTCTTTTTTATGCAAGCGGCTATAAATAAGACGAACGAACGAAGAAAAGAAATAATTGATTTATGGATAAAATATGGATGGAGTAAGCGATCAGTGCATAACCAAAGTTCTATCTGTAGATTATACTTGCAGATCATGTACCAGAGTCTTAGAGTACAATCAAATAAAATATACTACTCGTACCGTAACAAACATCTTATTTTCAATAATCAGCGGCAAACTTTTTGCCAAGTAAAACTCTCCTAGCCCTTTTGATCCTAAAGGATTTATTCGTTGCTCAGTAAGGGGAATGAAAAGTTCCTTGTCCCCTGACTGTTGGTGCGACTAATACGCGCCGTGGGTTAACTTTAAATTTACATTTTTATCGGATCGACCCCGTGACGTCAGTCTTAATGTAAAACAAGTGTAAAAATGTCATTAATTGCTGATGAAGAACCATTTAAATGCAAATGTTACTGCTTCAGAATTAAACCAACTGATTGCCTGTTTTAAATAACAATTGTGGCCTGAAAATAGAATTAAAACTTAACTTAGTTACTTTTAGTTCCTTATACAAGGTTCTTGCAGCGAGGTTCTTGATTAATAATAAAAACAGTAAAATGATGAAAAAATTATTAAACGGGGATCAAGCATTGGGTTCCAACGAAAGTAAATCGTTATTATTATTTATTTTCACTATTTTGGTACACCTTATATAGTTCCCTACCTACAAACCCGGTCTTGATGTCAAAATGTTGGAGTTTCCACACGATAAAAATAACGGAACACATTAAAACTCTTGACGTTAAATACGGACATTAAGAAGTTATAAAAGCGTTGTGAATTTAGTTGATAAAGTTGACATAAAGTGTCTAAATAAAATTTGTTTACATATTTTGGTTCAGGATTAGTTTCAAAAACAATCAGTTTATAATTTATAACATTTTTTTTGTAAATACATACATATGATACATAGAAAACACCCAAACTCCGAAACAAATATTTGTAGATCACACAAACACTTGGTCCGACCCAGGATTTGAACCCGAGACCTCAAGCACAGCAGTCGCATTCACTACCACTGCGCCACCGAGGCAGTTATATATATAGAACAATCGTACATTTTCATGCAAATTTCTATTTTCTAACACTTCACATGATTTACGGCGAGTGACCATTTCAAAGTAAGATATAAATTTCACCACCTGCAGAGTTTCATATCCAGAAGAAATATTACTCGTGATAAATTGAAATTTAAACCTTTATCTAATGACAGTTAACTATTTGGTACATATTACTCTATTAAATTAAAAAAAGGTTTTAGGAAGAACTTTTCTACTACTGATCATATTCACACACTTAATCTCATCATAGAAAAATATGTAGAGTTTAAGAGACCTCTTTATTTGGCTTTTATTGATTACGCCAAAGCTTTTGACTCTATTTCCCACAACAGCATGTGGAAAGCTCTACATGGGTGTGATGTACCAACAGAGACCATTTGTCTTATAAAAAATATATACGAGCAAAGTATAAGTCGTGTGAAAATGGAAAAAATTGGGACGGATATTAATATACAGAGGGGCGTTAGACAAGGCGACCCCCTCTCACCAAGAATCTTTATAACCGTACTGCAGAATATCATGCAGAACCTAAATTGGGACACGAAAGGTATCAATATAAATGGCGAATACCTAAGTAACCTGCGTTTTGCGGATGATATTATATTATTTTCAGAAACAACAAACCAGCTCGAGAGCATGGTGAACGACCTCAATACTGTTAGCCAAGAAATCGGCTTGGAATTAAACACCATAAAAACAAAAGTTATGACTAACTTTCAACCGAGGCCTATTAAAGTCAACAATGAAGTACTAGAATATGTACAAGAGTACATATATTTGGGTAGTTTAATTTCATTTAAAAGCAGTAGACACCAGGATGAACTAAACAGGCGAATTAATAATTCATGGAATAAGTTCTGGAGCCACAAAGAAATATTAAAATCAAATCTCCCCATAAAACTAAAGAAGTTGGTTCTGGACACTTATATCCTACCATGTCTCACATATGGTTGCCAAACCTGGATATATAATATGCAGACGAAGACTAAACTACAGGTATGTCAAAGGTCAATGGAACGCAGTATTTTAAACATAAAACGTAAAGACAAGATCAGATGTATAAATATAAGAAAATCAACAAATGTTATAGACGCCTTAAAATATTGTAAAAAACAAAAATGGAAGTGGGCTGGTCACATAACTCGGATGAACAAACAAAAATGGACTAAAAAAGTAACGCTTTGGACTGAACCCGTTGGTAAGAGAAGTAGAGGAAGACCACACGAAAGATGGATGGATGAAATAAACAAGGCGGCGGGCATGGACTGGTTTATTAAAGCAAAAGATAGAGAATATTGGAAAGAACTGGAGGAGGCCTTTACTCGTTGAGAGGTCCTTAATCAATGGATATTTTTATTTTTTGAATTGAGAAACATGCATTTAATTTGATAATTGAGTTTATTTGAATAAATAATCTGACATAGAAATTATATAGTAATTCTAAATTAATTAATTATTTTTTTTTTCAATGTATAATTTAGTTTTTGAATTGTATTATATTTGTTTTTGTTATTGTAATTGAAAGCATTGTATTTATGATGTACGTACAAAATATTAAGGAAATAAAAGGCTATTATTATTATATTATACTCTATTAAATAACTTAATGTAATTTAAAATATGTCAATCAGCATTCTTTGGTATACTAAAACTATAGTTAGAGTACTGTAACAGAAAACAAGTGTCAAACAAATGACTGCTTTCAAATGAAATACAAAATAACGTGGCTCACAAATGTAGATGTAAGCTTCTTATACCAATACAATCAAAACTTTAATCAAACATAAGTGTTTCATTGAATACGGTCCCTAAATAGTTCAAGAGATGATCCCAACAATCTCAAACCGATAGCATCCGGAACACACAATGCCAATGTACCACGTCCATCAAAGTTTGGTAGGGTACTCGAGCGGTAATCGACACAACTAGAAGGGCAGTTAACGTGGACAAGCCGCTTCCTTTCCCGAGGGAGCGCCAATCCCAATCAGGCCCCAGTGCCTGTCTGCCGACCCACCAGTCCGCACCGTGCTCTAGTACTCCTTTCAAGTACATCTGACCTTACACCTCACACTAGTCTTGACAATGAGCTAATAAGTGAATATAAAAATGGCTAATCCAAATTTTAGGGCAAATGGTGACAAAAATATCCTGAATACGATAGTGCTATGGTGTTGCTGTGGATTTTTTTTTATCATTTGTGGTTACGGTTTGTATCGCCAGCATTGTCTGGAACAACGGGTGATAGTGTTGGAGCAGCAGTTCCTGGAGTTAAGAAAAGAAGTGCAGAATGAGGAACCGGTACTCAGTGCGCAAGGACCGGAGTTGACACGGAAGGAACGCGACGTAGGAGACTGCATATGTCCACCAGGTGAGAGAAATTCTTTTATTTCAGGTATAGATATTTGTCAACAATAATAATATGTGTTTTTAAATGTAAAAGTATTAAAATAAGCGTTTTATCTAAAGTCCTTGAGCTAGAAATTAATTGCAGCAGCTGCGTCAAAATTTTATGTTATTACGTAAACAAAATTCGTCCCACAGTTTCTGTTTTAAGTTAACTTTCATGTCGGGGTATCCTGGTTGCTTCATTCCGAGGAAATTTAATTACGCCTGAATCGCTTTAAACATAATACCGTAAGCTGTGGAGTGTACCCATCAAATTAATTTTAGTATAGTCCTGAACACAATCGGAGCCCGCAAGCGTGCCGCAGAACCGTCAATGCCTACCGACACATTGTCCCAAGTAACTACGACCATTTTACAATATCCGGTGATAAACTCAATTGGAACAGCTGTAACAAACATCACAAAATCAACCTTCCCACGATAACGTTAAGACCTAAATTGTCTTCTCTCAAATTTCCTCTTCTTGCTAGTACAATACTAGAGTTTAGCTCGACGAGACAAATTTGTAATGCTCTATTGTCACAGCCATTAGACATAATGGTTCAATAAGGAGTATTGAAAACGTTCTTTCAGGCCTACAAATCAACCTTTATTCAATTTAATATGATACATAGAGCTGCGGGGAGAGGCCGTGCGAAGGGAAGGATATTGACCTCGAGCGGATATTAAAAATGGCCCTTTAAATTGCCCTAAAGATTTGTTATCTACAGCATATTGGTTGTTTCCGTCGAGCCTTTGGAACGAAAATAAATTCAATAGGTCCAATAAAACATTGGAGCGATTATTAATAGGATTCCGCGAGACGTTCTGTGTTTGATGAGGATTCGTGAACAATAGGATGAAGAAGAGATTTTAGAAAAGTTCATTTAAAAATCTGCAGACGTCAAGCACTTCACTAATTACTTCTCATTGTTGGAGGTGCGAAATAAAGGCTTAATTGTTTGAAGTTCTCGCATCGGAAAGTTACTTGGAACCGCTTCTTATCTGAGCCCCCGTAGACTGGAATTAAAGAAGTCTTTGCACAGTTTTCGCTGATAGAAAGTACGAATGAGATTTGAAAATGTGCAGGGAAGCGTTAAGTTTATGAGATATAAACTTGGTGGTTAAATAAGTTAAAGATTTTTTTTTTGCATATTAATACGAGGTTATTAGTTCTCATTATTAATTATGTAGTTGTTTCTTTAATTTATAACAGAATTAAATACATTAAATAATAATAAAATAAATTAAAAACATTGATTACAAACTGTAGAATTGGTTAATGGATTATAAAGATTGCCATTAGAACAATTTATAATTTAAAAGTCCCCTTTTATTAATAACGGCCTTTGATACTGAACTCCTATACATTGCTGAACAAAGGCCTCTCGTTAGATATAAGGTTTTTGCCTACAAAACCACGCTGGCTAAATAGTATGACATAGCGTTTCATTCAACTTTCTCTTCCCTTTGCAGTTCACTCCCGTTGACCATTTCACATTATTAGATTTGAGATATATTACACCATCGGTACCTTGTCTGACCCCGACAAGAGACTGAACTACTGAACAAGTAAACAAATCACCGGTTAGCAAGTGACAGCGTCTCATGGACACTTGGGCTCCAGTATCAGGGGTATCCTAGGTGAGCAGCAAATATAACGTGACTCGACGAATAGGCACATTACATCGTTTAGTGTCATGTGGTGTCATGTCGCGTCGCGTCGTATTCGTTGCTCACATGGTGTTCTACGTGAGCAACGTCGCATTTGTTGCCTACCTATGACACCCTGTCATGTCACACTTATCGCGTGCAGCATCACGTTGCAATGCAGCGCTACATGTCGCATCGCGTTGCAATGCAGCGCTACATGTGGCATCGCATCGCGTTGTGTCCTATTCATAGTTTATGTAGGTCACGACGTTATTTGATTATAGGTTGGTTATATTTTTACTGTTAGGGATATAATCATGGTTCTGGGAATACGAGTCTAGGTAATTACTATGATTTTAGTTACAGGATATATAAGTAAAAAGTTTCTAAAAAGTTCTTTAGTGAGAGATGGAGTCCATGCTATATTCGAAGCCTCTGTGACATATCTCTAGGCACACCCTACACACTTACGACTTTTGAGTTCCAACCATACATAGGTGGCGGTAGTCTCTTACCATTCGATAACCAATCTACTACTTGCCCTATGCCATAAAAAATAATATCAACAGTCTTCAAGTATGAATTACATATACATGCATGTATGTATTAGTGTTGCCCGCAACCTTGTGCCTCTTTGAGCCCTACCTACCGACTTTCGAAGCGCCCTCTACGGAACACTTGAGCCACAGAGTTCAACACAATAACTGTTACTCCTTCTCGTACAACACAACCGGGAGATCCATAATTGTTACATGAAGCGTTATGCGCCCCTTTATTGCTTTACTTTTGCAATATTAGTTAACTGTTTGGTTCTTTCGCTTCAGTGTCCTGAACTTTGGCAAACATTATTGATATTTTCGTATTTGTATATTTTGCGTTCGATTTCTGCTGGGGTTTGCTTTCGATTAGCAATTTGGGACAGCTTTGTTTACAAATGTTCAAAATTTTAGCACTTAACATGTAATGAGCTATTTTAAATACAACATTTGTTTTGAAGTGGCTTGAGTCGAAGGTAACTATTGTTAGAGAAAATTACACAGAAAAAAACAAACATTTAGAAATAGAGTTTTAAATTAATGAGGTTCATTGAGTTTGTTTTCATTTTGATTATCTAACACCTACTGAAAAGGTATATAGAAATATAAAAATACTAAATGTAAGTCAGACTTACGTGTATTATACCTGTTTATTTGTACATAAAGTATTGGTCAGGGATAATAGAGACATTCAAAAGACTCAACTAAGAAACTCTAATAATGTTTTGACACCACCTCGTACTAACTACGATAAAAATAATCTCATGTATAAAGGAGTTGCGATCCATCACTTCTTTAAAAAAATGATTAAAGATCATGTCATCAAAAACTAAAATTAATTGTTAAATTTTAAATTTTATAATTAATATATATATAATTAAATACAAAAAGTCGAATAAATTATAAATAATTGTTTTGAATTACTAAACTCATACATCATACATAAAAAAAAAAAAGTTACAAAAAAATTCAAATGTCGCTTCTAGTGAAGCGCAATAAAAACTTATAACTTACTTATTATTTTCAATGAAGTTAGGTCCACGAAGAACACGCTAATTAAATGTATTACGTAAATGAGAAAGTATGACGATAAATAAGAAAAAAGGTAAAATATATAGATAAAAAGACCGGATACCAATTATGGGAAAGCTGTAACTCCGGGGAAAGAAAATTGATTTTTTTTTATAAATTTATTTTTTGCTTAAGTAACACTTACACCTTAAAATTTACAAACAGTGTTTAAAAAAAATGTCGAAAAAAAAGCACTCTAATTAAAATTTAACACTATCTATAAAAATCTAACACATATTTTTGTAATAAAAATTAAAAAGGAATAAAATAAAATAATTAAATACATTTAAAAAGAGTTTTATAGTAGGTAATTATTACTAAAATATATATTTAAAACACCTACCGTGGCGGAGTTTTCGAACATAAGACGAGGTAGTAAGGTCGGCTTCGTTATCGAGTCGAAAACATACACGGCATTGAATACAACGCTTTTTACGGCAACCTATTCGAGCCTCGACAAACTGTTTGTCGACTCCAGTGTGCTCCCAACCCTGTAGATAGGTTAAAATATTTTGGTTACCCAAAAGTACGTAAATAAGTACTTTTTTTTAAAGATTTGAGATTAAGAAGAGAAGATTCCATCAATTAATAAATAATAAATATATAAATAAATATTCCAGACATCTAACACACAACGCCATCTAGTCCCAAGCTAAGCAGAGCTTGTGTTATGGGTACTAGACAACTGATATAAATACTTATATACTTTTTTTTGTGTAAATACATACATATTATACATAGAAAACACCCAAACTTCGAAACAAATATTTGCAGATCATACAAACATTTGGTCCGACCCGGGAATCGAACCCGAGACCTCAAGCTTAGCAGTCGCATACGCTACCACTACACTAAGATGAAAAATGTGGATATACCAAAGAAAATTAACATGCTCGCGATAAATACTTTCAGGCAATTCAAAAGTGTAGTATACAATTTAAAAGTGTATACTAATAATAGAACCAGATGGCACTGGTCGCATGATCATGGCTTTAGTTCTTCCGAGTTCTGCTTTCGAGTCCATGAGGTCGAAGATACCTATTGAAGGTGGAGTGAACCCCATGAAGTAGAAAGAACCTATCACTAATTTACCATAGTAGTCCCTCTGTATAATAAAGCACTATACATTTCAATTATGAAAATTATATTTACATGCTTTAACAATTTCTGAAACACAACTGTTCTAATTTTATTAAAAAGCTTATTAAAAATTTACTCAGTATATAAGTTACATAACTGATTCAACAACACAGAATCCCGACAACAAAAAACATTCAGTAAATTGAGTCGTATAAAGACTCGCCCTAATGATTGGCCCGCCGATTCATTACTCGAACTGACAGATGAATTTATAAGAACGTGCACAGCGCATCTCATTTGTCACAGCGGCCGTAAATCTGTCCGCCTGCAGTGGGGGGTTAAGACTCTGTCAACTATTCCAAGTAATACTGTTTATTGTGTGCTATCATCTCGATGGAGTTGCTTACGGTTTTATAACCCTTTATAGGTATTTAAGAATAAAATATCTCAGTATTCTATCAGTCCATCTAGCTTTGTTTCATCATTATCAATGGATTCTAATAGTCTATAGTTGGACATAAGCTTCTTCTTTGATATAAGGTTTTGATCTACTATATTATGCTGGCTAGACAAGTTGATTTAGGGTTTGTTTAAAATTTTCCTCCGTATTGCTCTGCTTAGTGTGTCAAATTTCTAAAATATCATGAAATATCATTATCTCACATCGTTTCTCAGCTCTTTTCTTGTTTTTTTTTTAAATATACAAATTTGCAACGAGTTTTGGTACTAACATCAAACTTTCAGTTCGATGTAAGTGAAAGTGAACTGAGAGTTCGATGTAACTCCATTGTTTATTATAGAGTGGAGACCACTTAAGGCGTCTCGCTCCTACATCTGATTTCTCTCCAGTGGTGTCGCATAGTCATCTGATCAGAGTATGAGAGTGAGAGAACAGAGAATGCACCTGAGTTTGTGCACCCACCAAACTAAGCAGAAGTTGCTGTGGATACTAGAAAACTGATATTAATTTATTTATACTTTTTTTAAATATACATATTTTACGTAAAAACACCCAAACTTCAACATAAATATTTGCATTATTTATTTCTTATTAGAGGCTGTTGATAATCAAGAAGGGTTTTAATTGACAATTTTAAATTGAAAATCAGAAATAACCACGTAAGCGACGCTGCAGGCCATAGCTATTTACTGATAAAAATCCCAACTAAAAGTGGACATTGCACATTAAATTACGATTTAATTTAAACACACATTAAACATTTATCTCGAATACCATCCCCAAACAGCTATTAACATATTTTGTAACGAAATCAAACGTCGACTTTAAATAAATTACACGCTCGTTTACTTCTAAACTCCCATCTGCACAAATAAAACGGATATCCGGGTATAGACCCGGGTATAGCCGGATCGTTCACACACGGATAAAAACGGACCTTTGACCGTTTCATTGTTACCATAAGTTTATCGAGCGTATAATTTTATTATTTTGGGTATAAACCGGATATACGGTGGTAATTAGCAAAAAATATGCAAAGTTTAATAATTAAAGGCGCCTTACTCCTATGTTCTACGAATTTATTTATAATATAATTAAATGGCAAAGGACCTAACTGCTACTATAAGTTATGGGGGCCATGTAAAAAGTATGTTACATATTTACTCCTATGTTCTACGAATTTATTTATAATATAATTAAATGGCAAAGGACCTAACTGCTACTATAAGTTATGGGGGCCATGTAAAAATTATGTTACATATTTGTATTTTAATGTTTTTGTCGAATAAGTGAAAATTCCTGTGGATCTCCGGCTTCTTGGGGACGTAGAAGCTAGAAAATATGGTGTTACCACTAAAAACCACCTCAACGGCCAGCTTCAATTGATGCTCTAGCTAGGTTTTCTTTCGCCAGTTGGACTAATTCAACGATGTTGTGGTCTGATTCCTCCTTTATGCGTTGGTCCGCAATACTATTTAGTAGTTTTTACCACTGACCTCCTTGTACTCCTCCCACTGGTCACCTATTGCCTAACAAGGCTCTAGCGAAAGTGCTTCCTTAATTTTCTGTAAGAGGTACACTTCTTTTAATTTTCATGAAACTATTTCGTCATATATCTGAACGGAAAAGAAGTAATATAATTAAAAATACGATTAGCAGAATCACATGACCTATTTGTATTGAATACAAAAGTAAAAGTATTTGTAACATTACCAAAAAATTTCAGTTGCTTATTCAAAGCTTTCAACAAAATACTTTATACCATAAAAAATATCTATGTAAATGGATCCCTCATAACCGTTTCTCGTTTTCTAGCTCAAAAGAAATGGTTAAGACAAAATTTATCCGGCATCCCGACATCTTTATGAAAATGTACCTTTACAAAGTTAGAATGTATTACCAGAATATCAAACATATTCTTCAGAGAATTCAAATGCAAAGATTATTCCTTCTTTGCGTATACTCACGTTCTCGACTTATAACTTCCTAACCTAAAATGTACTCGAGTTACGTAATAGATTTATTTATATTCGTTTAATAACAAAAAAAACGTTTATATTCATTACTTTAACTGTACACCTACTAATTGTTCATTTATAACACATTTACCACTTCAATATAGATTGTAGTGATAAGTATGTTATAAATTTGAATAGTCAAAAAAGTTTGAATAGTCAAAAATAAAATTTGGTTACGTTATAAGAAGACCAGACGATCACGTAAATTAAAAGTGCCTTTCCCTCATCATAAAAAAAAGGGGAAGAGGAAGACCTCAAACAACCTGGATGTAAAATATTCAAAAAGACATAAAAGTATTAAGACTCTACGAACAAGACATTCGATATACAAATAAATGGCGTCGGATGATTGGGAAAGCCGACCTCGCGTAGCGGGATAAGGCAAAGTAGAAGAAGATTACTAAAAAAATACTAAAATTACAATAATTTACCTTTAAACCAAAAGAGTTCTATTATACCTAACTGATGTTAAGACATTACTAAAACTAATCTGTACCAAGTGAAACTAAATAATTCAACTTCTTCATGATACTACTTTACTGATACTTATATCATTAAAGTTTGATTATTTTATTTTGTCACAAAATATTTCGAGAATTATTTTGTGTTGGATTGATCCACAATGTTGTACTGTCCTTGGTCCATTACAAAAGCTCTATGAATTTCACAACCAAATTTTATTTAAGTCAAAGTACCGCAAGTCGAGACCTTTGAATATATTCACATGTAGAAAATTTTATTTCAGAAATAAATTGACTCCGTTTACTTTAGCGGAGTTGGTAGAAAGGCGCCTTTGAAAATATTTGTTTGGAATTTTTCCGCTAAAAACTTGAGCAAAATGTTTAGATTAATAGTACAGGAATGTTATTTAATTAGATTTATCTTGCAATAATTTAGAAGGGTGAAGGTAAAGTTAGTTATACCCAGTTATGGAGATGGACTGCGCTTGAATGCAGTTAGTACATGAGAAGAGTTTAATGTAATATTAATTAAATATTTATGGACCATGGATTGTTGTGATTCTGAGGGGAGTGCCTTAGTACGGGAACTTTTTATTTCCATCAAAGTCAATATTCTCAAGTTTTTGAATTGAGAACGTTGACGTTGATAGAAATAAAAGTTTAATTATTGTAGGTGACTTATAAACAACATTTATTAAATTTCACTATAAAGAATTTTGATATTTCCTACATTCAATATTTATTTAGATTATCACATACTGTTAACAGACAAAAAGCTGATAACAATCGTCTTTTGTATTAATACCTACGGACCATATCATTCATAGTACGAGCTTGCCTAAACATACGCTTAGGTATCAATGTAGATATGATTTTATCTTTCACTACTTCCCAAATCTTCTATTAAATACGCTCCTTTAGTCAATAAGAAAGTACCCTAACAACATATTTCCTTGAAACTTTTAAACGTTCCAAGTAATCAAAATCATTGATAAATTGGTATTTCACAGTAGATGTCGGCATTAATAATGTAGTGTAATGCCATATATCAACAAAATGCAGCGATGTACGACACGACGCTCACAAATCACAGTAACCAAGCAATTTGTCTACGGCTGCAAACGTACACGCGTAATATGAGAATGTCATAGTCATATTTTTCAATCTTAGAGCGGTTTTACACTTAAGTTCTTTTTAAACAATTACAATATAGTCATATTCGTATATCGGGGCATTGATTCTTAGTCGCGTACGCTTCATTCATAGAAAGTACTCCATAAATATAAGTTTGATATCTTATTACCAGACTGCCTCGGTGGCGTAGTGGTAGCATATGCGACTGCTAAACTTGAGGTCTCGGGTTCGATTTCCGGGTCGGAGCAAATGTTTATTTGATCTGCAAACATTTGTTTCAGAGTTTAGGTGTTTTCTATGTATAACATGTATGAATTTGCCGGTGCCGGCAGAAGTGAAAACTTGAATATTAACGTTGTGCATTTTTGATATTTTGAAATGGTTAGAGAATAATTTTGTACGAATTGCTTTCATTATCAGTATAAAAGTACTATTATTTATGTGGTGGAATACAATATTCATTTATTGCGCTATCGTACACAAACATGACAATTTATATTACATACACACACGAACATTCGCGCAAGAGCCCTGTGAAACCGTGAAACAAAGTTGGTGCTAAACTGACTGCCAGGTAGGTATCGTAAACAAACACCTCCTTAAGAAGACGCCTACGTTCAGAAACAGACTGTGAAAGTTCGTTAATAAAGTGACTATCTATTCACACTTTGGAAATCAAGAAATACCAGTGCGTTAATGTAGACATGCAAACGTTTGATCCGATCCAGTATTCAACCCTGAGACAGAACAGGTGTCGTAAACGCTAACCCTGAGATACCGAGGTAGCCAAATGTTACCCAATGTACTGAAATATCACACGATCACTACAAAAATATTATGTGCCAAGGCACATTTATGATAATATCAAGATATTAACATAAAGTATTACCTATTTATTATCCTTAACTAACAATCTTAAGGATCATTTGACTGTGGATTTCCCTTTTAATCAACCTCAAAAAATAAGAATAATATGTCTAACTTATTATGTGAACATGTCTTTATAAAGAAGACTTGATGACAAGTGTCAAACCCATTCACAGGAATATGTTCTAAATAAACAAGCAAAAATGATCTTTAACATAAATAAAAAAGAGTGCAAATTTATAACAAAACAAACTTGGCTGTTTTACACTTGTCCCGTGAAATTCCAATATTTCAGTGGGTGTAATGTGCATTGGTTTGGATGTGACTAGTTTCCTATACAAGCATATTAACTCTTTTATTATATGGTTTAACAGTTGACATGTATACATATTAATATTATAAATAATGAATTTCGGAATAGAGATAGACTGAACCTTAGGCCACTTTTTATCGCGATAACCGACAAATATACTAGAAGAGCTGCAGGCAAAACTAGTGTAGTAATAAAAATTAATTAATGGTTCGGTTAGAAATTTCGAACGCCCTACTATCCAGGTCAAATTTCTTTTTTTTTGGTTAGGGGCAAACGAGCAAACGTATCGCCTGATGGTAAGCGATTATCGCCGCCCATGGACACCCGCAACACCAGAGGCGTCACAAGTGCGTTGCCGGCCTTTAGGGAATGGGGAAGGAGATGGGGGAGTGGATGGGGTATAGGCCTCCGGTATCCTCACTCACTCGGTGAAACACAGCGCAAGCGATATTTTACACCGATTTTCTGTGTGAATTATTACTTACATTCTCCAATTCATCCAAGTAACTTCTACCTTTATTATATAACTCTACCCTTCTATTCCTTCTTAACTAGTAGGTAGTTATATACCCAATACACAAAATTTCCTACTTAATTTTTAGTAACTGATTGGTGGCAATAATGAGCTTATCTTGTATTTTAATATAGATATGTAAATATATTATGTAAAAGTTATACTCATAGTTGGCGAAACATTTTAAGGGCTCCGTAGTTCATGTTTCCTCATGTCCGTCCTTCGTCCTCGGCTTGCCTGCCAAACGGTTAGTGCTAGAAAGATGAATAAAACACGATTTTTTTTTATTGCTTTTGGGTTCCTCCCCTACACGCAAAGTGGGGATGATCTATTTCTATCGTATCCCATAGTTTGGGGAATACCCCAAAAGGTTATCTATTAATAAATAGATAACCTTTTTTAAACAACATTGAAAGGTTGCTAAGACGATTTTTTGATTTAGATATCTATTAAATAGACATTGATTTATTTTTCACTTCAAAGCATATTGTTAAACTTGGCGTCCCTTGATGTCTACTCTTGAAAGATACAAAACTATGTAACTATATTTACGAACCTAAAAAATAGTTACTCACCTGAAAGGAATTCTTAGAAACTCTGTTTCAAAAGGAAATACAACTACATTTTCTATCAATACTTCTGTCAATGAGATTATTTATTAACAGTTAAGTGTATTTTTATTTATTTTTCTTTTATATTGTAGAAGACACGTCGATGATTTCACTCGGATCTTTTTTATTTCTGCAAGGTTTCTTTCGAATGGGGCCTTGAATTGTTTAGACGCTGCTCTTTTAATGTTGATACCTAATATTTCCAAAGATTTTCCTTATTTTTCCTTGATTTATATAATGAGTAATCAAAAGAATGTTATTGATAAATAAGATTTTTTATATAAAAGGAAGCCTAAAACAAGTTCAAAAATAATGACAGCAAAAAATTACAGAATATTTGGTGCGGTGCGTTTTAAGTGCATGTTCGATCTTGTCTCTTATTTGCTCTTTGAAAGCCATGTTTTCAGCAGGTGCATTTAACAACATCACATTAAGGGAAATGAATTAGAAGAAAAATAAATCGGTCTTACTTTCATCATCAAAAACGCTTGAACATAACTTGGACAACAAACTGTTGAATTAAAACTAGACGAATTTACAAGACGATAGAATTTTTCTCTTGAATCAAGTACTTTTTGCATCTTACACTGAAACTGAAAACTGATTTCAATACTGATATAATGTATAATTAAGTTCAAGGATGCATAAGACTGATTCATTGGTTTAGCAGTTAGCGTAAGCGACTGCCGATTAAGAAGTCCCGGGTTCGATTCCCGGGTCGGGGAAAAAAGTATTATTGAGTTTTTCTGATTATAAAAATGCCTAATAATAACCCGCATTGCGTTTAGAAGTTGAGGTCTTAACTCCCGTACCTCGGAAAGCATGCAAAGACGCCGATCTTGTGCCTGATTCTCTCCTGGATCGTGTTGGAAAACCGTCCCATCGGATTATGAAAGGAACAGAGAGTTTACCTGTGTTTGCTAAAATATCTTCCACGTAGATTGGTCTCAGTGGTATTCGTTGAGACTGATTGTCCTGGTTTAAAGAGACTAGGAGTATATCACTACCATGTTCAAGGAGAAGTCATTTGCAAAATTATACCTCGAAATAAACACAACAACTTAAAAAATATAAATTACTATGACATCACGTCTGTTCAGCTATAAACTAAAACAATTAGTTTATAAAATATCATCGATATAAATACGATGAATGAGTTTGCATTCCTTAATTTTCAAGCTATAAGTGTGTTTTAATAGACAACTCCCGCATAAGGAACATACATCCTGTGTCGCGGGGGTCTTTACAAACATACATGTAACGGCCACAAAGAACACCCAGACTCAGGACAACATTTTGTGGATCACACAAAGTGATGTCCCACGTGGGATTTGAACCCACGGCACTTGGCGCAGTAGCAAGCGGCGTAGTGACCGCTTAAACCACTAGGCCAACCGTGCAGTCGATGTATATCTAGATGTGTATCGATAAGGATGGTACAGTTTCTTCAAATTGAACTTTTTATAGGAGGCAAACGGGATCTATATTCTTTTAAAACAACAAATAAATGTCTGTTCGACTTCTACGGTACCGATATGAGAACTCTTGTTTTTTACTTAAATTAATAATTAACCCTACATGGATCGTATAGTGGATTAAGAGATCATGTCGCCATTTTGTACTACGCTGAATGTGGCAAGTTCCATTCCCGCATGAGAAAAGACTGACTATAATTTACAATTTTTGTCGTGGAAGTTCTATGTGTCCATTTTATGAAATTCCTCCACGATACATGATGTATTCCTAGTTTGGAAGTTTCTAATAAAATAGGGCAAAGTCCTTACGTGTTGAATAGATCAGTTTACCAGAATCGAGAACTATCTCCTATCTGTAGAGCAAATACAAGCGGTAACACACGACACTCAGCTGGCATTGTTCTGTGTACGGGCGGTTCACTGCACTGTGCTTACACCGACTTGTAGTAACATCTTTTGTCCTTATGCAAATGCACAACTTGTAGAAAAGCAATCCAATTTGACGCTAAATCCCTCGAGATATAAGTGCACACCGCAGTTTTAAATTAAATTCTTAGAAATTATGCAATTGTATACCTTATTATTAACTCAATTAGGTTTGATGTTAAATATGTGGCGTTGCAAAGAACGTTTAGTTTTGCGCTATTCTGAGTTTGGTAGTTAAACCGTATGAGACATAAATGGTAGAAATCTGAATTATTTTAAGTTTAAACTTCGGTAGGAAGTGAGTCATAAAAAAGCTAGTTCCAGCTAGTTTACTTTAAATTCTTTTTAACACTACTTTTGTGCCAATAGAACAAAAAATTATCAATTCATACGAGAATATACGCCATCACATAATTGGTATACTACCATTGAATTTTCTGATGTTTCAATCACTCAATATATCAATCTAGACGTAATTCTAAATTCAGCTTCGCTTACGTGAGATGATATGAAATTTTCCTTATGACTAAAGATTGTACAATAATTTCTTTGTGAGCGCTTATTACATAAAAATTAACTAACAAAACTTCAAATTGACAGCTCCAGAAATTTAGGCTCTGCACTAATGAATCAGTAATACGTACCTATATACAGCTTTTGTACATTTTTAGTAGCCGTATAGTATTTTATTCTTCTATCTTTTATGTTATACGAAAAGTTAAACCAACATTAAAGTTCTGAAATTTTTACTTTATTAAATGAAGTAGTTTAAGGTTAAAACTTGGCAAATGAACCACGGTATCTGAGTCTAGTGCAATATTAACAAGTATGAGAGCATTGTGCTGAGATAAGTGCTCACACTGCATACTAATTTAGTTAAATTATTTTGTTTTTAGCTGCAAGTCCACGATTATGGAATTTTAGGTAGTGCGCCAGTTTGGGTTATCTGAGTTGTTTAATAAGCAGTTATCAAAAACATTTTGGTTGTTATTTGAGTCTATTTTTTATCAAATACAGGCTCACCAAAGTGACTCGACACTGTCTGATGGTATGCATGAGCGGAATTCAAGAGAAGTGGTCACCATACTCATTGCTAATGCATAAAATGCAGTAATGCAGCATGATGATTCACTCTATGGCGGCCTACTGAGATTCGTCTACATTTTTGGGCCTCCAGTCTCACACTCAATAACGAAACACGACAGCATCAATGCTGTCATTTTAGGTTGGTCTTCTATAAGACGGTAGTATTGCTCCGGTCTAGCCGGCTACACCGTGCTCAAATCAGCGTGGCTCTACTACCTATTAAGATTATACACACGTTAATATGTTCTGAATCTAACTTTTCGAATTTTATAATTACAAGCTTTTATTTAGTTTCACCTGTCCCGATGTTTGTTTGTAATCAAATATAGCAAGTTAAATTAAATCCACAACCCGATTTCCGATTGAGCTAAAATTTTAAATGTATTTTTAGTTCTAATGACAATGCAATTATATATAATCGGGACTGTTATTAATCCAAAATGGACGCCGTAACAGAATGGCGGTGTATCAAATGAAAGGGCTTAAAGTTATTTTTTTATTAACAAGTATTAAAATATGTTTTTTTAAAAAAGGCTTTATATAAATCACTTTTGATTGTGAATTTCGACTGTAATTGAAATTTAATTGCTATTTGTATAATATTCGCATTAATTGAGTGAAATAAATGAATCACTTTTCTTGTGTCAGTTTCGTTTGTCATTTCTTATCAATAGAATTACACTGTATACATAGTAAGTGGTGGCAAGATAAGTTAATCTTTCATAAAATAGAAATAGGTACCTACATTTTTAAGTAGACTAATATGTAAATGTATCGTAGCTTTTTCTCCATAAATTATATTCTCGTGGTTTGTGGCAACCCTAATCCTTAGGTTATATTGCTGCACCAGTCGGATGGTGTCATAAAACAGACGTATTTATGTGTATGTGTTCATATGTGTTTGCAAATCGTCCGAAACAACCGCAAACTTACCGCCGTTGCCATCTTATTGTTGTACAACCTGACGCCATTGTAAAACAAGAATGTAGATTTGATTTTGTATGTGCTCTCGGAGAAATACAATCTCATAAAGAGGACAATGGAGAGGTTAAATTTTACACAACAAAAGGATATTATATTTTAGCTCCATAATGTCAGTATGATAACATGAATAATGATTTGCCCAAGATCATTATGTCTAGATGTAGTCTTTCTGTACAAAACACCTTAAATAAACGGGCCAACTTTAACAAGTTAGTGTGCCTGAAAATTCATGCTAATGTGGGTTTAAACTAAATATTTACAGAGTGAAGAAGAACGTAGTAGATGTTAGTTTGACACCATTTTTTGACGATTTCACAGCTTTTAGAAAATCTTTTTCGTGTAGATGCTGTTGTGTATTTTTTCCTAGCCTTCATTAATCCCAATATTATTTGGTATAGATTACTAGTTCAGCCAGTTTTACCTGAATATACTAGTTATCAGCATTTTTGAGAGCACTGCCTTCCCAATAAAGAGAGTTCATGGTAACCGGGACCGACGGCTTAACTTGCTCTACGAGGCACAGGCGTAAAACTCCGCCAACTTCCATACTCCGGGCTGTTATTAAGAATTTCTTGTAAAACAAACCCAAGAACACTTTTGGCCTTACCCGGGAATAAAACCCTATACCTCTTCCTCAGTAATTGCATATGCTAACCGCTAGATCAACGAGGAAATCCTATGCTGTTATGATAAACTTTCAATCTTATTTTTGTTTCTTTTTCACGGTTTGTATATTTTTTCATTATAACACTTTCACCTTTTCTGGCCCCGTCCTAATTGCTCTCAAATTTAACTAAATATTTAATGCTTCAGTGTTTTAACCATAAAACACGATCGTTTATCAAAATAGTACTTACAGTTCTAAATATTTAATCCAGGATCTATCGCAGTCGTTTACGGTCACCAAACATTAGTTTTACCCCAGTTACTATATTTGGAAGCTGACTTAGCGTCTTCATTAAAATTGGGACTTTAGTTTTGGAGATTACCCAAGTTCTAACTATAATTTACTATACTGTTATTCATGTTTGTTGATTATGGTAACTTTGACTATGAATTAAAATAAACTTTAGGATTGCTGACAATAGTATTACTTGATATTTTACGATAGGTGTTAGAGTTAGTCGGGCGTGCTTTAATAAGGTTTAGACTATGTTTTATGTTTAAAAGATCTCATTATCTAGTACTTGCTTCTTATATTTAACGTTTATATAATTTATATATATTTGTATATATATATATAGGTATGTATTTCAAATACGCGTAGCGCAAAGAGGAGGTTCTCAATTCGATTATATTTTATATGTTTGTTACCTCAGGACCTTTGATTGGGTGAACCAATTTCGATGATTCTTTTTGTATTTAAAAGCTAGTGCCGTGTTGTCCCATTTCAATTTGGTCCAGTTTTTGAATTCGATTTGTTTTGGTATTTATTTTGCTATATCTTGATCTTGATTCATTACATGGACGTGAAGACTTTCACACGGAGGGTTTCGTATAAACCTGTAGGTAAACTATATGATACAACTTAAACTTTATGTTTATCGCAATTTTTCCTTTATCTGTGCAATAAGACGTCGCTTCGTACCAAATGTTAAGATTTTGAGTTCATGGGAAGTACCCTGTTGGTTTTGATTCCCTTGCGAGTGTCGAAAATTTGCAGCCTAAACGGCCGTATATTTTGATTGCGTTAGCTTAGAAGGTTGATATTTTTTCACAGCGCCAATGAACAGTAGACCTGAGTATTTGATATGAATTTGAGCTTGACCTCCACGCGTTCCTGAAAAAAAGGGTCGTGACAGAACAAAATGATCCTATTAGGGCTCTGTTTTTTCATTTTAAGGTATGGAACCCTAAGTCCTGAGTCTGAGTCTTTGATTTGTCTTTGAACTTGTCATGGTTACGACGGAAACTAGTCTTTATTCCGATTATTTTTAATTCACCTTAACCATTAAGAGGCTTCTAGAAGCTTACTTTTATATTATTGCTTAAACTTCACCAAATAACCTCAATTTGTATCGATATTATACGAACGAAACTTTTTTAAACAGTACTAGCAGATACATACTCCCAACACCCGCCTAATAATACGAATATATTAATATAAGCTATATAATCTTTTCCTCTCATACCGCTATTAAAAGCCCCAACGTACTAAGCACCATCCATTCGACCGTCTGTGTTTATCTATCGTCCACCATGTGCGGGGGAGGAGAGGGGAGATGTGCTCGTATAAACGACAGAGACATAACAGCAGTTAAGAAACGAATGAAGTAATTAAAAAGTTCCTTCTAGCGGGTATCTCGGGTGTGCTTGTTCGAAACACTAACGGTTATGGTAGGCATAATGCCACAGTGTAGAAAGAACAGTAAATCGATCTTGTTTTCTTTAAAAGTTCTGCACTAGAACATTCAAATACCACACATCGGTTGGGCGAAGAAACACTGTTTTTTAAATACTAGTTTTGTGATTTTATATTTTATGCTATTTGTATCTTAGGCAATAGTCTCCATTTAAAAATAAAACGGTTACAAAAGAGTTCTTTTAACACACTGATTTTAATATCAGACCATTCCCTCTTAGTCCAATAATTGTAAACCCTGATAACAAATTACATGATCCTCAAGGCATTTCTTCCCAGAGTGAGTCTTAGAAAATGCCGGCCTCTTTTAGATTTACTTACAAATAAATATAATTTATCATTTAACAAATAGTAGCCGATCAGTTTCATCATACACTTCTCAGTACAGCTCTAGATGAACTCCTAAATTTGAAAATATAATTATATTATCTGAAGTGCAGTGATATGTGCCTTAAGTTTAATATAATACTCAAATAAGTGTATTAAAGTTAACTCCAAACACGAATTTATCTAGTTTATCCCAAGTATAATAAATGAAAGCGTTTTAATAATTACGTTGTATGTAATAATTTCAAAAAACAAATATTTATATATTTCTGTAAAACTGTACCTACTCTGTGGCACAATGTTATAGTTGAAATTTTTGTCACGGAACCGGCACGTATCGCATCGATACTTTTGCGGAAAATTTCCTTAATTTTTCTGCACTTAAAATTCAAAACAAGCTTTCTTTTTTTAGCTGTGTTTAACCTGATACTTAAATTGTAATTTTTTGAGACGCATTTTCACAAGATTTTAGGGAATCGAAAATAATATAATCATATTTCCATAATCTGTACATGTTTTTTTATTGAGTACTTTAGTTTGTTGACGACGAGATTGCGTGTGTGTTAATATCCAGTAACGGTCTAATAGAAAAAAATGATTTTATATACACTTAAGGCTGATATTCGAGCTTTCCCTACAAGCGTAGATGGATTATAATATCCGCGTTTATGATATATGACGTGGGCTGTTCCAAAAATAGTGAAATGAAAAATACTTAGAACATAACAAAAGTTTATTTACAGCTTTTCATAATAAACCCCTCTAATACCGATGCATTTATGCATCCGCTGTGAATCCGCTTTCAAACCATTTGATAAACGTGTCTTGCGGGTCGAAAAATAATCACCGAATTACTTCGACGGCCTAATCTGCAGTGCAAAATTTTTACCTACGAAGCATATTTTTATAAAGTGGGAAATAAAAAAAAATACTTGTAGCTAAATCTGGGCTGTACGGAGGATGGGGAAACAAGTTCTAGCAGCTGTGTGAGCGGGCGTTTTATCTTGGTGAAAAAGAATGCCACGGACACCGCTTCTTAGGCGCTCGCTATCCAACTCCTAGAAAGCTTGAGGCAGACAAACTTTGCTTTACCATTCACCAGTAACTGTTCTACGGTCTTCTAGCGGAATTACTGCTAGAAAATTTTACTAACGCTCCGACCGCGAACCACTTTTGTGGGCAAATCGTCCTTTTCAAACACCCATTGCGTGGCTTGCTGCTTCGTGAGTGACAGATAATCTTTAAATATATTAAAAAAAACTAGACCAGTGTTTTTCACATAGAAGGTATGTGTTGAAATTAGCCGTTAATCCATAATAGTTTCATGAAAGAAGAGATTGCATTTATTCTGTGGCTATCAATTTTCGGAACAACCTAGGTACTATGGTTAAGAAAATCTTATGACAATTATGAATATATTGTATGCACATGTTGTTGCATTTTAGTTTCCAAATACTTACTAAATTATGTTGCGTTTTTTCCGGTTAGCGGAGCACCATTGAAGCATGTTTCAAAAACGGGGGAAAATTTTCACGCTACGGGCAATATTAGGTCTTTACCTATGAAATTGCCGTTTTGTATGCAATAAGTGAAAGTACTTATTTTTTCAAACTTTTTTATTTCTGTTATTCGAAGTAATCACCCATGCAATCGATGCATCTTTGCCAACGCATTGGCAGTTTATTGATGCCCTTCTTGTTAAAATCAGCTGGACGGGAGGCAACAAACTCTTCAAAGGCATTTTGTACTGCCTCTCGGGAATTAATTTTTTACCCACTAAAAAGTTGTCTAAATTTTGGAAAAAGTAATAGTCGGTAGGTGCAAGGTCTGGTGAGTATGGCGGATGAGGGAGAGCTTCCAACCCCAGCTCTTGCAGCTTGGAGACTGTCTGTTGCGCAGTATGGGGTCGCGCGTTGTCGCGAAAGAGCAGTGGGGACGACCGATTGACCAAAGTTGGTTGCAGATGTGCAAGCTTCTCCATCATTCTCTCCAGTTCTTCACAGTACACATCTGCATTAATGCTCATGCCGTTTTGTAAAAAGCTGTGGTGAATCACACCCGCACTAGACCACCAAACAGTGACCATCACCTTTTGGGGTCATTTTTGGTTTAGGGCATTGCTTTGGTGCTGAACCAGGGTCTAACCAACTTGCTGAGCGCTTTCGATTGTCGAACAGAATCCATTTTTCGTCGCACGTAACTATACGTTTCAAAATTCCTTCATTTCTTTGCCTGTTGAGCAGCGAAAGGCAGGTCTCGACGCGTACGTTGCGCTGGCGATCGTTAAGGTCGTGGGGCACCCATCTATCAAGCTTTTTTACCTTGCCAATTTGTCGCAAACGGATCAATATTGTTTTGATGCTTACATTAAAAGCTGCTGCTAGCTCAGCTGTAGATTGAGTTTCGTCAGCTTCCACAATCGCCTTTAATTCATTATTGTTAACCAAAGTCTCCGGACGACCACGAGCTTCATTTTGCAAGTCAAAATTTCTAGAACGGAACCGGGAAAACCAATAAAGGGTTGTGCGTTCGTTTGTACAGTTCTCTCCGTAAACGTTTTTGATGTTACGTGCCGTTTGTGTCGCGTTGGTGCCACGACGGAACTCATATTCCATAATTACACTAATTTTTAAAGTATCCATTATGACGAAAAATGTTCAAATGTAATGAAAATACAACGCTAATCAAAAAACAAAAGACTGAGTTTGTAAATAGAATGCCATGGTCTTAAAACAAAATTAATTTGAATTTAGAATACAGAGCCATTACAAACTTTTTTTTATTTGAAATGATCAGTACTGAAGAAACGCAATTTCATAGGTAAAGACCTATTAGAAGACGCAAACGAGGTACACAACATCTCACGGGTCAGCTAGTAAGTAATTTATCTGTGTGGTGACGGCTTAAGAATATAGAATATTACCACCCCTGTCGTAAGAAAAACATCACCGCAGAAATAAGTAAAACTTGAAATACTAACCCGTCTGGCTAATGGTATAGTGGTACAGTATGGCAAAACCTCTTTTTGAAGAAAAGACTTACATCCAGCAGTCGACTATTAAAAGATATTAAAGTGATGTGAGACATGTGTACATATTAAAAAATTCCAAGACTAAACAAACAAGCCCTTAACGGTAAACAGTGAATTACCCTTGAAATATTTATTTGTAACAAAAGTGCCCGCACTAGAGAACACCATTTACGATTTAAATTACCCGGGCCAACAGTGTGTAAATCATATAACATTGGCTATAAACGTATATCCTACAAAATAGCCTATTTTCAATCGCCTACTTGACCCGACACTATTTCTACTAAAGGGTTTTTGGATGGCTTAATATTTTATTATGAGATCGCGAGAAAGTTTTGATGTGCTAGTAGGATTTAAAGTGTATCACATACGGAGGAATTTAAATGACTGATTCAATCGATATTTCATATACATATTATTCAGATAACTAACAAAATTCACACATGGTAAAGAACGAGCGGTTTTTTTTAATATATTTATTTACATAATTTATTTTGACAAATACAGAAACTAAGTAAATTGTGATCAGTAAAAATTATGAATGTAATGTAATTATGACAAATATTAGTTCAATAAATTATGATGACCAAGCAGCGTGTAAATGAAGAGACCTATGTCCTGCAGTGGATTGTGGTAAGCTGATCATAATGATGTTTTCTATAAAACTCGAGATAAACATTTAATTTTTATTTATTTTAATATCCCGTTTCCTTGACCAGTATAAAAATTAGAACTGTTGTTACAGATGTATAATTTGGGCAATGACAGGTCAAAATATTATATACTGAATTTATAGTTTTAAGTAGTTCATTTTCGTGTATTTATTTAAACTTTCCAAATTTAATATGACATAGGTTACTTGTATATTGATAGTACTGTTAAACATAAAAATGGTAGATCCACGTTCATCAATCGGTGCAAGCATGTATGCATGCTTCAGTTCCTGGCGTATTTATTACGTTACGACGTACGTAGAACGTTACCATAACGTTGCTGAAACATGACATCAAAAACTCTCTAATATTTCTAGTTTCCTGAACACGAAAATATTTAAAAAAATATCGTTGGCTGGTAAAAGGCACTAAACCAATATCACACATGTTTTTTATACATGGTGTAAAATCGAGGGGCCGGGGCCCGGAATATATGGTCCAATAAAGCAGGCCGGGCCATAAATGTCCACGAGCCACCATAGCCAACTTCACGCCAAATTGCTTAGGGGATCGTCGTAGAAAGTTCACATTTCCACCCTTACGTCTATTAATAGTATCGTATTTTTCGAAAACGTTTGGATATTTATGTTTTCTTTTGGATAGTTGTTAGAAATAAGTTAAACTGTTTTACTTCTTTTAACATAAAAATATTATAAATCTGTAATGCAAATCTGTGTCATAATAGGTTTACAATATTCACTTACATAAACAGAATTAAGTACTCTTACCAAAACGGAGTCATGCTTCGTCATAAAATGGGTCAACTCTACTACAGTTAAACTATACCTCATACATAGCCGGAGTTAAGTAACTCCTTCTTTTGGTAACCGGAACTGAAACACCCCTTCATTATTCTATAAGAGGGGAAGACTCAAGATAGAAAAAATCACCAGAACGCAACGCATACATTCTTGTATCTTTTAAAACATCATATCTTTGGACCATTAAATCTGTCAGTTACTTCTAGAATACATCAATAGGACTTTATGTGACAACTTAACCGAACCCGAAACTTTCTACCGCGCGCAGCAAAACTGTGGAATGAGCTGTCGCCTGCGGTGTTCCCGGACCAATACGACCTTCAAACCTTCAAGAAAAGAGCGTACTCCTTCCTAAAAGGCCGGCAACGCACTTGTAACGCCTCTGGTGTTGCGGGTGTCCATGGGCGGCAGTAATCGCTTACCATAAGGTGATACGTCTGCTCGTTTGACCCCTATATAATAAAAAAAAAAGTTGCCTTTTACTTACTCAATAACGGTATAATAACTACATTTCAAATAATGAGATGACTTCTTGCAATTTGCATCGATTGACGTAATTTCTGTATCCAGATAATGGTGTAGTTTAAATTCCAAAGGAATATCTAAATACAATCAACGACAGAAATTAAATTCTCTTGTGTAGGTATTGCATTATTATGTAAATCAAACACAATTTGGATATTGCTTTTAATAACTGTATACTTTGGTATGAGTGCTATAATAAAGTTATATTACGTTTTTTTAACATAGAGAACGGTTTTATACATATTATAACCGTTTATGTTATTATGGCCATGTATGTTGGCCTATAACTTCGTAAAGTCTAGATGAATATGTGTGTGGTTTATGAGTTGAAATACTCTACATCAGGTCTTGTTCAAAATTTCAATCATAGTGCAAAAAGCAAATGGTATATTATTGATATAGTTCACAATTAATAGGAACAGTTACTTTAGTGCAAGTAAAACTGCGGGTAAAAGCTAGTGTAACTTTGAAATAGAATATTATTGTTAATCTTCTCGTATACAAGACAGGAAGACCAATTCTTTCCATCCCACTAATAGTTTCACTGCACTGAAAAGTACTAGCAAAAGTATCGCGCCAGACAAAAGATAAGAAAGGAAAGCAAAATTATTGTATCTTAACGAAATAAATGGGGCATATAGTGAATGTGCTCGTCGCGATATAGCTCGCCATGCGGCGTCGCCCCTTGTTTTGAACAAAACTTACTCATACGTAACAGTGCTTTAGGCCGGGAGCCAAATCACCATTTACAATTTGTATTTTACTGTTAAACATCTTTCTTAAAAATATTTTTTGCTTGTTTACTGAGTTTCTATTTCTAGAATTTAAGAGAAACTTTTACTTATTCTGCGCTTTAAAATTTATCGGGGAAGTTTAGACGCGTGGTTCAAACTCGACGCTGAATTTATTTCAGAAATATAATATGTTTGAAAAGTGTTTCTCGAGTTGGATTTTTTTTCAAATAAACTGTTGTATACTTATTGCTAATAACTGTAAAGTTGTTTAATTGATCTGCAACAAATATTGCTAAAAGATTTTTGCGAAATAGGTACCAAAAAAATTTCGGGAAAGTTATTTAAAAAAAAAACTGCTAATATTTGAACTAATTATATAGTAATAGTAACTCTGGTAGATTTTTATTGAATCTGTAAATATTTACTTTCTGTTTTCTTCTTGTTCACTCGAATGGACTTTTTTATCCTTGTACGGAACATTTTTGTGATTACATGTATCACAAACAACTGATTTCAGAATTTGCTTCATAATTCAAGAACTTATAGTGAGCATCAATTCAGGCTGACCATGAAGTCCTAGCAGTTTTCTTCTTTCTTTTACTCTAAATATAACTTTTATATGTATTTGGTAAACATACACATTAACTCCTTTCTTACATAATAAAACTAAGTTATGCGTAAAACTATATCTAAAAGTTGAAAGCTAACACGGCTAACTGCAATAGCTGGTTATAATTATCTTATAAAATTATAAAAATAAGTAAATATTTCCATTGATCACGGTAGCACGCGTGAACCACTGTGCCGATTTCACAAATTCTTTTGTTATTGAATAGCTCATTTAGCGGGGAAGGCTAAAACATGATACTAAGACCAATTAGTGCCCAGCATCAATTAAATGTATTATAAAAATCAGGATTATGCATTACTTCTGAGAGCCAAAGTAGTTGTGAGGGTTAGCTAGTTAATAAATTTATTTCACATGATTTACAAAACAGAAATTTTTGCCCCAGTCTCCTCGGCTATATCGTCAGTCTGGATACCATCAACCGATCGCAGCTTTATCAGCTATTTTCCCTTCATATCCGATATTATTTTATACCGCGTCCCGGAGCGGTTGCACCCTATATTTTATACAGCCTTGTAAGATTGGAAGGGGTCCCCGCGCGACTGAAGTGGAAATTTCGCATACGCCAAAGCGATGGGTTATTTCCTTGTGATCATGTTTATGATTCTGTGATTAAGTTGTTAAAGTGTTAGCATAGGATGATACATTAGTTTGTCTTTGTTGATTGGCGGTGGTGGATTTTGAGTCTTATTGTTACTTAAATTGAGTGTATTTAAAATAGATGATTCACTTATATCTGTTTATTTATTAGAAATTTCTTTAAATCTTATGTTATTTTCGAAATACTTCCTCTCCATAAAAGTAAATTTTTTATTGTAGACACTAAAGATTTTTGATATCTTAGTATTCTAAATAAAAAGGTTTACTTAAATAAGAAATATTTTTTCACAACTTTTCTTATAAAAAAATCGTTAATATTGCCTTCATTACGATAAATTGCAATAGAGTGCAATCATCTCTTGACTTCTCCAGAATTAATAATTACAACGATATCACAAAATACAAACTCAAATAAAATAATCGAATTCCTCCTCCTTTTCGAAGTTAGTTGATAATATCACTATTATTATTTAGGTTGATTAGGGAACAAAATAGACAATGAAATACATAATAAAATCATTCGACTTTAGAAACAAACGCAGTTTATTTCATTAGTCTGATATGTGATAAAAAGCTTCGCATTTTAAACAGATCTAAAAACAATTTATTTTAAACAAAAAAATACGCAAAACGCCAAAGCCAGCGAGTTTGTAAGCGACGGGATTTGCAACAATTTAATTCTTTACACATTCCGGATTTGTGAGTGTGTCGGTGTCCAACGTAAACGGCAGACATTGATTCGACCGTTTTTCGTAATTTAATTTGTGTAACCCCCCGTCGCGACCGGTCGGCCACCCGGGGCCCGCGACTCCCCGGTTCATCCCGACACGGTTTGGGCGTTACTGTGTCTCCGATCTCCCTGATACTGTCACATATTAGACACGCTGTCGGCTTTACTCCAAATTATGTACTGTTAATGCCACGATCCCATTGTTGATAAGATTTCACATTTAAAAATGTACAACACATTCTTGCTTGTTGAGTCATTTTATTTCGATATGGTACCGTAACCTAAGGATTAAAGTGATACGGCATTGTAACTTAAAAAAATAAGTGAAAAATATTATTTTAAAAGATATGACATAATTTTTTAATATTTCTTAAGTGACAAAATTTTGAAAGTTTGTCTAAAATAAGAAATTTTAAAACTTCTTAACGTATTTATTTCAACTTACATATTATTCATAATAAAATTTCCGGTAAACTTTACTGCATATATATTTAGGATTGTTATATTTTTGTTATTTGTTTTACAGTTATAAAAAAAGTATAAATAACATTTCTATTATTACTACAAAGTAACTAAGCTGCCTTGTTTATAAGTCTCACAAAGAGCATTGTCTTACACATAAACGTTAGCGTCTGGAAAAAACAATCCAATCTTTTTAGCTGAAAAAGGATTGAATCTGCACCATTTCCCTGTTGCCATTCTAAACAGACACAGAGTGGCGGGGCCCTAGACTGCGATGTTATACTTTTTAACTCGGAATCTTTTTATCGCCAGCGGACGCAAGGTTACTTAGGGCATTTAAAGATTTTTCCAAACCCTTGTTTGTTTAAAGTGGTGTTAACCCTTTGTTATTTTTCAGAAATTGGTGTTGTTTTTGTATTTTTCGGAGATGAATATTTAGATATGCGTTTCAACTTTTTCCTTCGTTTCCTACGTATACTGTATTAATTATTCAGTGAATGGGTTATTCTTGTAAACTGAAATTCTTTTTATTTGTTTTTCAGGTAAAAATTTGAAAAAACTTTCAGTTGGCAGGTTTGCTGAAGACTGTGAGTAAGACTGTTAATATATTTTCTCAGTTGGACCAAGCTCAGTATATACATATAAATGTGTTAACAAGTAAATAGGCTAAATTAAGAATTTAACAATTTATAATTAAAATGAGTAAAAGCAAGTTGTTAATATGACACAAAGCTACATTTATTTGCATTTGGTACGAAATTAAAAGACCTTGTTGGTTGTGGTTTTATGACTTAATGTTGGAAAACAAACAAGAACATTATGATATATCAGCGCGGTGACAAATTTCCCTGGCTAATGCTTCGTATATTGTAGTGGATACAAATTGTCACAACACATGTGATGCTGTTGGGGTATTCGCGGTAAGGACGGGGGGCACTTGTTACCACTTCATATTTTATATTAGGACTAAATACATCCCGCGAAGCTGGTCTGAGAAAAACCTAACTTTCTTCTATATCATCAGTTATCAGCCAGTGAAAGTATCGTCATAATCGGTTTGTAAGCGAATGGATGTCATGTCCCTCCAACACCAAGGGAGGATCCTCTCAGCAGGCGATGAGATCATGCCTGGCGGGCCGCAGCCCAATGGTTGATGTTGGAAAGTTGTATTTTTGCTAATCAACGCGAGAACTTATATATCGCAATTTAGGATAACACGTTGCTTCGTAAATTTTATTACTTCATAGGTGTATGAAAAGATTTGCCATTTTGAATTTATGAACAATTATTTTCTAATTTTACTTCGGTTAGAATTGAAACTGCGTGTTATAGAATTAAGGTCTGTTATAACTAGTAAATTTTAAAAAAAAAAATTATATGAGGACAGTATTGAAATCGCTCACCATATCGTGTCATCTACTAGGGATCCTTAGGTTGAAGGAAAAACTTGCGTTATATAAAAGTTGCGCCAAGGCGACGATGCGGCCGCACGTGCATTTTATGGACGAGACGAGACTAACATTCTTTCCCCCCACTACTGCGCTTATGAATACGGCGACAACGTCTTGGAATCACGCCGTTTACTTACAAAGTTAAAACACCTAAACGTGATTTTTAACAGTTTTCTGACGAGAATTTGTTGGCTGTAAAGTCTTCACATTTCATGTTGCAAATATGTAAAGGCGTCTATGTTAAAAACTGATTCGGTATATTCAAGAAAATTAAAATGTAAAAAATATTTCAATATGGAAAATTTTACTTATAAGAAGCAGAATTAGTAATTAGTGTAGTCATAGTAGGTATATAAATAGTTACATCTAATATTTACACATATATATATAAATAAATATGAATCACAAAAAATTATGTACGCCCATAACTTTCGATCGACTGCACCAAATTGAAAAGGTATTTTTTAATGTATTTGTTATTCCTAGGACAAGGTTTGTAGAGAAGAAAATTTTATCAAAAGGAGGTGTTAAATTCTCTTAGTCCGCTTAATTCTATACACTGCAGCGCTGCGGGAAGTTGACACGGGCTTACTAAAAGTTTTTTTCGATAATTTAGAAAATATTCACAAAAATAAGGATATACTGGGTTCGCCGGGTCAACTAGTTTAAGATAAAATGAATTGTTTATGGTGTTTTATGAACATTTCAGCAAAAACCTACGACAGTTACCAGTAATAAGAAATTTACACAATTTAACACATAGCTTTTTAAGACAAAACAATCATAATTAGATTCCAACTTGACGGACTTTGACAATTTAACTGTTGATATGTGATTCTAAAACTCGAGCTCAGCTCCTCGACTCTTTTACTTCATTATGAGGTATATATATTATATGCATGAACATTCAAAACTTTTATTTCATAAAATTACCGTCTGTAGTCTCGTCAATACTATGGTAGCAAAAAAAGCTATAAACGACCTCAGACTATCCATTTAAAATACAATTGGGTGTATACAGTATTTGCGTGCAAAACAAGCTGAAAACCTTTCGACTACGCTCTCAACTTTATCGATGAATCTTTCAATAGAAAGAAAACGAATCTTGAATTCAGTTCAAGATTCGTTCTCTCAAGAACTTTGAAGGATAATCTAACTCCATAGAATTTACACAGACATCATACAAGTTGAGTAATAAAATGTATAATCGATTTATTGCCTCGTCTATTTCCGATGCCAAACAATTCTTAACTTTGTACAAACTCGGGCACAACTTTGTCGAACTTTGCTGGCACCTATTTAAAAGTTTTTTTTCCGAATATGGCGTTGTGTACACGTGTCGTTGAGAAGTCTCTGATGACACTTTGATGGATTTCTGAACTGTTTTTGTGTGAAATATTTCTTTTTAGTAGAGATAAGAAAAGGGTAATTTTAGCCTACTAATCCAAGTTGGCCAGACGGGTTTGTAACTACAGGGTTTGTGTAAAAGTTTTCTTCTCTTTTTCTTTTCATCTTTATCATTATCACCAACTTCAGTACCCAACAGTCCACTGCTGGATAAAGGCTTCTCTTAGAATTTTTTTTTGGCGAGTGTGGTAGACACAACGCCGCGCCGACCAAACGGGTTTGTCCCATACAAACCCGTTTGGTCGGCTTGTGTCAAGTTTTCCTTCTCTTCGCAGTGTGGTTGTAATGCGTACGTTATTCCCTTAGTCAGCTGTCATGACAGCCATGGGCTGAAAAGAATTGATAGAACTCCGTATCCTTAATGCGTCACCATACGGATAATAACTATAAAACCATATATATATGTTTACCATTAAATGAAGCTAAATGAACTTTGTAACAAGTTCTCACGAATCGCTCCCAAATAACTTGTTGTAAACATGCAGGCTATCTGTTTGTCATCGACTGTTAATCGTCATCATTTGGTCTGAGTGAACCGCTCGGGCTCGAGGCATCCGCGGCCCGAGGCCTACGGACAATTTGATGTGAGCTCTTTTGTTGTTTATTTTGTTTAATTTTCTTCCATTATTAATTTATCCGTATATGTTTTTTGTTTAATGATCCTATTTTGAATTTGAACGGACATAAAATATTTCTTTGGTTTTCACCAAGTAAATGAAGTTGTTGCAATTCAAACTCTCTGTCTCTCGTAATCTGTTTAGCCTAGAAACATCGATCGAATACTTTCGTACTTTCGAGTAATTTCCACGGCCATATAAAAGCGAAACGTGTTGGCCGTAGGGGCAGTATTGTTTCACGATACAGCGGATAAACATCGAAGAGATCTTCTAGTGCGACTAACGAGTGATTTAGTAATTTCTTATTGTAAAAAGTATTGTTAATAAATATTGTGTTATTTTTAGTAATTAATCGACTACTTTAATTTATTAAATACCCAGCTCGTAACAGTATGTATAAACGTCACAGTATGTACTGGAACTTGCATTTTTCCAGAACAATAGTTTTTGTTTAATTACTTCGGCATGAATGGGTCGGCTCGACCGGAGTGATACCACGGCCTCACAGAAAACCGGTGTGAAATAGCGTTTGCGCTGTGTTTCACCGAGTGAGTGAGGATACCGGAGGCCCATACCCAAACCCCTCCCCCCATCCCCTTTCCCATCCCCCAAAGGTCGGCAACGCACTTGTGACGCCTTTGGTGTTGCGGGTGTCTATGGGCGGCGGTAATCGCTTACCATCAGGTGATACGTCTGCTCGTTTGCCCACTATTCAATAAAGAAAACTTCTAATTCACATTTAGACACAGCTTATTTCGAAGCTATGTGACGTATGTAGTGTTAAGGCTACCTAAGTGTTGTCTAACTTCACTTTTAGAATAAACATTTAATTGAACCTAAGTCATTATTATTTGTATATCATGTATTTTATTATATCTTAGAATGAGGCTATTGCTATGTAAGAGCTCTGCTTAGGCACGTAGATTTTCGTTGAAAGTGAAGTCGCGCAGACCCAAACGACCCTGCACCTTGTTTTAAAGAGGATTTGAAGGACTAACACTTCTGCGAGTCTCAGGTAACATGATACTTATTCGTGAGGTAAATTAGTTACGTAACCCGCTCATTAGCTTCCTCAACTATACCTACACTCGTTTTACTCATCACTATTTATGTAATTTTTATGCATCTAAGATTTTACAAGTTCTTGTAATAATTCTGCCAAATAAATCAAGAACTCTGTGATGTCTAAGGCAATCCATTGTGAGCAAAAGTGTGTAACTAATAGCCAGATCCTTACGCAGAGTTAATGGCATTAATAAACCATAATCGTACTTTTTATCAACCTCAAGGGTCGACATTAGTGTATTTAATGGTCAACATTAAATTTAGAGCTACCCAGTATTTGTCCTATGTTTGATAAACATTTTATCTTTGAAGAGATCATTTACTGTGTATTCTTCTTACACTAAATAGCATTACTAACATTTAAAAAACTAAAAATTTAATTTGAAGGAAAGTAATGATTGTTACAATTTAGTTATTAAGCTAGAATTTAACATTTCACATAAGATATTAGAATTAAACATCACTCAGTAAGTCACTTTCTTAGTTAAATTTACTATCGACAAAGGTTCCACCCGCTATTATGAATGATTTAACTATTATTTATAGCTTATATCATTCAAGAATATTACAGGTACATTTATTGCCAGATCGATTCAGTAGTTTCAAAGGTTACCCCTTCATATTAGTAGAACATTTTTACAATATTATCAGAGATTTGTGATTATTACTTTAATTTATTGTTATTAGATCCTTTTTAAGATTCGGGGCATGACACAATATAGCCCTATAATATTTCTAAATGATTTATTATATTTACAAAAAAACAAAATATATATTTTTAAGATATATAGTTTTCAAAATAAGCACGTATTACAAAAAAATAAACAAATATCTGTTCAGCTTACAACTATTAACTGGAAATCTTAAATTTTTTAACACACACTAAGGGCCAAAAGAATGTAAACACGAAATAAATTATCTTATCAAACAAAAACAGCTCTAAAACTTTTTAACTTACGCTTAAATAAGTAAATATTTTCAGTCGTCCGTTGTGTCCCAACAACTTTGGTCCAATGGCCTTTAATTAAAACTCATTCGGTGCTCATTTTAATATTTAATTGTTAGCGGTTTGTGAGTGAGTTAAAGCCGTGTGAACCTTGGCACCTCTCTGCTTAGTCGCCTGAAATACTCAGAACTACTTATGCATTTTACGAAATGTTCATCAGTTTATAATATAATTATCGTTTTGTGAAGAAATGAAGTGAAAGAAATTCCAATTATGATTATTATGTGATAATAAAATTTTACAAATATATCATAAAATTGACTACTATAGTAAAAGGAAGGTAATTGTCGATTAAAGTGTGCAATTTAGCGCTTATCGTTTACATAAGGACGTTTACGGGACCTGGTTATGTAATGTATCGCTCTAATATTTAGGTATTAAAATATAACAAATTAAAACCTACGTAATGTAGAACATATAAGAGATATCCTCAAGACCCTCGATTCGTAGTAATAGGACTGATACTTAATTTAATTTTTTAAAACAAATTTTGGTTGGTAATAATTTTGGTGCTGGTTTGTCACAGTACATTAAATGGATTGCCTATTATTCATGTTTATTTTTCACTTTAATGATATAATCTTCTAAAGAAATAGCTTAAAGAAAATAAATAGCAGCAGTATATTAATTCTCAACTTCCAGAAATAACCCGTAATTACTTCACTTGTTAATACAACTGAAGTTGGAATTGGTACAAACTATTTAAGAATTCTTTCAGTTCATATGAGTTACAATCACGCAATCAATACTAGCATAATGACAGAGCAAACGTGACCACGGCCTTAACGAACAAACAACAAAACAAAGAGCTTGCCGACCATCACAATTAGGGACTTTTCCACTACATAAGCTTAAATAATACTACATTGCCTCTCGATGTAGAATATCGCTTCAGCTCCACTCTACATTAACTGGAGCTCACTAAACCGGCTGAATCCGGAAAAATCCAGATCCGTCCGGAGCGAGCCGCTCGGAACTCGTTATTTCCTGTCTTTAGATTAAGATGGCCGACCCTATAGTGCCATCACACTCCTAGTACAATCCCTCAAGTGTTAGAGAGAGACAACTAATAGTTATTTCATGATAGATTTCGATACGTCGAAAAACGTTGGTTGCGGCTATCGCATCAACACTTGAGTCTGATTAAATGACGGTCGGAGGTCGTTAGGACCCCGCGAAAATTTGTTTCTGGCCCGCCTTTTCTCAATTCGCAAGTAAATAGTGTGGATTATAGGAGTTGTGGCGTGCCTAGAGCGATATCGCTTGTCTGGAGTCCGTCGAGCGAATCATTGAATCAGACAAATCTTCGAATATAGGGAAAGAAAAACTGTGTCTGCAATAAAGATATTCATGCGTTCAGATTTGATGGAGTCCCTTCAGAGATCACTCCATGAAAATCTAGATGGAAATTCCTTGCTCATATTTTATACATGATTAGTATTCCTGGCAGAACACATGGTAAAATATTCAAGACAGCATTGGGTTCTAGCAACATTTATTTTGTTGACTAAATTAAAGTACTTTTTTAAAACTGAATAAAATATGCCGATGACAACATGCTTTCTTCAAGTTTTAAAAGATTCACATCTGTAATTCTCTTTTTTTGTTAAATTGTGTCTTAATTGTATAATTATAATATATACTAAACATGGTTCTTAACAACAAACGAACAATCATACTACAATTGTACTACTATTACCAAAATTAATATCTAACACATTTTCATCTTGCTGTTTTAATTCTATTTTAACATTAGCCTAGTTACTAAGGATAAATCAAAGTTAAAATATTTTGGTTTTATGGTTTTGGTGTAATACGTGTAGAAGTTTTTAAATATTTTCATTTACCAGAAATATGCTGCACAATATTATTGAAATTGTTTACTCCTTTAATCTAGTTATACGATTCCAGAAAAAGAAATTACCTTTTTCTTTTGTCAAAATGTACTAGATGTTTCCGATCTTAGGTATTTTATAAATTGAATTTAGATATTGCAAAGGGAACGGAGAGTTGGTGTTTAAAAGAAAAGGGTAACCCTTTCAGAGAGATTTTATAAAAGAGTTCTTGTTGTCTTTATGGATCTTTAGAGAAGTCTTGTAATTTCAAGGCAGAAACTGGATTTTATTTTCGAAATAAAATCATTTTCGTCGGGTTAATAATAATACGTAGATGTGTACAACTTCTAATTTTTTTTTTACATGTAGTAGTACGAGTACATATTCGATTTGAACATTCGATTGGCGTATGAGAGTGGGAATTTCACACATGTTGTTCAGCTTTTATCAATAAATTTGTCCATTTGTATTCAGTATCATAGAAATGTACGACCCATCTAACGATGTTAACTGCACAATTTACAATAAAAGCACAACGGTACAGCGATAAAGTACAATAATTATTAATCACAACAAAATACACTTTACAGTCGAATCCCGCTGCTTTAATGTCATATTTTTACGAATATTGCTTGTGCATTCGTGTAATATTTTGAGTCGGAGGTCGCAATTAATAGGACATTAACGAACAATATTTGTCGCAATAAATAACACGTCGGCTGGACGCAAATTGTGAAACATGCCTATCTATTAACGTAAAAGAGTGTAGAAGGGGACATATTTTTATTGGTATCAATAATACGGGGACGAGGTACTGAAAGACCGCGGAAAATGAGCCATACTCTGTTTTACATTTCATTTATAGGAAATGGTTTTGCACATGGACTGACTGCTATAGAGTTACTGTCTAAGATATTGTTGTAGGTATAACTTTTCGTTCTTTCGTTTGAGCATTTAGGCATTCTTGAGATACTCGTATCAAATATCAGATTTCATTCTTTGATAATACCCGATACATCCCCAGTGTCATAACTCGTGTTTATGGATCTCTGCTGTTAATCTGCGCGTTCAGAAGTTGCAGTGATGAGCACGTGAGGGAGTAGTCTCGTAAAGTACCAAATTCGTGTACAAATTTTATATTCTGATGTTTGTATTTTTGACGTGTTCAAGTGCCTTTTGGGGCCTATGGAAATAAATGATTTGAATTTGAGTTTGAGTTTGAGTTTATGTCTCAAATAAGGTTTGGTAAAATTGGTCCTTTAAACCAACCACTAATCAATCAAACTGTAAAGAACTACAATTTTAAAAGGTCTCAAGTGAAAGATACAAGTTGGTAATAAATCTACGGTATGTAACCTGACGCCATCGTGGCACTACTACCATCTTGGGATGGAAATCGTGTGCCATGTGAACACGGTTACCCTGACTGTCACATTACTCTTGAGTTATTACCAATAACAAACGATAAATGTGTGGGAATAGTGTGGAAATGGGTTTAGGAGGTTTGGTTTTACTTCTTAACACATTGGTATTAACAAATTAACCGAATCATTAATTAAGTATTGAAATCGAATCATATTAAGTTTAATATTCACAATTATTGTTGAATAAATTTAAGGTACATAACATTTATGTTGATCTTAGGCCTTATAATAACAAATTTAGTAAATATTCGTAAGGTCAATTCTAAAAGTGACCTGGGCGGGATATCTACGCAGCATTCTCTATAACTATCGGACTATATAGTAAGAAGATGTTACACAGTTCCATCTAGTTTCGCGTTAGTATATTATGTACTGTGTACTGCCCCAATCTCTAATCAACTGAACCCATAAACAAAATCTCGTCCAGCACACTGCCATAGGTTATTGTGTTTTATTTAGATACATAACTACACACACATGCGTATATAATCTTGCAGCTCGTCAGTTGTAGTAAAAATATCGCGTGCGGTTTAAATAAATCCTTCAGCTTGATCGTAACGGGAAACCCAATTTGTGACATTAAATTAACCGGGAAGATTCCCGTGGGTGCGCAATCTTCATTTTCATAAAGTATTTTTAGCGTAAGTGAAATTCGTATTCGTTTGGGAAATGTCCCATGTTGGTTTATAAAGTTTCTGTTGAACTGGCATAAGGCGAAATTCAACTAACTTCAATTATATTTTCGGTTGTGGTTTCAAATCAATTGGAATGAATATTTGTTTTTATTTCAAAGAATAATACAAAATTATGACAATGTGCTAGAGTCGGTCGGGTAGAACAGAGGATGGTGGAACAAAGAAACAAGCTGAAACCCGCTGTATCGAGTGACGGTGGAATTCCAGATTGAGTCACTCGGGTAGAATAGAGGATAGTGGAAACAAGCTAAAACCCGCTATATCGAGTGCCGGTGGAATTCCAGACTAAAGTCGCTCGGGTAGAATAGAGGATAGTGGAACAAATAAACAAGCTAAACCCCGCTGTATCGAGTCCCGGTGGAATCCCAGACTAAGTTTCTGTTTCTGTCTGACCTGGCATTCCTAACTGGAAAAAACGATAAAGCTGGTCGTCACCTGGAAAGAAGGGTGGAAAAAAAGAAATCATAATACATGCCAATTTTGCTTTCTGACCTATCTACAAAAAATCAGTTACAATTTTCTTTGTCAGCGTAATCTGCAGCTGAGAATATTATACATGTAAAATATATGAGATTTATTACTAGCAAATTGTTATTCACCAATCGAGTTTATACATGTGCACGCTTCGCAAGCTGACTTTGTGTCATTATTCAAGTCATATATCATTCACACAAAGCCAGATTTAAAATATTTTTTGACATAAATTAGTTAAAGCACAGAATTATGACAGTGTTATGCTCAATTAAATTTAAGGTCTGAACTTTTTGTACAAAAATTACGAATGGAAAAATCAGTGATGAAAACAAAATGCCGTTTTTTGACAAAGGTCATAGAGTAATGTTGTTAGGTTATAATAATAAATGTATAATGTGACGTAGTACAGGTAATTCAGTAACGAAGCGTGATGTATTTGAGGCTCCGGTACGTGATACCTGCGGTCACGGTGTTCGGCCGGGAATGTACATTAAATTAAGGGCCGGCTAGAAGTTTCAGTTTATGATTATTAAATGAAAGCCAAAGCCACAACCATAAGTACATAAGCGGTTGACATTTATGTAAATTAAATAATTTAACACAGATTTGGCAAATTACGTTTTTTGAACGCCTAATTATAGAGGTTTTATGGATATTATAGAATTCTTCTTCTTTTGATGAGATGACAACCAGCCAAAAAGTATGGATTATTTCTTTCAATTTTTAAATTTTTTCAAATCATCGTCGTCGTGATGATGTTAAACAATTATTTTAGTACGGTCAGCCTCCACTTTTTCTAGCCTTTATTTTTTCCAAAATTATTTGGGGTCGGTTGCTCGTTCAACCGGTTTCACTTGAATGTTAGTATTTCCATGGAGCGATTGGCATCAGACTCAGCAATTGACAACGAACTGAATTTGAAAGAAAGAAATACTTCTCAATGACGATTGCCATACATGTTCATGACAACCGAGACCGACTGCTTGACGTGCTCTCCGATACCTCTGGATCAGTAGTAGCAAGAGCACTCTCCAATATCCATAAAAAGACACATGAAAGCACAACTTACTGGTTTGAAAATCGAGAATCCAAAATAGTAGCAAAAAATATATATATTAACTTGTGACCTTAACAAACTCGAATTAAGTTACTTCCTTTTCAAATACTTCGTGTACTACATGTAAGCAACAATAGGCTCCCTGAGGCACAGGGCCAGGGCAGACCCGTGGGACGTTGACCACTATATTTGATTGGCCCTAATAACCGCCGTGATCCCTACGGTGGTTTTGTGGTGGGTCGACAGATACAGCGATAGTCAAGATACATTAAGAAATATCGATAACATTGGAGTCGACAAGTGTTAGAGTGGTAAAGCCTTAGATAAAAGAGACCCTAAAAAGTTTAATGTAAAAAAATAAAAGAATTATGGTCGAATTTAGAACTCTGGGCGACCATTACTTTAACTTATACCGCCTACCCTTATGTCTCTCTGTAGAATAAATTAATTATTCAATTCCGCTGCAACTCGGTATATACCTCACAACTAAATCCTTTCTTAAAGGTTTGTACATTTTCAGTGTCCTACTAAAAGCATAATGATTAGAGCTGGCTTTAAAATAACGTTAATAAACAAATCTACTATAACGCTATAACGTATACATACGAAGATTAACTTATACTAAACCTCACTTAATCTTTCGTTTATTGGAATTACAGTAAGCTTAAGGCTCTGACACTAAGCATGGATTAAGCTAAGACGGATCTAACCAAGTTCTCCCTACTTAGGTATTATATAATTTTGAATTTAGCTTTAAGACATGTATTAATCTTTAAGTAGAACACGGTAATTTGGCTAAGTCAGAAATCTCGTCCCACATCGCACGAACAAAGGAGACAAGAAGTCCCCTGATAGATGTGCTGGATTCTAGCCAACTTTTAAAATATCTTTAAACGAAGCAATTTTTGGGCCAATTTTTTTAATTGTGTTTTGAAGCTTTATTTATACATATAATTCTGAATATAGAAAAAAACGACCGTTCACAACATACATTTTGAAAAATACTTTCTTTTGAATTTAAATGTTTTAATATTATTACAACTATTTAATAACTAATACTACAACTATATTAACTGTCTCGTTGGTCTTACCGTTGACGTATGCGACTGCCGATCAAGAGGTATAGGGTTCGAATCCAGGTCGGGCCTAAAGTGTTGTTGAGTTTTTCTGATTATAAAAATACTTAATAATAGCTAAGAGTTTGGAAGTCGGGGCCTAAACCCCTGTGCCTCAGAGAGTACGTAAAGCTGTCGGTCACGCCCGATCGCTCCCCGATCGTGTTGGTTAACCGTCCCATCGGATTATGAGAGAGAAGGAATAGAGAGTGCACCTGTGTTTGCGAACACACTTGTGCACTATAATGTGTCCTGCGTGGTTAGTTGGTCTCCGTTGAGACTGGCCGCCATGGCCGTTATCGGCTAGGAGAACATTATTATACTAATGCAGTTTTATTAGGATATTAAAATAAAAATAGAGTATAATACGTTCATACAATATTGATAAAGTTCAAAATAATCATAGTAATTTATGGTATATAAATCATTGGACATTAGTATAATCGATATCGTAATGTCTGAAGATAATGGCTTTAACAATAATGTAGATTTAGAATCAAAGAAATCTACAAAACTACAATATCATAAATCATGAACATGTTACTTTATGTAACAATATTTCATTTATAGTTTATGAGAAGTGTCTCCAAACTTTTAGCTTTTTCCAAGATCTTTTATTAAAGGTCTTAAATTATTATTATAAAGGTATTCCTTTATAATAATAATTTTTAACCTTACTGAAATGTGTACTAGCTTTTGCTCGCAGCTCCGACTGCGTTTACATCGGTAATCGCAATTTGTGGTTACTTACCTACCAATCTTACACATAATTTATAATGTACATTTATTTGCTCATTATCTGGTTTGTAAGTTTTATAATATGTTGTAGTAAGATATGGAAAATCAAATAGCTTTCAAGTAGGCTTTTTAGGCACTTTTGAAACATTACATTCTTCTGCTTCAAGTACCATCGAAACCAAAGAGGTTGGCGACCACGTTCTGTACGTCTCCCTGTCTTCAGCCTTTAGAGCGTAGTGGTTAAAGTCGCCAAGAATGATGATCTCTCCGATATCCTTACTCACTCGGTAAAACACAGCGCAAGGCCGGCCTATTCATGCCAAAGCGTGGCCCAAAATGCTGTTATCTGATTGACTGTCTGGTGTACTGAAGGAAATTTTAAGTATTTTGCTGATCATCTAAATAACAGTTTTTAATAGTCCACTATCATAAAAAGGCCTCTCCTTAAAAATGATGTTTTGGCCAGTTTTACGACATCCACGAAATGAATAGGAGTGATGATATTCCATATTCTTAATTTATCATCACACGAAATAAATTCTTTGTAATTCATCAGTTCAGCGTTAAAAAAACAACTTTCTGTCCTTGTTTGATACCATGACCTGGTAAACAAAGCAGATTTTCCACTACATGCACAAACAATCTAAAATCTATTCAAAAATATTATTAATCCTGTTACATCGTTCGTATCCGATGCGACCCCTGCGTAAAACCCACATAATATATAAGAGCCTTAATACACTTAGGTCGTTTGGCCGTAAGTTGAGCCGCTCAAGAAATTCCACAAACTGAATTAAGTAATCCATCAACCATAATGTAACCTAAAGCTATGTCGCAACACAAACTACTCTAATATTAAGGAGTATAAATTAACCTACTTCATAGTGTAGCATCGCCATTTAGCCTCGGATGAATTAACTATGAGGAGTGAGACCGGGGATGTGTCGCTCTAATTTGATCTCTGATGTTAAATATTGGTTGTTGGTTGTGTGGTTTGGCATGAATATGTGATAAGTGAATGGAATAGCAATTTTTATTTGTTTGTTATTCGTGAAGCGACGGGATGTCACGAATAGCGAAAACGGTACTCTGATAAAAATATGTGTTCAGTAATGTATGTTTGATGAAGCTCAGACCCAATAATTAGGAACGAATTAGTGATAACCCATACTTATATTATAAATGTGAAAGTAACGCTGTCTGTCTGTCGTGCTTTTACGGCCAAACCGCTGCACCGATGTCAATGAAATTTAATATGGATATTAAAACACTTTGATTCATGAAGAAGGACATAGGCTACTCTTTGTTGTGATATACGACAAGCCCGCGAACGGAGCCGCATGCTAAAGCTAGTCTGTATTTACATATAAAAATTTGCAGACCTTAGACTACCGATAGAAGTCAAAACATAGTACTTAGAATGTTACTTTAAAAATTAAAGTGCTCAACGCGGCTAAAGAAGTTTTCACTTCAATAACACCGATTATTTTTATGCCTTAGATGTATGTTTTAAAAAACTATTTATTTATAGTAAAAAAAAGTATCACGATTTAGAAATCATCTCTAGTAAACGAATTTTAAAAATGTTTTTTTAAATTTTTGATAACTAAGTAGAACACTTGTAACATCATTTATCCTTAACACAATGTTGTGTGTTAATAAAATTATATCTGTATAGGTGTATGTGTGTTTATTTTAAAAAATAGCAAAGGTTATTCTTTTCAATATCTCCACTAACATATTTACGAAATTTCATGGCGATTAGTTGATTCATGGAATCATTACAAACAAAAGAATTCACATTTTTGTTTTGTTTTGTTTCAAAAGACTGTATAATCCGTACTCATATGTGCATAATGTCGATTATAGCAGTGATTAATATGAACAATAAAACAGTTATAATGCGGAACAGAGATGAGAGCACGTTGAGAATATGATCCCAATCCCTTTCACTTCGAGGCCCCGAGCTTACACTGAATACTAAGCTCTTTACACGTGTGTGGCAACCATGAGTTAGGTACAGTCAGGATGCTGTTATTCATTCTTATTAAAATAGTGTAAATATTTTTGTAAGCAACAAAATGTTACATATTTTGACTTCAAATGCTTGCACTAAGAAAATTGTGGAACTGTTAGTTTTTAAGCATGAAATAAATAATTATTGTTGACAGGCTACTTTTTCTAGTGGTTAGTGATCTTGACAACTAAGCTAGAGGTTGTGGGTTCGCTTTTCACCCAGAATAAATATTCGTGTTATGAACACAATAATTTGTTTCTTGTCTGGCTACAATTTATAACATGTATGCATTTAGAAATAAAGGAATGTTTTTATCAGCATTCTGGTTACCATACGTAAAGGCTTTGTCTATTTTGGGACCAGATTGCTTTTCAAGCTAAGTAAGAAACATGTTTCTAAAACAATTATTTAAAAAAATTTATATCTGACATATAACTTACAAGCTGACAGTCATCAATAGTAACTTGTTAGCCGTTCATCTCCAAAACTTATTCAGGCGTTAATGACCTTTATACGCTGTAATTCCATTAAACTTTAACCTATTTCCTTCTTCCTCCTTCTTGCTATTTCTTCTGAAAATTAACAAAAGATTTCATTTATTGCAGTAATAACCTTCAGAGTATTTTTTGTGTTCTTTATTAACACACGCATTCTCTTCATCATATATTTGTAAATGGCAGAATTGTCGACATCGTCGACAAAAAAAATACTTGTTAGCCAAATCAAATATGGAACGTTTCCTTAGGTTACAGTAATATACTAAGTTCCTTTTTACAAATATAATGAAATTGACGATTGGAAAACAAAGGATCAGAAACCATAAATGAATAGTAAATAAACACACATCAATTACTTCCGACTTATCCGAAAAATTCATGTTTCAAGTGTAACCTACTCGGCCTGAACATCATTTGTATTCAAATAATAACATATTCGGTTTCTCCATGCAGCACACGACACACAGATATCGCTTTTTGATGACAGTAATTACCATAAAATTAGGTTTATGTATCATATAAGCTGAAAATGATTTTTCGTTACTCCCACAGCGATATATAATATAACTGCTTATAATGTACGTACGGTATTACCTATACCGGCATTGGGCAGTGTGAACTTTTCATGACTTTAGACCACTTAAAGTTTAGATAACCTTCATATTTTTTATTTAGAGTATTAATACAGAATACTCTATTATTCATGTCAATAAACCAAAGATATCGCAAGAAATTTGATTTATAGTTTCATTAAATTTAACTAAAACCTAATAGTAAATCTAACATCAAATAAAAACACTCTACATTGGAACAGATCTCGCTCACATTCTAGCTCACCATAAAGTCATAATTATTACACGTCCACAGCAGTCCACGCCAATTCTTTCCATACTTTATTATATAAAGTACTTATACTTTATTTATACAATCTTGTAGCTATGTATTATAAATGTAATATGGCTCCAAATATAGACAGAATAAGAAGAATAGCACAGAACTAACTTCAATATTCATCACAAATTTAATCTTCCTGGGTCCACCCACCCTAATCTATGAACTATCGAACCTCTCAACGTGGGAGAGCCACGCTTTGGAATGAATGGGCCGGCTCGACCGGGATAATACCACAGCCTCACAGAAAACCGGTGTGAAATAGCGCTTGCGCTGTGTTTCACAGAGTGAGTGAGGATACCGGAGGCCCATACCCCTCTCCCCTCCCCCATTCCCCTCCTTATCCTCCAAAGGCCGGCAACACACTTGTGATGTCTCTGGTGTTTCGGGTGTCCATTGGCGGCGGTATTCACTTACCGTCAGGCCATAAGTCTGCTCGTTTGCCCACTATTCCATAACAAAAAAAATCATGAAATGAACAGAAAGTGACAGCTGCAACACATTTTCTCATTCGTCACAATTTCAAACAAAACTTTGATATCAAACGATAATTGAATAACAGATTACGTAGAATAAATTTTGATGAGCTACTTTGCAAGATAAGTAAACAAGATAGAATTATTGATTAGAAAACCACTCACAATCATGTATGTGGGCTTACGACTGAATATTAAAACGATATCAATATAAAAAGATGAGATGGGAATATGTACATACGTAATTGTAAACTCAATCCAGTATTAATTTATTTATGTACATGAATAACTCGCGCTTTTGCAAGCTATATTCAAATACTCTGCGGCACCGCCCACGTAGAAGTTCGGTTATCGCTGTTAAGTGGACCGATTGTTAAGTGGAGCTAATCGCAATGCTTTAGTGAAAATAACATTGCACAAGCGTGTACTAACGTACATACACAAATATTCTAGAAATCATTGTTTTGGGTTCTATTCCGTTCATAAAGCCCCTATAATAGATCTTCTTATATATCTTTTATGTATAGACAGTGACCAGATACGATTTTATTATACATATTTAATGATGGTGCCTAGTGTATAGCACTTTTTAAGATCACATGGCAACACACATTGGATATTTGTTATGATTGATAATCTGGGGGCACGGCAGTGCCCCCGCCAAGTCGTTATATTTATAAATATTGTAATAATTAAATGGGGAAATCCTGGCGTATAATATGGGTGGTTAATGAAGAGAGGTAATGGGTACAGCCTTGAAAAGGCTGGCTGCATACTCGTGTGTACAGCCTTTGGCTAGAGAACTAGGCTACTTGCCCAAAAATTCTATGAAATTATAGCTTTTAATACTCTTCTACTAAAGTAACAGATGGCGCAATATTGAAGCCCGCTACTTCAGGTCAGAAGGTTGATTAAGATTCAAGTAGCTTACCGGCTTTCGGAACTCATTTTGATATAACCTAAATCGTCCCACGTAAAAACTAATGAACCAATTTCAATGTCTCATTTTTATTTTTTAATTTACTAAAGTATAGAAAAGGAAATTACATTTATTATGTCATTAAGTTCTATTACTTATTATAAAGAGTCTTGGTAATAAACACTTATTCTAAATTGTGTAGAAAGAATATAAAATTACGAGAACATTAAATTAAATGATAAATTACAGGAACCTATAGCCATTATTCTATTTAAATCGTTTCAAAAACTTGTAATACGTATACCTTATAACATTGACTAATCTCAAACTAAACTCTCTGCTATGACAGCACTAGAGAACACCAGTAGTACTTTGGATGCTAATTAATTATTTTATATTTCAATAACACAAATTCAAACACAATTTTAGAGATATATATAATAATAATTAATTATAGAACACACACACACACACACACACACACACATAAACATCTATTCTTTTATTTATTTGAATCTAATATATATGGATATATATATATGTATTCTTAAATAGGAGGTTTCATAAAAATACCTATGATACAAAATAAAATCGCTCGTTCGGTTCGTCGGTTTCTTAGCCGTCTGTTACAGAGATAAAGCTATATTTTCAGGACTGTAATCAAAGTAAGAGCGCTTTTTATTATATCTTTAATACTGAAAACCAGCTTCATGACTCATTTTAAATGAAAAAATACCTTATAAATTATCTAGTTTTAATTTAAAGCATTTTGTAGACAATATTTTTCTTTCTTGGAAAAGTGCCATAGTATTAGTTCAACACCTGGGCGGTAGACGGCGCTAGCAGATAAATGCCGGTAATTACATTTGTTACCTCCTAAACAGTGCCGTGAGCCTGGTGCCGGAAATTGTTTGGAGATATTTATTTCGCTTATAAAGGGTACTTTTTATGCTGAAAACGGCTGGGATTTTCGAAAATATTGCTTCGTTGTCTTTTTTCCTAAACTACTGTTATGAAATATTTTACAAACCTGTTTTGAACTAATAAACACAGAACATAAATTAACTTCCTAACTAATACCTACTAATAATGTTAAACTTCATAATGTTAAATCACAATTTCCTGTTTTTTTTTTATCATAAAGACTACTTACAAACCAAATATCTAATATACCAAATAACATTCAAAACGAATTCTCCTGCTATCCACATAGAAAGAAATCAGGTGAAAAACACAAAACAAATAACCAACACACAAAAAAATGAAATCTGAAACATTGTTTTTACATTCTGTTTCATATCTGTGCGGGAAGTAGCCCCACCTGAAGCAGATAAACGCCTTTAATTACCCGTGTTCCACGTACCTCCTCCCCTTCTGATGCCGTCCTCTGCTGGAGGTAGCCTCCCAGCCTCCGCGTCGCTTCGTTAGCACGGATAACGACAAAGATTGCATTACAAAGACCACAGAGTAGGTAACGCATGTCGTAGAGGCGTTAAACAGTGAAAGGCATAATCTTAAGGTAGATACGAGTATTTCGCTTCAAGACCGGACTAGTCGAAGAACAAACCTCTTGTATCGTTTCAGAGAAATCAGAAACCATTAAAATTAAAAACTGCTTGTTCCATACTCTACTGCCATGCGAGTGTTCTTATTATTTTGTACATTTATTCTTCTCTGACACTAACCTATCCCGATTTCTCCATTTGGTTATGGGGGCCTCTAGATAACGAATTTATAAGGATAGTCTAAAAATTTACATCATCATTTTACGAAAACTAAAAAAGGTAACAGCAAAAAGTTAATTTCTCAATTAAAGATGTCTGCCTCTGGTGACAGGTGGGCAAACATACAAAATATTGCTCTTATAAAGATATAAGCAAGTTTTCTGTGTACTAACACATAAAAAGTATATCCATCTATTTCACATCTGTTAAATAATCTTTGGTATCCCAAGTGTTTCTACTCGATAATTAGCGAGAACGCTTGAACCCTAAACCAGATAAGCTGTGCATTCCACGGTGGTGTCTTTTACATTTAATTTTAAATTTGTTGCCTCCGCGATAAGGACCAAAATTGCTTAAAAGAATAGCAAAATTAAGATGGTTATGATGAGATAGCATCGTTAATAAGTTATGCAGACGGTCATTTGACCTGTACAGTTGGATATGAAGTCTGCTTTGTATCGAATTAGGAGAGTTCCTATTATCAGGTGTTCTGATATTTTATGAAGTAACTTTATCAAAGTAGGAAGAGATTGTGGGAATATCTTGACCTTATCTGCGGTGGAGTTTATACATGTTTTAACATAGTTGAATACGGATAGTAATAGAGTCTTGAATGTTCTCTATTTGTTGAGCCTAAATTATAGTTAAAAGGTAGTGTATGATTTTCATTAATATGCTAACATTTTTTCTATATATTATAGGAAAAGAATTAGTTTTATTTTGATAGATGATATTGTGGTTGTTATTATTATAAGTTAGCTCATTTAGGCTGACTTGACTGAAGTGAAACCTCATAAAAAATCGATGTTTTTTATATATATCTTATATTAAGAAGATACCCCTGTACATTTTATGTGTACATATAAGACACGGTAACAAAACTGTATGGGCCAGTATCGCGACGTTCACGCGTCATTAGCCTCTTGTTACTCGACTCAGGGTATCTGTCGACAGTTCATACAACATTAAGTCTGTACAGAGTCATGTGTAAAGGAAAGGCAACCTCAGTGAGTGGTTTTCTTTAAAAAATATAGAAAGAAGAGTAAATATTGCGGATGGTTCAGATAGTAATGTATTAAAGCAGCTTTGATTTGATGATATTACACTGATTTTATATTGACGTTATTGTTCATACAGCAATCGACCCTGTTCGGGCTTTGAACTGGTGAATGTGTGTTAACCCACAGATCATGAAGAGCGTTTCATCACCTTAACCAAGATCTGAACAAAATCAGTGTGTTTATTGACGCACAATTATACCCTCTTATCTAGACATACAGCTGATTCAAGGGAAAGCATAAGACAACCGTTGCCATAAAGACTGCAATTAGACTATACTGCATGCAGACCTTAACCCTACAAGGACTTTTAAGTCTACATTCCAGTGAAATGCATGTATTTTTTATATTATTACACTTTTACAGCAAGACTTATATCAGATTCGCTCACACCGATCCCCCGGGACCCGTTAATGGCTTGTAATGATCGCTCCCGGCTATCGTGTTACATAATTTATCAGTTAATGGTCATTAATTATTATATATTTAGCCTTTGAGATACAGATTGTGTTAAAGCGTTAAATTACAAAATAATTATTTCGCGATGATCCTGCTTCCACTTACTGCATGATATTTTATAGCAAGATATTTAAGATAGATTGGAACATGACAGATTGTTCTTACAAGAACATCACATATCTGCTTTAGTTCGAACTGCCCAAGACGGTTTATGGCTTTAGACGCTGGGCTCACCCGTACTGTGATAAGAGTGACTACGATCTTTTAAACATTTTTGTCAATATCTTTGGGGATGTAGCATTTCGCCATGTGTATTTTGGGTATTAGTTTTCGATATTTCATTTGTCGAGAGCAAATGACGTCAGTCGTCATTTGCTCTCGACAAATGAAATAGTTTCAATAAATACAAAACACAATGTCAGTTTTCAAATTCTTCATTAGGGTTCCGTACCTAAAAAGGGGAAAAACCCTTATAGGATCACTTTGTTTTCCGTCTGTCTGTCCCTAACGCGTGGAGGTATCAAGATGAAATTCATTTCAAATACCCAGGTGTACATTTCCTTGGATCTGTGAAAAAATTAACACCTGAGCTAACGCAATCCAAAGATATAGCCGTTTGTGCTGCAAAATGAGGCCATATGTCACCCTAGCAGTAGCAGGCCTGGGTGACGGCGTGGACGCTGCGAAACATGCCCGCCCTGGGAGACAGTAGCGGGAACATTGGGGTTCCCACACAGGGGACTATCTACGAGTCGTAGCGTAGGTGGCCCGAGGTACGTCGGGGTTCCAGGGTTTTCCTTTCTAGGGTGCACCTGATTCCCCGGCATCTAGTACCCGAGACGGCGTGCGGTTTTAGTCGGTTCGAATCCAACATGCCACCAGGATGTGATATACGAGGGGATTTCGGCACAAAAAAAAAGGGTACTTCCCGTGAACTCAGAATCTTGAAATTTGGCATGATGCAACGTTTAGTACACATAATGAAATTTTTGAAAGCACTTATATACCTACAGGTTTTTACGGAACCCTCGGTGCGAGAGTTTGACTCGCACTTGGTCAGTTTTTTTACAAAATGGATTTATTTATTTCTTACTTACTATTCCAGTCAAATTAAACATAAAAAAGTTATCTCTGAAAGTGAAGTATAACGCAAAGTATAATTATTTTTTTCTTTTTTTAAGGGGTGCTTAGATAAGCTTATTTTTGAGTTGTCGTATCATGAGACCTTGAGACCTTTTTTGAGGGGGGGGGGAGGGAATGTCTAATTTGACTGGACTATACGTATTTTAAACGCTATGTACGACGTCCAGTGCACGGTTCTAGCGTGAGACTACATCTCCATACATCATTTTATATCCAACTTCATCAGCTGTAAATACAACCTATGTATTTAACGTCCCCAATATTATATCATAGAACTTTATTGCGTAAATATTCTTCGGAATTGGTTTTCTTTTACAGAACCTACAAAACATACCAAAATCGACAAAGAACGCGCGCCTACACCCATCATCTAAATAGGTACAGTCGTAAAATGAATTTTCCACAACATTCCTAAATGAGGAGCGAATGTTATGTGATCGAATCAAACCGCGGGGAGTTAGGGACGTGCGCCACGAGTGAACGAATGAATGAAGTGAATGAGGAAAACACATAACACGCCGTAATTACGCGTTTTGTTGTACGGAATTACTTTTTAGATGATCGGGGTTGGGGATGTGCGAACGATCTACATATTTTATTACAGGTATATTCTACAACAATTCATATGAAAAAAAAAATTTTTTTTTTTTAAGTGTAGCCCAAATATAAGCAATGTATGTATACATATCAACCTATGGATGTTTTCCCTAGGTAGTGCCATCTATTCCAGTCCTGGGTACTTCGCATCCAACCACCGCTAGCCACTTTCTTCAAATCATCGGTCTATCGTGCCGTAGAGTGTCTGCACTACGTATGCCTAATCACAGTCTCTACTCTAACACATTTCGGCTCCAGTGACCATCGGTTCGTCTGGAGTTATATACATTGACATCCAATCATAATCATTAATTTATCGTAGTGAGGCGAACGAGCCGATGTGTTGCCCCATGACATACTCGTATACAATGGAAGAATACAAGTGCGCAACGTTCAATGACTTCTTCCCCAAAATCAGCCAAGCACAGTCCACAAAATGTCAAAGCCCTCTCCTATCGCACGCCACTTTGATCAATTATGCGCTTCTCGCATGGACCAGCTCTTGCCAGCTGAGATGCAACGAAGACAATGCTTAACAATGATTTTCTGTAAAGTTGTTGTTACATTCTAGTCATGAAATAAATCTATTTAATCGCATCTCTGATATTATGAAAAGAAAAGTTACTGTTATTTGTGACTTGTATTTTTATCTACTCAGATTCCGTGTACCCGCTCACACCGCAGCCCCACCCCTCACCCGAGGCGCTTGCAGAGGAAATTGGAACAGAATACTCCTCTGATGTCGTTATAAAGGATCGTAAATTAAACACAATGCAATAAATATTTTTATTTTGTTCTTTTATTCTTGTTTTATGTTACGGAAAGGGAAGCAATCGAGGAAATAAAATGGCCTAATTAAGTGTCATAGAGGGATTGATATGGTTTTGTTTTATTGTCGTTTGAAGAGGGGTTTACTTTTGAGGTAAAAGGTTTTATGTACTTTTATTTGATGTTTCCGCCAATTGTGAATACTTGTGGTAGATATGTTTATTCGTATAACCTATTGAGCTATTATGGTAAAAAGGTCAAAGTTTTTATCGAATATTTATTTCTCAAAATTATTTATATAGTAAAACTAAAACATTCTGTTATTTTATTGTTATTACATCACATGTATATAATTCTCGTGTCACGTTGCTCACGATGAACTCCGAAACTATTAAACCGATTTTCACATTTTTTGATGTGTGTTTTACTGGCGTCTTAAGATAGGATTGTTAACTTCACGCTTAGTCTAATAGGGGCCAAACGTGATTGAAAAAAGACGCAGACGTCCGCATCTACGTCACCGGCTTTCAAAAGCTTTTTTTTTATTGTTTAATTGATGTTTGTTTTCTATTACGTAGTCCTAACGTTAAGTTATATTTTATAGCCTATAGCAGTTCGATCTCTCTCTCTAAATATTATTTAAGTCTGAGTCAGTAGTTTCTGAGATTAGTGCTTTCAGCCATAATTTTGTACTTTAGTTCTATGGTAGTCAAAAAAATAACTAATTATATTTTTCGCCTTTTTAAGTAAATACGTTCATTTCTTGAAGGTCATATTGGTCCGGGAATACCGCAACTGTTTCGATGTGCCTGTCAGATATGATAGTCAGAAAGGATGCCTTTTGTAATAGAAGACTAGACTAAAATACCTGTTGCTCCCAATTGTTTACAACCGGTCTTCTTTAGCATAAAAATACTCAGGCAGTTAAACGGCCCAGATTTCTATGGGATCATCCTCTTTAAACAGTATTATAAAATCTGTTCTTTTTAATGGACTTCAAACAAGGAGAAGGTTCTTGTTTAATATAATAATGAGTAATTATACTGGACCCGATAGTGTATCCATGTAACAGGTACTAATCAATATCTCGGCTATTGTTACAACCAGCTCTCCTAATAACTTTAAACAAAGGATCCTAAACGTTTTGCGTAAATCGGTTTACATTGAATTATATTATCGAAGTTATCGCCAAGCAGCCTCGGGTCGCATCTTTTGTTTGATATTATGCGATACACGGTGCTCGTGTTTGTGGAACAAACAGCTAACGTTATCCGGATCCGCACCTCATTGGAGCTTTACATACGAACAGTTGCTTCATCTAAACGATACAATAGGAATAGGACGCACTGTTCATACAGTATTCTAGCTAATTTTATATGAAACTGCTGCTTTTAAATTTTCTTTTTTTTTTTGCTCAAATTATCAGCTGTCTCGACTCTTCAGATTCTAACCAAACACGTCTCGAAACGTATATTATATTCTCTAAATAGTAATTTCATAAATTTATATTTCCTATTTCGTCCACTTTCCCAAAACGACAACAAATCCACAACGACCAGAAAGTCTATTTCCACTACATTCCTTTAACAACTATTACTGTAACTTCAATTCTCAAAACGTCCACCTCCCAAATAAGTTTACTTAAGTATAATAAGTTTAACTTTATGTTGATTTGTCCTTTCCACGATAAGAATTCTTGTGTTCAAAGTATATATAAACCAGTATATAATGAAATCAATATTTAATATCCAATATTTTGCGCATAGACAGCTTATTGCAAATAAGACCTTGTAGGTACTATTGTTGTTACTATGAAAACGTCTTTACATTTTACGATCCTTACTGAATGTCTATAAAGACTGTTTACCGCTTATTCAATCGGAAAGGTTCTGTGTGTGGATTAATTTATTGAGCGAAAACCTTGATACAACCAACTCAAACAAATCTTTTGAAATAATATATGCTTCAATAACAAATCGGAAGGAAAATATATATTTTAGATATGTGTAATATTTCTTAATTTAAGGTTTCAATTCTTCTGTGTGTTTTGTAAAATAATTTCTTTTAAAGTAGTATTTGAGACGTTTTATTATTATCGCTATTATTGCCAGGCTGTAAGCTGCAAGAAAAGCTTTTCAGTTATTCTTTTATCGGATGCTAGTTATGCACAGAAGAAAGAGGAGTAAACTTCTCCCTAATTATAGGAAGCAAGAGGTGAGGGGCTAAGTAGCTGATTGCTCCTATTTATTTTTTTAATTATTTTCCTGAAAAAATAATAATTCTAAGACTCAGAACGCTCTAAAGTTTCCAGAGACCATACAACTTTTCCAGTGGCAAGCAAACGAGAAAATAATACATTATTTATGAAACATCTAAAGTTTTTCGGGGACAAAATCGGAGGCACTTGATATGTCCAGTATGATAAACCAAATAAATGAGGGTAGCGCTGCCCATACACGTCCCGGGGTCAGCGCATAACAATATAAATATTGTGCCCCAGATTGAGCAGCTCGGACGGGCTCCGTAGCTCCGGTTCATAATTCTATAAAGGGTCTCGTCCATCAAGAGGCCGGGTGACGAAACCTTTCAGGGATATTTCGTTAGTTCCGATTCGATTTTCATTTTATGCAAAAGACGATCCAATTTCGGGCGGGGGACAGCGACGAGAGACCTTCAATCGGGATAATAGTATAGAAGAATGATCCAAATTGAATTCGTTTCGCGACGAATATCCCCGCCCCGCACCTCTGCTGGCTTAGACCCGCCGATCCGACAAATACCTCGATTTCGTCTTAAAGGGCTGCGATTCAGCGAAAATTTTCTTGCTCCGTTAGGTCCCTAGGATTTTTATTAAATTTCCCGGGATGCTCTTGTAAAGGGAAATCATAATGTGGGGCTACTAGGAAATACACGTTGTTACAGGGGTGTGTTAAGTCCGTTAAGTATATAAGCGAGTAATAATAATATGTTGTAAAGAGCAACAAGACTACACCGGTGTAAGCTGGCAAAGCCGTGATGTGAATACAGCTGGACATTTATAAAAACTAATACTCCTTGAATTTTGGTGCTCGCGTATCAATAAAGATACTTGTTGAAAATTAAGTTCCCCAAACGTTATCTACACTTAGCCAACCTTTGTCACATAATCCAAAATTAATTTCAAATAATACACAGACCTTAGAATACAATCTACGAAATACTTCAGTCACCAAAAAAGAAGAAACCGATGAAACATTCTGATGGGATGTGTTCTGCTAACTGACCTCATATTACAAGGTGAACAAACAGTAAACAGATCCAAGAAATGGCGGGTATCCGTCCCCTTGTCACTCGCTTACTTCGTTAGGGTCCCCTCCTTGTGTGAATATTTTATCAGTTTATATGTTAAATATTTGACGCATACTGCGTCTTAGTCGAGACAAAAAATCTTTTCATTTATTTTAAACAACTCAGGTACGTACGAAACATATTATTAGAAGCTATATTTGGCAAAAGCTTGGCGTCAAGTAATAACATGGTGCTGTTTGGAATAAAATTTTAAATGTGTCAGATAAAAAACCTGAGATAACTTGAACCTTCAATCATAATATAAATTATTATAGCCATTATATTAAATTATACTTTAGGTATGAAAATGGTGACCACCACTCTTGGATTCTGGTTGTACTTTTCATCAGGCAGAGTAGTTAATTTGGCAGTTTTTACTCTAATAACACTAGTTAACTACTTTTAAAAGTCAAGTTATAGAAGATCCAGAGCAAAATAAAGCAACATTTCAAAAGGACGGAGAAAGGGGTAGTTATATTTAAGTAGAGTAAATATTAATCATCAGGCCCAGTAACTGATGTTAATCCAAGAAAGAATGATAGGTTGAAGTCTATTGGACAAAGAGCGTAGAACAATTCAAGTAAGGATATGAGTAACATTTACAAAAAGCTAAAAGAATCAGTACAATCAGAATAAAATTAAAAAAAAGACTATACATGTCATGTTATCTACAATAGCCATTAGTTACAATAAACGTATTTAAAAGTACAAACAATGTACCATCTAGGTATAAAAATGTTCTATAATATATTACTTTGGATATTGCTATTTTGAAATAGCCATTCGTCTTCTAAACGCGAAAATTGATAATACCATTCACGCACATTAACTTCTCCGATGTCAATGTCATCTCCATCGATTAACAAGTTGGCAAGCGCATCGTAGATTGACATTAAACTGATAATCTCGTTAATAATAATTGGGGCGAGGCAGATTGCGTCAGAATTAGTTGCACTAAGCTGCTTACAGCCAATTTGGGCTCAAGCCGCAATCGCGATCGTATTACTGAAATGGGAAGAATTAATGCTCTGTAATAAGGGACCCTTACTTTAGATGTGTGTAAAAAATACATTGAGATTGTACCTGATCCTTTTCTAGATCAAGATGGCATATTTGGATCTAATACGGTATTGGCTGCTGACTCGTAACGATTGACTAAAACTAGTTTTTCTAGCTCTGATTGCTATAAAATTAAGATTGTTGAGTTACTCAGTTACTTAGAAAAACTTTAAAAATAATTTTAATACAATAACACAAATTTTTTCATACGTGCCATGCTCCGCCACAAATGTGCCGATTTGATCACTAACCAAACGGTGGTAATTCTTTAATTGACTTTCACTTTTTTCAGTTTGTTTCAGTGACGTTGCCTGAGCTCAAACTCATTCTCCCATATTGATTTTAAGGGGGGGGGGATTCAAATAGTCGCAGCGCATTTACAGCCTTTGAATTTAAGATCATTTCTTACCATAAAGTAACCGTAAGATCTTTTACTCTCCTATACCAAAAAATAAAACAATACCGACAAACAAGTAAATCTGCACCACAAATAATTACGTTGACCTTGTATTTCTTTAGTTTTTTCCCACCCTCTATCAGAATTAATAACACAACTTCCCTAGCTCATCAAATTTTTATGTCCTCATCAATAGAATCTAGAGATCATAGTGAATAATCTCCCTAGCTTGGATCACTTTTCCCTAATAAAGAGAATTCTTTACAAAAACGACCCTCCCTGTATTGTCACTCCTATGGGGTCGCTAACTTAAGAAAACGATGACGTAATGATGGATGCATTCTCATTTGATAATGCCGTCCCAAGTCCACTTGGTGACCAAAGTCTACAATGCATTAGTTCTGTAACTCGAACCAGTTGTTTGTTGACTTTAGTTGCTATAAAAGCTTTCTTACGCTAATGTAGTTTGAAAACTACTGCAATTTATCAAGGCATTATATTTGATTGCAGTGCATTTGATTTTTAAGGTTTTCTATCTTATTAAAAATTACAAGATTTATGCTAAGCAAACTTGTAAATAACTGTGAATACAAACCTAAGAATTTAATTATGTATTTACTTTATTTATTCAAAGTAAGTAACACAGAATAATATAAGTGAAAAAGTGGGCACTATTTTAAGCTTATTTTTTTTCAAATGCGTCTGTTACGTAAAAACGACCTGAGATGTAGATACCCCTACTTTTCAGTGACACAAAATTATTTATTATTAGTACATTAATTATGATTTGTCCAGTACAAGTAGCATTAGGTCACACAATTTATGTTACCTTACTTATATACATACAATAACATGCATGATCTTCTAATATATAATATCTGTTGTTCGTTTATCTCGCTAAAACTCGAGAACGGCTGGGCCTATCTAGTTCATTTTAGTTTTGAAATATTTATCGTAGTCCAGGGAAGGTTTTAATCGCGTTGATAATAAGCGATTACAGCCTCCCATGGACACCCGCTACACCACAAGCGTCACAAGTGCTTTGCCGGTCTATCATTAAAGTTTTAAGTTGAATTTAAGATAATCAAAGTTTTATAAGCTTTATATCAACTAACCGCTATCCACTGCTGAACGAAGGTCTCCCCCAAGGAGCGCCAACTATCCCGGTCTTATTGGATGATGTTATAAAATATGTATTTTATTATACATTTGAACATTGTGCTCAACTATAGTATAACTATTTACATCAAAACAGTTGGTTCAAGCATTTTACACAAATTTATGGCTCGCTGGGGGAAAGCCTCATAATTTATCCGTCAAAGATAACATCATGTAGTTGCGTATAAATATTGCTATTTGTTTATTTAATGTTGTCTTTCCTAAGAAGATGTTTTAACCGATACGACATCAAAAACAGCTAATATATCAATGCATGATATTTTTAGCATTTGTAAATTCAATAAATTTATTACACTCAGGGTTAGTCTTGTATAAATGTAACCGAAACATTCTATGCCATGGGTTGGAATATTTGAATATGGAAAATGTAGCCTTAATCTTTTGTTACATGTAACATATATATTTTTTTTTGCAATAAATATTTCGCACATCTAACACACTACGCCAACTAGTCCCAAGCTAAGCAGAGCTTGTGTTATAGGTACTAGACAACTGATATAAATACATATATACTTTTTTTTGTAAATACATACATATTATACGTAGAAAACACCCAAACTCCGAAACAAATATTTGTAGATTACACAAACATTTTGGTCCGACCCAGGATTTGAACCCGAGACCTCAAGCACAGCAGTCGCATTCACTACCACTGCACCACCGAGGCAGTCTATTAACTACACAAAAGGAATGCTTACTCGTACATTGTTATTGCAACACTAAGGCCAAATAATATTTTTATGACCTTATTTTAAAACCATAATGTTTTACATACAAACATAGACAGACCGCCAAAAATATTACCCTTCATTTTGGCTTTGCCGTAGTCAGACATAATAGATACCAAGAAGCATGTACATTTTATATTCTCCAAGCGAACAAAACACCTTCAGAACAAATTCTATTCTAAAAGTTAGTTTCATAACATGAGAGCTTTTCTAAGAGGCAATATAAGCAAATAGGGGTCACGGATGAAAGAAAAATATTAAAATAGTAAAAAACATATGAAACTTAGAAAGTAGGTGGAGCTCGTTACGGCGAATAAACTTTTGTTCAGTGTGTTATAACATTAGATGGGGAGAATAAAGCCGTGAGAGTGATGCTACGAGTATCACGCGCATATACTGAGTAGAATAGACATAAATATATATTCTAATGTTAGCTATGTTGCATATGCAGTATAGAAACGTACATCTTTTGTTAAAAAGACTTAGATAAGATTCACTTGTTTGTGTTTCTTAAGCTTATAACTAAATTACTGTGTGAAATCGAGATACTAAAATTAGAAGATACTAAAATTAGAAGATGTACAAATTTTTTAAGTGTGTTTGTATACATGTGTCTGGTTTATGTGTGTCTGTCCGTGGAATCGAAGCTCTTATAGGGCTACATATTTTGATGGTATGAGATAGTGTCAGTACACCCGCACGCAATTGTGGTCATTGTTATGAAATACGAATATTTTTAATTCATACAACGGCGAAAACTAACAAATCATATTTACTTAAGACATACATACGTCGCGGGCAGGGCCGTTGATTTTGTAGCTGCTTGCCGCACGTGCGACGACGGTGCAACCAAAGTGACCGTATCTAAGCAAATGGACTATTATACCATACCATATAGGTACTGCAATAAAAGCAAATTAAATATCAAAGAAAATACCAACTTCAGGAACTGGACCAAATTAAAATGGGACCATACGAGAAGCACTAGCTTCAAATAGAAAAAGATTCATCAAAATTGGTTCACCCAGTCGAAAGTTCTGAATTGAGAACCTCCTCCTTTTTTGAGTTGATTAAAAAAGGATTTTGCGTTTGGAAAGTAGTAAAGCTCGAGGAGATTTGGACGCAGTATCCTCACTCACTTGGCAAAAGGCAACATATAAACTACTTAACTTTGTTTTTTTGTGGGGTAATTAAAAAAAAAAGATTGTAGATCAAATAATCAATAAGCTAAAGTTAAAAAACGTTATCACATAATAAAATCTAATCATGAAAGAAATATCAATAACATGTGTTTCATTCTGAGTTCGGAAAAAATAAATACTTGAATATTAAAAACGACGAATGTTATACGCTTGTGTTCACTTCAATGGCTCAGATGGTCGAATTAAATTGGACGGCGGAACTAGCATAAAAAACCGTGTCTGTACACCATTCTTTTCTAATTGATTTTTCAATTCCTTGATTCAATTTTCGCCAATGAAAAGTATAGTAACCAAACACCACCATCAATCTTTCATCAAAAAATTTAATGAAATTTAGTATTGCATATAGTTTTGAGGACGATAATCTTCTAGGATTCATTTTTAGAATACTAAACAAAAAAAAACACAAAGCAGTCATAAGCACTGCCGACAGAAGTGAAAACTCATAACTATAAACAAACGGTTGTTTTAACTTACCTGAAATGAACACCTACGCTTTTTTTAATAGTGTGCAATAAAAAGAACTAAAAATTATTATGATTGTAAGTAGTAAATGGAAGTAAAGCTTTGATACTCCAAAAGATGTCGCTGTTTTCAAAAAAATTGTAAACAATCTTTTTGATTTACAAAAGGTTTTGTGTAAGTAGAAAATCGTTATTTTAATTTATTGTAAATCACTTTAAGATACTGAAATATTAACTCTAAGTATATAAAATCATATTGAGAAAGGACCACTATCTGGAAAAACGAATGCTACCAAAGTTTATCGGTAGATGGCGCTGTTAACAATAAACATCCGTCTAACGAATTTTTTCGATCAGTACACGTGACCTGAGGCGAGTTTATGGTCACGTGACCTGACGCCCTGACGCGAGTTTATACATTTTAGTTTAGTTTACCCATTCCAAAAAGTACACAGCGCCGCTAAAGAAGTTTTCACTTCAAAAACCAATAAAAATAGTACAGAATCCAGCAATAGATAATAATAGTTTTATTTCGTAGGTTATTATCATTTATATAGATTCGATATCTACATTTATATATATTCCGAGAAACTAACTTAGTACTAATATAATGATGTTTCATCACTTACCTTGTTTACGTACATTAAATAGAAACTCATAATATTTATCTTATATTACTTTTTTCTCCTATATTCTAAGGATTACTTCAAAAAAATATCATACTTTATTCATATGCCTTTCTTGTAATATATACCTGAGTACTATTTTAAGCTTATCTAAGCTCATGATGAAATATATTTCTTGGTTAAATTAGTGCCAAACAAAACATCACCGCCTCTAGGAAAACGGCTTTTAAACTGCTACATAAGAATATTTTTAAGATTGTACTATTAATATTTACCACACACAAGTAAAAGTTTGAAAAACTATAACCCAACTTTCCCAAAACTTTTCCTAAAATATATAGAACCTGTGTCACCCGGACCATTATTATGAATCTATTAGTTTAGTAATTATGTCGCTTAGAAACAAAGAAAGATAGTTTCTTTACATTACACTGGATTAAAAAGAAAGTATCGCATCATTTTATCAGTTTCTGATTGGGGGCGCGGTGGCGCTTAGAGTTGCTTAAGTTGAACATACATAGCGCAAAAAAAATGTTTCAACATGTTCGATCAAAAATTTGAGTTACACCGTTACTTAGGGATATAAATCCTAGTATATGTTAGAAAAAGTTATTACAAGAACTACATACTTATAAATTATAAGTAATGAAACTCATGGTTCTTTGTATAATAAAAAATCTTTAAAAATAAAAAGTATTAATCGTCTGCCTAGGTGGCGCAGTGGTACCGTAAGTGACTGCTGTGCTTGTTTGGTCTCGGGATCGATTTTCCGGTCGGATCAAATGTTTATAAATATATTATCATCTACAATTATTTGTTTCGGAGTGTGGGTGTTTAATATATGTGTAAATACAAAAAAAAAGTATATGTATTTATATCAGTTGCTACTACTGGGTACTAACCCATTGTACAAGATCTGCTCAGTTTAGGACTAGACGGCGTTGTGAATTAGATGTCTATAATACTATTATTACATTATAGTTAATCGGTGATAATAAAATATCAAGTGACTACAATTATGTAAGACTCTCAGCTAGTTGCAATATTTTAATACAAATCCAACCCTCCCTTAGATATTACTAATAGTCAATTGCCGCTATTGTCGACATAATGGAGTGGTGAGCCGAAACAAAGCTTCAGTTTGCAAACGGATTGTTATATTGTCCAGCTCGTCGCAGTGAGCATATCCGACACGAGTGCATGATTGCACTCTGTGCGGCGGCCGCTTTCCCTCTCTGAGCATCGGATTTTCAAATAAAATATAGATATTTTTGATTTTGCGCATTGAGGGGAGGATTTACAGGATGCCAGCTGCTCTGTTAATTTTTCTTATTTTTTTTGTTTTAATCCTTTTGAGCGAACTGAATTGAAAGCTTTTAGTAATTTCGATTGGAAAAATTTCTAAACGATAGAAGAACTTGGAAGTTGAATTTCTAGTTCAACTTCGTGAAGGAGGTTTTTTTTTTTTAAACTGAGAGTTTAAAATGATATAAGAATGATACTAAGTAGAAAGTATTTCAACATTTGAAAACGCACTACACAAATACAATAGGTTATCATAAAGCGAATTACAATAACTAATAACGCAACTGAATCTAATTTTAGTGATATATAAACTAAACTGAAATTTAGTGATATTACTACAAATAGAAAAATCGGACGTAAAAAGTCTCAGGTAATTTCATATGAAGACGTTTCGATTTACAGAGCCTGAAACTGAGGACCAGTGATCATTCAAAGGTAAATTTCACTTCACATTTTCAGCGGATCGGATTTGACTTGTTTATGAGTTTCACTAAAATATCTGGCGTATCTACGGAAACGTGCAGTAAATTGTTGAGAAGTAATCTTAGTTTAAAATGTAAATAAAGTTTATAATTATATATTATATTATAAAGAATAGCAAAAAAAAGACAAAAGTTTTTAAAATAACATTCTGAAGTGTTGATTAAATCTTAAGTTGATGATCTCGAGATTAGAACCTACTCTGTGTCTTCTTACTCTGTGAACTACAATCTATTTTTGCAACATAGAATAAAAACTTTCTAATAAAATAGAGAATATTGTCTTTAGAAAAGTGAACAAAACATATTACTTATAACTTTGTGCAACTAATACAAGTCAGCCGTTATCTGAAACACAATATTTATGTTATTTGCCGCTCCATCGGTTGCGACGCGTTGTCGACTTTCCTCAAAAGCGACTCAAATTGTTCGTAAACCAATTCACTGATGTCATATATGTATACATATATGGATATATATTTTTGCTAGAGGGGAACTCGCTTGTGTTCTCGCGAATAGATTAAATTTAAGAAAATTTTGATTTCATTTCTTTCTCTAGAAGCTAGAGAAATCAAAACGTCAATAGAAATTAATTTAAATAATTACACATAATTATATACTAGCGGCATTATTCATAAACTTAATTTGACTGGAGAAATGATGCTCGCTTATGTTCAACTTTCAACTTACAGCCTTAAAATAACCTTAGTTTTACTAAATAACCATTATCTTAGTTTAAAATAACATAAAACGGTTTGCTTAAAAAAAAACAAAATACTTAAAGTGAAATACTTTGAATAGATAGTAGAAATTTTGAATCTAACTTTAAAGTCATCGCTAAACTGGTTTACGAGAATAATTTATTTCTATTGACGTTCAATGACGTTGTACATGCCTGTCAAACACTTTTCTGTATCTATATGTATGTACAGAGGAAAATGTTTCCAATGTAATGTTATGCCATTTTTAAATTTCAACTAAAATAGCCAGTTTGTTGTATTCAAACAACACAAAATTAAGTGACAATATAACACATATAAAGAGTATTTACATTCATATGTATATTTAACATAAAAGCAATCTAAAGTTCTCAATCCATAGCAATCCGGATATGGATAACGTTCAAAAGATTGTCAGGGATCTGTCTTACTCACACGAGATTAGTGGTATCAAGATCGGCAGCAAATCAGCGATCCTTCAAGATTACCGATCTACTAATTACAGTAATTTGTCTATACGCTTGACGTAATCGCCTACTGCCTGTCTAGGAAAAGATAATAGATATGATCTCATTCTCTTATTTACTTACGTACGTCCGGAATAGTAGAGGGTTGTTTAATATGTACAGCATTTGCATGTAAATATTAAGTAAGGAGGGGAAACAACTAGTCTCCCTCGGTTTTTCAGCTTTTACAATAACAACAATTGCCAAGGATCACAAATTCTCAACAAAAGGAACGGTAAGCTGGATTTTCTTGTCATTTCCTTACAAACTTAATTCTTGTATCTAAGGAGCAAAGGCGATCTGCATTAGTGAATGACTTCATATTATTTAACAGTAATTACTTAGTAACTAACATTTCTTAATAAAACAGGAAATCAATTGAATAGTTAATTTTCCAAGAACAAGAATCATTTTATTATTCCTCAAAATATATTAAGTGTACAATGACAATTATCAATCATGTTATAGAATTTATTCTGTCATGTTCTAAATACTAAAGTATACTTTGTATTCACACAAGCGACTTGACTCAAAACTGTCAATTTATCTGCATGCTAAGTGTGTTACTGTGCCTCTAGATCTTTGGAGTCCAATTATGAATTCTCAATGTTCAATATTATATCACCATCATACAGAAAACATAACACCGATAACCTTCGAATTCTGAGGACAGGATACCATATTTCTGCAGAGTAATTAATGATACTACTGAATAAGTTTATGCAGTCAATGATTAAGACATATCACGTTGGCTTACTAAATAAAAAAACATACAAGAAGATTAATATTCCAAACAAAATAACAAGGTTAACAGACAAAAACCTCATCCGTTGTAATTTACCAACATCGCATCAAAATAAAACGTCCAACATTCATTGTCAAATTATTTCGTAGCGTTACAGATCCCTGTAGGGTAATTGTGAACAATGTTCTCTCGGATGTGAAATCCCATTATCTCCACGTGTTTCGCTACTCCTCGTTTCAGAGACAGGGTAAGCAGAAAACTAAAGGCAGCTATCATATCCTGGCTTTTGAACTTGATTTAATTATCTTCATACATTAATTATTACATAAATCTTCATCGATAACTAGGAACTGATAAGATCAGTACTTACGGTAAGATGAATGGTCTCAATTTACAAGAATACAATATACATGAAAATAGTATGATTACAATATGCTTCTAGTTTCATAATATTCTAAAGCTTTTTGTCAGTTTGTCTAGTTCTAATCTAGTAAATTTTAATACTTTGTTTTACAACCGTGTTCCCAAATAAGCGTAGCCACGTAGTGTTTGTTAAAATTGGCTTTGAATAGATAGTACAATTACTGTACAGCTACCAGCCACTATAGTTGGTTATTTAGTATTTTCAATACACATAATGCAGACAATAATTGTGATATTTTGCCGAATTTTGCTAATGACATTTATACTGCCGCTGTATAGAATGTTATGGATTCAATATTGTTCAATACTATTTGAAAGTACTTATAAAATTTAATAAATATACACTTTCTTAAACATTTTGCAAACATCTTACAAACAGATGTTCGCAGTATAAAATAATAGTATATAAAAGAAAAAAGACTTATAGATTCATTATCCTGCTAAAGCGTTCGTACGTGTTTGTTTATACGTCATATCTGTTGGTTTTCTCTGTGTTTTTTCAAAGGAATAATAAGAGGGTTCTGTATGATAAATGGATATCAGGCCAGGGTGACGTCAACCACATGAACGAAATAAATATTCTGTGTACCTAAAATCAACTCGGACATCTTCGCGAGTAAATATTAATGCGTTACTTATGGTTCCTAGAATTTCAATATAATGTTACACGTAACTATACTTTTGATGTAGATTCCAGTTGAGAATATAAACAAAAAATATCTATGGATTTGAGATTTTTTGTAAGTCATTGCTGAAACAAAAATAACATACAGAAATTAAAAATGCAACTTCCTTAGAATATTGAATAAATTCAGGAAATCTAACACACAACGCCATCTAGTCCCAAAGCAGAGCTTGTATTATGGGTACAAGACAACTGATATATAAATAATTATATACTTTTTTTTGTATATATAAAAGTATTATACTCGTACATAGAAAACACGCAAACTCCGAAACAAATATTTGCAGATCATACAAACATTTGGTCCCCGGTCCGACCTGGGAATTGAACCCGAGACCTTAGACCAAGCTTAGCAGTCGCATATGCTACCACTACGCCACCGAGGCAGAATATAGATAATTAATTAATTTAAAGGACTATATCCAGCAGTGGACCACGATAGGCTGATGATGAATAAGAAAAAACTAAATTTTTACCAATTTTGTTATTTTTTACCAAAAACCAGCTGATCATCGCAAATAGATTTACTTTTCGAAACATTGTCAAGTACATTTTAAAATAAACTTTCATTTCTGAAATATTATATCACCAAAAGTTTCAGCTTATGCTACAATTCGGCATGTTCTAAACTAGATATGTTAAAAATATATTTTTATTTTGTTTCTAAAGTCTCAACTTAAAATTAATCGCATTTGGGGATTGGGGGCTGCTCTCCTTAATGCATATAATGCTTGCTGTCGTCTTTTGGCCACACAGAGCGCAGAAACGATTAGAATTCAGAAAATTGTATACCGTTGGGAACACCAAAGGCAAGAGACCGTGCGACCATTCACCAACAACAACCGACATAGCATAAGATTTAAAATCCTCCAAATTCTACACTGTCTATAAACGACACGTTGGACAAAAACCGGTGGAATCAGAGAAATTGCTGAAAAATGCAACCCTAACATTAGCGAACTAGACATAAGGTACCGATCCCAGAGAGTCCTTAAGACAATCTTAGTCAAGTCCTCAAGACATCTACTATAAGAATAGCTAGGGCTTTACTTCAGTGTCTATTCTTTTTCATTTGATTTATTTTATGAATACTTCTTATCGTTATTTCACGCTGAGTAAAAATAACTCACAAACAGAATTTCTGCTTCAAATTTTATGCGTCAATCTGTCATCGGCCGATCTTGACATATTTAATCTTATAACGAAATATTGAAATCAATTATTTTTAAAAGATGCCAGCAATTTCGTTATCGGCACAAAACCACCGTATTTTGACATTACACATTCATAAAATTTGAAATTCAAATTACATTTTTCACAATTTCTGACATTCGAAAACTTTACCGTTGTGGTTACGTCTTCAAATTTATGAGTTTTGGTAGTCTATGCTACGTTATTAAATGTTAAATGCAGCTTTTCTCTCATTTTCAGACGGCTAAAAAAGTGATTAAAATTATATCTCGAAACCATGAAAAATTGTCAACGAAAATCTTCAAACGAAATTCCAAAGTAATTTACATAAAGTACGATTAATTTAACTTTGTAATAAGATGATGGAAAAAGTACTGGAAAAAGGATTTTGATGGAACAAAATATTGTCAAGTTAACTGGATACTAAAATGGTGTTGAAATGCCTAACTATAGCAAAAATATTACTTAGTAGAATATTTCTCGACTTAATCACGTAAACTAATAAATAAAATTAAAGAGATTTCCTCAATATTTTTAAGACTAATTTACTGATACCTTGAAGATAAACAGGAACATCACTACTTTTCTGTAATGAATTTATTCTGCAAAGAAAAACCAGAAAAATATTTAATTCTCTGTCAATATAGTTAGTGTATTAATATTGATTCAATTTCTTCTGTTGTTATGCCTACAGCTTCTTATTTAAGCCGCAGACGTGCTAATGGACACTAGTATCAGACATTTTAAAAACATGAAACCCTCGAAGCAAAGTATTAACATTCATAAAATATAATACAAACAGCTTTATTTTTAAAGAATTATTTTACCTTTGGCCTTTAAGCAGCTTCGTGAAGATAGTAGCAAAATATAGTTATTTAGAAACCCTATCAGATGGGTAGCTGTACGGGTAGCGATAATTTAAAAATAATGGCTCTTCAAGTAAATTTATAAACAGTTCTGAATGGACACGGTTTGAAAATATTACACCTCTTTGTTAAACCATTCTTTTGTATTGCGCAAAATATGATCTAAATTGGATCAGTAGTATATGGTATTTACAACAATATAATAAAATGGTTCTATGTTGAACGTGCTTTGTAAAAGAACGCTAACGTCTTTGTGGTTGAAAACATTAGAATAAAACTTTTCGTGAGTGGAGTACGTATTTTATTACATGAACAGAATGATTTGTAACTATACGTTTGAAAGAAGTATGTGAAAATGTATATCCTGGAAGTTTATAAATAGAAGAAGTACTGACAGAAAAGATAAAGGTTTTGAATAAAGTGTTTCAACTTCAACTTTTGATTAATGGCTTTGCAGTGTAACCACAATTTCGCCAATATCATGCATAAGAAAAGTGTGAAATATTCCTTTTTTCAGAACCAGTATAATAAATTTTATGTTGACCTATCATCATTTAGAAAGTCTATTCAAGTTGAGTTCAAGGTTTACTGTAATTGTTTTGTGTACGTCTATTTCGTTGTATTGCATGTAGGAAGTCTTCACACTCATTAAAGATCTTGCGAGGATAGTCAGAAAACAGGTGTCACCAAGTATAGTCGTTTTGAGAATATTGCACATTACAGTTACAATCCAGTCAAGTACAGAAATATTATGGCAACTCATATAGTTATTAAGAATAATGCAGTTATTATGGTTTTATACCAATTTGAATTTGTGTATAAAATATTTATTTATTTATTATTATATCAGTTAGGCACTTAAAACGTTTTAGAAAAATTTTTATACCAGTACCACAACATTTGTACTGAATAAAATGAAACTGCGAACTCTGAAACGATGATGTTGATTTAGAAATTAGTAAATAATGATTAATTATTAACCATCGTACCTTTTTATCTTATATTTTATTGCTCATAGTTATGCGATGATTTGACTGGCTACTATTTACGATAATTTATTTGAAAGCTGTATTTCATTAAAAGCAAGTAATTCGGAACTATGTCAATGAGATAAAAAGTATGTCATAAGCTATTATGTTCACATTTCTGAATTTTTACAAACATTATTATTTTTTTAATTTAACCGATCCGTGATGCGGTGATATTGGCAATATCCGGCACTTTGTGTTTCAAGTCGACGGTATCTAGGATAATATCCCGCGGGGCACGCCCTAAACAGATCATACAAATGGTACAAATCGTGTTTACGAAACACCGGAGGCTTCTTAAACTGAATTTATTTGTGTAATATTCGCCTCTATCAAGATATTACTCAGAATATATCTTAGTAATTGTTATCTTAAAAACTGACATTGTCAGAATTACAGTATTTCATTAGATGCTAGTTGGTCTAGTTGTTAGCGTATGCGACTGCATTCTAGTGATTCACGGTTTGGGCTAAAGGGAGGTATCGAGATTTCTTATTATACCCGTAGAGTTGGTCAATAACAGCCCAAACTTTGGAAGTTAAAATCTTAACCTTCAGACCTCGGAATGTACGTGTTGATCCTCATCCCTTCGTCTTGTGGGTTTGAAGAAATATATTTGTTTATTGATTATGGTCAAAATGGGGTATGTACTCGTAACACACCTCTTTGTTATTAAACATCACTATTATATTGATCATTCTACGATCAAATACTAGATTTGTAATAAAATGACCAATAATCGCATTTGTCAATAATAATATTAAGTATAATGAGTATTATTTATCGAGAAAAAGTATCTTGAAAGATTGTTGCATAGTTTACAAGTTCCGACCGCTACCATAGTCACTTATCATCTATCTGACAATACACTCTAATGTTGTAGGGATAAAAAAGTGATTATGTTTCATAATACTTAATTCATTTAAAAACCATAATATATACTCGTACATTCTTGAGAACTCACATAGATTAAAGTTCACATGTTCACATGAGGACATTTTATTTCTAAATCTCATAAAAAATATCAACTTCAAGCTATTTCGTAGGAAATTTTGCTATTAATCTACTAATTAGTATTAGTTCTTAGTGTTACATATTAGGGTTCGATGGATTTAAAAAAAAGCCTTGTGTCGTGTAAAAAAGATTTTATTAAAAACACTCTTAAAATCATAATAATATATATAGATATAGAATAACAATCTTAAGTGTTGCCGGGGCCCTATTGCTCAAATTGAACTGAATTGCGTCCCGCCAAACGTTCTATTTATACCCATATTATCATTAGTACATTCTAGTATCTACTCGTAGGTACCTACAAGGTCGTTCACGGTACATAGCGCTGGAAATAACTGCGTGACAGTCAATCGATATTCAACGCTATGTTTGTCGTTGTAAGGTCCATTATTCTGTTCATCAAGGAACAACGAGAACTTTCCGATTTGAAGTGTGTGTTGTGTGAGTGTAGATGTCTCGATCGTTGATCGATTCTTTCTTCGTAACATTAGTATTTATACTTAAACTAGCAAACCCGGCGAACTCCGTTTCGCCACCAGATGGCTTCGTTTTATGTAACATTTCGTTAGGTGATTAAAAGATGAAGAAAAATTTTTTTTTTGTTTTATATTTGAAAAGGAAAAATTTGATTTCATTTCACAACAGTAATGAATTCATTTCGATTACAAAAATGAAGTGTTACTTGAACTTCTCTAAGTAAATGAAAGTGAATACAAAGTAAATACTGAATCGAAGCGTTATACGTGTCCGCAAATTATCCGTTTCATTGAAGTGCTCTTTGGTAAACCACATTTTTTTATTTTTTGGTCTGACGTTAACACAAACAAAGCGGATGGTTTCCCAACTCGTGAACACGCAACGTATAACTGCACATGTGAAAAACAATGATTTTCTAAATTTATCCCGCAAACACTAAGTGATTGGCCTTGCGACTTGTTAATTGTCATTGCGAACGCAAGGCGAACTGGAAATTGCAATCGTTTGAAGTCAAACGGAAGATCAGTCGGAATCATTGGTATTCGAGGAATACATACATTTTCACCTGCGTACTTTCCGTTAATAATGGTTGCCTCAATCAAATTCGGCATAAGTCTTTTTACCGAAAGTCGAGTACCGTTGCAAAGTCGTGGTGGATTCAAATTACGCAATATCATAATAACTGTACCAACTTTGAGTTGCAAGTTATGCGGTGGAAAGCCTGGTAACACCAGAGAGTTCAAAAACTCCGTTGGATAATTTACTACATCATCGGGATTTGTTATGGAATCAACGGATTTGTATGTCACCAAATCGCCAGCAATTTTTGATTGAATGCTGAAATTCAGTGCGTGTACATCATTATTCTTTGCGGCAAGAATTGCTCGTTGACTTAACCTAGCATAATTCTGATAATTCTCACTAATGTTTGGGAAAACATTTTCAATAAGAGCTAATTGAGAGTCTACAAATCGGCAAAAGTCGTTGGTAAGAGTAATTAATCCAGATGTCGCATCAACTGGGACTTTTCCTAACAATTGTTTGGAAAGTTGTGCAGCACTTTGATCATTTTGAATTTGAACTCTCATATTAGTGGTTAGCGATAATGTTTTTACGTTATTCCATAAAGGTGATGCCTTCAGGCAAGCATTCAATTCATCTGCAGGCGTTCCACGGGGAATTACTGGCAACGTCTGCCTGAAATCGCCTGCCAACAATATCATCAAGCCACCAAAGATGTTGTTATTTCGCCGAAGATCCTTCAGTGTGAAGTTAAGTGCTTCAAGTGATTTCTTATGTGCCATTGTGCACTCATCCTAAACAATGAGCTTGCATTGCATCAACAATTTTCCCATTGCACTGGATCGGGAAATATTGCATGTTGGAGTATCAATTGTGTTTAAATTGAGATGCAACTTAAGCGCAGAATGTGCAGTACGACCGCCATCTAGAAGTGTGGCCGCAATTCCAGATGATGCTAACGCCAAAGCTATGTCACATCTTGATCGAATAGTGGCCAAAATCAATGAAATGACAAATGTTTTCCCTGTTCCTCCAGGTGCGTCTGCGTCCAGGAAGAATAGACCACCAGTATTATTGTCCACCGCTTGCATTAATGTTTCGTATACTTGTTTTTGCTGTTCATTCAGTAACGGCACATTATTTCGAACTTCATTGCGCTTAGATTTTTATTCGCTGATACGCCTGAAAATGCAAAATTAAATAAATTGTTAATGGAAACCAATAATAGCAATAATTAGTGTGTGAATATTGTACCTGTAATTGGATCGACCATCTTCAACGTGATGTCGTATCCGTCTTGCCCTTGCCAATAAATGATTGGATATTGTAACGCATCGTACAAACGATGTGTCTTGTTTACACGATGCATGATATTGCTTCTTCGCTGAACGACAATGTCTCATGATTTAGTTGGATCGCCAATAATAATTGCAGCAACATCATTAACGGTGGGTGTATTGAATCTTCGCACATGTTCACCTGTTGGGGTACAATCCGCTCTTATGACAAATTTGTGCGTATCCGATGGCATTCGTTCCAATGCTGTTTTAAACATATTAACCACAGCATTATTAGCGTGAAAAAATGCTTGCAACTGTTCAATAATTCGTCTCTTTAACTGTTGTGTTCCCTGTATATTGCACCGCACATTCAGCTGATCCACCATCGACGAAATGAAATATATTTGCAGAAATTGATGCGGTTCATCTGGTGTTGGCACCATTGAACCATGCAAATGATATATTTGTCCTTGTATCTGTAATTGCAAACAATCATTTGTTGAAGAATACGGTGTAACTTCTGATCGTGTGATGGTGTAGTGTGTGGTGTATATGTAGTTGTTATGTGTTGCAATTCATTGTGTTGGTGTGAGTGATTGGTTATGTGTGTTGTATCTTTTACCTTGCAAGTCGGCATGAAGCCGCCTTCTCGAATGATATTAGCTCCAAAGGAAGTCATGCGAAAGCAGTTATTGTATTCAAGGATGTGTTGAAGAAAATAGCTGAAATCGGGATCACTTCCATCGAACAATGGTTTCAGTGGCTGTGGTGGTGTAAGTAATGGATCCAGTTTGACTTTTTCACTTGCGCAGCACAATCCAGCCGTTTCTCTTTTGAACTTTAACGCATTGCAATATCGGCATATAGTCGTCATTGGTCCAATATCTAAATTTCATCATCACTGTAGTTCGCAGTGAGATCATATTGGAATGCCAAGCGATTGTATGATGCCAATGATCTTCGTGTGCTCACGCGTTGTCTCAATCGGGCATTTTCTCTTATTATATTTAGTCTTTCTTCGCTTAAGTTCTGTGAATACACTTGTTGCTGGCTTGCATGTCTTGTGCGGCGGCCGATGTTCGCACGTCGTCCTCTAGGCATTTTGGACTATGGACAGAGTGGTGAATTTAACCTCAAATGCACGATCCACATAATTTACACAGTTCAACTTACCACCTTAAAGACAAATGCCTGCTGTTGAAATTGAATAAAAATTTGCACAATACACGTGATTGATTTGATGATTTCCAATTGAAATGTTAGGAAACGAATAACTTATTTTTTTTACTTTTATTTCACAATTTCACAGTGAACACAATACTGGTTTGTCACATGAAATTAACTGAGCAGAGAACAATGAGTAGCTGTCAAACAATGTATCACGCACCGGCGCCATCTACTTAAAATATTGGTTTGTAGTACATGCTATGTATCAGAGATGGCGCTGTATGTGAAAAATGTTTTTCCCGCTTTTCTCTTAATTTTTTCCTGAATTTTCTTTGCTATAAACCTCACGGAGCCCGAGACCTTTCCAACGAATGCAAAACCGTGGAAATCGGTTCGTGCGTTCTGGAGTTATAACGTCAGGAAGGAAAACCCGACTTATTTTTATATAGTAGACATAAATATACTTTTATCGTTCCTAAATCCTTAACAGTTGCAATATAAAATAAATATTCGCCACAATATTAGATAGTACAGGGCATATTCGTACTTCCAATAGTCCATTAGTGTATCAGCCTGTATCGAAACTCGTCTGCGATCATAAATCATGAAGCTAGTACTAACGGTCCGCCATCCATTGCCGCCTCCCCATTGTGCGATACATCCTGTCTGCATATAAAAGTTTCAATGAATGCTCCACGTGATTTAGTAACTCGGTTCATGTCCGTTATTAATACATTTGCTGAATAGAATAGTCATAGGTTTAAATAATTATCTAAGGAATTTTCGATAAAGTGCAACTACTTCGTAATTTCCCATAAATCCCGTAGACGGTAGTGTAATTTTTTCTAACATTGCTTTTATTTTGGTTTTATAAAAAAACGTCACGTATGTGTGACGAGAGATAATTTTTAGACAAAAAATACATACATATGTGTTACAGTTTGAAATTATTATTATTTTATCGTTTGTAACACAAAAAAATGAAAGCACATTATTATATTTGAACCGATACGACCTTGAAACGATCTTTTGTAGAAGAAAAGCATATTGTCATTTCAAAGGCCGCCCTCACGCTTTTATGAAGTAATAGAAGTTCCTGAGCAACGGTTGTCACTGTACGTCTGCTTGTATCATGTATTTGATTTGTTTCTGTTCCTTGACTTCTAATTTACAATGCAAAGCATAAGCTTTGCATTGTAAGAAAGTAGCATATAAATGCTACTTTCTTTTCTGTACCCTTTTTAACAGATTACTAGATAAATTCCGTAAATAGTCAGGAGATTAAGTATGGGCACGGTTCCTATAGAGAAAATTTGAATACCCATTAATTGCGTATCTAAGCTAACATTTAATTAAATCGGACGTGTGCGAGAAGGGTGACCAGCCCCTTTAATGCAGCCATTTTTAATAAGCGACCTCTTGTACAAAGTGCCGGTTGATTACATAGATTTAAATTAATCAATTTTGAGTTGGCCCTGATTGTGAACGATTGCTTTGAAGTTGATTGGTCCATCATAACGTTAATTATCAAGAATTGATTTCGTTTTGCACATCACAAGAAATAAAATTATTATTTAGCTTATAAATTACTTTAAAGTCATAAAATTTTAATTATTTAACATTTGTTAGTAATTGTTTGTCTAAAACTGTAGTTTAAATGGTAGCATTAAGCGGCTTATATAAAGCAAACTCAAACGTGTTACCGCAGTCGGGACGTGGTAATTCGTTTTTAAAACTACGCTAGCTCGAAAAGCAAGAAGAACTCGGCGACAAGCGCACACAATAGTAGTAATAAGGTCTACTCCTAAATACTGAGCACCTATAGAATATATCTTTGAATTGTAGTATTTAATGGCAAAGATTCGAAATTCAGATAGGACCAATAAGCCAATATTATGGGAAGTTTACCACAATTCATAAAATAAAACGCACCCAAATCCGTTTAACCACTTCTGAGATTAACATGCAATAACACAGACGAACAGACAATTTAAAAAAACTGTAGTTTTGTTTTGTCTGTGAAATGGGTCTGTATCAAAAGATATAGACCCCTTTCATTAGCTTTTCTTCAATATCTTGTATATACTTACATTGACCTCTTACACTTTTATTATATGTACGAGTAATTAACACTTTATTATTAACAACTGTTTACATCGACCAGTAAAATCTGGTTCAAACGCCTATAAAGTTAGAGAAAAGTTACTTTTATTAATTGCATACATTCCAGAATATAACATCCAAAAAAACCGGCCAAGTGCGAGTCGGACCACGCATGTAGGGTTCCGTACCATTATTAAAAAAAAACACGTTTGTTGTATGGGGGCCTCCTTAAATAATAGTTTTATTTTTTAGTATTCGCTGTTATGGCGTAACAGAAATACATCATTTCTTAGAGTTTGAATTATCTAACTATCACGGTTCATAAGATACAGCCTGGTGACAGACGGACGGATAGACCGACAAACAGCAAAGTCTTAGTGATAGGGCCTCGTTTTACCCTTTGGATACAGAACCTTAAAAACACCAGTTTGTATTTCATACGTACAGCAAATATTCTAAAATACATTTCATATTTTCCAGACCTCTCCGCATACATTCAAAATGCCAAGTTATCCCACACTCAAAGTAATAACTAACAAACAGTATATTTTTGCTTGAGTGTTCTCCGTTTGCTTCTCAAACATGAGGCGGAGTCGATCAAATATGAGCGTTGTCGAAATATTCGCGCCATTTGCGCAAAGTGCATTAGATGAAAATGGAATCAGGAGAAATGCTACAGTGGAATCATATGCTACTATTTTCAGGCTCGAGGAAAAATTCGGAAATATTCAACAATATGTATATATTATATATTATATTATATAAGTGGATCATTTAGATTTCACTTTTATTTAAAAATAGAAAACAGTGTTTTATAATGCGTACGGTCGTGTAAATAAATGTGAGTCACCAAACTTCTATTATTTTAAAATCAGTTTTTGCTTTCCAATAATAACAATGTATTTTTTCTTTATAATCAAATTTATGTTGTAATCCATAATAATTAAATCTAACATAAAAAATAAATTTCACGTGCACAATATACTTTCCAAAACGATTAAATATTGTAGTTCTACATTGAATGTTACCTGCATTACAAGGAGGATTCAAAGGTGACAATTCACTTGTCTTAATAAATTTCCGGTGACCATGGACGACTTTAATAACTTTTGTTCAAGTGAATTATCTAGACGATATCAACTGACTATTTCTATAAACCAGTTTCAACAAGAGAACTCGATGGTCAGTCCAAACCAGAGACATCAAGAAAAGCAGATAAACTCCTTTTTCGGCAATATGATCATAAAATTACTCCGTTCCTGTAACTCACATTTACGCCTACACCCTAATTTATCTAAAATTGAGACTTTAACCACGTATTAACAAACATCATTCTTCACATGGTCGCTCTCAAGTGAGTATACAATGAGCTGAAGCGCTGAACAATTTATTCATTGCGCAGTACAGCGCTGGCGCGGCGTAGATTTATGACGCATGATATTCCGCGCTTTCTATGAAGCATCGATTTCTCGAGGCAAAGCCCACTGTAAATTGTCTATAGTGAATGGATGCTTTGATCAATGGAATTTGCGTGATATTTTATCATCAGTTGAACAATATATAATATGTATAAGACTACTGGTGGTACTACAATGGACATTGAAAATTTTATAATGATCAGTTGATCGTAATTACTAGTAGGATCGTTCATATGGTCACGCCTCCTTGGTAAACCTAATATCTTACTACCAAATTATGAATTGTAACCTTTTTTATTATTTAGTAAAGTAATGTTTTTCCTTTCTTCAATCGGCTAAACCATTGAAGCGAAAATTTAAATTTTATTCTACATTTTGTGCTCTTCAATGGCATATCTTCTCGCTTGGAATATTGATTACAGTGCTTAACACGGTTGAACAATCTGTCTCCACAAAATAGTACAACGATGACAAATGCCGAAGTATCATCTGTAGATTTCCGCGCGCACTTTCTTTTCAACAGGCATTTCCTTACTTGTGGACTAAGAGCTCAATGAATATTTAGTTAATTATATAAACAAATATCATACGTTTGAAAAAAAGTTTATAACATAAAATTATATTTTTAAAGATGATTACATGACAGACGATACGGTCTAATTAATTGATATAAAAAAAAAACTACTGCATTATGAATATATTCCATATTGTAGGGGACTTTAAAACGTATATTAAATGGACACAAAAAACACCCAGAATCAGAAAAATAATTCGTGAATCACACAAAGTGTTGTCCTTGGAATTTGAATCCACTACACTCAACTCAGTAAAAAGCACCGTAGCAACCACTAAGCCACTATGACATCAATGCAGTTCAGTGCAGTTGAGGGAGCGAGATTATCGGAGACTCATCTACTTATCTTTTCATATTTGTCTGCTTAATTTGAAACATCATCGCTATTTTTATCACGTGGAAACCCTCGTGGGTCATGGAAGCCAATGGCTAAATGAACCATTGGATCCAATCGAAACCACAAGTTGTTTCGCGGCAACTCCTGACTACACATTTGTAAAGTAATTTTAATATATGACGTTAAACATATAATTTTAACCATGCTATAAAAAATGCTAACCATTAACCTTAGTTTCTACCCACAATTAAGTAACAACATATTTTAATTTATTGTAAATCACTTTAAGATACTGAAATATTAACTTTAAGTATAAAAAATCATATTGAAAAAGGACCACTATCTAGAAAAACGAATGCTACCAAAGTATATCGGTAGATGGCGCTGTTAACAATAAACATCCGTCTTACGAATTTTTTCGATCAGGACACGTGACCTGACGCGACTTTATGGTCACGTGACCTGACGCCCTAACGCAGGTTTATACATTTTTACCCATTCCAAAAAAGTACACAGCGCCGTTAAAGAAGTTTTCACTTCAAAATAAAACACACAAAACCATCCAATGAAACGTAATGTCATAAAGTCGTTTAATCCTCGTTGGTCCCATCGATTCAGCAGCTTTGTAGCCTGCGACCATTTGGTCTAGAGTACTTATCATCTCGGGGCTATTTCAGGGCGAGGGGCGTGTCGAAGCCATCTCGGTGAAATCGTGGCCGACGGCGTACTATAACAGATTTATGAGCAGTTCCCAGAGGCATCGCTAGTTATCAAAGCTTTGTTCTATCCACTAGGACAAGACTTATTGGCTACTGATTTTTGAAATATTGGTAAGGTTGAATCTTGGTCATTTTTTACTGCAGGAACAAAGTTGTTTACTCAAGACTTAATAACACGTGTCATGTTTCCATATGTATAGTTAAATTATATTATTATTCAGCCTTCCTGAAATCTATACTAGTATTATAAAGCTGAAGAGTTTGTTTGTTTGTTTGTTTGAACGCACTAATCGCAGGAACCACTGGTCCGATTTAAAAATTCTTTCAGTGTCGGATAATCCATTTATCGAGGAAGGCTATAGGGTATATATCATCACGCAAAGACCAATAGGAGCGGAGTCCTAATGAAGAATGTTTATAAAACGGGGGAAATTTATTTCGCTACGGGCAATAGTAGATGCAAACGAGGTTGCCAGGGTCAGCTAGTACCTAATAAACCTGAACAATGCGTAGCTTACAAGCTACAACTTACAAATGTGTTTGCGTTCGTTGAGTCGCTCTACAGAAATATAGGATTTTGGGTTTTAAAGCTCCGCTATCTCTACTCGTTCGGTAAAAAGCAAACGTATATAGCTTTACTTACATGTTCAGAAATATGCTATAAAGTATAAATACCTAATACTAGTAATCAAGTCAACTTTATGAATTTTGAATATTTGAAAAACGAAAACTTTTATGTCTGTCAACTACATCAAATCTACTATTTATCTTAAGCATCGTGTGTAATGGTAGAAAATCTTTAACTGACAACACTGAGCCTGGAAAAATATCACTCGTTGAGGGATCGAGGGTCGGATTGATATTGCAGTCAGCGGTCTTTAGGGATTTGGCTCTCACATTAGACGGAGCGGTGATGTATGTTGTGTGGAATGGTAAATAGTATGTGCTTTGAAGATACGTCATTTGTGATTCAATAAACAGTTTTCTGTCTGTTGAGTTTACGTTGTGATGTTTTAAGTCAAGTGACTTACTGCCTACAGTCCTTAAATAGCTTGATCTCACTGATCTGAGACACTTGTCAATTGGTACATTTTAATATGAATTTTAATAAATATTTAAAATGTCACATATCCATTTGTTATAAAACTGGCAAACAATGAATGAAAATATAGGTGAGAATATTAAAATTGTAAATATAACACTTGTTCAAAGTTACTTTGTTGTTTTCAAAGTCATCTGTAACAGAGATCAAGCTTTATTTTAGAAACTGTAAGGATTATTGGTATTTTATTTTTACCCGACTGCGAAAGAAGGAGAGTTATGTTTTTCGAGCATATGTATGTATATTTCCTTGGCACGCCCCGGAGACAAAGCGGCTTATCGCATTTTTATGTGAGTGGTGTCAATAGATTCATCTTAGTCGTAAGGATGACACTGAGATATTAAAAAGAAAATTAAAAAAAGAAAATATATATCTTTTTTTCAGTTCTTTCTATCTCTTCAACGAATTTAATAAATATGGCAATAATTGATGCAGTCAATTTTTTTAAAATAATTCGTTAATTGTTATATACTTGTGCAACTGCAGGGTCACTTACAATTATAGAGCCAGTTGAGCAGTGGAAAGTGAACCTGACTGTTACGATGTCGTTTTTCCGATTTTTGTACAAGACAAAAATTGTGTGAACAGCACAAAGTTACTTAATTTACTAAATTAGTATGTCCAAGATGCAGATCATAAATGAAACATTGTTTAACATATCTAATGCAATAAGATTTATTGTAATTTATACTAAAGATATTTTAATACGTCTCTGTTTACCTCTTTTGAAAATATAAGCGTGTGTATATCTCTTATAAGTCAATGTACTAATCGTAGAAACCAATTCTGTTATTACCAAAAATAATTATGCAAATGGGAGTCTATAATACAAAATTATCTCATAAATATATATGGAACATTAAGGGAAAGTAGGCACTCAATCGTCTCCGGTGCGGTGGGCTGATTACCTTACCAAGAGTTTATAAGAGCTTAATGATAAAATAATTGTCACATTGTAATCTTTAGATACTGCCCGCATTGCAGATGGTACAAATCTCTGGAAATTGGAGGTAGCTAATGGTCTGATAACAAATTTAATAAATGTCGTACCAGACAAATATATGCTACCTATTTTTAAATTTTGTACATATTCATGGCAACATGCTACGGACTATTTAAAAAATATAAAATTTTCATCGCTAATGCTGATTTGAAGGCGGTTCAATGAGGTCACTCGGCTGCTTTTTGGTTCCCCGAGTAAACACTATCTTGTTCAGAATAAAATTTATCAAAAATTGAAAATTTATTGCCTGATTACATATTTATAAAGGAGGTGACATCACTATGTATACGTTCAAGTATTTATATTATACTTTGAACGTATAAAATACTTCAGAAGACATCTGTTTCTTAAAAATATTAAACCCAATTCCTCTCATAACCGATAAAGTTTAAAACACCACAACTTTTTTTTTTCACCACATCGCAACTGCCACCTCCTGCCTCCTCTACGATGTGAAACACTCATGTTGTTATCACAGACCACCACACTGATCGATCAATACTAACCCAGGGGGTTTCAGTTAGTACCTGCTACACAGTTTATTTCCAATTGGTGTGTGCCGACCAAATATTTGCTTACCGCGAGAAGCGACCCTGCTATGCTAGGAGCCACGAAATAAGATGTAATATGATTTTTAAAGAAGATATATTCTAGTATTTAAATACAGATCTTATGAACTTAATAAAAATAATACTTTGGTCTAGGTAAACTAACTCTGTTAGGTTAACTTTGAACTACAAAAGTTTTTACAACTCTTCATTTTAACTTCGTCAGTTTTAAAATTCATGTAGAAACAGATTCTACATTTTATCCTGCCGTTTCTTTCTTTAAAATAATATATTATTTTGAAAGTTTTCATCAAGGATTTTGTCTTTATTTGTTTGAAGTCTACCATAACATGTATAATAATATTGTAAAAAGAAACAAACATACATGTCAGAAAGTATATATATCATAGGTACTAATAAATAGTTTAGTGCGTGCTAAAATTCTATGAATGATTGACAAACCTTTAACATTATTAGTACGAATTCCCTGATCATTATCTTCAACCAAAACCCTTATAGAACTGTTGTCCTAAAACAAGTAATTTAAAACATAATTTTCTTTTCAGATTATCCTTACAAACAAATTGTACTTTATTTCCAACCACTTTGTAAAATAATAATACTTCTAATTAAGTACTGTACTAAATTATCGAAATGTATAAGTTGTTTACTGTTTATTTGCCTTTCTTTTTTTATTAATTAATTATTTTACACCTGGACGTATTCTCACGGAGATATAATATTTACGTGTAATGTTCCTGGGTAATTGGTCAGTGAGGTAAACCCGCCGACTCTCTAAGAAGGTTTTCCTTTGATTTGTGATTTCAAAGGTTTGGTGTTTCAAGTTAAAAAGCTAAGATTTAGATTTCTCGGAAAGTATCTCATTGTATATTTTTATAAGTAAGAAATTTTCAAGAATATTTACTTCATAGAAATAGCTTGTATCAAATATTTGTAGTTTTTATTGAAAGTTAGCCTCTTTTAATCTACCAACAAACAAAGGTCTTAAAGTCTTTGGTGCTGTCCCCTTCACAAGTAGTAGAAGAATGATAATTTACATTGTGACTACTGAATCTGGAACACAACAAGAAAACTACCACTTCAGTGTTGTTCTCATATACCTAAAGATGTTCGTGTTCTATTTAAGAATATATATATTTCATTAGGGATATACAAGTCATTTATCAGCAAGATATCGGTTTTCATGGCCCCGTATAAGTGATTCTCAAGTCTTCTCGTTACTCATGTGGTTAGTGTAGCTACAGTTAAGTACTTGTCAACTATTAGTCGATGTCTGGATACTGAATGTTTGTGTTTGTACCCTGATGCTGATGAAAGCGGTCAAGATAGAAGAAGTTGGCCTAGATTTATCTAATACTATCCGTCGTAACATAAAGTAAATATGCTCGTGTTGCTCTATAACCACACGTACTAATGAACCTGATAAGAATATATCGGTCAGAAACACAAAAATGATTTTAGCACTATCATTGTATCAGAAGGATATTAGAGATTTTACAATACACAAATAATTTAATAACAAGAAATATTTAATTAATATACTTAAAACGAAACTTAGAAAAAGTAAAGGAGGAAAATAAATTAATTCACATAACATTTCTGTCAAGCATTTGAAACAGCCTGTGGATCTAAAACCAATTTAGTTTCAAACAATCTTCCACATAATCCACACTCGCCCTTCAGGCAGAATATTCATTTAACTTGATACTTAAATTTATTTAGACTTAACAATTCTATATTTTAAGGTCTTTCATTGTTTATTTCGTAAAGTTCACTTCTTTATCGTTAATAAGGCTTGTCAAAAGAATAGGTAAAGTTCGGTTTTGCAGTTACGGTTTTTTTTATTTCTACCTTAATGAAAACTTAGAATGACAAGAATATGTTGCAGAACAGAATTTACCTTTAATCAATGTATACTTAAATCAACATTGGTATTAAAATCAATACGTAATATCTAAGTCATCATCATCACTCGTAACCGTAAAACGTAAACACACATTTAAGGCTGTTGGTGATGATCGTGACAACAGTCCACCGCTGGACAAAGGTTCCTACCTATGTTACAGGTAGGATAGCAGTAGCAGAGGTACCGTTATAGTAACCATCACCATATCAAACATAATATACCATACGTATCCCATAACAATAAAAATATAAAAGCATTACCTATCTATGGAAAAAAATTGATTCAATTTACGTAGTCTATGTCTCCTACCCTATTATTACGAATCTATTTAAAATAGGTTCAGTCATTTAGGCGGCACAGTTTAAAATACGTAGATTGCCCATTTACTACCTTTTGACTTCGCCGTAATCGGGTAAAAAGTGTACTCCTGTAGGTTTACACTGGTGTATGCTACACTACACCAGTGTAAACCTACAGGAGGACTATCACAATAATGCAATTTAAACTTAGCAGTTACGAAATGGCTCCGATCGGCTCTTAGGTAAGCAATACATCCTATTAGCATACTATGCGGTCAGTTATCTATCTAGTGCGTTGCCATTGAAGGATTTTTTTTACTTTTACGTTGTTAAAAGACATTGATAGAAGAATGAGCGATTGACCGATAAATTCTTTAAAATTAATTGCACCGTCAACTACTACTGTCTTTCCGATACATTTTAATCCATCCTAAAGTTGCCTAGAAGAGATTGCTTTCGGCAATAAGGCCGCTCTTTGTACATTGTATTACATTATATATATTTGTTATCTTATGTCATGAATATATGTAAGACGGTGTACAAATAAAGAATTTTCTATCTCCCTATATATCTTAGGCAAGCAAAAAATCTTAGCATCTATTAGATTCTAGCTTCTAAAAGACATTTTAAATTACATATAAAATTCAACATTTCGAGATACTCACAGTCCTTTTAATTTTATTCTTGATAAGATATTTTTTAATTTCAGAAAGTTAATTTGTCTTCAACCAACGCAAAATGTTTATTCCTAAATTTAACAGAAAATAAGATCTTTACCCATATTTAAATTCTATTCAAAAAAGTGATTTAAAGTCTCGAACGCAAAATATCTCAAAGTAATTTTTGACTGAACTTTTTAAGGCCCTCTAGGGTAATTCTAGATTTTGAAAGCAATCACCATACTTTTGAATGAGTAAAAAGTATTTTTGGAAGCAAAATACATTTCAGTAATTACTGTATCCATTACGACTGTTTCTGTATAATGTTACAACAATACAGATGACGCTCTGAGATGATAGGAAAATTGAAGATAAACAACCGAGAACGGAGTTCACTGTCTCGCATAAAACGTAAACAATAAACAGAGCGAATGAGAATAGCGAAACGACCTCTGCTCTAATCCAGAAATAATAATTGTGGCATTTTCCAGAAATATTAAATTCCGTTATGAAAAAAGTTAAATCTGCCGAGGGAACCTAATACAATATTTCAATTTATTCAAGTAAATGTTCAAAGGCTGTCTAGAAGAGATCGCTGTGAGCAATAAAAACCTATTGTAATTGTAATCTATACATAAAGATAAATAAAATTGGAGTGTCTGATTGTAATGTTAAAACAACCGTTTTTTACCAAATGCAAATGTGTATAAATATAGTTTTTTACAATTTTTGTCTGTCTGTGTCTACTCATTTGCCACCTATTCTGTGAAAAATAGCGTAAGATTAAGCTTATAAACTGATAACATTAATAGTTACGACTGAAACTTCAATGCAGGAGTGGCATATTCATTATATACTTAATATTTGTAATAATTGAATTGAATGTTGAAGCGTACTAACTGTAAGTGATTAAACCGCAGTGGGAGCTCGACCGCTGATGTATTACTTCTACTGTGGCCTGCAACTGTTATTAAGATTTAATACTGACTGACTCGATATCGACCGGTTAACTTAAATAATAGAATAATGCTAATCTACTTGGAACTGATTGTAAGGACAACTATTTAGAACTCATTTACAACGTATTAATTTCGTTGCTCACATTTTCGCGACCTTTCAGAAACAAGAAATGTAATTAAATTCGTAGCAGTTCGTTTTGTGATGTATAAATTTAATTGTACCAACAAATACCCTGGTGATCAATAATTTTGGGTTTATACTACTAAGTACACATTTAGTAATATGTAAGTATATTTATCAGCAGTCTATTTAGTATACTACGAACATGGTCTGTAAACTAGGATTTCATACCTCAAAAGAAAAAAGGGAACCCTTAAAGGATCAATTTGTTTTCCGTCTATCTGTCTATCAAGACACTTTTTCTCAGGAACGCGTGGAGGTATCAAGCTGAAATACATATCAAATTTTTAAATTTACGGTTCCTTAAAACTGTGAATAGGTCAAACTTCTTACCCAACGCAATCAAAAGATACAGCTGTAATATTGCAAATATTCGACACTCGCAAGGGAATCAAAACCTACAGGGTACACGTGAAGTAACGTCTTATAGCACAGATAAATAAAAAAATACATCATATAGGTTTGTACGGAATCCTCGGTGCGCGAGTTAGACTCGCACTTGGCGGGTTTTTTGTATAAAATAAACTTTATTTATTTCTGTTCAGGGCTTTATATATCGTTTGTATGGATAGTAAAATAAATTATTCACAGAGTATGAATACATTCAGAAATTTTTAAACAACAAAAAACTTTTGAAATAAGAACCAGTTTCGTTTTAAAGTACTACACTAAAATTATTCAGAGAACAATACAATTTTCACCAACTGGATTTCCAGCGGTTAAAGTCTGCTAACATTAATCATATATCTTGAAAAGTTTATGTTCACCACCTACAAAAGCTTCAATAACAAATTTTAAATGTTTTCCTTTGATTTAAAATACAAGTACGCTGTCTGGAAAGTTGAGCTCGCGGTCCGAACTCACTGAACTAAATTGTAAAGTATATATTGATAGAGCGATTGATTGATCGTTTCGCTGTCATGTAAGGTTGTGGGTTAACTGACTCACATTTTCTGCTGACATTAACAGTATACCTAAAGTTTACGAAAACGGTGGAATTTAACATGAAATCTTTACTTATGTTCATATAATCATAAATTATTGAATAATCCGACGGCATGGACCACTTTGTAGTTTGAGCGACCGCCTCGATGCTTTCTACTGCACTGAATGTTGTGGGTTCACAGTGGGACAACAGTTCGTTCGATTTACGAATTGATGTCGTGAGTCTGGGTGTTCTTTGTGTCCGTTTCATTTGCGTTTGAAAGGTCCCCTGAAACACAGAAATATTCCTAGATGACTTCTGAAAAAAAGTTTTTAAAAAGACGATTATTATTCTGCCTCGTTGGTCTAGTGGTTAGCGTAAGCGACTGCAGATCAAGAGGTCTCGGGTTCAATTCCCGAGTCGGACTGCTGTTGGGTTTTTCCTACAAGAAATTCCTAATAGCAGCCCGGAGTATGGAAGATGGCGGTGTTTCCTGCCCGTGCTTCGGAGAGCACGTTAAGCCGTCGGTCCCGGTTGTCATGAACATCTATGGCAATCGTTATTGGGAAGTCAGTGCCCTCAAATATACTGACAACTTTCTTTTTTTTTTTTTTTTTTACGTGTGGAAACCCCCTCGGGCCGTCACCCCGCCGGGGTTTGCGGCGGGGCGGTGTGTCGGAATCGAACCGACTAAAACCACACGGTGTGCCAACTCTGCGCCTGAGAAGGGAGGGGTGCGGGGACTGCATTATTAACACAAACCGGACCCCTACCAGCGCCACCATTTACCATCAGAGGGTGCCCGCACTGAAGCGGGCACCCTCTGATGGTAAAACTCTCAATTTAGGCGACGCACGGCACACGCGTACGTCGCCCCTTCGCGGCTGGCCATTAAAGCGGATGGACGGGAAAACCCATCCCGTCCATCCGCGGCCACACTCAGGGCGGCATGAGGCGCAGATGGGCGCGCCTCCGCCGCCCGGTTCGCCGGCGGCGGATCGGGTCCGAGTGGAGATCGTCCTCCCGGGCCTTCTCCGCCGCCTCCTTCTGCGAAATTACGTCTTCGCAGAAGGATGCGACCGCGGTAAAACTGCTGTCGCCACCGGCCATGGAGCGTATGATGGCCGGTAGCGACAGATCCCCTCCGATGACTGCAGTGAGGGCCCGGCGCTGCTCCGCCCAAGCGGGGCAGAACTCCAGCGTATGCTGGGCCGAGTCCTCACTGCAGTCGCAGTGGTGGCAGGCGGGACTCAGTTCCCTCCTAGCGACCGAGTGCAGGTACTTCCCGAAGCAACCGTGCCCGGAAAGCACCTGCGTCAGTCGGAAGGAAAGAGTCCCGTGCTGCCGCCCTGCCCACTCGAGGATGACCGGCTGGAGCGCCTCCACGGTGGCAAAGCCAGCGCGTGGAGCCTCCAGCCGGAAAGACCAACGAGCCATCGTGGCTCGGCGAGCGGCTTCACGCCATTCGCGTACCTCTTCGGGCGGAGCACGATACCCGTACTCCGCCCGATGTTCAGCCGCTCGCCGATAAACTTCGGCGAGCACTTCCGCCTCCAAATCCCACGGGGGTGTTCCGGCCAAGGCGCATGCCGCCTCGGTGGACACCGTGCGGTATCCGCGTATGGCTCTGACCGCCAATACCCTCTGAGGCCGCCAAAGGCGTGCCTTATTCTGGGCGGTCAGAGCCTCCACCCACACCGGTGCACCATATAGTGCCATCGACCGGACCACCCCCGTGAAGAGGTTCCTTGTAGCGACGCTGGCTCCACCCAAGTTGGGCAAAAGACGCCCAAGGGCGGAGGCAGCGTCGACCAGCTTTGGACAAAGCTGTCGGAAGTGCTCGTCGAAGAGCCACCTACCGTCGAGGATCAGGCCCAGATACCTCATCTGGGCCCGAACCGGTTCGAGGACCGAGTTGACTTCGATGGAGGCGCCGGGGGGTGGACCACGACGGGGCCCATGAAATAATAGGGCCTCCGTCTTATCCAGGGCCACCCGCAAGCCCAGCGCCTCGATGCGCCCAACCACCAGAGAAACACCCCTGGTGGCCAGGCGCGCCGCCTCTTGGAAATATACTGACAACTAGTTCAACCTTCGAATTCAGTTCGCCCTCAGGGTTGCGGAGGTCAGATGCCAGTCGCTCTGTGTAAAAACTGATATTCAGGTAAAACCGGTTGAACTGGTAGCCGACCCCAAATATTGGGAATAATAAAGGCTAGGAAGATGATGATGATTATTATTCTATTCTTTAATTATCATTTTTATAATTACAAATTTCTCTTCGACTTTGTACGTTAGTTTTTACTTTAGCGATTTCTATGTTCTTCAAATTTAAAAGATCCTTTTAAAAGTTATTTCTCTTGGTGTCAGAGGTCAGCGACCATTAAAGTGATTTAACGTTCAAGCCGAGGGATGCTGTATTTTAAATATGCTCGTTACACGTACTTTACTTCCATTTTCAGTATTTTTAGCGTATTTAAAAAGGACCGTATACACTCTTTTGTATTTCGCATTAATTCTTATTTGTATTTTAAAACATAAACATATTTAAGCAATTAGAAAAACAACGATTCCGGGATTCAAATTTTATACATACAAGAATTATTCATTTAAAGATACTATATAGATAAGTAGGTACATACTAAATGAAATACATTTAAGAAAATACGTTTGAAAAAAAAAATATAATTAATCTTTTTATTAACTAAAACAAGAACTCAAGACTAAAAATAAATGTAGTACTAAAGTTAACAATAAGAACAAAGTCGGCCTCTACCACTAATAAGAGTTCAACTTTATTACAGGTGTTATTGATGATACCAATTTTCAGGCAATTAACATCACATAGTCCAAAGTAGTTATAAATATTTTCTTTACAATAATGATTACCTTATTACCTTCGTAGAAGTTTCAGATAAAATTAAACTAGACACAATATTCAACTTAATTTTTGTGATTCATAAAGTTGTAGGAAAATAATTTAAAATTGTGGCTAGAATGAAAATAAATATTGAAACGACGAGTAACAAGAGAATAAAAGCAAAACAGTCATTGCAAATAGATCAAATTATGGAAAGGGGCAAGAATATGTTTTTTTTTTTTTTTTTTCATTTTTTTTTTTCATTTCATTAGGAATAAACATCCTGTGTCGAGGGGACTTTACAAACATACATGAAACGGACACAAAGAACATCCAGACTCGGGACAACAATTCGTGGATCACACAAAGTGTTGTACCGCGTGGGATTTGAACCCAAGACACTTGGCGCAGTAGCAAGCGGCATGGCGACCGCTGAAACCACTCGGCCAACGGCTATGATTAATAACATAATGTCGGTCTATGGTGTATGTAAAAATATTATACTTTAAATTGAAACTAAAGCAAAGTAATCTATGTAAGTGTACTTAACGCCCTATTCCAAACAAAAGGTGTTCTTAGCGCACGCACGTCGTATTGTCCGCGTTTGCGTAGGCGCAACATGTGTCAAGCACGTCGCCGCCCTGAGGTGTTTTATTAATGACTTGGGAGATCAATTTCATGTATGTTGGAACTGTTTAAATGTACATTTAAAGGTGAATTATCTCCGAATCAATATTAGTTATTATACTATAACTGTCTATAGCCCCGTATAGATTTCACCAATTTTGTAATCTCAGCTTCAAAAATTGTAATGAAGTTTATGGTTAAATAAAACTCTTTGTACAAATACCACCTTCAATCCATTCGTTGTATAACTAACTAGCTGTACCTCGCGGTTTTACCTGCAGTTATTAGTTTACATATTGTTATTTTTTTTTTTCTTACAATTAAAATAGCCTATATTAATCAGTGATAATGTAGCATTCAAATGGTGAAAGAATTTTTAAAATCCGTCCAGTACTTTTTGAGCTTATTCGTTACAAACATACATACATACAAACCTTTCCTCTTTATAATATTCAAATTCAAAAATTCAAAATTCATTTATTTAGTTAAAAGGTACAATAATTTACAATTAAATTCTTAAATTTATAAATATAGTACGTTAATTGTTATTTGCCCGAACTAGATTGAATCTGTGTCTCGGGCGGAGAAAATGCTTACAAAAGAATTATATATTAGTATAATTTATTATATTAGTATAGATTTAGATAAACTGCTACATGTCAAATGTTATTTTTAGTATTGAAACCATCTGCAAACACATAGCACTAAATTGGTACTAAAAACTAAAGCTCATTCTGCTTATTAAGTCTGGAAGATTGTTTATTTTTTATTTATTTTTCATTAACAAATGTTAAAGTGACAAGGCTTTGTTATCAACTAAGATTAGATCAACCTAAAGCCGGGGTTTCTTAAATCAAATCTTTCACTTTGAAGATATCCTCTAGGACAGTAGAAAATATAAGGGAAACAATATTCATGCGTTCATAGGATGCAGTTAGTGTTAAATGAAAATAATGTACATCGGTTTTTGTTTGAGCTCGATAGATGGCGTTATATATTTTTTTTGTATCGCGATATGAGAAACCATGGACTATTGTAAAAATGCAGTCTTCAATCAATAAATATTATTCTCGATTACGTTTCTAGTGGCGATTTTTGGGATTATTGCTGAAGTAGATAGTAGTAACAAATAGATACTAGAAGTTTTGTAATGTTCACCACTTAAAAAAGCTATATTCTTTTAATTCTAGAAATGGTTCACGGTTTACAGAAATGGGCGACCTGGTGTCATTAGTAAAGGCACGTTTGGGCGGTGACACACTTGACATGTGCTGCGCCCACACATTGCGGACAATAGGCTCTTACAAGACATGATTTGTACCGCTTTGTTATGAATTTTGGTGTTACCTTTCAACGTTGCACTCCGGTTTTAAGGTTAATTCACTGAGAAATCTTTTAACTGTATCCAATACACTGTAACATACAAAATATAAAAAAAATCGTATTAACCCGGAGTTTAGAAGTCGGAGTCTTAACCTCGTGTCTCCGAGGGCACATAAAGCCTTTGTTCCTGTGCCAAGGCCTCTCCCTGGTCGTGTCGTGGCGGATAACCGGATAAAGTCTTTATCATCAGATTTGTATGGTATAGGTAGAACAAAAACGGGACACATGATGGTAAGTGAGTATCACGAGTATCCGCATTTTCGCGGGTCGCTTACTGCGTTATAAGTAATGATTTAGAAAAAATATGATTAATTTAATTTATTTATTTTTCTTTTAATTCGTTTGTTTTGCTGTATTGGTGTTGTTGTGTGTATGTATCGTTTTTTTTATCTTTTTTAGTTTTTGTAGTACCAATTGTGTTGTAATGTTTGAGTAGTGTTATGCATGTGTTGTTAATTTAATCCGACACTATTGCATTGGATGTAATCTGTAATGATAGTGTATGCTATAGTAGTAAAATAAATAATTTAAAAAATCACTTCTCTCTTAAGTGAGTATCGCACTCTCTCCTACTCTAATTTAAATCTAACATTAGTAAGCTAATATTAGATTTTTGAACAATCAATGTTTGTCCAGGGAAACATTCAAAAGTTTGGTACTAAATTAATCTAAAGCTTGAAAGATAAAGCCATTTGTACACTGAGATTTTAAAAGACAAACCTATCTTGTGTTGTACGTGAAAATCAAAAAACACTTTTTTGTAACTTTGATTAATTTTTATAAGTAGTTATAAGTTTGACAATAAAAACCAATAACACAAAATATAATTCTTATACAGCTTTGCCAAGGTATTGAAGATAAAGTTAAAATTAACTTAATAACAAACCAATCCTAGGTAATGCTTTTAAAAGTAACGTTTAATGAAATACAAATATGCTTAAACGAATAAATAAAATAATTTCTACATGCTCATTTAAAATTTAATATTTGTTTCGTAGTGACGACAATACCTAATTTGTTAAATTTGGGGTATATTTATGTATTATGTGCTTTGATAAATATTATAAAGAAGAAATAAGTCGTAAAGATCTTAAAATAAAATAGATCGTGTCTTATAAGAAAATGAATAATCATGTAAGCTCCGGAGGCTTGGTGTGATATCATCCTCTGGTTTCAAGGTTGGCAACAATTACTTTTTGAAAATGTTGGCAGTTTGTAACTTGTTCCCACTAATATTGGTAACGGAGTTTGTTTTTAAAACGGTTTCGTCGGAAAGCTATTAACGGAAAGTAATTTTGTAGGTTTTGAGGCGAAACTTTTTTTTGGGGTAGACTTTATTAAGTAATAAACTAAGTCGTTGGTAATACGAAGGGTGGTAACAAATGAAATGATACATGTGTACCACGGGTGTGGGACACTCTTCATTTTTGGTGTGACGGCAAAAGAGTATATAGGTCACTTTATTTAACATGAATATCGTCATTCATGGTAATCTGCTGCATCTGCTTTTTTAGCTTTTGAGAGCTCCTGAAATACTGGATTACCTTTCGAACCAACGATTATTAAGAGTAGTACAGAAATCATATAAATATTACGTTTTACATAATAAATAAATAAATATTTCGGACATGTAACACACAACGCCATCTAGTCCCAACCTAAGCAGGGCTTGTGTTATGAAACTCAAACTCAAACTCAAATCATTTATTTCCATAGGCCCCAAAAGGCACTTGAACACGTCAAAAATACAAACATCAAAATATACAACAAAACTCAAGTAATCAATTCAGTGATAAAAGGTACTAATACTAAATGCACTGAGATGATTTGAATTACCGGAGCTTAGATTGATTTCGATTCAACGCAAAGGTTTAAATTGAAATCAATCCAAGTACCAGCTCCGATGGGTATTGCATTCATGAGAAGAGCTGGTGAGAAACTCATGTGCACCATCTTTTCAAATAATTCATACAATGTGGTATATGGTAATACAATATGGGTACTAGACAACTGATATGAATACATATATACTTTTTTTTTTGTAAATACATACATATTATACATAGAAAACACCCAAACTCCTAAACAAATATTTGTAGATTACACAAACATTTGGTCCGACCCAGGATTTGAACCCGAGACCTCAAGCACAGCAGTCGCATTCACTACCACTGCGCCACCGAGGCAGTCAGCCACATACAACAGTTATGACTGTTTTTCAAAAGCGAGCCTCTTTAGAATAGAATTTAAAATACTTTGTAAAGAAATATTGTAGTTAATATATAAAATCAAAGTATTTTAAAATCCATTTATCTTACGTGACAATGAAACTAGTTCCATAAGATTAAAATTTTGTAAGTTAATCCGAATATTTGATTTCCAAGGTAGGTTGTGGTACAAACGATCTATACTACTGGATTAAGGCACTGAATCACAACTACATAATTCACTGCGAATAAAAATTCAGTAAGCGCCCGACTAAATCCACTCAACGCGAAGTTCAGCGGAAAAAATGACCATAGACGTTCATGAAGCGAGCGGCGATTTATATTGCGGTTGAAATTGGTTGTACATTGTATTCACTCGAGCTTTATATCACGAAAAAAGTTCTACATTTTCAATGTTACCATATTCGTATTTGATCCTTGGAGTTCAAAGTTTTTGGCCTCGTTCATGCTTTAGAGGAAATAAAGCGTATTAATAAAACCGAAGATCCATTTAAAACGTCAATTTATATGTAACTCTAACGCGCCATACGTTCGATATATAATACGGGAATTTCTTAGATTAGTAAGTGTTTTATTGATCGCGATATTTTACGAGTATTAGTAGTAGCAATGCCATGTTATTTGGAAAATAAAGCTCTTTTCTCAGGATAATTCAATTCTGTAGTTATTCAAACAGGTGAAATATCTCCGCGTAGTGTTTAAACATATAGGAATTATGAACGTGTGATTGGTAATCTGACTGGGTGATAACAATAGTTACAGATTTATTCCCTGAGACGCAATTTTCTCACAAGATACCAAGTTTTTTGTGGATTCATGTTAGTATTGAGTTGAGTTAAAACCAGAAACCATATCATCGCAGGTCTGATGCCTTAGTTATTTCATTGCTGCAAGTTTTAGGAAAATTGGAAGAACTCTTATTGATTTTAAGTTTTAAAATACATGTAGCAATGTCGAAGAGTCACAGTTTGTCATTTCATGATGATGTCTACGGAATCCAACACCAAAACGTGTCAAAATCACTTAGAAACTACATTTTGTTTGAATAATAATTATGTTCTTTAAAGATATAATTATGATTATTGACTGTTTGGACTGGCAGTGACTAGTACACTACCGATAATATTTTATACCCACTGGGCATGTTGAGGCGCAATGTATTACTTTGTACATTTATGTTTATGAACTAATAAAGTGATTATTTGTCTATATTTTGTTAAAATATTTACTGTTTTAAATAAAAAATAAACTTTAAATCTAATACTAAAGGGACATCCCACTCAAAACTTAAAAAGTGATGATTGGATTCGGTTTTCATATGAGGATAAAACTTAATTATAATCAAAACATCGTCGAGATGAATTGAAAACGAATTTTTAATGAAATTAATTTATAATGCCACAGTGAACGCTTAATCTCTGCTTATAATATTTTTTCAACTGAAATCTGAATTTTTATTGTAAATTAAATTGTATGACTAGGCCGGCGTCGCTGCCGGTGCAAGTGTGCCTTGGTATTGACAGCATTGCCTCTTTAAATTGCAACGAGCCGAAGCGGGGGTATGCAGAGCCATAATGGGCATTGAGGTAATATCTTATTAAACATTTAAAAATCGATGATTTTGCAAAGGATTAATAAACAAATCGAATCTAATTACATAATCAAGATATTTTTGATATTTTACCATGTTGCTTATCAAGATTTTTGAAGTATCTCAGAAACAGGAATCGTTATCCATTTAAAACATTATTAATAGAACTCTCCAGGGTTGAAGATATCTTACACGAGATTACAAATTCAAACATCTTTAGCCACAGTAACATTTAATGTCCACGAAGTATAAATGTTTAAACACCGAAGTAAATGAAAATGTCGTAATTGATACCAAAGTATAAAAACGTCAGAAATATTATTTTACTTGTAACTGACGACAGTGGAATAATTAGTTAAAGTAATTTCTATAATAAAGATCATACATCAGATATACAAAATAAATATCATTTATCATTTATTAATCAGTAAAAACTGTAAAAGTTTGTGTTAGTTTATATCCTTACGAAATAAACGAGGCAGCCACACAAGGAGATCGCCAAATTTACACTGCACTCGGCAACACTGACTATTTCACCCATACAAAATTACCAAACCACACATGCTATTGAAAAACACAAAATTTGAAAGTCACTGTCTCTTAACATCAAGAGATAAGACTTACTTTCGTCAAACAGTCGCTCTCGAAACATACTAGTAAATTTGTATTTTTGAGTTCCTCTTCTACAAGTTTGACTTAAATGATTGTCAAAGGATTATAACTCTTGAGTGTATTAAAATAATAGTCGCTTTGACTGCAATGCGTGGGCAGAATGAGTGAGTTTATGAAGTGTTCGTATTCCTATGCAAATGGTTGGTCTTGTTTTTTTGTTGAATAATTTAACATGTTTGTCGCTTCTGTTGCATTGATTTGTGCTGGTTTAATTTTTTAGTGCGGTATAAATATTTCAATGTAAGCGGAAATCATATCATGACAAAGTATTAAAGCCTGACGTACAAATATTATTATTGTCGTTGTTTTTTCTCAACTGTATCTTATGAAACTGTGGAGGAACGGGTGTTATGTCCCTTCAACACACAAAGGGAGGATTCTCCGACCAGGCGAGGTGATCATGCCTGGGGGGCCAAAGATTTTTTTTCAATTGATCAAAATGGGGATGATGTTTTTACAGCTTTTAAAAAAACTTAATTAATATTTAAATCCTACATAGACTTTAAATTCACCTTGCAAAGCTTTTCTTGACAAACAGTAGGATATGTTCTACAGTGTAAAACCTACGCAACAACAACCTGTCATACTGGTTTAATGTTAGTTTATATTACACACTTTTTCATATTTGCATTGTTAGTTGTTTTAATATATTTTTCTCATTTCAGGTATGTGCCATTAAGTCAAGCAGTGTAGCTGTGCAAATGTAAGTTAATGTAATATTCAACGCATATGGAAGTCGAGTGCTAAAATCTTCATTTACATTTTTATGACTTCATCAACACAAATGTTGTGTGTGGCAGTATTGTGTATTATATATTCAGATATTTTTTTTTTATTTATGAACCAGCTGTGTCTCTCCCGCTTATTGCTGTTTCTTTACAACAAAAATCGCTAGTAACACCGCGGGGCGAAGCTTGTCAATAATAAAGTTAGACTAAGTTACTCCATATATCACCAGTAAACTGAAGTCCTGTTAAAATCAGTCCAACAGTTACAAAGATGAAAAATATATATTTTTGTTGAAGTATCGAACATATTTTCATACACATTTAGTAAAAAGCTGTTAATTTGAAACTATAAACAGACACATTAGAATATAAACACTTACGTATAATAGATTTTTCAATGCTGTAAGGGGCAGAGACTAACGTCCCTTAAAATTGATGATTGGAGTATAGTCTCTACTTCTTCTTCTTCCTAGCCTTTATTATTCCCAATATTTTGGGTCGGCTACCAGTTCAACCGGTTTTACCTGAATATCAGTTTTTACACAGAGCGACTGGCATCTGACCTCCGCAACCCTGAGGGCGAACTGAATTCGAAGGTTGAACTAGTTGTCAGTATATTTGAGGGCACTGACTTCCCAATAACGATTGCCATAGATGTTCAAGACAACCGGGACCGACGGCTTAACGTGCTCTCCGAAGCACGGGCAGGAAACACCGCCATCTTCCATACTCCGGGCTGCTATTAGGAATTTCTTGTAGGAAAACCCAACAGCAGTCCGACCTGGGAATTGAACCCGAGACCTCTTGATTTGCAGTCGCTTACGCTAACCACTAGACCAACGAGGCAGTCAAGTCGAGTCGAGGAGTATAGTCTCTACTAACCTCGCTATATCAAATAACAGTCTTCAATGTAATATTTAACATTACCTGGATCATGACCAATCTATTTTCTAAGGCTAGTCTTAAAGCAGCTGATCCAAAGGTGTCAAATATTTTTAAAATCTATTAAACTTTTTGTAATACTAATTATATTATAAAAATACGAGTAGCGATTTAAAAAATAGCAATAACCATGTGATCTAGGAAAATAAATTAAACGGAATAAGAAATAATCTATTACATGGTAATTGAAACTAAAATTCAATTTACTTGATCGTCAAAAAAATACTTAGAATTTTTAGAAAAAAGAGAAATAAAGTTTAATGAAGAGGAATTTTCATTCTGTCAAAAATATCATAATATCAAAATAAATATGGAGAAACTTTGCAGAAATATATCATATTGACCACCTTACTGAAATATTTTGTCGCGTCATGTTTATGACACGTCATAAATCTATTCACCTTGGCCATCGCTTTAGCACTCCAGAGCGTCGAACCTCTTTACTTGTCACACCGGCATATATGAATGGTAAACCCCTCTTTTTGACAATCCATCCTTCACATCTCTCTTACATGCATCAGATCAACCCTTCAACCATATTTCATAATCCATTTAGGAATGAAAATATTGAAGTGCATATCTCTGTAACAAAATTACTATGTTATTAAATGGCGAGTCACCTGCGGGAATATATTGCTTTGGACCTCATCTAACCTTAAGTCCAAGATAAGGATTATAGGAGTATAAGTCTTAGTTAAACAGTATCATGAGGAGATTACATCCTGTTCTTGTCATTTACTGTTACGATGTGTTGATTTGTAAAAGAGTGTACATATTGTTACTGAAGTAGGTTTTTGGACATTAATAAGAAAGTGTTTTACAGGAAGATTATTGTGGGATAAATCTTTACCATAAACAATATTGTCTTGAATTTGATGATAGTATCAACATAATTACGAATATTTTGACACTTACTTTTTAATAATTTTGAGTACTCAATTAAGGCTTATAATGCGATCGAAAAAGCCAGTAATACTCGTAATTCGAACAAACTTTATAATAATTAATTTTAAGTTAAATCTCTGCAGTTTAACTTATTTTAATCCCAGTTCTAGTCATTTACTGCTACTACTTTATTAATCATGTCGGTTCTTTCTATTTAACTATTTTTTATTTTGGTTTTCAACATAACGTAATTTAATTGCTATGTTTATACACGGATTTTTTTATACTCAATGAAATATGAAACTGCTTCTAAAAAGATAATTTAATTAATAATGAAGGAATAACAAATCAAAATTATGTGTAAAATGATGCTAAATCCTACATCTAAGTCATATTACTTAATAATTTTGAGGCATTTAAAAATACATGTTTTAGTTAAGTTAATGTTATATGAAACAAAGGACTGGTGGTTTTGATCTTTATCTTGAAACCTCCATAGTCATGATGGAGAACAATGTGAAATATAATTACATTCCTTACAAGAGCTGAATACATTCCTATTTATCTCGCTACTGTCCTCCTTTAGACGGTTTTTATAGGACCCTCGGGAAGTCCTGAATGGGTTACTCTATACGACAATTTCATCTGATTAATCGGTAGACTATAATTTTGTGACTTGACATTGAAACCGTTACCTAAATTATATAGAGTCATAAAAGATTTTAAAAACCAATTATGAACGAAAATGTGTTCATTTGGTATAAAAAATGTGCACTTTAGTAGTTTCTACTTTTTAGCGATGGTTTCCTTTACTTGTGCTACCTATGTATTAAAGTTTGAAAAGATGATAATAATCTTTTATTATTCCAAACATAGTGGGTGTTTATTTTAAAAGGAAAAACATATTTCATTAAGACCTAAATAACGGTTAACACTTTCTAATAAGTGCCACCTAATCCATAAAAAAAAATGACGAATATAATTATAATGTATATTATTATTATAAACTGTAGAGGTTAAACTTAAACTTAGTTATTATTAAGTTCGTTCAAATTATTACTGGCTCTTTCGTTCGTATTATGAGCCTTAATTGAGTACTCAAAATTATTAAAACATAAGTGACAAAAATTCGTAATTACATATGTTGATACTATCATCAAATTCAAGGTAATATTGTATATGGTAAAGATTTATCCCACAATAATCTTTCTGTAAAACACTTTCTAACAATATGTACGCTCTTTTTATCTGTATAGGTTTAACCTCTTTATATTAAACATCCTCAATAAAATTCAACACTTAACGCAAGTCGCAGGAGTTTTATCTTACCGGTAGCCATGTCAGACATAACTCTACATTGTATCGTACTATTATCATGTTATTGTACGAGTTTATTACTGTACAATGATGTTGAAACATAAGTTAAAATTATTATTATTAGGATGCTCGAGGTTTTCATTTTGTAAGTTCACTAGAGAGCAATGAAACCGGACAATGACAAGAGGTAAACATTAATTGTATGAAGTGGCCAGTACGTAGCAAGATAGTAGGAACGACTAGGACGCTTCAGAACTCATAGGATTTGTACAGAAAGGGTAAAGTAAATGACACTGTTGTACAAGAAAGCAGTAACGGTAGCACGCCAAAGTAACACGATGTACTAAATTTCAAAGAATTTGCCAATAAATAGTTTTTTCAAATATTTCTTTTTTAGATTAGATTGAGTTTGTTCTTCAAGTATATTTTTTATGAAAAACAGTCATAGATCGTCTTACTTTAGGAATAACGATGTCTATTAATAATTACGAAATCAACATGTGTATCTATATATGAACCGGATTCACTGCTCGTGAAAGTGCATCACAAGATTCAGACAATTTACTTTGAAACTTTCTATGTGGTTTATATTGTGACAAGCCGGTCTGTAATATTTGTTAGAGCAAGGGGTAGTGACCCGCGCTGTATCGCGCACTAAAACTTCATGTTCCTCGATATTTGATAACTTAGTTCCGACTCGAGTTACATAAACGGATTAAAGTATAAGCGAAGAGCGATTATAATAATTTACTTAGAGTAATCAAATGCGAGGTTGCACACAGGTTGTCAACACAGAACTATGTCTAGAAGAGGACGTCCTTCCACTGAGATGAAGAGGAATCAACTTTGGTACTTGTTAATATTTTACAGTGCCCTATTCCTATTTGCTGTGCTGTGTGTAGTGCTGGCCATAGGCCTCTGGCATTGCACGCCACTTTGATAGATTTTGGGTATCTTGTATCCAGCTCCTACCAGCCTATCTTGCGCAAGTCATCGCTCCACCTATCCTGGCCTTCCTACACATTATAACACTTCCAACATTTATTAAATCAACTAGTCGTACCCTTTTCCCTTCCTATCCCTTTACTTAAGATGTTAGGTCTAAATTCATACAAATTCTTTTTTTCTTCACAACTCCAAGAAACCATAAAATCGTATACAAATAACAGTTTTGTTTTGAAATATATTCCATAAATTGAATGTGTAAGTGGGTCCACGTCCCAAATCAACACCAGATGGTCAGATCAATCCCTGGCTCCAAGTTAATACTTCGGTAAAAAATATCTTGTTATTCCATACACAAGTTGGTTTGTAAGCTTTTATTTCTCATTTTTGGAAAAAAAAATACCAAGACACAAAATCAACTTATTAGTTTTATGTTGGTCTTGTTAAATTTCTAGCTATGCCGCCCATACGCGTGTCGAGGCAAATTTAGTCACGTCTAATTTTTCTTTGTTCCCAAAGATGATTTCTGCCAGTGAGTGTATTCAATATGAGATAGGCTCGATAAGGATAGTTGTGTTGGATATAATCAGTATTAATCTGCACATAAGTGCGCGAATTTGTGTTTGACACGAACATTTCGCAATCCACCAATCGTTTTAATTTTCTGTCTTATTAAAACTGGAGTAGCTCGTATGGTTTAGAGAGAAAATCTAATCTTGGAAACTTTGGTAGTTTGCTAATTAGTTTGTATTCTATTTTAAATTAGTACTACTACTAAGTGGTCCGTGTGTTAACAAAATGAATATACCTAATGCAAGACTGCACAGTTAGTCTAGTAGTTTAAGCGGTCCTCATATCGCTTTCTACTGTGCCAAGTATTGTGGGTTCAAATTTCAACTGGAATAACACTGTGTGATCCGCAAATTATTATTCTAAGTCTGGGTATTCTTTGTGTCCGTTTCATGTAAAGTCCCCTGCGACACAGGATGTATATTCCTAATGCAAGAATAGTCGGCAAAGTGCGAGTCGGACTTAGCGCAGGAACGGTTCCGTACCATTATCTATGCATTTCAATCGTCTGCCTGTTGCCGTTGTTATTAATATTGAGTAAAAACGAGTAAATAAATCACGTTTGTTATATGGGAGCTACTTAAATACTTATTTTATTCCGTTTTTATTACCTATTACAAGAAATACATCATCTCTGAAAATTTCCGCTGTTTAACTATCACGGTTCATGAGATACAGCATAATGTCATATGGACGGACAGATAGACGGACAACAAAGTCTTAGTAATAGGGTCCTGTTTTACCTTTTGGGTGCGGAACTCTAAAGAAGACAGTAATCTAATAATAAAATTACCACATTTAGTTGTTTTCTCAAGTATTTTGTTCACACAAGAAATGTGTATTATTTATCCCATAGAAGTATAGTAGTAAGATCCGTACTCGAAGTATTCGTTCAAATACCCAGTGTCGTTAAGACAAAATTTAGTCCATAAGCGCACCTCTTATGACTTACACTGCTAAGTAATAAAGCTAGTATTAACTACGAAGTATCGAATTGAACTATCGAATCGCAATGCCCATTCTAAGCGCGTGTTTACATGAGGCACCGTACATCTAGATACCTTTGTTACAGCAAATAATGTTGTATTTCTTAACAATTTCGCTTTTAATTATAATACATATTTAAGTCTTCATCAGCTTCCGTAAACGTATGAGCGTTTAGTACTTCTATGGTCTACTATTGCCTAGTTGTTAGTTATTCTGAGTGCTGTCAAAGCTCGTTTCAATGATTAATGGACACGATTATATGTTCTGCATTTGGGTTTAGTTTTATAATGTTAATTGTCAATTTATTTTACTTGGTAATAGTAGACTATGTGCTAATCTAGACTCTAGATGCCTGTGCCTAATTTCATACAGATCTCTTCAAGATTTTTGGTGGAAGGTAACAAATCTATACTAATAATAAAGCTGAAGAGTTTGTTTGTTTGTTTGTTTGAACGCGCTAATCTCAGGAATCGCTAGTCCGATTTGAAAAATTCTTTCAGTGTTGGATAGTCAATTTATCGAGGAAGACTATAGGCTATATATCATCATAGTAATACTAAAAGGAGCGGAGCACCAATGAAGAATGTTTAAAAAACGGGGGCAAATTATTACACTGCGGGCAATAGTAGACGTAAACGAGGTTGCGAGGGTCAGCTAGTATACCCATGTTTATGTAATTGAAAATATTATTTATACTTATCGCCAATATGTTAACCATGGCAAAAGCTTTGTCTAGTTTGAGATTAGAAGGCCGATGATATGTCAAACTATTAATAATAGTATTAATTTTTGAAATAATGAGATTGCGACCGCATAAACAATGTACAATTTCAGCAAGAAAGTTTCATCTAGTCTAACCAAAGCCTAATAAGCCGATATAAAAGGTGTCGGACACCGATCGACCGACCTATCGCGTACAAACAGTACTGACAATGACTACTATTTAGTTGTGATTATATTTTAATGTGTGTTTGAATGACAATGTTTATTGGTTCTTTAGTTTATAGTACGACAGATAACAATGTTCTGTTAAATTTGTAGCTGGCAAATTTATTTAATGATGTTTTAACTTACTGTGTTGTTTAACACTGTTTATTATATGTATTATAATATATGAACATGTCTTCGCATATATAGTATATTCAAATACTGCTTAGTCAGCAATGTAGTTTAGAAAATTTGTGCACATCGATATTTTACTTTATTCGTGGCAATACTTTAATCACAATTTCTTACAAACTGTTGTGTTCTATTATATTGACACTACGGCTCTTAAAATCTATTCATGTAGCAAATCAATTGAAATTAAATACCAAAAAACATAAGAAAAGATCATACTCTTCATACAATTGTTAGATCTTAGTGAACATGGAATCCACGACCTCTCGCTCAGCGGTCAGCCTATCACACTAATGTCACCTTTATAACATATCTTAATGAACAAACACTTACAATTACTACAATGCCATTAACAACCAATCAAACTAAGGCATATATCGCTCTGATTCCTGCACACGAGTATGTGGTACAAGGACAATAAAATATCGCAGCAGGCACAACTCTACGTTGTTCGTAGCCGTCCTTTGTTTGGGGTCGATTGTATGGGAGCCCACAAGTGATCATATCAGGGAATTGTTGCGAGTGAAGCTAATACCTGTGTCATACGTGTGTGATAGACGGGTCTGTGTCGTTTGTTTGGCTTTTAGAATATCGTGAGAAAGCAATGTATAAATACCATTGAGACTCGATAAAAAAAATAATTTGAAACTCATCACTCACCTTATGGAGGAAACTAATGAGGTGAGGTGAGGTCTCGAGTTCGATTCCCGGGTCAGACCAAATGTTTGTAGGATCTGTAAATATTTGTTTCGGCATTTGGATATTTTCTATATACAATGTTTATGTAATGAATATAGAAGAAGTATATAAGTATTCTGTCAGTCAGAAGGCGTTGTGTGGCAGACGTGTTTTTATGTATGACCTTGCTAAAATTATTCTACTCTGCCTGATGGTAAGTAAAAGCAGAATCTAAGAGAGGTGATACCATACTCATAGCGAATGCAGATAATGCAGCATGGTGACCCACCCCAGCCTAGTGATACTTCTGCATCATTAAGCAGGCATGTCTGAAATAAAAATAGAACACATATAAGTAACCGACCTCAAACATTTTATATTTACTTTTTTATAGTTCATAAAACATAGATTTTACGTATATTTTATCCCAAAAGTGTCACAGTGTACAAAAATTATGTTTTGTACACTGTGACACTTTCCATTATTATATATTCCACCTATATCTATCTCTTGTTTATCTTCCTAAAGGTTCTCCAAATAAATTGTATTTAACGATAACGCAACTCTTTGCGTACCTAAGATATTTTAGAAGTTATTTTTTTATTCCTTGATGTACAAGTAAATTCATTCATGAGTTAAAAGTCGTATAGTCGTAACCATCAGCGGTTTTACAGTTCATGGCAGAAAATCTTCTTAAGAATGTTATGTCTTAACTTAAAATTTTTTCTTCTATGACGTTGTACGTGATATAAAGTGTAGATAAATAAATAAAAAACTGTGAATTATTAACAATTTTTATTTGATTGTGAACACACTTATGGCACCTCAGGCGATACGTATACTCGTTTGCCCCCTACTCCATACACTGAGTTTTAAGAACAGACGGCCGCATGTGAGATGCGTGAAGCTTTTATTACTATAAACAAATGTAATAACATCTTAATAGCGTACCATTTCCCACTACCGAACCGATAATTGGATACAAGAAACGGCTAATTTTCAATTCGTGTCGATCGTGTGAGTGGAAAGCTGAACAAGTCACGAATATCCCTGTAGGTGCATGCTGCAGTAATGGTCCATTATTACTTCTGCATTCTCCTGACGTGTGTGGTAACTAGACCTTTCCAATGCAATGAAATTTAGAGAGTAACTTTACAAACTTTCCTTTGTGGAAAAATCTTTGAACTTAATCACGGCAAATGTATAAAGTGCTATGACGGTTTTGTTTCTGATATTTTTATCATTTTTTTTTATTGAGTGGGCGGCAAACGAGCAGACGTATCGTCTGATGGTAAGCGATTACCTCGGCCCGTGGACACCCGCAACACCAGAAGCCTCACAAGTGCGTTGCCGGCCTTTGGGACGGGTTAGGGTATGGGCCTCCGGTATCCTCACTCACTCGGTGAAACACAACGCAAGCACTATTTCACACCGGTTTTCTGTGAGGCCGTGGTATCACTCCCCCGATCGAGCCGGCCCATTCATACCGAAGCGTGGCTCTCTCACGATGAAAATCAATGTTTCAAGTTAGAAATTATGAGAGTGGTCTTAGATAAACTTGGTTATATTTACCAAAATGTTACAAAATGTAAATGGTATGTTAGTATCAATTCTGGTGATTAAATTAATTGAAATTTATCTTTAATGCAAATTGAAGCGAATATTATTTATTCGTATAAGCTGACAAAGTAAACCAAATCCTTTGGTTAGTAACTTAATATGTAATTGAATAACTTGAATATTTGTCTAACCTTAGATTAACTATTAATTTATGTAGTACTGTAGTCATGTTAATTAAATCTTACTATGATTCAATAAATATATAAACACTCAAATCTAATGAAATATCAATCATTACCTATAATTACACTAACGATAATTACAGGTCCTAATGATGAATGTAATACGTCATATCAGAACTGAATAAAGATCTCAATAAAGCCGCTAATGATAATGTTGGAACTCATTTCACAACGACAGGTTTGTGTGTAAGCAATATTGTAGGTGATGTTATAGATGGACCAAGTAATATACAATGTAATACAAAGGAATTGATTAATTAGGGACAATAATGATCTCCTCTATCTACAAAGTTCCTTTGTCTGGTGAATAGAAAAGTTGTGAGATGAGTTTTATATACATATTTAATTACTTGTCCTACTGACTGATTTATCAACGTAGAGCCTAAACCACTAGGACTACAAATTCGAAATTTTGGCAACTGATGTTTTGTTAATTAATGTTGAAAGCAACCACTTAGACGGAATATTTAAGAAGTTGGCATGGCAGATTGTTAGTTTCAAAGTTAGAAACAAACACGCAAGCGAAGTCGCTAGAAATAGCTAATATACTCATATTTCAATTTAAAGTAGTGTTCCTTTGTGTATTCTTTTTTATATTACAATGTTAAACATTAAATACAATACATTTTTGCTTTAACGAAAATAACTTAATATTATTGTTTTGCCAAAAGAATTTTATGGGCTTCAAAATCGAACAAAAGCTTTGTTTTTGTGTAGGGATGGTTGATTTCATCAATATATCAATCTGGATATAAATAACGCCCATTCGGTGTCCATTCAACGGCAAAAACTAAACGATGGGAGAAATAACTCAACACGACCATGCGTTTGTATTGAAGCACGTTCTGTATATTTATTCTTAAGTTTTTCATGACTACAATAAGTAGGTACTTTGCTGAGTTTCAGTAAAGGTTTAAAGTATTTTTAGTCTCAATTTGTATATTTCTCTTTGGGATGGTCATAACTTTTAAGTTATTTTATTGGACCAAGAGTAAATTAAAGTTGGTTCTATTGATTATGTGGATTATAGTTTTAAATTGTAAGGTAAGATGCTCAGGCATGTATTTAATGGGTGGACATTTAATAAAGAATATTTCAACAGCTTTTCTGTTGACTCTTAAATTATATATTTTTTTTTATGCAGAACCCAGAATGAACAATAAATTGTGCGAATGGTTATTGCAGCGATCGCTTTAATGGCTTTGGAAATCTAATAGGAAAAATATTTAAATAGAAACTGAACGAAACAGTTGTACTTCAAAGTATTAACTACATTAGTTCATTTCAGTAATGTTACTGAAACCCATGGTATCTCTGCGGCCCCGGAGCGAATTCTTGCAACGCAAAAGACAGTTTCAAACAAAGGATCGTACTCATACGTCTAGACGCACCTACACACGCGTCTCAGACGATTTATTGCTAATGGACAGAGTCCATTACAAAAATAGTGAAGTAAACTGTCCCGGGCTTCCGGGACCAATCCTGGGAGGAAGCTCACCATTGCGTGCGTCTGCCACACTAGCTTAATGACCGCCACAATTGGGTTAAACTGTTCCATCTACTTGTACTTTACGTAAGTATTTGTCTGGTTTGGACTAAAACCGGTTTTTAGGTGGGTGGGTATAATTTGACAATGGGCTAGTTTCCGCATTGTTTCTCTGGGAATGAAGTGCCAAGTAGGAATGAATTACCTAGTTTCATCAGGATGTGTTGAATTTTTTAATCTACATAAATAGTCGCGGTGGTTTGTAATCCTTGAAATAAAGCACATTAAATCTCCGGGCACGTATGAAAGACTTAATGAAAATAAAATAGATGCGAGTTGCATGTCAGGATCGTGGAAAATGGCATTTTATTGTCTCTACCTGCCGTGGACGGAATTTATGAATGAGAATAATATGATATATTTGGAAATGACCCAACCTTTGGATAATTCATAACAGATCTCGAATGTCATGTAATATCAAAGTATAGTAAAAAAGTATAAAATCTCTAAAAATATACTATTTTCAAGCTATTGGTAGCCCAAAAAAATTTAAAAACAAAACTGAAGCTAACAACAGCGTAGATAAGGGTACATAGATAGCGTTGAATGGTGTACCCCTGACAATAGCACAGGACAACCACTTTTTGTTGCGTTTCGGTGTATATCCTGTGAGTATTTGCCGTGAAGTTTGAGGCAAGAAGAAAAACTTTACCTTATCTTCTCACAAGTTACTCTGGAACAATAAAAGATAGTTGTTCAAGCGGATATTGCTGTCTCAGAATTGTATTGAAAACATAGAAAATATACATAAGAAGGAAATATCTGTTGTGTGACAATACGAGTATATTCCATTAGTGTAAAATTTCACGAGTATTTGTAAATAAATTTCCAATCTAATAATGAAACTAATAACAATGAATAAAATATTAATATTGCACTTCATGGGAGTGTTATATCTGAAGGAACTTATAAAGAGTTAGTAAATACATGCGCCTAGAATACCCTATGGTTATAAAGTTAGAAGTATTATAAAAAACTGAATAAGGTTTCAAGAGAGCCTACTATTAAGTATTTAGGTGATACACTCACCTTCGAAAGTTATGTTTCTCCTTTCCACTTTTCACTAATGTAAATATTTGCTTATGGAGTAGATATATAACTCGTAGGTAGAGTTTCCTTTCCCAACAGCTCAGTGCCTGTACAATCAACTTTATTGAAATAAAAACTTCAATTTTATAAATTGTGACATTTAGCTAAAGGTTTGCGGACATCAAATCAGAGATTTATCTTTACAATAAAAGTTTTTGCGACATATCTAAGCTTATCAAATTTAACTTACCTATTAATCTACCCATTACGATTATTAAACTATAAAAATAAATAAACGTCACTAACCCCGTTTCATATTCATATACCTACTAATTTTCTTAATTTTAGCTAAACAAAACACAAAAAAGACATTGAAAGTAACTCTAAATTGTCTGTGCAATGCCATTGTAAAATATTTATGTTGCCCAAGTAACATTTATTTATTCATATCACTTGAACTTTAAGATCCGTTTATATTCAATTTTGCAATAAGAACATCCGACCGAAGTGCCTACATAGGATCCGTTGGGTCAGTTTACAACTACCACTAGTCAATCTCCGTGTTTAATTAGTTCTTGCAGAAAATTGGTTCCTCTCTATCATTTAATTCCTATAACTATCATTCAAGCTACCTATAAGTAGCTATACCATCCTTTATATAACAGGTAACAATGGTATACATAACAAGTGCTGTATTCACCGTCGCGCCTCTAAACGAGTTTCCGTCGCTTCGGTCATAACTCAACACCCTTTTGCAATAATTTAATCCTCCGGTAATTCGTGCCCTTTTGTCAGATATTCGCTCGTACGCTGTCGACAAAGATGGTAGACATGTTGAAGTGACCCGTTAGATTTATCTAGTTTTACTATCATTGGATATGTGTCGAAATGCTGTCAGAGTTAGAACTTGAACTGCCTTGGTGGTGCATTGGTGCATGGTGTACGACTGCTGTGCTGAGGTTTCATTCGTTAGACCAAATATGTTTGTATGATCTGCAAAATGTTTGTTTCGGTGTTTGAGTGTTTTCTATGTATAATATCTACGTATTTACAAATAAAAGTATGTAAGCATTCTATCAGCCAATCTAGCTATCGCAGAACAAGCTCTGCTTAGTTTGGATCTAGATGGCGTTGTATTTGAGGTCCGAAATATTTATTTAGTTGACGATATTGTTGATATCAAAATTTTGACAAAATAAAATAAAAGTTTTTTTTTTTTTTTTTAAAGACAACTCCCGCATTAGGAATATACATCCTGTGTCGCGGGGGACTTTACAAACATACATGTAACGGACACAAAGAACACCCAGACTCAGGACAACATTTTGTGGATCACACAAAGTGATGTCCCACGTGGGATTTGAACCCACGGCACTTGGCGCAGTAGCAAGCGGCGTAGTGACCGCTTAAACCACTAGGCCAACCGTGCAGTCTTGAATGAAGAGTAGTTTTATTTATTACAATTAATCTAAATTATGCAAGTGACATATGATTAGTCGATACAAACATTTTTCTAAACGTCATTAAGATTTCAAAATGCATACAAACTAACATTTCAACTAGGTCTCAAATTACTTGAATTTTTTTCAGTATCTTCAGCCAATTAATAATTATAAATTTAATAGATGTAATTCAGAATTAGGTTAGTGACTGATCTATTCTAGTGTTCCTAGATCACTGGTTTTAAAGGAGAGTGTACGGTCGTCCGGGCTGGAAGTTCCGGATAGACCGGCAGTACACCGTTACCGGCACACGCCCGAATTATTGGAACTGTGCAACCCACACCGTCGCTCATTGTCGCGTATCCGGTAGTGCGGAGCACAGACTCAATTTAAATAGATCTTTATTTTTATTTTTTAACGTTTGCATTAAGAGCAATTTATTTTTGGAAACAGAACAACTTGCATATGGATATTTTTAATATTTAATACATATTTATTTTAATTATCGTTAACCATTCTGGCAGTATCTTTATTAAGTTATGGTAATTTTAAATTATCACACATCATAAAGGTTGGTACTTAGAAACCTTTCATCACTTGAAAATGTTGCTATTTTGGTGCGCTGCTTTGAAACTAAATCAAAGCGACAAACGAAGCCGAAAAATCTCTAAGATTTCAGTAAAAAAGCCAAAGATTAAACGTTTCTTTAAACTATTCTATCAATCTCTTTAATCTATCCGTGTAAATAACGACAGCGACAGAAATAGAGGGGTCACGACTACTTTCAAATATTCCTGAACAACACGAGACGTGGGAGGATACACTTCTGCTTCAGAGCTTTTTACAATTTATTAAACTCTTAGAAGATTTAGGGCCAAGGGTAGATTCCAGATTTAAGTAGGTATTGCGTTAACAAGATTATAAATTAGCTTTGTATTTATAACCTCAAAAGTCGATGTTTTTATTGTATTTAAACTTTGTTCAAAGATAAACATGTTCAATATTATAAGTAGCGAATGATCTAGATTGCATGATTGGCGTAGTAGTTTAAGCGGTCGCTATACTGCTTTCCATTGCGTCAAGTGTTGTGGGTTCAAATCCCACATGGGACAATATTGTTGTTCTAAATTTGGGTGTTTTCTGTGTCCTTTTGATGTATGTTTTTCAAGTCCCCGCGACACAGTATGTATTATTAAAAATGCGCTAGTTGTCTTTCAAAAAAAAAGAATTTACCCAATTTACAGACATATAACCAATGATATATTTTAAAGTCACGATTTATGGAGAACCGGTATTTGATAGATCCAAGTACACATCTGATATTACACGTATGTCAAATTTAATGCATTGTGTTAACTGAAGTCAAATTCATTGTGTGTATACAAAACTGAATTCTGATCTGTATTATCCTGTACTTCAACATATTTCAATTAACAAAGCGGCGAATATCATTGCCCCTAAGGTTGTATACACACAACACAAACACACACAATAATTACGATCCCATACGCTAGTTGAATTCTACGGCAGCTATGATATGCGTAGAGCATGTTCCACATTGTGTAAATATCCGGCTCGTTAATGATCTATAGAGGGGGTAGCGTTAATTAGGGGGTGATGCAATTTATGAGAGTGTGGGAGTTTAGATCGAGACTTGTTTGAACTTACTCCATTGACATTGAGAAAACTTTGACGGTAGAATTTAGCTGATTCAGCTCTACTCGGCAATTCATGAGTATTTGGAAATCCCAATCATTTTGGACGAAGCAAAACGATTTTAGGCCAACTACAAGGACTGTTTGACAACTCATCCAAACCCGTTGTACAGCATGCTTCTGAAGCGAAATCGAATTAAAAGGTTCAAGAGAACCGATGTGTTACCCTACTAAGGGGATATGGAGCAATGGCTCGACCTCTCCAAACTCCAACCTCTTGCAGCTGGCTAATTACAGCCCAGACGACAGATCGCAGGTCTGTGAACGTAACTTCCAAAAATGATTGGCAAATAACACTCTAACTTTAATAAATATGTAATTAAACTTTTGTAAAAGGTACACCACTAATAGATGCAGTCGATTAGCCGTGGTCTACCTACAAGACAGCAGCAACAGTAAAGACACTAACCAGTAAGACTACAACCTTTACTTAAAACTCTACACATGCAGTTCTGATTTGAAAGTTTCCTCCTTCTGTTACTGTGCGGGTAGGCTATCAGCAAAACCAAGATATCGCTTGGGATGAATTCTAGACCTCAATGCGTTTTTGTAGTTGTTCTTTTTTAGTTCTTAATTGCAGATACAATGAGTAGTCGTATCAGTGATAATAAATGACGACCGCCGACACTTGGAACTCAGCAGCGTCTACTCGTACACCGAGAATTTTTTTAAATTCATACCTAAAATATACGTTTAAGTTCTAAAATAACTCTAGTGACAACTATCATAGAGATCAAAGTATATTTTTGATTTGAATCAAAATGTAAATGACATAATCTATTTATTTATTATTCTTTTAGTCTAATTCAAAAACAGAACAGAATTATCTTACTGACGGTACATACAGCGCATTCTCTGCGTAGATGTCGGGTTCCACAAATATTTGCAATGATATTACCGCGCCAGGGACGATCAATGAGACTTATTGCTCTCTGCCACAGCATTGCGACTGCGATAGTCAAGCCATTTTTATTCCATCGTTTTTATTGAGCCTTGAGATTAAGTAGCTTTGATATATTTTTGTCTAAAAATGCTAATTCCCTTGTCTCTTTGTCCTGTTCTTCTGTTCTCTCTAATTACAAAAAGAGTATGTGGGTATGCGATCTCCAATTGTTCCTGTTTTTCGTGCAAAGACAGAAGCCCGGTTTAGCTTTTGACTGTCTATATTATTTTACCCATTTTAGCATCTTTTTTGTCCTGTCTGTAAGTAACGCGTTCCTTGAATGTTACGCATCAGGCAGAGCTGATATAATATCTACTTTTTTCAGTTCATACTTGCTAAAAACATAACCAAAAATAATAAGTTTATCGTAACAATTGAGACTAATATTAAGCGCTGTGACTAAGAACATTCCTGACATCAGTGTTTAACAAAACAGTGGTAACCCGAACTCGCCACTTGCAAAAAGTTAAAAGCCACCTCATAACTTAATTTGCACCACTCCCATTACCATAAACAGCAATCATGCACATACAACCGCATTAAGCTGTTGCACGCGTTCTCGCATTATGTCGAATTAAATACACCTACATCAGAGTGTGTTTATTGCACAAATTAATGTTATAAATGAGAAAATATTTAGCTTAACTGCTCGAAAGATCATCATGAAATTTTGTGATCAAATGATAGGTTAATAGAAGAAATGTAACAATAAAAAAGATGGAAAGAATGATAGTTATGAGTGCGAATGTGAGATCGTTCGTAGCACTATTGCGCCTTAATTTCTTTACCGTTTATAATGAAATTTTGTCCACAATTTATCAGACATACAAAAACAGAATAAGCTACGGTTCTTCTAAAAAAACGTCCCCGGAGAGACTAAATAAAACGTGAAAGATGTCGCAGAATAAAGTAAGTAATTAACAAAACAGAATGTTTGAGTTACTTTTAAGTGTATAGGTACGTGCTTCTTAGAACATATGTGTAGGTATATATATGTGTATAAGTGTGTGCTAAAGAAAAACACAAGTAGTGCATTACGGTGGTTGGTGGGATCAAAGCGGTCGCTAATGAAGCCACGCGGTCGCGCCGCATGCTTCACTCGGCTGCGCTCCATGCACCAACACGACCCAACGTCAATAATAATATTTACACAATATATTTACTCCCTGATTCATCAAAGAAACGCTAAGCAAGTATTTATTTAGTAAATTCTTTGCATATTAATCAGTTCTTGAGTTATTTGAATCGATCGATACAAAGTAGGAGAATCATTTAGGTAATATTTATTAGGAATTTCTATAAATGTGCAGATAATTGACAAGTTTGTGAAATAAAATATGTGTTATCTATCATGTGAGCCATTCCTTTATTACGTATACCTTTCACAATTCAAGTGTATAATCCACATCCATTTTCATTGCCTTCCCTTCATAGCTACTTGTTTTTTCATGTAAAATTCCTTATTCTTTAATCTAGTTCTTAATTCGCAAGAACCTCATGCAACCTCCTCTCTAACAAGAAGTCTGTATCCAGCAGCGAGCTGTTGATGATGACGATCATGATAAAATGCAATAAAACTATACACGACAAGATGTAAAGGTTTTTTACGTCTTTGGCTACCTTTACGAGATGGTAAGCTTCCAAATTCAAGGCACTTTTGATACGTTGCATTAGTGGCTCTAGTTGCTCAGTTCCAAAATGTCATTCTTATGGCTTAGCTATATATATTATATAGATACATGAAATAAACTATGTATGAACATTATTTATTCTTGTATCCAATTATTTAGTTCCAAGTAAACTAGTACCAACCGAACCATGCTATTATTATCCTCTACGTATAAAATTAGCTTGGTACACTTTTCTCCTCGTTCCTTTCATTACCAGTATAACAAGACCTTCCATTTCTCACATGATGTTCTCATTTGTTACTAGAGCGGTGGGCAAGGCGGATCAGATTATGTTGGAAGGTTTGATCCGGGAAGCGGCAGTCGTCCCGTACCCCGTGCCGAACGGGAAGTGTTTTGGCATAGGAAACATCTCTTAAGTACTGATTAGGGTTACCAAATTTTATTATATACTTTTTATACTAATGTCCTATAAACTATATCTTACGGAAATCACCTAATTAAAAAAAATACTTTTAGCATTTTCGACAAATAATCGTTAAGTTTATTAAATTTTCATTTCTTTGTCTCAGAAGTTTACTTAAAAAGATGTAAACCGACTTCAAAAAAGGAGGAGGTTATCAATTCGACTGTATTTTTTTTTATGTTTGTTACCTTATAGCTTTTGATTGGGTGAACCTATTTTAATGATTATTTTTTAATTTGAAAGCTGATGCTTCCTATGTGGTACCATTACAATTAGTTTTGACGATGTCATCCATAAGAAAACAATCATTATAAGTCTTCAAATAAAATTGCATTAAATATGTGCGCGACAAATTGACGAATAACACACTATCACAACAACCGATATCGATGATTCTTTTTTTATTTAAAAGCTGGTGCTTCCTGTGTGGACTCATTCAAATTTGATCCACTTCTTGAAGTGCGTTTTTTTACCCAACCCCTCATCGTCAAAAATACTAAGTAGGAGTTACCTAAATGTTTTGCTATAACTGTTGAAAAGCACTATACAATCTGCTTATAAGGAGGTCTGCATCAGACAAGCAACATTATAGTCCAGGAAGATAATATTTCTTGAATGTTATTAACAATGCGCGTAGATTTATTTTCTGAAGATAAAAACCTTTTTACGCTATAAAAAGAATTTATGCGCCAATAAATTGCATGCGATATACATTATTTGAACGTACATAATTTACTTAGAAAAACACGGCTTGAAAAATTTATAAAAAGCACTTATTTTTTTCAACTTTGTTAGATATAAATAAATTATGCGTAAAGAAACAGTATTAGAATAATATTAATTCATTTGTAGCGCGTTGGATCCCCGTCTTTCTGTCCTAAAATTTTCAATTTCCTTGATTGCCGTAGGCTGGGCTCAACTAAGTTACTAGTACCATCACACAACAGTTTTGAAAAGAAAAGGTATTTGAAAATAACCCTATAAATTTTACTTTACACACAATATGGAAAATGAAAATAATTACCAAATCAGGATCATGGTTTTCTTCATAATGTCTTTTAAATTCGATCAATGATCAAAAACATTTTATTCACTTAGTATTTTTCCTATATACTCCTGTATATAAGCAATTTCTTATCACTTATCGTGTTGTAGTAATCTATTTTAATAACATTAAATTTATCTTAGGTACATAATTTATTGCTTGCCATTAAGTTATATATTTCAGTCTAGTCTGAATTTGATAAATTGATTCTGCCACATGCACATTCAAAAGTAATTACGTAGTAATACAATTATCTATGCAGTACTATGAATATATTTATTTTTTCATCAAATAACTCGTAAGCTCATTAATCTAAAACACTATTAATACTCAAAGTTAAGCTTTTCATTCGTTATATTCATCTAGGTTTAGAGAAAATTTATGTTATTTTATCTCAAAGATGATAAAAGTTGGTACAGGGCAACCAAGATCACATTATAAAGGATTCGAGACTAACACTGCGGGGCAGGTCAAAAGACTCATCAAGCTGGAGAACGGAGTTTATTTCTACATTTGTCTAATAAGATTATTTAATTGAATTGTACAATTTCGTGCGCAAACGTTTAGGTATAATCTTACTCCGTAAATTAGTGTATATGGTAATAACGGTAAATGTTTTGAATCCAAGAGGGTTTTGTTGTCATTTACTCAATTTTAAACTAAAAAAACAGAATTCAAGTAAACATTGTTATGTTTTCACTCAAGAAATAAACAAATGTAGATGGAACATGAAACTGAACTTTTGGTTTCTTTAAATAAGTATCAGGATTTTGGTTTATTTTGGTAGCCCAATACAATTACAAAAATTTTTTTCAAAGCCTGAGATTATGTATATTTTGAAGACAATTTTTTTATGGATTAGGGGACAAACAAGCAGATGTATCGCCTGATGGTAAGCGATTCCCGCCGCTCATTGACACCCGCAACACCGGAAGGGGTTGGGGGAAGGGGTCTGGGTCTGTATCCTCACTCACTCGGTGAAACACAGCGCATACGCTGTTTCACGCCGGTTTTCTGTGAGGCCGTGGTATCACTCCGGTCGAGCCAGCCCATGCATGTCGACGCGTGGCTCTCCCACGGTAAGGTATCAATATTTAGACACGAAATTAGAATTGTAACTTTCCAATTCACTCAAAGAGTTACATGATAACATTATAATTCTATTAAACGTTTTATTAATCATAGCATCGATGCGGCAGCCCTATTGTAACGTGAATGAATGTGGAAGTGACAGTTTATTTCGTTAGCCACTTAGCAGCTGATTGACCTGGGAGAGGCGGCCTCTCACGCATTTCACGCGATGAATACAGCTGTCCTCACAGCCCTGACCTTTATTTACTATTTATAGTTGGTCGCATCACTTAAACTTAAAACCCACGGGCCCTTTTCTCCATCTTTCCTTTTAAATTACTGTTAAGGGTGAAAATGTGTTACAATCTTGTAATGCATTTTTATCTAACGTACAAACTCAAATTCAAATCTTTAGTTCATAAAAAGTCAAATTGATTGAAAATGTTGCTAATTCTGTGATTGCGTCACTTAAATAAATTAACTTTTTTTATTTACTGACATGATTTTCAAAATGCTATTCTTGTATGTGTTTAGATGCCGTTCATTTTTAGTGTGACATATTATTTACATATTATTTAGAGTGGCTAATTTTAGTGAATCTTCGGCGTTTAGAACGTCGCTTGACAGGACAAAACTAACTATTTAGTGATTTCTTGTTCAGTTAAGAGAGTTTTGAACGACAGCATTAACATTATCCCTTATGTAGACTCTAACTCTGCCTCGGTGGCGCAGTGGTAGAGTTTGACTGCTGTGCTTGAGATCTCGGGTTCAATTCAGGAGTCGGACAAAATGTTTGTATGACCTGCAAACATTTGTTACGGAGTTTTGGTGTTTTCTATGTATAATATATATGGATTTACAAAAAAAAAACGATGAATGTATTGATACCAGTTGTCTAGTACCCTTACAACTATCCCTGCTTTCTTTAGGACTAAATGCCGTTGTGTGTTAGATGTCCGAAATATTTATTTATTATTTCTTTATTTATCTTTATGATTATAAAAGCTGATCAAGATCACCAATAACAATTATCTCTCACCAAAACTGCCTCAACCTCAATCAATATTAATGTGTAATGTGTTAAATACTCATGTTGTTATTTATAGAGTACACTTAATTAATGACTTGCCTAAATAAATATATATAATAAAATCATAACAGGTCGCTGTCTGTACATGGAAAATATATAAGAAAAATTATTATAAGGGACCCTATTATATGATTGATGACCAATAATTGAGGTTTGATTTGAATACATTTTCACTAATGCGTTGTGTGTTACACTTATCATTTAGTGTTTGTTTCTTTACAATCGGATCATAAAGAAACAAGTTATGAACAATTAATGCGATAATCGACATTTACACGGGCGCGGGCGGAGCCGTAAGTAAAAGCCTGTTAATAAATACATGTAACTCGATAACATTTCAGTTAAAAGGGTTGTACTTTCCGGTAGCAACTAAATTAAGATATGTGACACTAAGGTACTATTACTGAAATTACCTAATTTATCCGCATAAGTAATATTTTTCCCTTCTTATTTCTAAAAATCGATGATAACATTCTAAATTCGAAAGTAACTTTATGTGTGTCTGTCTGATTTGAATAAATTGGGGTATAAAAATAGATTGACCTTGGAGACGGGCATAGGCTATTTTTCGTTTTGATAACTGACATATACGCGATCGGGGCCGAGAGCAAAAGCTAGTTTATATATATTTAAATACACTCGCAATTCCCCATCTTTGCTCTACAGCGGTCTGTAGACGGCAATAGGATTCTCCCCATTTCCCCATTGAAACTAAATTTAGAAACTATAACATTATTGGCCTAATTAATACGTCTTAGCTACTAATTCATTACTATATCTATATATCTATTTTCATATAAAAATAAAACTTTAGGTTACACTACTTATGTTTAACTTAAATACCTAAATGCTTTTACCAAAGACTTTGTAACATTTTCCCAAATCCATCTAACCCTCGAATTCAAATGGTTATCGTTAAAATTCCTCTTCAGAAACATTTAAGCAATTGTCTGTTAGAAATAAATGGACGGTTTGAACTTTTCACATTTCAAAGATACGGCTGTGGGAGTTCGCTAGACATTGTTAGTTTTCAGTTTAGAGATCGCGGGGTTAAGCTCGGATACAATTGAGACTGTACTGGACTTGAGTGGTACAACATATAAAGGGATTTCGTTTTTAGTTATTCTATATTGTGTACAAAAACTTACATCGTTATTTTTCTTTTTTATATATGATCCTGCCAATGTGACTCTACGCTGCCTGATTCAAAGTATACTCATTGTCAATGCAGACAATGCAGCATAGTGAGCTGGTGACCCACACCACGGCGGCCGAGTGATGCCTCTGCATCATTATTCCTCCAGTCTCGCACTCACCAAGTAAACATGATAGCACGAATGCTGGCATTTTAGGTAAATTTTCTGGGTGGTACTGCCCCGGTCGAGCCGGTCCGTTCATTCTTAAATCAATGTGGCTCTTCTATCTTTTAATCCCTCAAAGTTATTGACAAGAGGGTATTGAAGTATTTCAATTTTACTTAAGTAATAGTTGACAAGACAATTGTCATCAACTGGGCACATAATTAGTCAAAATAATAATATAAACTTCACACATCTAACACTCGATTGTCTGACTAAAAGTAAACAGAGCCTGTAAATGGTTACCAGATTGCTGATAAACATACTTATATATTTCTAAATAGACACGTGTTATATAAAACCCAGGTACAAAACGACTGATTTCGCTGGTCACAATATGTTTCTCCTGGTCGGAAATAAAATCCATGACCACTAGTTAAATAAAGTGATCAAATCAAGGTCAGTTGCCTTTAAAAAAAATGGTGAAAATATGACCAGCGCTTCAATGAATATGCAGCCATTCAAACTTGTTGACCAGACAGACTAAATAAGTTGATAATGAGTGCCTAGTTTAATAAAACACAGCCGCTTCTAACTTGGAGATGTTCAACGTTCCTAGATTTTAAAGACTTCCTACTTATAGTAAATTCCATTAAGACCTAAGTAAGTTCATTGTAAGTTTCGGTTAGTTTTAACTTTGCGTACTTTATTTATTTGATTTCATCAATTATATTTATTAAGTAACTAAAAATTGCTTTTAGATGATATAGATCTTTTAGTATTTATTTCTTCTATTGAGACTGGCAATCGGTTGGATGAATCATTATAAAAAAAGAAAAAAATGTTTACTTAAAGTAGTTTGCTCTGTAAGCGGCAATAGAGTTGTTACATAAGTAAAATTTTGAATGCACAGACGGTGCAGCAACATAAGCGGTCACTTCGTAGTTTTGTACTGGGCTAAGTGTTGTGGGTTCGACCCAATCCTACATGAGACAACATTCTGTGTTATGTACAAATTCTTATTCTGAGTCTGGATGTTCTTTGCGTTCATTTTAAACATGTTTATAAAATCCTCTACAACATAGGAATATTATTAGTGTAGGAGATGTCTTTTTAAAAAGAACTTAAATAAATCGTCAAAATTTTAGCGTTTAGTACACCTCTTTCTACCCTTTTAGGCAACATGTCTAATTAGGAAGAAATATGAACCAGCGTTGTCCTTAAAGCATACAAAAACCAAATTAATAATGATCAAATAATTATTTATACTAATAACTGATGCACACGGATTAACGCAGCGCGCAATGCTCTTTGACCTTACCAGTGCCAATCAATCAACTTGGTCCCTTTAAACATCACGTACTAATATACGATTATACCGTTGCCTATCCATCAAAAGTTGATAACAAACTCTATAACTTAACGGTTAAGGCATAATATAGGATAGAAGAAGTATAAATTTTGTCTTTACCATGACGTGATTAATGAAATGACTCTCACTGTACATGAAGACGTATTAAATCCGTACATTGATGAATTACTTGAAATAATAGCAGCTATAAAGACAAAAAACGAAACAGTTATATGAGACAAAAATACTTAAATTAAATCTATGTGAGATAATGCAGGGCCAGGAAGAAACTGAAACATAAGACAAATACGAAATAAATCCCTCGGTCAAAAGAAGTAATGCTCATTAAAAACAAATACTTCCGCGTCGTAATCCTGTTTGGAGTCTCTTTTCGTTTTTTCGTGTAAAATATGCGCCAATATTTCGCTCTTTGTGCAAATTATTTTTCTCTTCCTGTTAAATTTTATGTCGAGTTTTTTTCTACAAATCTGGGATGTTTTGTGAGCGTACAAGCGCTAAAGTTTTTTAGTATTTCGGCGCCTAATCTAACACATCCATCTTTTCTGATTCAGGCTGTTGATACCATTCATATCTTGACTTAAGCTGAGATTAAAGGTTAATTTAATTTTAAGTAGTAACTTCGATACTACATCTATAATTTATTAAAGGTATTTTAGGTACAGAGGAAACGACGTTTAAGTAAATATATTCGGGGCACTCTGCCAGAAATATTTCTTGTCGTAATCTAAGTATTTTCCTTGCTCTCGAATACATCTTGAATGCGAATCTAAATACACACATCAAGAACTCGTTACATGCCGTATAAACAAACGCCTCCATATATTGTGAGATTTGTTTACTAACCTAAACCACGTCCTTTGATACGAAAGCGTAATGTAATGTGGTATATAGTGAAACGGCTTTACGTGCACAATGGGTACCACAAATACGCCCATAAACTACTCTCGCGACAAGCGAATTGACAAAGCGAGCCACTACAGTGATCGATGATAGAATATATCGACTATTTACTGAACTATTCAGGAGCCCTTATCGCGCCGAAACAAAAACATCTCAGCGATTTGCAGAGGTCTTAACAAGACGACTCGGTATTTGCATAAATTTGCGTTAAGTAAATGGGGTCCCATGACAAGTTTAATCTTGTCCTTAGAATTTATTGCCTCCTAGGCTGGCTGCAACCTTCCAGCATTTGCATTGGCTAAATAAATATTTGAGTTCAGTTTAAACTGAGACGTCTTCCCTGACTTTCTTTTACAAACAGTGTTGCTCTTGCGAATTTGTTTGTATTAGTTTGCTTGATCAATCACGTCTAAATTTTGTAGTAGAGTGTAGCTAAAATAAATAGTTCTCATATTTTTAAGCATGCAACTTGTTGAAAATATCTTTAGTTATGTATATTAACACTATAACACCAATGTTACCATTTTTTAAAATTCAAATTAATAATTCACATTATTTTTGTTGTCTAAGGTTGTCTGGAAGAGATTGCCGTGAGTGATAAGACCGTGTTTTGATACCTGATGTCGATGTCCGTATATGTATCTCTATACAAATGTTTACTGTCCACTACAGTGTGCAATAAAGTTTATAAATAAATTAATAAATATATTTCTTGTTTTAACTAAATTTTTAACTCTATTTAAAAATTATTCTTCTTAAAATCTATTGACAATAGTATTTTAAAACACAACTTAATCATGTCACACCTAAAGACAACGATCTTCACTTGACTTCTAATACAAAGAGCAAAGAGAATCTCAATAATTTAATTACTTAAACTCATAACTCCTTTAGCTTTCAAATAAAAACTAAAGTGTCCGTTAATATCATTTGCGAGCACGCCAACGTATTCTGCATTATCGTCATATCTAATACTAACCTTATTCTTGTCACGTAAGGTTGAATTTAAATTATACCAAATGCATTTTGGAAGTTCGCAAATATCTAATTTGCAAATGGAGGCGTGTCGTAGGCCGCGCAATTTGGCTTAAGCGAAAACTCTTAGCACGCCGTTTGCGAAGCAGTCCCGTGTAAAAACACCGTATATTTATGAAAACTGCTGTTCCATTGACGTGCTTTAATTATTTTATCCTAAGTAGATTGAAAAGGGAAAGAAAAAATATAGCGCGTGCCTGGTTATGTTGAAAGCCAAATGGAAATGTATATTAAAAAAGGTCTTAAAAAAATTACAATTTACGTAGATACAAAATACCTAAAAAGAATACATAAATTTGATGTGCAAACAATGTTCCACATGAAACAATTTTATATCAATTTGAAAACGATCGAAAAGATGCGAATTTAGTACCTTATCTAACAGAAGTATTGTTACTGTAATATTTATATTTTCTGGGGTACCTACGAGTACAGGCATATGGTAATGACTAATGGTAAGTATTTGATCATTGATATCTGCAACTTTATATTGTTACGAGCTGGGTATTAAATAAATTAAAGTACTCGATTAATTACCAAAAATAACACAATATTTATTAAGAACACTTTTTACAATAAGAAATCACTAAATCACTCGTTAGTCGCACTAGAAGATCTCTTCGATGTTTATCCGCTGTATCGTGAAACAATACTGTCCCTACGGCCAACACGTTCCGCTTTTATATGGCCGTGGAAATTACTCGAAACTACGAAAACATTCGATCGATGTTTCTAGGCTAAATAGATTACTCTAGAGCTGTTTGTAGCGCCATCTAGCGTCGAGTAATCGTCATAATGCACACAGTTGCGCGCTTTCCGACACTAGATGGCGTTGTCCTCGACAGTTCTCGATTATTCTAGTGGACACGAGATTCATCTGGTTATGGCGCAACAATATTAAAGTAATAGCCTCCCGTCCGATAACCTCACTAATTTAGTGAAAAGTTGGTAAGACATTAGATAACACTAGTTTTCTGCAGGGTCCATCAATGCCAAAGTTTGGCTTTCTTACAGTATATTTCTGGTAGACATAATTCTTCAAGAAATCATAGTTATCCACTTAATTAAACCAATATAGGCAAAGCTTTAAGAGCTGCTACAAAGTTTTTTGTCTGACATCTGACACACAACGCCATCTAGTTCCATACTAAGCAGAGCTTGTAACTATGGGTACTCGACAACTGATATAAATACATACATACTTTTATATGGAAGAGACCCCGCAGACTGCAGACTTTTAATCGAGCTGTTAATCAAAATAACACAATATTTATTAAGAACACTTTTTACAATAAGAAATCACTAAATCACTCGTTAGTCGCACTAGAAGATCTCTTCGATGTTTATCCGCTGTATCGTGAAACAATACTGTCCCTACGGCCAACACGTTCCGCTTTTATATGGCCGTGGAAATTACTCGAAACTACGAAAACATTCGATCGATGTTTCTAGGCTAAATAGATTACTCTAGAGCTGTTTGTAGCGCCATCTAGCGTCGAGTAATCGTCATAATGCACACAGTTGCGCGCTTTCCGACACTAGATGGCGTTGTCCTCGACAGTTCTCGATTATTCTAGTGGACACGAGATTCATCTGGTTATGGCGCAACAATATTAAAGTAATAGCCTCCCGTCCGATAACCTCACTAATTTAGTGAAAAGTTGGTAAGACATTAGATAACACTAGTTTTCTGCAGGGTCCATCAATGCCAAAGTTTGGCTTTCTTACAGTATATTTCTGGTAGACATAATTCTTCAAGAAATCATAGTTATCCACTTAATTAAACCAATATAGGCAAAGCTTTAAGAGCTGCTACAAAGTTTTTTGTCTGACATCTGACACACAACGCCATCTAGTTCCATACTAAGCAGAGCTTGTAACTATGGGTACTCGACAACTGATATAAATACATACATACTTTTATATGGAAGAGACCCCGCAGACTGCAGACTTTTAATCGAGCTGTTAATCAGTATGAACATATATGACAGTGAGCATACTACACTGATTTGGTTTCGGCCGACAATTAAGTCAAATATTGGCCGGCTAAAAAGTTTGTAGTCTGCGGGGGCTCTTAATCAATACGTATTTGAATAATAGACTGATAAGAAGACAACTCAATTTCGATACAAATGTTTGTAGATCATGCAAACATTTAGTGCGAACCGCGATTCTAACCCAAGACCTCAAGTACAGCGCATATGTTGTCACTGCGCCACCGAGACAGCCAAAAGTATTTAATTAATGTCAACTTCCCTCCATTGTTAACTAATGATAACAAAAAACAAATTGAGTTGACAAAACACATATCTATTCCAACAGCCAAGTCAGAAACAGACAAAACCCATCTAATAACATTTTGTTTTTACTTTTCCGGGTTACAGTCGTGAAGCCACTAGACACTGTAAAACTGTAGATATAACTAGTATATACACCGTGGAGCAAGAACTTTATCCAACTACCTCAGGGTAATATGTTCTGCTGTCTATAATAACCGTTAGCCTTTCTTATCTAGCCTTGTTACTACTTTCATTAAAGTTTTTCTTCCTCAAAGAAGCTCGCTATGTAATCTTTGAGTGTTACGTCGTGGTGTTTATGAAAGGGTTCATTCAGTACCTCTATGATTACTCTAGTTTTTATATTGTACTCTGATACTTCTTTTACAACATATGTGTACAAATACAGATATTGTAGATAGTTCAGAAAATAGCAAGGAAACTGTTAAAAATGAATAATCTTTTATAAATTTAATTAAATTTGTTGCGCAAGACGTATTAAATTAAATTACGAGTACTTAGTTTTTATACATATGTAAGAATCAATTACATAATATTTTTCCTGACGGTGTAATCTTTTCAAAAATTTCTCGTTGTTATATAGGTATGAATTCATATTAAATCCTTATACATAAGAATATGGTTTTTTGATCTACAAAATTTTAAATGTCTTTTTAGGTTTCCGTACTTCAAAAGGAAACAAACGGAACCCTTATAGGATCACTTTGTTGTCCGTCTGTCTGTCAAGCCCTTTTTTCTCAGGAACACAATGAGGTATCAAACTGAATTTCATATCAAATACTCAGGTCTACGTCGCTTAGAGCTGTGAAAAAATTAAACTTTTAAGCCAACGCAATCAAAAGATGCAGCCTTTATGCTGCAAATTTTCGACACTCGCAAGGGAATAAAATCTAAACGGTACTCTGCCCATGAACTTAAAATAAAGCATAAATTTTTATTACCGTTAGTCCGACTCGCACTTGTCCTGTTTTTTTATAGGTTTTTGTTAATAACTCAACGCTTTTAATTCTTTAGACAGAATTACTTTGACTCGTTCTAAATACTGTATAGTATTTTTTTTCCTTTTTTCAAGATTTTATTGTCACTGGAATTATAAATTTAATTTATAATTATTTATTCATTTCCATTCTAAAAAGACTATAAAAAGGGATGATCAGGACACAAACAAGCTATTACATTAATATTAGATCAATGAGGCCCACTAATTACCTCGAGTTTTTGCCCACTATCGAATAAAAATATACGTCATGATTTTTCGCCGATTTCCCACAAAAAACGCCGCACGGTCAACAACGGCGGGTTAGGGGGCGGGTAAGGGCGATTTATATCCCCTCTCATCCCTTGAGGATTCTCTTATCGACTCAACTCATACGAGCTGATATATGGCCGGCCAGTCGCACGGAAAATCGAGTTTGTACTGGTTTATATATTTCATTTATATTATTTTTCATGTAAATATAGAAGATTATAGTAGAAACCAAAAGCACTATTTACCCGATGTATTAAGGTGTGAAATTTTGCAAGCTTTCGCCCACTGCTTGATAACTTCTGTCTTAGCCATCCGCTACAATATGAAAATTATCACAATTTCAACTCAGCCTCTGGTTGATGAATCGATAGAATACAATATACTTTATCCGTTTTTTAAGATGAACACTAAAAGTATGTCCTTAATGCTTTTCTGGTTCGTTGAACATGCTTATGCTGGCAGAGGATAACCACTGGAGAAAAGTGTAAAATTATTTTACAATATAGAGAGAATATCTTAAAAAACCAATTACTTTGCGCAAAACAGTTTCCGCAAACGATGCGAGAAGAATCTTTTGCCAATATTTATTGTTGCGTTTATAAAGAGATATAAATGTTAATGTTGATACACTGCATCGCAATCGCAAGAAGCAACGTAATTGTTTACTCGATTACACTTGGGTAAAAAATTATTATGAGGTCTCGGGTTCGATTCGGTCGGTTTGTTTGTACGATCTGCAAATATTGGTTTCAGAGTTTGGGTGATTTCGGTGTAGGTGTACTATAAAAAAAGTATTTATGTACGTATTCATATCACTTGTCCAATACCCATAGTACAAGCTGTGCTTAGTTTGGGACTAGATGACGTTGTGTGTTAGATCTTTAAAAGATTTATTTATTTATTATAAAAAAGAAGTATTTCACCGGTATGATAATGTTTATTGCTTGTATCCGTTTGGAGCCCGAGTTGCATTGTTGCTACAAAAAAATAAAAACAATTGCAGTTCTTACAACTATCAGAGGATTGAAAATAAATAAATGTTTCAAAAAATAAAAACTGACGTATGGTACGTAAAAATATAGTGTTGATTTATTTATTTTTGCAACTCTTCTTCGGGTTGCAGTACGAGTTCGCTTTGGAGCAGACGGCATCACATTATCGATAAAGAAGAGCGACACTGACGTTTGATACAACTCAGCAATTAAACATTAGTACATTGGCACATATACCACGCTTATAGCCATAAATACAAGTTTTTCCATAATTTATAATATTTTAGGGTATACCCATAGGGCTATAATTACCAATCCATATGCAAAATGTTTTCAATATTCGTCACACAATTTTGTTCTTCAAATGCATTTTTGGTCAATTTTCAATAACTTATATTTTCCAAAATATTAACATTCTTGTGGAAATCGACATCCATATATATCCATTTATACAGTATTTTTTTAATTTTCTAAATCAACTATATGTAAACTAGCTTTAGAATCACTCGGCTCGTCTCTTCATGATGACATATACAATCACTATGCTTTCAGTTATGTGCTTACTGCTAGATTTTTCTTAGGCACCTTAAAGATCATAGATTAAAAATGTATCTGCAAATCTTTTAAGATTGTGATATTAATTAAGATCATTTATATACGTAAATGTTTCCCCTACGCATATCGAGTACCCTAAAAAAATAACTAAAGTAAATATATTGGGTAGGCAAAATAATCCAATAGGCAGCAGTGTCCTCGAGCGCACTCGGCGGCCAGTGGTCAATAAGGACACTCATCGCTTATCTCGACAAGCACGAGAGTCACCGTTAACCCTTTTCTTGTACCTTTTTGTTGAACATTTTTCCTCCTTCCTTAGTTTATCGCAAATTGTCTTTGAAGGCCAATGCGTGAGTTAGCGTCTCTCAAGAAAAGTGAAGCTATTTGTACCCATTACAAAGTAGTTTTAAGTTTGTTAGTACATTGATCTAGACTGATAAAATGGAAAGACAAAGTCTCACCACTGACAGGTTAAAAACAAAAATCGTAAATTTCTTGTTAGGTTAGGTTTGAGAAAATATTTTGGAATGACAAACTTATATTTAGAGCTTAGAAAATGACGAAGTTTCAGAAAAAAACTAGATTAGGCTCAATGAAATTCATTCTCAAAATTGAAAACAGAAATTTGACTAATTTTATAGTGATGGACATCATTTACCAATTACTCCTTTAAAAGCTTTACCAAAAAAAGAAGAATTTAATTAAAGAAAACTTAATATTACTATAACTACTTGATTTCACGTGGTGTAGCATTCTGGAACTCTGAGACTATAAAGCTGTTATTCATAGAAATAAAATGTATAGGAAATGACATTTCACTTGTGTAAGCTCTGATTCTGAGTAATAGTTAAAGAAGCATTTGTATTATAAATAATACAAATGAGTTATAACTAGTGACGTTTTCGTCTTATTAGCAACGCGTGCTTCATTAGCTACAATTAAAACTTATTTGAATTCTTTGAGTATTACGTGACCGATTGAAATTATAGCATTCATGCTGCAGTTTATATCTTTCAAGAATTTATATTCTATATTCTGATGCTATATTTTCAAAAGATACGTGACTAATTAAGGTTCAATAACTACTCACTCAGTAATAAAACTACTAGACGTTTTGGCTTTGAGTTAATAATTTTAGATATATTGATGCGATTAATTGAGTCGTTCGGTAGATTTGCGGCAACGAACTGAATTTAAGGGTGAATTCCACCTTTAGTATTCTATGAGTCTAACATTTAAATGAGTAGAACAGCTGTAGGTATGTTACGTAGGAGGAATTTTAGAGCATATCCTTCACTTAAAGAGCTTCGATTTCATATACATATTAATTGAGAAAAAATATTCATATCATTAGTATATAATAATTTAATTTTGCAAACATGGCCCTGCTCGCCATATGGGCGGTCACGGCTGGACAAAAAACTAATTTTAAGTAATTTCATTTCAAAAGATTGAACGTGTTTGTATATTTCTTGACTTGCAGGTGTCGTTGGTATTTACTTACCATCAGACAGAAAACTCATCGCTTTATCTGTCTCAGTTAGTTTCCAAACACAAGACATATAAACTTACGCACCTAATATAGTAGTGAGAGTCTTGCTCGTGCTGTAGTAGTAGTAAGTCAAAATCTTCTTTCTGAGAAGAGAGAAGAATTAGTCATGTAGTTTCTTGCCGATTCTTCTCCATAGGAATGACATTTTTGTACCGAGTCACTAGAGTTAGACATGTAAAGTAAGCAAAGTTTCAGAAAAGACCTACCTACTTCAAATAAAATCTATTTCATTTGAGACCATCTTAGCAGTGGACTTTTAGATATATTTGATGAAGTGACCACCGTTGCCCATTCACACTTCATGTCAACATATCGCTGTTCACTACTGAATTAAAGTCTTCCCCAATCAAATGAAGCCTATGTCCACCAGTAGACAGATGAAGGAAGTGGAAGATGAAGGATGATAATGTATACAATAGCACTCATAGTCAATATATTATGAAAACTACTATAGAGATAAATAACATATTTATTCAATATCAATCTGTTTAATAGCCTATATTAATGAAACATGAATAAACTTCAAGTTCTAATAATGTACTCGTAATACAAGTCAGTACAACACCGTAATTATAAAGCAATATCTCTGATATAATCTGAACTAAACCTATTTACATTCAATATTCCCATCGCTCTACTGCTATAATTCATATAATTCGACATCATCAATCACACACAATGCATTTAAAAGGAAATCTCTTGAGTTCTTTCATAGTTGTTATCGGAGTTTTGTATGTTTTGTGCGTGGGCTGCAGATCGCGGTGGTTTCATCACACGTCAGGAGAACACTAAATCATCCGCGCCCGGAGGCTATCCGCACTCGACCGAATAACACCCCTTAGCTATCCACACAAGACAGGAAACGTACAGAAAAACGAGTCTGCATTTTTTACGAGTTAGTAGTTGTATGGGTTTTAGTTGGCGTTTATGTATTAAGCATAAGTTTTTTAATTAAATATTTTACAGATATAGGATTTATATGAATGGAATATTTAAATTACCAGGATGTGATGTGAGTGTGATATAAATATATAGTTCAATTTATAGCGTTCAATTGATTCAACACTGTGAATTGGATATACTATGAGCATAGAAAAAGGGAAATCGTACATGAAATAAAGAAAACATACTTTTTTATATGGATTGATGTGATACTTTCGTGCAAGTAAAGAAACTCTTTTTTCATTACTGAGGGGGAAAATACTTTTAAACCAGCGTAACCGCGACCAGAAGTTGAAAATTTATCAATTTTACTTTAATTGTTTAAATATCGTATCGGCGTCTTAAACATAACGTCACATTTGAACTTCTCTTTCTATCTTACATTGTGACATTTTCATTGATCCCCAGAGCCCTCCATAGTAATAAAAACTCAGTATCCGGATCCGCCTTCAGATGATTAATGCACCAACACCCATAGAGACATAGAACGGTGGAAGCCAAGGGTCCACAATGAATGGCTTTTGAGGAAACCCATGTGTCTATTATGTGCTGCCTACTAAGGCTTTAAGTGTAAGGTTCTGACGGATAAAAAGATTTGCGGATTTATGTTTTCTTTGTCCACATTTCAAAATTAGTATCACCTATTATTCTGCTACAGCTATTCGATATTGGAAGCTCTTTTGTGAGGAACAGCGATTATACTGTGGGTTTTGTTAGGTTTGCTTATTTTACGCATTACACAATGCCAACTGTTGTCACCTTGAATATATGGAACCAATGCACTGTTCTAAGCGAAGGTTCTAGGTAACTACTAATTAATGCTTTCAATAATCAATAAATTGTCCATTATAATTATCTAAGTAATAGGTATGACATTTATTTTTAAAAATTGTGAAAAATCTTTGAAAACCGAATAAAGACTAATAATAGTATGGCAACCAAACTACTGATGTTTACAGCCTTACATGTATGAGACGTGTATAACAGTTGTGTCACTACTAGCCGATTTTAACAAGAGGCCCAGTAATGCTTCAATATTAATGAAAACTTAAATTATAGTTCAATACATTCAGTCTATAAATTGAATCCATAAATAACCATTATCTCAATATTAATTAGTTAGAAGCGAACGAACTTTATTATAAATTACAAGATTACGTCTATATTATGTAAATGTTTTATAGACTAAATATCAATTAGTAAGGTAAGGCTCGCCTCACTGGATTATGTTAAACGGTGTGACGCTCTGCTATAAATCACTGGTTCCGATAACTTGTATTGAACGGTGACGATATAACTTTATCGAGTGATTTCACAACGAGATTGTATTCTGCTGTAGCCTTTATTACTAAATTATGCGTTATGTTAATCGTTGTGTACATTTAAGTTCATTTACTGTTCTGATTTATAGCTTTTTCTTATTAATATTTAAATTTTACTTAAAACTCGAAACGCTACAGTGTTTATTCGGACTGGCTCCAATGGCTTAGTGGTTGGTTTCGTGGGGTTAATTCCTAGCCAGGACGAAGTTGTGCTCTGACCATGATCATTTTGTCGTATATCTGAATGTACCTCATATATTACTATTCCTATAAAAGTATGTTTATCGGCAGTGTGGTTATCATAATACAAGCTGTAAGTAGTTTGGGATCACAAAGACGAGATGAAGTTTTGTTATTAAATTAATCACATTTTTTTTAAAAGACTTTACTCATTAAAAAGCCGTTTAAATCGTTTTTTTTAAATACTCGTTATTGAATACAAATGAAGATATAACGTTAATTACCTACCTTTCATTAACATGACGAAATCTAATAACTTCTCATTATCAATAACAGTAAAAAAGCTCTGATTGGACAGTTAAAACTTTCCACCAATAAATAGTGCGCAGGCGCCGAAGGAATCATAAAGTTAGGTTAACAGGCGCGATTCCAGTTACAGAGTCGCTTTATCGTTTCCATTCAAATTAAACGCAGGTTATAATCATATTTAACGGTTAGATGTAAAAAATAATGAAGCGATAAAAAGGCAATGGACATCTTGTAATGAAGGAGTTTACTTCTTTCTATACATATACATTATAATCTAAATGATTCTTTCATTTGTAATGACGGGATCACGTCACATAATTTTAATATATGGCAATCATTCGGCTTTAAGTTTATTATGTTGCCAGCCTTGTCTATTTAAAAGTAGTAGTATTATATGTCTGTGATAAAGTGTTAGTTAGGTGTTTAGTGATCCTGGCTAGTGAGCTAAAACTCTTGAGTTCGATATTTGTGTCATATGTCTAAGAGTACTAAAAATTAAATAAATAAGTTTAAAATCGAACAGAATTTAAGTTAACGGTGCTTACAAATCTTCTGTTAAATTCATTATGATTCAATTAGTGTTTAAAGCTCCTGAACCAAACAAGGCAATAATTTATTTATTATACTTCGACAATGTAATTACCTAGAAAATTATAATATTTCTAAAGGTATCAAAATAAAGCATCGAAAGGAAAGCGTTGCAATATAAATCATGAATTTAACCAAGCAAAACAAACTAGTGCTTTTTTTAATATAACTAAAAAAAAAGGTATAGAACCGATTGCCGATTTCTAAAATATTTGTCATTGTTAAAGTTATTTTAACTATAAATATATGTAACCACGTACAGATTTTGCAATTTTTCTTGTTTTCTAAATAAAATGTAAGTAGTTAATAAATAGTTAAAAAATCATAACATTAAAAATGTACCACGATCTGGCAAATTTTGCACAAAAGAGTTTTACGTTTAAATTTCTCAAACCGTAAAAAAGAACATCTTTCTTTTAACACAAAACTGGGAAAAGTGCCGCTAATGAAGTAACGAACCATACTTTTCTTTTGTACATTTTTTCACTAGACGTTGCCTGCGGCTTTGCTCGCTTTCAATCAATAATTTCTTCTTAGAATGAAAGGTGTCTTCTGTAGGTATTCGTAAAGACAATGCCCTTGCAAAATTTCGTTGTGATCCGTACTCAATAAGTAACGGCAGGTATGTACCTAGCTCGGCAGCAGATTATTTGAGTGCAAAACTAAATTATATAATTTATAGCTAGCCACTAGTTAAGTAGATAAGTTTTATGGTAATGGTGTGTAATGTGTTTATGACTGCTCAAATGTGTCCAAGGTTTGATGACCACGTTTACAGGTGCTGTTTAAACACAGTTTAACGATACCTCTGATAATGAGTTTGAAGTATTTAATAGCTATGTGGAGTCTTATTGACTAAAGTATTTATGGGGGAATGTTACTGTTATAATTACGACAGGGACTTATTGGTTGGGTCTTAATTACGAATTTAAGTATAATAATTAAGTGTAGAAACCACTTATTAAATAAATTAACTAAGCGAGCCTCACTGTGGTTTATTAGATACACTAAAACGTTTATTTGACTGGATCACTAATTATCACTAGGGTAAAAACTGCCTTTAAAAATTAATTTAGTCACGTAAGCATGAAAAGTAACAAACATACATATACACACTCATAAAGTTTAGCTTTTATAGTATTAGCGCGTTTATCGAATCTCAAGAGTCTTGATAATTCGTACGTGTAGGCTTGATAAGGTGTGAACTAAGAAATAAATGTAATGTAAGGTTCACTGATAGAGTGAGAAATGACAAGTCAGTTAAAAGAAAAAGAAAAGATAGAAAGAAAGTAGTAACAATTAGATTTTAGATTTAGTTAGAATACATTGAGAATGGAGAAGAATAGAATGAAGAATTAAGAAAAATAATTCAGAGGTTTATATATTTAACTAGCTGCAGATCTTTAAAGATGTACATATATATATTATGTAAATTATGTAACTGCAATCTACTACTATACTGGTATAGTAGTAAAGTGTAACACGTCCTCTTTCAAGAATCCAAGTACCTCCATTACAAATTTCAATGAAATCAGTGCAGTGGTTTAGCCATGAAAGCATAACAGATAGATAGACGTATAATATTAGTATGCATAGCATGGATACGGTTATTATAGTTATTGATACCTCAAGTTATAAGTACTTCGCATTAAAATAAAAGAATAGTGAATAGGATTACAATTTACAATAAAACCTATAGTACACTAGTTTGTTAGTACATAAAGAACACACGTTGTCACCGCGGGCGTTATCAACCAGACTTTTGTGGCATGTTTCAACCCACAAATATAATTTAACAATATTCAAACCGCTCCAAATGTGGTGTTTAAAAGCGTTTTATATATATATATATTTCTATGGAGTACACCTGGCAACACCGGGGTCGACACAGGTGCGTTGCGGGCCATTGGGGGATGGGAAGACGGGTGGGGGGAGTGGTTGGTTTATGGGCATCCGATATCCTCACTCCCTCGGTGAAACACAGCGCAAGAAGCGCTATTTCATACCGGTTTTCTGTGAGGCCGTGGTATCACTCCGGTCGAGCCAGCCCATGTACCTATGCCGAAGCGTGGCTCTCCCACGAGTAAAAGGGACGTTTAACAAAACCAAAACAAATATTTCATACAAACATTAATTGTAGTAGGTATTACTTATTATATATTTTTTCTGAAATCTTATAACAATGTCAACTTTAAGACGGATCTTCATAAAAGTTATGAAATATAAAGTATTTTAAAAATATTTCAAGTCTAAGATGCACCTGCACACCTAGCTAAATATATGAACCCTTCTGATATAAAAGCTAAATATCGTGTTAACGTTTCATAAAAGAAGAAGTTTAAAAACCATAACTGACCACGGAAAATCTTTTGATAATATTTACCTATATTACCGGCTTCATTATTACAAATCAATTGACACCTCATTCATTAAAATCGGTTCAGTAGTTTAGGCTGCTACGGTTAAAAATAAAGTGCCAAAACTATTACCCTTCCTTTTGGCTTCGCTATTTGAAAAAGCATGGTGACATTAAATTATTTTATCTTGTACAGTGTAAACTACAGCCCTCTCCACAAACAGCACAGCAGTCACATAACCCGTAACAAACAGTAATTGTTCGTACTAATAAAGGTTTAGTTTCCACTATTCTGAGGACTGCCTGACTACTGCTAACTACTGGCCTATCTAACTCGTCCATTTGGCATTGTTCCGAATTGGGGCCGAAGCCTATCTTCATTGTTCGCTTCAAAAATGTATGGTCTGCGACCCGTAAAGCTAGACTGTGTGCTCTATGGAGACTTTAAAATGTTGGTACCTGCTTCATTTAGTTACTATCATTTTGAAAATTACATTAACAGTTAACTTCTACTTTGATCATTATCGAATTTCGTAGTCACTTAGTGAACGGTAGGTGTAAACAACGGCATAAGGTAATATTTAAACTTAACTATATTATTTTGGATTAAGTCCAGTAGTACTGATAAATCTATTGTATTTATAATTTCTATGTTACTTTGTTGTACACCATGAAATCCAAAAACATCTAACCAATTTAAACGTTATTTTTAAATGTGTTTTGCTGACCAATAAGAGCCAAATAGGACTAAAATAAGACACAGACGAAGCTGCGTAGGTCATTTTACGTAAAACCGTATAGATCCTATATACGGTTTTACTTAATAAAATCTTTATTTATTTCTACAGAAAATAAATTTTATGTTGCTACCAGATGGTCAATGTTTATGTATGAAACGTACACGAAAAGAGCCGAATTCATTGGTTTTAGTCACTACAAATATAAATTATCGTAACAGAATAACTCACTCATAACCAGAACAAATCATTAAAAACTACAAAACTCTGCCATACGGAAGTAAAAATCACTCAACATTATTTTCTTTTCAATTATCCCTAGGAAAAGTTCATATCCCAACTTGACAAGGAAATGGATTGACATAACTTGTTGAAGAATGCAATGGAAGTTGATAAGCGAGGTTCGTGTAATGAGCGCAATTTGCGAAAGTCACAAACTTCCTAGTCTATTGACTTCTCCGGCTAATGGAAGTTCGCTAAGTATTGCTCGGTGATCGATTAGTTCATTAACTATGTTTTTAAATAGTCCACTGATTGGACTTCTTGGCGAGTTAATTTATAAAACAGTTCTGATTCTTCGTAAGGTTATATTTACTTACTTTTTGCAATTTTAAATTATGTTTTCATTATAAAGGAAAGTCTTAAAATTTATTTAACAGACCAGTAAAATCCAGATACAAAAGGTAATGTTCGTAGTCATCACAAGATATTTGTCTGAAATGTGTAGCAGTAGCAGGATTGCCACATACTAATCAATAAGCCAGTAAATAAATATCCATATGTATGTAATTATTATGTGTATGAATGTTTTTGTGTGTAGTAAAATGGCAAAAGGTGTTAATTAGGATTTATTATGTTTTAGTCGAATTGAGAACCTATTTTGAAGTCGGTTAAAAGTGTGTTGTAGCATGATATTATTTATTTCAATGTTCTGTTTTCTTTTCAGGTAAGAAACCCTCTTCAAAGCGAACTTAAATAAATGAAGGTAAATAAAGTATATTCTTTTGAGTAGCATTTATGCGAAATTCTTAAAAAAACTACTGAAGTACAGTCATTCTGTCTGTACTATCTTGCATCCATTTAAATGTACTGTAACTAACGCGCCACTCATAGACTTACTATTGCCCGATATAAGTTTAATGTGATGGTCTGTTTACTAAATAAATAATTAAAAATATGTTACTACGTTCGACTTACAAAAAATTTGAAAAACTGAATTAATTTTATTAAGTTTCAACAAACAACTTCGAATCGGTCGATCGGATTCAGACCGAGAGACAGCTGTGACAGAATTTATTCTGTATCTCATCCGGCTGCAACTTTGAGTTCTTGTCTACTGCAAATTGAATTGGTTTAAAATTCCGAGTCAATGAAAAAATATTACATTTGTATCTTATATGTCAGTAGCGGTTGTCGCGGTAAATATGTGTGGTAGCCTATGTGTTCTTCTGATATATAAGCCATATTGCTGTAAAGTTTATGTACATTTTTTCAGTAATTTTTGCATGAAATAGTAATAAATACCCGTACAAACTTTTGCATTTATAATATTAATAGGAATACATTTTGATATTAATCATGGGCAAAATCCTACAAACATGAAGTTACGATCTTAGCTTATCTTTAACTATAAGTTCAAATATGTCAAATACCTTGGCATACTAAATCTCATGCGCACGAATAACAACTAAACACATACCCTTCCTTTCCTCAGTCACTTTTCCCATTCCCTCTCTCTCCTTTAACATATGAAAGCTGACCACATAATGCTCTAGACGAATTAAGGATCAAACTGTAATGGTCGTTCTGAAACCCATCCAGTTTATTGTGATTCGAGACCGCTATCAGTGACTTTATAATGTAAACTTAGCCTTAAGTAGTACCATTAAGGTCGTAATTTGTTCCATTGTAAGTTTGGACGAGAAGCTATACAAATTGATCCCATCACCGACGATCCCGGGTTTAAGGAACGATACACAGTTTGCCGGAAATCACACTATTTATATGAGTATTAAGTTAATAGCTGCCTTTGTAGCTCGATCGGTTTGTTTCAAATAAACGCCATATTGGCTTAAAGTGGTACATGTAGGAAATGAGATTGACAGTTTAGATAGTGGGTCGGGTGACCCGTTTTTCAGCCGACGTCGACGATTTGCTTGACGCGTCTCGGTTGAACGGTGAACTGTTACTGTAATGTGGAGGGAAAATTGATCGACACGATCATCGCTGTAATGACTTCTCTTCTTTAACTGTCGCAACTACAGCGGCTATATTTTACTTGGTGGTTCTTAGAAGTAAACTTGAATGTATAAAGTGAAAATGAGGATATGTCAAAGACGAACGTTACAAAACTAATATGTTACATTTGTTAATATTATGTATAACCGGTTTCATCAAGCTGAATTCTTAACGTATATGTTTTAGGTTTCATGGTATGGAATGTCTCTTAATAAAAATCTACATGAATTTTGGTCGACTTTTAACCATGAGGCAATACCTACCCTACTATGTCTAACCCTATCATCATCATTCTAGTAGTTAGACGCCAAAATTAGTTTCTTTCTTGAAAACTCATTAAGTTAAGCTTAAATATATTCGTTAAGTTTGAATTTATTCGTCTTAAGCTCTACTAAGATTTGAAAAAATCGTCTTTATGGGTTCACATTTGTAGCTATAAGCATTTCTTTATTGAGTTTTAGAGATTATTTTTGCAGTAAGAAACATTACTTGGAAAAAAATTAAAGCGTTTTGATTTTAACTTACCTTTTATACACATTTTATACCTAATTACAGTGGATTTTAGTTTTATTTCAAGTTTATACATCCAAAAAAGAATTTTGAATGAATATAAAATATTATAAGATTAAATAAAGTACCGTAACATCAAAATATTTTACTATCACCGACGTTATTTCTAACAGTATGATAATATCAAATAACCACTTTAACATTTCAATTTACATATATATATATTTATTTACTCTCAGCACCTCATTTCTCGAGTCAGTAAGCTCCAGCTTAGAGCCCACAAACTTTTTCATTCTATACATAAAACCTAGCAACAGGAGTAGAGATAAAAAAATACAGCCTCCACGTTAGTATGTAATAAAACAGCGCACGTTTACTGCGTAAATAAAGACAAAGCCTGATTCAGTCCGGTACGTGTTGCAAACTAAATATTTTTGGTCGCGCAACCTATTATTTTAATCATATAATAAACTTACTCTGTTGAGCTTATGAATAACAAATTGATCTGCTCTTTAAATTTACTAAAAAATAAGGCCTGTTAGATATGAAAATAAATTCATATAACTTAGTTTGAAAATAAACAAAGAGAGTTAGCAAAAGTGAATCCCTTACCATTTTAGTGCACAGTCAATGTTTTCGTGCTTTTACTGTTGATTACTACTCCCTGTTTCATGATTAGATTATGATATATGTTATTGCAAATAGGTATATAGTAACGCACCCACAGTGATGATACTCTTATAGATAGCTATATAGCAACTCGATTGTAGAAAGCATCATTATTGGTATATCATTTTACAGATGTAGTCTGATAATCAAATTACATGCAGCATCGGGTATTGTAAACACCAATGATGTACTGTAATATATAATAAATTATCAGACGCAAAAAAATAATAAAGCAGAAAAAATAGCCCGTAAAAAAGTTACGTTACCTGTGGAAATTACGAAACGTGACAAAATCACTATTAATATTAATTTTAACAGATGCAAAGATACAAAAACGTTTCCCGTATGTGACTGTCCCTATTCACATTCGTAGCGGCAGTGTGCGTAGCCACTAGTAATACTCGTAGTAATGGTCGGCGTTGTGCCAAACGTCGCAGTGTCCGACGCTGCAGTACCGCGGATAACACTCCATTAACGACCAGCAAGTTTATGTGCACGCAATTATTGCGACCGTTTGGCTATCGACTCTGGTTAGGCTTGCGATGTCTGGTGTATAATGGGGATGTTGGCTACCAGGTACATTTATGTGTGTTTACTTTATTGATACTATAAGATACATTCTTGAAAGTAAAGTGTTGTGTAGATTAAGATCCAATAAACTAACAATAAAACGGTATATATTATGGTAGGGCTTATGCCATTTAAAGTTACGTCAGTTTGTAAATGAGCTGTTAATGTAGTGTAGTTTGAGCCCTAATGAGAACCTCCTCTTCTTAAGCCTGTTGAAAAAATTTACATTTGGATGGTTGAGGTTTTATGGAAATTGCTTTACGTAAAGAATGAAGTTAAGTTGTGCCGTAGTAAACTGACATCCCCTCAGATAGTTGGGTTTAAATCTCGGCAAATGAAAACGTCAAATACTATTTAGTAATAAGTACTCTCTCACACCTCTCTAAGGCTTCTGATGTTCTTGTTTTAAAGAATATTTTAATAAAGTTACTCTATTATTATCTGACAGTAATAAAAACTATAGAGTATAAATATTAACACAACTATTTCATCCCTATAATTTTCTTCACTGTCCAGGATAACATCAATCATGTTTTTATGAATAGAATCCAAAAAAATAACGAAATAAATTGAGTACAATTTGGATCCATCCAATCATTTCCAATTACGTATTCGGGATACAACACGACTCGTTATAACATAAACATCGATTCTATTGTATTCGAAATTTCAAATTATAATCTATTCGAGTGACACTCGAGTGATAACGATCAGTGATCGTGAGACATCGCGATTGGATGCGGGTGTCAGGGTACTTATCTACACACAAATGTATTTATGAGCACTTCCATTCAATATATAGTGACCAGTGTTCGAAATGGTCAGTATACCAAGTCTGGTTTGACATTAAGCCAATCGATACTTTCGCATATTCACCGAACAAAAAAATACATCACTGTTTTTTTACAACTATTGGTATTAATAGTTTCACTTGGAAGTTGTTATAGTAAAACTTACTTACTGTTGAATGTCAACGAAACAAAATATGCACATAGTTTAAATTATAATACTACAATTTCGCGTCTCAGAATTGATCCAATAATAGATTTAGGAATAATTAAGGGTGCTTGTTAATGATAACTTGTAAACCTCTTAAGGGTATACCTTAAGAGGTTTATTGAAATATTATAATACACAAGAGAAAAACTATTTATTTTTTTCTCTTGTGTATTATATTATGAATAATATTTTTTTGTATCTAAACTGTGCAATGAAGAGATAATGAAACTCGGAAGGGCATTTTAAGACTTTAATTTAAAATGAAAACTTCTTTAGGAGCGATGAGCACTTTTTGGGAGAAAATAAATCATGGAACTCGCGTCATCGTCACCGCACGCTTTCCATGAACTATATGTATACCTACTGTGTATTGGCTGCGTGCACGATGATAGCGCTAACTAGCAACTACAATAACAGCGGAATTAGAAATGTCAAAGGGCTGGTTGTCTTTGCAAAGAGTAAGTAAACAAAAAATCAATGTCCATAAAATATCGTATTTTACATATTGTCTATTCGATCATGTTAATCTATAGTGTCGATAATACCAATGATTTTTTTATTTCCTATCTAAAATGTCACGATCAAGCGAGTAGTTTCTCTCTGCTGACTTCACGAGAAGTAAATAAATAAATAAGCCAAAGAAAAGCTCAAAAGGGAAATTATTTTGAAGAAATGTTTGTTTTGTTTCTAATTTGCTTGAGGAAAATAATAGAATTTGTTATCACTATTTTTGCCATTCTTCTTGAAGTTAACTATGCAGCAAGTTTCGTAACACACGTTAAGTTTATTTTTACTTAAAATGTAAACTGACACGTAAATTTCGTTGACAAAAAGTGTCATTTGGTCTGCTGACACCGTCTTTTTGGCCCCGGGGCGCGCTGAGATCGATTTGTGGTCCCCCAAAACTTACTTTGGACCTAGCGAACATAACATATGTACAACATGTACAACCAACAAGTACACATGTACTTTTTGGGTGGAAAAAAAGATTCACGCACACTTTCACCAGATACTTAGTTTTCACTTCTATCGGCGTCCCCAAAGACAGCCGGTTTCTTTAATTTGGTTCGCTATTAAAATGTGTCTTTTAGTTTCACAAAACTGCAATTACCCGTTTATATCTTAACAGCTCTTAGTGTCTATTGGGGCACATATAAAACAGCAGCAAGAAGTGAGTAAACAACAGACATAAAATAATCTGCAAGTTGTATGTTGTGTAACAAAGTTTGTAGAGCGGTATTCAACGCGGCGGCGGGACGTAGTTGAAGAGCGTTAGCACCATCACTTATGCAAAGAGGTTTCAATTTTACATATTTTAATGTATAATATGCAAAAACTACTAAATAAATGCGATCAACACAAACTTATAATACTCTTAGAACAAAACAACTGTCTTATTTTTTTTTTTATTTCTCTAACATCGTCGTACAACACTGTTTTTAATTCATGTTCTCAAACTCATTTCTGAACAAAAAATAAGTTGTATTACTGTCGTGTCTATAATGCGTCACCCACTCTACCTCTGTCACCAATTCGTTGTCGATAATAATTTGGTTACAATTGTTATCTACAGCCGTTCGCATTAATCTTTTCATCTCGCCGCTGTCGGTAGTTAATTGGCGTCCGCTTCACAACGCGATTAATTGATTGACAATCGTGCGGTTTACTATTGATTAGGCGTGTGTTGTGTGCGACGGGATGATCATGACGGTCAGACACCGCGCCGTATGTGGGCTGTATTAACAATAATGGATGGGATAAACCAATAAAAAATGTATGTAGATTGAAAAGTATTGAACATGCTTTCATATTTGTTACCTTAGAATTCAGTTACTTACGCGTCGCAAATATTATTTTTACTAGTTTATACCGCGGCTCTATCCGCATATACATCAGTTTTTGGAGTAAGAAGGAGCCTATATCCTTCCTCAAGAACCAAAAAAAAGACAGATAAACAGACAGATTTACTTTCGAATATATATTATTAGTATGGATTTAGGTGTGCGTAACTACCACCCGACCGGGTATTCGAACTTAAAGAAGAGTAACCTGCTCATAAATATACTTATTTAATGAAATTTAAACATAGATTTAGAATATATATGATCGTGCTCATCACACGAATCTCTTTTATGGCGGACTTGAACTCACGTCCTTCGGTTTAGGATGAACCGAAGGACGTGAGTTCAGGCCCATCCCTTACCCCAACAAACCACTTTAAGTATCTTTGAAACAGTAAATCTGAACAGATTGTACTCATTTTTCTTCGGGAATTGCTTATAGTACAACGTCTATAACCCGATGTTTACTAAAATATTTCAGCTTTTATTACAGAGAGTCATGTTTTTAATTTTTTTTTTCATCTATTGTAACTGTATAAGTCTCGACAGTTTAACAAATACTAAAGGGTAAGGTATCCACACGTACAAACTACTTTCTACCGTTGCTTAATGACTGTATATTGATGTCCTTCCGTCCAATATAACTGCAAGGCAGTAACTGTACGGAGGCTTAGGCGCCAAAGTACATGACCTTTCTGCTCGTACTTATTTGTTAGCATTAAGCTGCTTTCACTGCGAATTCACGTGTGGAATTAAATAAATGGCTTTAACTTTTTACTGCCTGGCTCAGCTTAATAAATATAGTGTAGCTTTTTCCCTCTGCAGAAAGTTCTTTATAATGTTATGTTATTTTTTTTTGTTGGTGAACGAAATTGAGAATAAGCCTTGAAGAAAAGTTTTTTGTTGCGTAAACAGTACGTTAACTTTTAGATCGGCACCACTCAATTGAAACCACAGATTAATTTAACACAAGAAAAAGTTTCAAAACTGTTATCTGAATATGCTTTTTTTATAAAATGTAAATAGCCTACATCACCGGGACCGTTTTTACATATCTATTACCATATCATTTATTAAAATCGGAACATACAAAATACATAAACTGTCAAAATGATTACCCTCCCTTTGATTTCGGCATAGTCGGGAAAAATATATTATTACACAGGTCAACAGGCCGAAGAAAAATAAACAAACCCATATAATGGAAATTACTACAACGATTGTGTAATGTAGTTTTTAAACCTGAAAGATACATTTGGAACTACGGTTTACCATATTTCTGAACGGTACTTTCTTTGTAATGATGAATTAAATGAAATTCTATCAATAACTTTAGGACTCTATTGTTACATTTTACATCTAAGTTTCTGGACTATTTTTTGATAATTTGAAAAGAAAAAGATTATAATTTGATACGCATGCATTTTTGTTCGTGAATTATGTAACATTTTATATTTTACATGTGAATATACTTATTGCCCTACCGTAATTGTATACCAAAAGGCAGAAAACTGCAATAACATTGAACCAAATAAAATATAAATTTGAAAATAAAGCCGTGTTCAACCCGTCTTTCATTGAGTAGTTAAATGAAATTCAAAATCGTTCATCAGATAAAATCTGGAATCGTAAGCATTCTTGGAAAACAGCTGCAAACAAAAGCAGTCACAGCACTTCACAACAAAGAGTTGTCAATAATTCACTCGAGATTAATAAATATTCGTGTACAGCATCTTGAGCACAATTATGTAGCAATGTTAACAATCGCAACGGAACAAGGAACGGATAATTTATCTTCGATCGGGTGCGTCAACAGACGGGCGACTTGCGGTGGGAGCATTCGAACTGCGTGCCTTATCGTCGTCGACGATCGCCCGTCTGATTCTGGCCTTAGATTGCTCGCTTCGGGAAATTCTATTAACTACGTATATATTTGCTTGCGTTTTATTTCGTTTCTTCAACATAATTTGTTTGTATGAGAGGATTTTCGGTATTCAAATGATGTTTTCATAAAAGACTTCTTCGATATTAACTCATAACAATAACTGCATGTAAACAATCTTATTAGATTTTATGCATTCACTGAAATGAAATTAGAATTTCTAAAGATAATTTTCTTCTTACACTTTACAAAACAGTCATGAAATAAGCATTTATATTTTAGAAACACTGACTAACTTCATTTCAATTTTATTTTCGGGTTCTCCACGTGAGAAATAAAACCTTTCCAGTATAACTCGTGCGACCGTCCGCTTTTCATAGCCAATTTACTCCAAACCTATTGGTGGAAATAAGTTGAACTCGGATACACATTGATATTAAATTAATAATCTGTGTTCATTGGATTACAAACATTAGAGGAAAACCTTTAAGAAGTTGATGTTAAAACAATATCGTATCAAAACCTACCAAAAAAAACAAATCAACAAAAACTCATCGTATGTATTATAGTCTATAAATTCTATGTATTTGTAGGAGTTAAAGTCTCTTTATAGTCGTTCCAATCGTTTATTTAACTTTTGACAGTTCTAATACCTAATCAAATAGTGATATCCTGACCTGTTACCGATTCGATTTCTTTTATCAATCGATTTTATGCATAAAGAAGTTTTAATCGATTTAACACACTCATTATTTCATAGATAATTTCGTACTTTTATCGATTACTAATAGCCAACACCGGACGCGGAGCCGACGCGCGACGCCATTTTGATGTCAGTGTTAATCCACAATTTCATACGTCGAGTTGAGTATTTATATTCCTCCGTATTGATTTATTTGTGAATTCTCACGTTTGGTTGAGTTGAGCGTATCGTTCTTCCCTTCGTCACTATCAAAATGTCAAAAAATAAAGTACTCAAAGGACAAACAAGAGAGTTTGTCTTGCGATATAATCGATAATCGATTTATTTCGAAACCGTTTTTATAGTCTGTGGTTATTAATTACGAATTACACATCTCTAAGTGGGCGGAGCCCGTCCATGAAGTACAGTATTCCCTGTAGTACATTGTATCAAAAATTATTACAAAACTTTATGTGCGTGATCTGTCAAAAGTTAAATAAACGATTGGAACGACTATAATAGGTCTTACAGCATTTGCGTATGTCGTAGGATGTACAGATTGTCTAATATCTTAGTTCTAGAAGTGTTTCTTTTTTTAATCGGCAACGGCAAAGCCAAAGGAGGGTTATGATTTTGATAAGCTACTCATTAGTACTAATATAAAGTATATTATTGAAATAAATATGTCGTGTTTGGTAACATTGGAAAGGACGTTACTTGCACATTTCATTACAGCATTTGCTCGTGACTTTGTCCGTATTTATTAAATAAAAATTATATCTCGATGGTATTTAAAATATGCTTTGCAAAGAAAGAATAATATTATAACGGTACCAAAATATTTTAAATAAAAAAAGCAAATACTAAAACCCAACAACGACAAAAAACGACGCGTTGTTATTTGTCATAATTGGGTTTTAGCTATTACTTTTTTTTAAACTAATTTAGAGGCACATAATCTCTGAGAGAAAGAGAAAGATACATCAATAGTTTCAATTCAAATCTCATAGGCCACGAGACTTTAGGTTATCACAAGTCCAGAGGTCCACCATTATGATCGGCTATAAATATGTATGACAAAGCGAAAACATTGGTCAATAGATTTACAATACAATATAGATTTATTAGATAAGATACGATAGATAAACGGTAGATAGTAAAATACGCCTCTTGCAAAACATGTACCGCACTGTTTGACCACACTTCCTGCTGAGACAAAACAGTATAGATCATTACTTTGTATTTAATAAATGCAAACAATAATAATTTAGTACCACAGAGATCAGACGTTCACCTTACTTATAGCGAAAGTAATGAATATTCCGGTGTTCATTAAATATTAACTCTGGGATACAACATCGCTTTGTAGCTATAACATACCTAAAGCTTTTACTTTCTTTGATATGTTACTTAAAATATAATACTAATACTTGGTATAATACGTATATACAGAATTACTGTTGTCTATGCTTCACTAGCTTCATTAACAACTGTTTCAATACTTTCTATTGGATAAAATTCACAGCTAATATAAATTACTGCTTTTGCGCTCACTTTTAAAATTGCAGAATGTACATAATCATACTTGTTTGAACTTGTTTCGTCCCGAATTATCGATATTAGGAAGCGTAGCGTCCTCTAGCGGCGTATATTTGTGTGGTCGATTACTTGCCAAGACGAAGTGAAGCGAGTGCCGTATTAATGGCATAGATGGCGCCATTCATTTTATGCGTGAACAATTTCGTTCCGTTCATATGTTATGGCTTGAAATATGGTTTATATGTAATATGGTGGCCATTTCACTAATGCCAAAGAAATCTCTTAGAAAAAAAATCTTATTAAAATTTTAGACCGCGCCGGTTGCTTTTGGATATAAAATTCCACCGGCTCTTGCTAAAATTTGTTGGTTGTAACGTGAAAAATGTCTTCTCATGAATTTGGGAACTCGTTTCGATTTATGATAAATTATTGGTTTACCGCATGGCGCCTAATTTCTATGAAATCTGTGAATATTAAGCCCCCTAATGTTGTGAAACTATTGGTACCCTTGAATAAGCCTTGAAACCGGGGCCTTGTGAAATACTTTTGTGAAAATAAAATTTTGATGCAGATAAGTGTGTAATTCACTTAATACTCCGTGGATTGCAGAGGATCTAGAGCACGGAAGGTTAACAGGTTACTGTAAACAAGACTCTGCGCGCAGTAGGTTTAGCTCTTATTGTATCTTGTAACATTAAAGTGATTGACTTTCAGCTATAACCATAAGGTAAGTCAGTATATATTTAAGTTCGTTTAACCCGCGTAGCGCGGTAAGTATGTTGACTAAAACCTGACCCAGGGCGTAACAAAAGCTCACTGCAACAACAACAGCCATGTCTGAAAGGTTTTAATAAAACTACGGTCATAGTACCCACCTATATTCCAAATTGGCCGTATTTCTTACTGTGTCTATAGTACCTTTCCCTATTTTTCTAACCCCACTTCACATTCATTTGTCTCATATGAAATCGATTATAATTTCTTCTGTCTCTGTTTTTCAGTTTCCTAAAACAGGTAGTAAAACCGTTTAATCCAAATCTGAGCACAACAAACATCAGTTCAAAGAGTATCGCTATCTCGAATATAGAACAGTATTAATACTTGCAGAAACGTATCACAATTGAGAAAGGGTCAAGCACCCATGACTTGAGTCTCTTGACCCTTTATTTAATAAGGAAGATAATACATTTAGGATAATAAAAGTATCAGCTAAGAGTAGAAGAGACTACTAACTTGCTACACTTATATATATTATATATTGTGTGGCTTATCTATACTAATATTATAAAGAGAAAAACTTTGTTTGTATGTTTGTTTGTAATGAATAGGCTCTAAAACTACTGGACCGATTTTAAAAATTCTTTCACCATTCGAAGGCTACATTATCCACGAGTAACATAGGCTATATTTTATTTTGGAAAAAAATAGGGTTCCGTAAGATATTGGGGTTTTTCAGACACAAGGTTTAAAAAATTTACCCTATACGGGAAAAATTTTTCGCTACGGGCAATAAAAGACGCAAACGAGGTTGCGTCGGTCAGCTAGTTATTGATAAACTTATTTTTTTATTGTATACCGTGCAAACGAGCACACGCATCGCCTGCTGATAAGCGATTAACGCCGCCGATGGACACCCGCAACACCAGAGGCGTCACAAGTGCGGTGCCGACCTTTTAAGAAGACGTATATAAGAAACGTATATAATACTAACTTACCCGACAAACGTTGCTTTGCCATAAAAAGGAATATATATTTTAGGGGTAGGTCAACCTTATCATTTAGGGGTATCGGCAAACGTTGTTTTATGAGAAAAACATCATAATTGAAGGAAATTATTAAAAATAAAAATCGCGATGGAAACATAGGGGTTGATTGTAGAGGGTTGTAAATTCAGGGTTGTATGTATTTTTAGTGTTGTATCATAAAATAATAAAAAATCTAAAATTAACAAAAAAAATTGGGGACTACCCTTACATTTAGAGGGATGAAAAATAGATGAATAGAATAGAATTTTATAAATAAGATATAGTTGATTGTATTAAATAATAATGTATTATCTCTATTATGTGTGTTTAGGGTAATGCTATACGATGTTAAATAAATGCTAATATTTATAATGAGAATACAGATATCCAAACATTTAGGTATATGAATAGCTTAACACTATTGAAATCATCATCAGCCTTTAAGTTCACTAATGGACTCATGTCCACTTATACACACACTACGTACGTAACTTTAATGAACTTTCTACTTTAAGACCTACGCCTTACAGTAAAAAGGAGGATTTAACCTTCTATTGAACCTTAACTTCTATTGAAATAAAAACTTAAAACTTGGTTTTTATAAACCAGATCACAATCAGGTATAATCTTAAACAATCAGATTATTTTCTGGCTGTTTGTGCTATTATGTACAAGGAGAAAATACATGAGTAAGAAGAAGCAAATCCTGGCCGAAATAAGATTGAGAGATAAAAACATTTATCATTTAATTGTTCTTCGTACCTGTTTTATTGTCTGGGAAACGATTAACTTATAATCTCAATAAGACTCCCGATTTCAATCTTTCGATGGAACATATACCTACATATATAAAAAGTCATAGTCATAAATTTGTTCTTTTGATTTAGCAGGTGTATGTGCTGCAAAAGTTGTAGCTTTATTTAAATGATTATCATTATTTCAATCATAAACTTTTGGATGTGAGCTTATATCAATGACTTCTATCACTGGACCGTTTGGGATCAACTTGCATCCAACTACGATTTCTATACAGTCAACTGTCTGGGGTCGTACTCCTCTGCGCTTTAGTATCGTAGTAACTATTCTAGAATATTTCTGCCCTATCAGCCATCTGAACGGAGGTATGTCTGTGTTTGTACTAGTGCAGAAATAAAACAGAAGGGTTCCGTGTAATTATTTTCTTCACATTTAATTTATAAATTTGTCATAATTTTCCATATTTGATTCTTAAAGGGTTTTTTTCCGTGTTTTACTTTATCTCAATTTCAACTCAATCACTATTAAGATAAGTCTGTAAATCAAAATCTATGATAATATTATTTACAGTCTATAATTAAATTATAAGTAAGTAAAACCGAAACAAAAGCCATTCATCAACTAAACTGATTTATTGGTCTACGATAAACTGTTCAAATTGTTTCAACATTTTCAATCGACTTCACATAACTACATAGTGTAATCGAGCGAAAATCAATCAAGTTGTGTGCGTGAGCTTTACATATTATCGACGGGCAAAAGGAAATGAAGGGATAACCACCCACAATAACTATACAAGTACGAGTATATACGTTTGATATTGTACGATACGATTACGATACGACTGTCGAATGTCCAGAAAAAACTCTCCATTGTTATACAGTCTCTTTTATTAATATTTTGTGTGGTATCTAAAACGCACAATAGAATCTAATGCTATTATATATATGGACAGTTCAAAAGGATACGTATCAAAGAAAAGATCACATATAGGCATGAAAATGAATTTTAATAACTGTCTAATATAAGTGAATTGATTCTCGGATAAATACGATGTTTATGTGTCATAACCAAACCGTTTTAACTGTCATTTTGCGAAGATAATATTATTTAAAAAAAAGCTGGTTTATCCTCTCATAAATGAAATTCTCTTGGGTTTTATCTTTGATGGTTTCTACAGTTAAATATAAATATAACAATAACTCTTAATTCTTACAACGTGTTCTTTCTGACAGAAGACTTTACGGGAAAGGGGAGGTTGGGTTCTATAAAGCTGAACTGAAAAGCTTACTAAGGCCGATCCGTAGATGTAGAAGAATCTCTTAAAAACGAAAAATGGGGAACGCAGATTATTACAATTTATTCAATCCATACTAATATTATCTATAAATTCTAAAGTAACTCTGTCTGTCTGTCAGATACGCTTTTATGTATAAAACGCTGTCTCGATTTCAATGAAGTTTGGCTGGTAGATACTTCGATTCTAAGGAAAGGACTCAGGCTACTCTTTACCGCGATAACACGCGGGCGATGTCGCGAGCAAAAACTAACCCTATATATATTTACTAATAAGTAAGGTAACTACTTTATTAAAGTTAAATGTTTTCGTACTATATTATTAACGTATTAGTTTCCAATTGGTTACAAGAGAATTATCCTTACTTAGTTATAGCGGCACAAGTGGTTGTTTAGTATGAATTCTGTGTATTTTACATTTATACAAATGAATAAAATTGGAGTGTCTGTTTGTAATATTAAAATAACCGCTTTCTACTACATGCATATGAATGTATATACGGTACACATACCAAAATATATATTTTTAATGTTTGTGTCTGTCTGTCTGTCTGTTTGTTCCGGCTAATCTCAGGAACCACTGATCCGATTTGAAAAATTCTTTCGGTGTTGGATAGTCCATTTATCGAGGAAGGCTATAGGCTATATATCATCACGCTACTACTAATAGGAGCGGAGCACCGATGAAGAATGTTTTAAAAACGGGGGAAAATTATCACGCCACGTGCAATATAAGACGCAAACGAGGTTGCGTGGGTCATCTAGTTGTATATAGGATTTCAAAGTAAAATAACTTATTTTAAAGTACCAAGCCAAAAGTGATAGTTTAAGTTAGTTTTAGGTTTAAAGGCCACTCACCTGTCATCGTTAGTAAGAATAGACTGTCGAATATCTAATTTAGTATCTTTAAACTAGCAATTATCTGATACGTACATAATCTGAATCTCGAAAACGGCTCTAACGATTTTGATAAAATTAAGTACGCAGGAGATTTGGGGGACGGTAAATCGATCTAGCTAGGATTCATTTTCTACAAATCACCAAAGACCTAATAATTCAGATTTAAAATTAAGATTCTCATTCTCTTTGACCTCATATAGTAACTTATAGCAGCAGTGAATCTAAAAATAATCATAAAAGAAAAAAGATCTGTAGTATTTTGTAATGAGGTTTTCCTTTCGATCGCATTTTTATAACCCTTGTGGTTAAATCGAATAAAGTTATTATTTCATAACATCGTATCGTGCAATGTAAACATGTCTTGCCATTCGAAAACTATAACTTACCCTATTGAACTTGAGGGGCTGTATCGTGTTTGTTGTAACCATGTAGATTCGAAGACAAACGTCTCAATATCTTGTTTGTGTTGTGGTTCTATTGTTTCAGTTGCATGATGAAGGACGTGCGTACCTGCTTAACCATAGGGTATTGTGTTTGCCTGGTCTAGAATTAATAATGTTTTTGTTGAGTAAGTTTCTAGACTGTTTACTGTTTATTTCACTTGACTGCTTCTCAGTTTATTGAAATGACAATGAATTAACCACTTTACATTACGATAATCCAGTATCAGTATTTAAAACCCATTTATTCCATAATAAACAAAGGTTATTAAAGAAAACAACGATTTAATTGAGAAAAGCAAAATTCTGCAAGTAATGCGTCTGGGACTAACACTTACATAGATAGCGACGTGAGAGCTCATTTTTGCAAAGAGATTTTTAAACAATACTGATAGCTTTATCAGAACAGTGAAATCCTCTATAATTACATTATAATCTTTTTATACGTCGTAGACTCGAGATTCGATTGTAGGTTGAAAGACTTTCTTATAAAATAATGGCTAGAACAAGATAGGCGACATTGTTTTTGTGTTCTCATGCATTAACAAAAAATAATAGGCTGGCAAGTTTTTTTTATTAATTTTTGATTAAATTTAGATTGAAATTCAATCGACGCTATCTACTAGCCTATAGATCAAGATTTTGTATGATCTTCAATTGATTTAAGCTGAAGAACGGCTTGATACATTGAATTCTCATACAATACAAATCACTACAAGATTTAAATTAGATCATGCAGAATTTTAACCTATCACCCAAGCGAGCTGGCAAGACGTGAGGTCTTAAATATTTAAATATCTAGATATATTTCTGTCTATCCTAAACCAGACACGAAAATTTATCTTGTTGTTGCAAGTCGCGTATGTATTTCAGTCACGAATTGAGCTGAATACCAATCCAGCTTTGGACAGCAATAACGAATCGACTTTAAGATTCATAGAGTGCACTATTACTCATACTGAGGATAAAATCAAACAAGATCATTACTTCTACTACAAATAGGTAACGTTTCTGAATTCATTTAAAAATTCTATTGCGACTAAATATAATTAGTTTTTTCGTGTTTGAAATATAGGTGTCGTCCAAAAGAATAATCTCAGAAACGGAACATCAGCTCGTCACCATTTCCAATTTATCTTAAATTTATAATAATATTTGTATAGTTAATTTCACAAATTTAAGTTCTAGTCAAAACTAAGGTGGACTCATCACCATGTTTGCTATAAAACATGGTGATGAGTCCACCTTAGTTTTAAAATTACTTTAGTTGAAAATTGTGCAATAATAAAGCTGAACTCCAGAACAATTGTTAAGTTTAAATTATGTTCTCCGTGAGAACTCATAAATATACCTTTATGATAAAGCTCACAAACAACAGAAACGCGTATATATTTATTTAAAGTTCAATGTAGTAACATCAATTCCGCAGAAACACTCCACAAATTACAAGGACCGAGCGCAGAGCCTACAATTTTGTACCTAGCCGCCGCAACACCAATACCAACAAAAGGTACGAATGTGCTGAAAGAAGTTAATACCGAAGTTAAATTTACCGCTTTAGGTAATCTCCACCTTTTTGATACCAAGCTGTATATCGTAACTGTAAATAAACTCGTACACAGACTAAAATGCATTGCGATTGAAATTTAACCTACCGATTATTTTCTTCACATGTCTTTCTACAAGCTTTTATACTGTTGGCGGAAAGGTTCATACCGAGTATTGTGAACGAAACGTTACTCGCAATTCGCATACAAGTTCCCCCGTATTTGGGGCCGGGATGGGTCATATGCAAACATTTGCCCAAACATTACCCGGCTGTACCTTGACGACACGCCCTAGCCTTCGCTGAATTATTGAGACGTCCCGCTTTAACACCAGATGCTATTTAGATGTTCTCATGTTTATTAGTTTGTCCCTCGTAATTTGTCACAGAACCCGTTGATAGCCATAATTTAGAATATGCCCGTGTAATGTTGATAGGATTATGTTGGGAAGTTTGGCCTATAAACATGTTGTCGGACACATTAATCATTTTGAGTACTACGTAATACCTATAATCTTTGCTCAAGACTCAGCTGTATTTTATGAATCCTAAGAAATCACAAAGAAAATGTCCCGTAAAGTTTTATTATAAGAATCCAATGCTGATCCAACATCGGTCGTTTAAAAAACGGTTCGAGGGGTTTCGCTATCGTGAATGAGTCTACCTGATAAAGGGAAATACCTGTAGAGATCAAACGGCGGGAAATAAATGTGTTCGAGCTGTAGGAACAAGGAATCGTTCGCTAAATCGGATCGGTCCACAGATTTGTCGCTCCGCGATGACATTTGTTACCACTGCCTTCGTTACCTTATTTGTCATTGTCACCGCGAACCGGTATCGGCATCCACACTTTTTATCATTGTATTTTAAATCAGTTTTTTGTGGTGGTTTTGACGGCTTTTCTGTTTGGTTTACCCAAGTGGTGGCAGAATCAACTTACTTAGATTTTTTGTTGAATGGAAAAAATATTAAATAATTAATTTTACTAATATGTACAAACGTTGCTTAAAATTTAAATACCTGTTTATTATTTGCGTAGATCAAAAGAAAATAAAAACTAGAAACAAACGGTCATTTGCATGTATTTTCTTTTGGATTGCGAAGTCAGACGCATCGTGACGCAAGTGTAATAAACGGAGAACGGCTAAAACAAATTGAATTAAAAAAAATAACAGACTGAGATCAAAGCAAAAAAGAAGATTACTAGTGAAATGAAAGCAATTTATTTAGCTACATAAACAGCTAGTATAAATGAAATAGGGGAGCCTGTATCTTTTTACACAGCTCAATGAGTGCGAACAAAGTGCGGTGATATGCGCGAGGCCGGCCGGACCGCGCCAGCCACCAGGCGGCGCGAGCTCTGTCCCCTTTGCCTCCTTATCTTGATTCATTTTCTCGGCTAATATTTATTACTCTACTGTGTACCATATACCACGGAATGATATATTAAAGAACTGATTATACGAACCCATTAAAATCTTTTGAAAAAATATCAAAATTGGAAAAATTTGCACTTAGACACATAAATTATAAATTTGATAACAATAATATAGTTTGCAAGTACGTTATGTATTGAGTTGCTAAGAACAATACTAAATTCTTACCCGACTATGGGAAAGCCAAAAGGAAAGCCGTTTAGCCGTCTATGTATTTACGAAAATATATTTTTGGGGCAAACCCGCAAATGAATTACTCTATTGTAATTGACTATTACTGGTCAAATACATCTGTATTTTGCCACTGAGGGCCCCCTCACTCACTCATTTAAATTCAGTGCAATAATTTCTGAAAAACTAAAATTTTATTTGAGGCCGTGATGCATGTCAGTACAACGCATATGTGTCAAAGCTCGCTTCTCCCGTAGGAACGGTAAACACTAAAGACTTCTAATCGTTTTTTCATATCAGAGATTTCACAAACACTTCGTTTTACAAAATTAATATACAAAGAGTACACCTACAACACCTTTAAAGAAATATTTTTGCATGTAATTGTCCATACCATTGGATGAGTCTTTGTAGAATCTATATGGGCGACGCTAGGCTTGGTGAATATGAAATAACTAAGTAATCTTGTGCGTTTATTTGGTAATTTATTGTAAATTTTATAAGCATGTATAGTATATTCATATGTATTCATCATACCCCATCTCAAACAATGAGAAATTTATTTGCAAACACATAATTACGTCAAAATATAGCTTATAGCTTAACCAAGAAACAACTAAACTACAATAACCAAATAATTCTTGAAATCTATGTATTACCTCTTTGCTGCCGCTGATATTGTTTGTGATAATCGCCAAATCTATAGACAATAAATTGTCAGAGCGATGAAAGTAAATAAGATTAACTCAAATTATATCACGACTTATAAAAGAGAGGGATTATGAACGCGAGGAGCTACAAATCAGCAATAACCAACTTGATGATAAATTTAACTAAATGAGTCAACGAAGCGTGCCCACGCTTTGACTTTCCAAGATCGAGAATTTCTGAATTACGATTCAATCAAACCTGAATCGAGATTAACAATTGATAAAACAATTTATGTTTGATTCAAGATTTGTAGTTGTAATGATGTTGGGCACGGTCATAAATCTTTGAAAGGAATTTCTATAAAGATAGAATCTAAATCAAATTCAAACATATTATTTATTTTATTTATAGTATGATTATAACGATCAAGTTGATATCATGCGACTCTTCAAGATACATGCCTATAGCGGTATAAAGATACAAAAGACTAACTACAGAAATTATGGATATTTATGAAGTATACGAAATCCTATTTACAATATTTGAAAATTAATCAGGAAATTCCTATTCTGGACCCAAAATCTTTAAACGAATGTTATTAAAAGAATCTTGGTCCGGCTAACTTTTTATGATAAAATTCTTTATTTTTTAAATTTAAAATTCATATTCCTATAAAATTAACTGACTGTTGCTTAGTTATGTTATTCTTTCAAGCGTCGAATGATATTTTGGGCATAAACTCATAATCAGCCTATTGGTTAGCGATCCGGTTTTCTAAGTTAAAGAATAAGAAGTCGTGAGTTTTAGCTTCTAACCAGATCAAATAAGTGTTAAACTGAGCATTATATGTATGTAGGAATAATTAAGTGTGTTTCTAGCAGGTTGTTTGCAATATTATAGGCTGCCAAGTTAACAGTGATAATATTGTCTAAGCCCGACTTTCCACCAGGATTTATATTTATATTATAAATTTTGAATAATAAGGGAAAAATGTTATATTATGCTAAAAAAGGGTGAATGCTGCTGCAGAAGTTTTCTAAATGTGTTTTAATATTTTCCCTAACCCTTAATTTCTCGGTAAAGTGTATTTTCGAATGGGCTGCCATTACAAGGGATGCATATTTCTGAAATCTGTTACCATAGCAAAGTTAACGCAATCGTGTAACACAAAATCATCAGAACATATGCGTGTATAAATTCCGCAAACGACAACAAGCGACTCAGGAAAATTAAAGGGCGCCTCGCAAATGTCGCGTGCAAGTGTTGACAGGACCGCTTTTACTTGATCTCTCACACATCCTTATGTACCCCCGATTTATACTGTTAGTAGATAGGCATAATGAATGGCCAAGGTTCTTTTTAGATTGGTTGAGGTAAATTTTCTTAACAGCCCAGTTGTTGCCACACGCCTCGTCCTAAACACACACACACCCGCCGCTGCGGACAGATAATTTGTCCAAACTTGGGCGGTGTTAAAGTTTCCGCTTGCATAGTTTCTTTATCAGTTTATATCACAGCCCGAGTTTAGTTGTTGACGAACCTAGGGATGACGGGCTCGATGTTATTGTTTACGAACATTTCTATTGTTATTGATAGTGTTACGGCTCCTTAAATTATAACAAAACCATAGGGACGTTTTCTTGGTTTCTTACACATAATAATTTTTCATGTGTCAAGTAACGTTATCTTGATAAGAGTCACAAAATACTTGAAATAAAATGAAGAACCGCAATTATCACATGTAGTAACTTCTAATCAGTTACTAAAAGAATATTTTTTGCTTTGTAGATATTTTTAAGAAGGTACAATGTTACTGAACTTTCTCATTATTAAAACCAGGTCTTTAAGTTTCAATAAAAAGTTGTAATAAACACTTTAGACGGCGCTGCGGTGTAGTATATCACTAGTGCGAGGCAGTCTCGACCCCGCACCGACGACGGCGAGAGCTATCTCGCCGCACTATTTCGATGTGGAATGAAACAAACCCCAAGAAGTTACACCGTTTATGTCCCCTGATGCTGGACTCTGAATAATTTTGTTACATAACTTGTTGTTCCAACACTTAGTTTGCGCGTAGTTGCTAATCTGCTCTTAATTTACAAGTTTGTAAGAAAAGGTTTGTATGTGTGCCCTTTAGATACATAAAGTATATTAGTAATTAGTCAACAAACATCTCTACAAAGCTTATTCAACTTGTAAACTTTTCTATATCAAAAACGACAGTCTATGTTCCACCCGCTCGGTAAAGTGATATAACAATTAATTGCAACTCATTAAATTGTTAATTGTACATTTGTGTCTCAACACTAATAGTTCAATTCGCTGTGGGATTCAAACAGTAATTGCCTATTCCCGTTATTTTATCGTTTTACTTTTAGCTTTTGTATCATATTAATGTAAATTTTGTAGATAGGATTCCCCCTTTCATATCTCTCTCATAAACATGAAGTTTTGCTGATAAATCTCAACTTTATGACAGCATTTAAAGTTTAATAGGTGTTGTTAAATCTGTTTACTAAAGAAAACGATTCTACAATACGATATTACCTTTCGTGACTATGAACGATTTAAGTTATGATAATCTGGTCCTGCGATACTGCCTAACTACCTGATATAATATTGAACTTAACAATCATGTTATATGAATGCTTTCACTTTCTGTTAAATATAACATAGATCTATTGTATATTAACATCACTAGTAAATTTTTAAAAGAAGATGATTTATTTTGTAATTACTTAAAAATTGTCTCAAATTAAACAGAACTTACTCTGTAGTAAGAATGAGAGTCTTTATAGTTCACAATCGCAATTTGCAAAATCATACAGATCGAACTTTGCCCGTAAGCTGCAAATTGAAGCGAACCTCTGGCCGGAGTGATTACATTAGAGCATCACGCGTCACCTCGACACCAATTTAAAGGGTCCAAACTATTTGTCCCAATCGAAACCCATTTGGAATTCAGATGGAATCGAAACGTCTAATTGCTTTCGGTTCAACTCTTCGCATACTAATCTGTGACTGCGATGGGCCGCTCTACATATCCTAACATATACTGCATACCACATCTAGAATACTCGTACCTAAATCAATACTTTTATCGACTTCTATGGTAATATTAATTATCTATATTCGTAGTATAATTCTAGTGCAATGAACCCGTTGACTTTTCCACTCACTAAATCATATTTTTCTCAATCTATAAAACTTTAGTAATCTTAAATCAATGAATGTGTACATTTTACATATGTACCTTACCTTACAATTAAATTTCCAATAGACATTATTTAAAAAAAAACATCACCTGCAATGGGAATATATCCTGTGTGACTTTATAAACTAACAAAAAATACATGAATCGAACACAAATATCAACCAGACTCGGAATCATAATTTATAAATCACACACGTGGGGTATAAACCCTCAACACTCATCGCAGTAGAAAGCCGCGTCGTGCATATGAATCACTAAGTCACCAGTGCCGTCAATACTCTTCTTCTTCAGAAATTGCAGGTAAATAATTTCAAGTATTTCTGCAACCAAGACTTATAAAGTTTGCAAAATTCTTCAATAACAATATAATATTTTCAACAAATAAAAAATTGCGTCTTATTGTTCTTCGAAATAAACTAAAATAAAAGTTTTAATCAGCAGCACAAAACCAACAAGTAATAACAATAAATTGTTAGAACCGCAGTGCGGGCTGTGGCCGTGGTTTTTCCAAGTTCAATATTTACGAACGCGAAACATCGGCACTCGGTATTGGTGTCGCCAACTTGCAAGTAGGTGACCGCTCCACAATTCATAAAGTGGAGGAAGTGGATGGTTTGAACACCTCCCACCTCGCCCCTTCGCAACTTTTTCCAATTCGACCACAAACTGTAAATAAAGCAAACGATCCGATAACGTGGCTGCCTCAATTTGGAGCGCGGACGAAAGGATATTTCACTTTCGTTTTGGCGATACCGAGCTATTTACATTTCGCGCCACTCGTAATATTTACGCCTTCCTTCGAAATTGGAATGGATTTAACAAGGTCACGGCAATTCTGATTGGTTGGAGAAAATTGAATGTTCCTACAAACAATTATAAGGCCCTCGGAGAGTATCCGCTACACTGATTAATTGGTTCCAATTGATTTCGCAATCTGTCAGCCATAAACGATAAATTCTGAGTTAGTGTCTTTAAAATCTAAGTCAGGAATATAAATCTTTGATTTCACAAAGTTGTTATAGATTTGTATGGCACTCATTTATGATTCCTTTAACTGTGAATATATTAAATGAGAACAGAGTTATGACAGGAACAAATATTTCAAAAATACTGCGTACCTATATCATTTCTTAAATTTCTAGTTATAAATAGTTCCGAAAAGTTTTAAAATTCATTTCTTTCATATTAATTTTACTATAAATTGTACTAAGTATATTTCTCGTTCTTGTCTCTTTTTACGGGTCAGTGTCCCAGCTAGGGCTGTGGGTCCACCTAGGTCGTAGGAGAAATAATTGTGTGATGATTACGATAATATTTTGTTCTATGTCAGGTTGTATTTAATCTATAAAACATATGTATTTCCAAATTTCTATCATGTGTATACTGAGCCTAGTTAGGAACCGATGATTTAGTACTAGTAGTTAAACTTAAATCATTAGACACATACAAAAATTGCCAATTAAAATATTCAGCCAAACTACTTAAATATCAACAAATTCTAAAGGAAAGTAATGTTTCTAATAATATAGAGTAAGAAACAAGAGAACAAACTGTGAAAAACTACTGCCACGAACTTTGTTCCCAGTAGTAGTGTAAAACCAGTTGTTGCGAAGTCAAGTCGACCAACTTAACCAAAACGGTCTACTTGGATTGGGGTCTCAAAGTTATACTTTAACTGCATTGTTACCCATTTATAACTTTTCTATTTAGTATCAAAGAGTTAAACTTTGACAATTTCCGAGGCAAGTAAAAAACAAATGTAATTTTAATTCACCGCCGAAGATTTCCCTTGACTCTCGTGGACCTTCTATATAATCATTAAAGAAACTTTTAGTTCACTAAGAATGTTGTGCGGACTCGAGTCAACGACGAGGGAGACTCCGTGCTGCTCAATTATTCAAAAGAATACGGGATTAAATTAAAAAAATATTAACTGTCAGCGTGGGACGGTCTTAAACTCAACATTTTGACGAAGTACAAAAGTTTTAAATTAAATTTGCAGTGTCAAGAGCTACGAGATGGATCGTTGCATCATCCCGCGCCGGGCACAAGGATATGTGTACTGGGTACTCTTTAGTTCATTATGTAACACACAACAAAGTTGTTTTAATTGTTTTTTTTTTCACACACACACAAACACGCGGGCGGAGCCGCCCGTAAAAGCTAGTATGTTAATAATTACGATCTTAATAAACATTTTTTAATGATTGTGATCATTTTATAATCTAGAAAAAGCTCATGTATTTTGCACGTTCGCGTAAGTGTTTAAATATTCACAAAGGCGACTTGAGATTGAGCACTTAAGCTCTTGAACGACGCATTAAAAAATAATATAATCATTAAATGTGAAAATGTATTTTTCAGTCCTGTAAATATTGTATTAAAATCTAATGAAATCCAATTATGGAGTCGTAACTTTAAACCGAATTGTAATGGCGTCGTAAATAACATTAATAAAAATTTTGTAATGACCGTTTTAGATGTTTCGAGTATTGATAAGGTTGGACATTAGTAGTGCTGTGGCTTATTAGATCGGTATGCGCGGATGAGTCGTTATCTAGATTATCTTTTAATGTTATTATGAGTGCTTTATTACAAAGGATCGTAATGCATGTCAGGGCTCAAGTGGCGTGGCTTTTTTGTGGCGGTCGGCGCTTGCGGCCGCCACTCCATTTTTAATGACTCTATTAAAGAGATTAATAGCGTCTATTGCCTAAAAAACATCCGTGCTTTTTTATTCTTTACAAATTTAATTAATGTCGATATGTGTAGATGCGTGGTACAGATTATAATATACCCGCTGAGATTATAATACCTTAAGTTAAGCTTCATTTTTTGTAGGATAGTTTATTCTGATTTAGTTTTTTTTATTAACATGCCCTGAAATTAATATGTAACAATGTTCCTACTTTTCAACAGCACTCGATGACTCTTCAAAAAACTTTATTTACTTTAGTATAATTTGTAGACATAAACTGTTGTAATATTCATATCAGACAGCAATCAAGGGAACGTTTAAAATATAACCTCGTTACAGAATGAAAATCCGTCGTCCCTCATCATTAGCAGCACTCAGCGTTTTATCAAAATTACATTAACAAACAGTATCACGTCTACAAATTGAAAGCTCTTGCATCAATTTACATTTGTTTAGTTTGAATTACGCAATACTTTGTCTCCGTACTAGGAATGTAAATTCATCGTTAGCTTCAGCTTCAGTCGTATTAAAAGATGAGATAGCGTAAGTTAAAGTTAAACCGGTGTTACATACCGATTCGGTATCAGAGTACGGGGTGAGCGACTAACTGGATTGCCGTCCCCCCTCGGTTCTTCCGCGCGAGCTGGCGCCCAATTTGGCGGCTCCTCGGCTCGCTCGACCCTGCACGTTTTTGCACGCTTCCTTTTAATACGGACATTCTGACGAACTCCTAACTATAAAACATGCCTCGGCATGCCGTGTAACTTGATTGCAATGAAAAAAACTTTGCCAATAAAAGTACCAATTCGATTCTTGAAACCGTTTCCGAACCATGGGAAGGTTAATGATCTTCAACTTTCTGTTCAGTTGTTCATTTAGTACTATTTATTAAATTTTCTTACGTGTGTTTTTTCGTCTTTTCGAAAGTAATGCTACTACACTACTATTATAGTCATATTTTTAAGAAAAAATAAACTAAATAATAGGGATGTTTTGTTATAAAAGAAAATAGGTATGACTTCATGCCATGCATGCTGTAGTTTGTGATTTTTTTTAAATATTATCAGAATTTAATTTAATTACAATAAATTATGTGATCAAGGTCTTGGAACAAAAATAAGAATAAGATATGTCACTCTAACTTGTTTATCAATCTTATTTAACTTTTAGATGTCAAATAAATAAGCTTTTGTGACGTTATAGTTTAAAATGTACAAACATATTCACGAAATTCGAAAGAATTCCCGAAAGCTGTGTTAGGAGTCGGGACGCGTCGCGGCTCACGCCTCGTTGTCTCGTGGAGCCGCAGAGACTTGATCCTGTGATCAGCTAGTCAACGGAGTCAGTGGCGTACCGCCTGCCGACACGACGGCACGTCCTCACGCCTCGCGCGCGACACTACCACGAAATCAAACACGATCGCAACGTTTATAACTACGTCCGCTAGCGTAGCTTAACATATCTCCTGTGTTATTTTGGGTTAAATTTCTTTGGTATTTATTTATTTGTGTTTCCTTTTGTATATTCGATGTTTCTAATTGAATTTTACTAAAAATTGAGAAGATTTTACTGTGAAAACTCCAGACCGGACGCTCTATTGTGGGTACAATGTATCGTTTTAACGCAAATCGGGTTGAACGTTAATGACGGTTATGTTGGAGATGTCAGTGTCATTCATATTGGGGGATAAATGCGATTCATGAGACATAAAACGGAGAAAACATGATTTTAAAAATGGGAGGCAAGTCGCCTCCGGACAGTAGACAGACCGAGAAAATACAAAATCAGGCAAATAAAAAAGAAGAGAGAAAGGAGGCAAAAAGGAAATTGGAGAGATGCGAAGAGAGATGTCCGGCTGATCCCTGGGCGTATTGTGCGGTGTTATGGTGTGCGTGTGCCATGAGCCTGATTTCGAGCGGGTACAGTTTGTACAAGCAGCAGGGGCTGCAGGATCGGTTGTCGTTGTTGGAGGAGCAGCACCTGGCGCTGCGAAGTGCGGTGTTGGAGCCTCAACAGCCACTTGTCGAACGGCTCCGGCGTGAGGTGCTCAGCAGGCCACCCACGTACTGGAGGCCAAGGAGGAGTATCCGGGACTATAATGACTGCGGTTGTCCACCAGGTAAGTTAGTTTAAATAACCTTATTTTATTTAGTTTATACTTGTTTACAGAATACTAATTTATAAATATGATTTGTTATAACCTCTTCTGGTAAACTACAATTGGTAAAGTAGGAAAAGCAATTATAATTTTTACATTTACGAATATTTACAAAATAGCACTCTAACAATACAATAACCTACAACAAAGATGCAGGAACTACCTACCTACATACCACTCACTTAAAATGGAGAATGTTTTAAAACTTCTTAAGCAAAATATTCAAACAAATAATAAGTATGTTAAAGTTTAAATTTTATTATCGCTTACTATATTACTACTACTCATCCTAAAGAAGTATAAAATACAAAATAGCTATTTGTTTTTTTAATAAAATAGGTAACATTTTGTTTGACTCATTAAAATTATTCATTCAAACCAAAACTAATTTACGTACTGTATTTATACATTATTTTTCGAAAACCATTTGTATTTAAATCAATTGAGCTGATTTCAAGTTTACTAAATAGTTCAGTTAACAACCGTAAGTTTCTAAAAAATCGTAATGAGAAAAAATTAACAAATATTATAGGTAAGAAGATTATTGTTTGTCGAAAATTGGAATATAAATATATACGTCGCCTGTCCACTGTCAACACGATTTTGACCATATTCACCAATATCGTCCTTCAAAACATGCAGAGTTAAATTATCGTACGAATGTGACAAAGTTTTGTGCGGTCCATCATTTCCCATAATTAAATATATACTTGTTTGTACGACGTCATTGTGATCCGACTCATTACAAGTATATATTTTCATCCGTTTAATACTCTTTTCATAAAATTTACTTACTTTATTTATTACAATTGAATTGTATAAGTAAATTGGTTTTCGACGATTTCGAAGATTCATTTAAACAAAATAATACTCAATATAGATGTTAAGCGGTCGTTTATATTCAACGGTTACTCAATTATAGATATAGTTTTTAAATTGTAGGGTCTGTGGAGTAGGGTCTGCAGTAACTAACACCTCATAAAAGGGGATACGAGGCAATCTTCTCAAAGCTATTAAATTTTTCTCCCGCCCGCAATACGGAGTTAATCCGGAGTTGAAAGCTGTCACTGGCCCTATGGTTATCAAATTCTGCGCTCGAGATGGAAAAAATGATAAAGTTGGGATACGTGTCCGTGGTGACAGCTCAGAGTGAAGGCTCCCTAAACTCGAATAATAAAGGAGTTGAGCTTTTATTACAAGTTGTTGTTTGGCTCGATATTGCTGTTGAATTTGAATTATGTCGTTAATATTCCAGCAGCGGGCGACCACTTCATTTTAATCATTACAAATATCTTGTTTTTGTTTTTCATAACTTATTTCTTACATTGAGGAACTGACTTTCTGAGTAAATATTAGTACTGTTATATCTACAGTAAATTTTAGTAGGAACAGTTACGATTTCGTTATTGCAAAGAGTAATGAGGCATATATGTCATATTTGTGCTTGCGCATCGAAACTCATGGCTTTAGTAAGTCGGAAACGTAATATGGGGACCAACAAGCAATGGTTCAATCAATAAAACATAGTCGGGGGTGGCGGAGCGGAGTGGACTAGAGCGATAAAAGTGTCGCGTGCCTGTGACAGCTAGCTCCGTGTTTATTTGGATTATTGGGCGGTGTCGAGTGGACGGTCATTGACGGTCCAATGGTCCGGTTCGAAAGACCCATGTTGTTGGTAGGTACTTGTATTGTGGTCGCGGCTTTGTTGTAGGCCGGTTAGTATTCGTAATTGATTCGATTGGACTCGTTTACATATTGTGCAATGTCTGGAAAATTGAGAATATTGTTAATGGTATATAGCTATATACTGAACATGAAAGGTTGACGGTAATGAACTAGGGTTGTATTCGCAATGAAAGGAGAGTCACACAATGCTAACCACATATATATTATTTAGAAAGTAACTTAAAAGGGATTTAATTAACATGTTTTAGTTGTACATTTGATTACTCGATGATGTATAATCAGCATATAGTGGTATAACAAGCACTCTTTCATGGACACTGTGTACTGTGACTTGTATGATTCTCGATCAACATTTTCATTTTTTTAAGGAAAACCTTAGAGAATTCAATTTTATCTAAGCTCCTATCGATTTAGTTCAAAAAGAGTCGACAGAAGCTCCTTATACTTGTAATACACACATCCAATTTTAACATTTATAATAATAAATTTAGATTTGATTTAAACCTTATCACAATTCATCATTAAACGCCTTCACAAGCCCACTACAGACCTCTCCTAGACCACAAATTTTAACAAGAAAAACCCGATTTCAAGAACTGGGCCAAATTTAAGTGGGAGCACACAGAAAGCACCAGCTTTTAAATAAAAAAAGTATCATCAAAATTGGCTCACTCAGTCGAAAGTGATGAGGAACAAATATAAAAATACAAAAAAAAGAAAATTCTTACAGTGGAACATAGAACCTTCTCCTTTTTTTAATTCGGATCAAAAATACAGTCGAATTGATAACCTCATCCTTTTTTGAAATCGGTTAAAAATAGTCTAAGGATTATCGGTATATTATTCAATTCAACAGTTTTTTTTTTTTTTTTTTTTATTGAATAGTGGGCAAACGAGCTGACGTATCACCTGATGGTAAGCGATTACCGCCGCCCATGGACACCCGCAACACCAAAGGCGTCACAAGTGCGTTGCCGACCTTTGGGGGGATGGGAAAGGGGATGGGGGGAGGGGTTGGGGTATGGGCCTCCGGTATCCTCACTCACTCGGTGAAACACAGCGCAAGCGCTATTTCAAACCGGTTTTCTGTGAGGCCGTGGTATCACTCCGGTCGAGCCGACCCATTCACGCCGAAGCATAGCTCTCCCACGGTAAAACAACTTACAAATTATACTAAAAATACCAAGTTATAAAACAGCTACGTTGAAACGGTTTATAACACTATTTCCTATAGGTATTCTACCGGTAAGCAAACTTTAATTACCAAACACACTAAGTAGGGTGTATTTTATTTTATAGATTAAGTTGACTCCTTCTCATAGATATAAACTGGTACCCACATAACGTGTGTGTATCCAGCGTGACGCGCTCCGCCGTTAATACTTTACCCTAACAGCAGTTATTTAAATTTATCCATTGTATATTTACGCATACGATATTCGTATGAGACACACAGATGAGCTGTGTATTTTATATTACAAAGGTTCGGATGTTATTTAATTTTATGAGGCTTAATAATTTCCATTCTTGTGTAGATGCTTTCTTGAGGCATCTAATAATTCAGATATTGTCTACAATGGGTACATTGTTTTTAGTGAAAATATTTCTCACTATTTATTACGAATTGTTTATTGAAACCTCTTATAAAAGAAGTTTTGATTATTCTTCACAGGAATATTGCATTAATTTGTAAAACTGCATGTCATTGTTAATCACGGGTTAACTTTTTTTAAAACAAGTTCAGTTATTTTAATCATTTATAACTATGGTCTAATACCTTTAGCACGAACTATGTCCTAGAATTAAGACTAAAATGTAATTTTATGTGTTTAAGAAGATAAGACAATATTAAATTCATAGCAATTTGGATCAGATTGCACTGACTGAACTGTGATCACAAACGGACTTGTCTATACTTCTCTGTCCATTAATTAGAAATAATCAGCTATATTACATGTCATGAAAAAGGCAATTTTAACATTAGCCCGCTTAGTTTGATCAAAATCACGTAGGCATGTCTTAAAATGACGACTGTACATTTTCAAAAGTATAATTATAAATATGAACATACACAAATATGGCGTCATAAAATTCCCCCGTTTTTTAAACATTCTTCATTGGGGCTCCACTCCTATTAGTATAGGCGTGATGATATATAGCCTAGAGCGTTTATCGATAAATGGACTATCCAACATTGAAAGAATTTTTCAAATCGGACCAGCGGTTCCTGAGATTAGCGCGATGAAACAAACAAACAAAAAAATCTTTAGCTTTATAATATTAGTATAGATAATGTTAAACGGTATCAACATGTTTAAAATTTTCACTTCTGTTATTGAGAAATCGCCCCGTGGCCCATAGGTAAGTACACAAAGCTGCATATCGACCAGATTATAGGCGGCTATTCTCTAGCTCCTAAATAAACCCCGGGGTGTTTGGTAGAGCTCATGTCAACGTTATATTGTAAAGTTTAATCCACAAAACGATTTATAAGGTGTCACATAAATACTTGGTTCGCTGTAATAATGCAGGCTTTGGGCGATATTTACTGTGAATTTGACTTAAGAGTTGTGAACTAGTTCCACTGAACCAATTTAAGAAAGGATTTTATGAGTTTAGGAATAAGTAGGAAGTTTAATAAATATTTTGAATGGTGTTTGTTTTCTTCCATAAAACTAACATTATATATATTTGCCAGCGGTGTATAGGAGAACAAATGTCCAGCAGTGGAGTACTAAAGACTGATAATGAAGTTAGTATAATCATACGCAATGGTTCTTGATATAATATAATGTGTGTTCCTTTTTTATTGTAGGTAGAGCAATTACTCCTAGATTGCCTAGAAGATATGCATAATTCATTTTTTCTTAAATAAAACTGCTATTCTACAAAAAGATGGTAATAGACTCTGATGATATTAACTTATAACAGCCTTAAAAAGAAAATGTTAGGACGTAAAACATGAGTAATATGACTCTTTACTTAACTACTTCACTAAGCTTATCATTAGATTAGTATTTTTAGAACATTATATACAATATAAAAGAGCTCGGCATAGGCATAGATTGTGAAGACGTTAAACGTGTAAATAAAATTGCCATTTACATTGTAAGCAAAACACATCTATCCCTACAAATAAATATAATTGAAGTCTGTTTGTAGTTCGTTCCGTCTAATCTCTGGAACATCTGTACTGGCAAAGCTAAAGAAATAAAGAGGTTACTTATGTTTTTTCTTGTAAAGGTAGAACATCAACCGCGGGTAACACCGCGGGATGCAGTTAGTATAATAATAAATTTTCAAATCTATGCCCTGTACCGTTATTAGATAAATCCACAAGACATCTTCCCCTCCTCCTTTTCAAAATCAAGAAGCTTTTATCTCAAGTAGACTTTTTGAGGCACATTCGAAACGTTACATTAATAACTAGATGCGTCGTTCTAAAGTTTCATGGGTCCTATGGAGCAGTACCGGCAAAAAACTGTGTAATAAGTTAGATACTATTTTTAAAATAAGTCATCACTTTTCATTTAGAAAGTAGTAAAAAGCATTACATAGTTATCATACGGCTTAACGGTTAGTTGGAAACAGATTCATGCCGTAATTAACGTAGATTTTGTTGGGATTCTTAGTCGCAGTCGCAGTTTTTGTCGCACAACTAATCCATTTAACAGCGCTTCCTATTGTGCTAAGTTGTTGGACTAAATGCACTCCGCTATGAACGCTCTTATGATTGATTAGTAATGTGGTCGTTCTCATTGGTGAAGGGAGATACACCCTTATTTGAAATAGTTATATATCTGCATCTCAGTGAAGAGGAAAAATAAACAGATATGCTTGTAAGGTGATTCCTTTTAAAATAACATAATTTTGATGTTTTATACTAGCTGACCCACGCAACCTCGTTTGCGACTTCTATTGCCCGCAGCGTGAAAATTTTCCCCCGTTTTTGAAACATTCTTCATTGGTGCTCCGCTCCTATTAGTAATAGCATGATGATATATACCCTATAGCCTTACTCGATCTATCCAACAATGAAATAATTTTTCAAATCGGACTAGCGGTTTCTAAGATTAGCGCATTCAAACAAACAAACAAAATATTCAGCTCGATAATATTAGTATAGATTTGAGATTATTCAATTGGACCTGAATGCAATTGACGTGTACTTCCATGCAACACATTGGAAACGTAACTGTCCAAACTCAACGACCGAACTATAAAGAAACCGGTGGCAGTATTGCCAATCTAGTATGGATATCGTTGAATCAGAACGTTTCATTCCATTAAAAAAAGTAGTCCACGATCAGCCGCCTAGACATACAGCTTTTCCTTAGGATATTTTCTATACAAGGAATGAGTTTTATAATGTTATTACTAAAAGCTCTTACAATAGATACAAAAACACACCGATTTAAAACAACGTAATCTTATTAGATAATTGAAATTAACGATAATCGCGCAATTACTGTGTTATCGGCCCATCGCGGCCGGTGGCGGCAACTGTTAGCAACTAACCGGTTGATAGCTGTAATAGACATCAGACTCGCCTTCTACATACACGCATGATAAAGATCTCCAAACGTTAATTCTCTCGCTTTAATAAAGAAAAAAGTTAATGATTGATTGCTGTCGCGTAAAAGTCCATTGAGGAAACAGTAATGGAGTTCGCAGCCGGTGGTCTTACCAACTTTTTATTATTTAATCATCGTTGCAATACCTCGCAGCTGCGTAATAAAAGCACAGGTTATATGATAAAGCTTTCCATTTGTAATATATCATTCGATTAGAAATGAATGTATTTCCCTTAATAACTTTCTTTGGAAATTATATTGTATGGAATTGATTCTACATATACGTATGTATATAATATATATCGAATCAATTTCATTGTTAGCTATTTTACTCGTACTTCGAGTTACAAACAAAGTTGTGCAATATATTTATTCGCTTCTTGTGAATAAAGATATTGTTAACTGTGTAAGCTCCCTTCTTAACTTTCATTGGAGTTAGTAGTACTAGAAATAGTTACGTGCTATAGCACGTAACTATTTCTTTATAGACTTATAAGTCTATAAATGAAAAGAGACTATTTAGATATATCATAAAACAATATATATGCTTCATGAATAATAATTTATTTTATATTTATTTAGATAGATTCAAAATATTTTTAACTAAGCAGCTGAATAATACATACCGTAATTAAATAATTCATACGAGATGAATAACCAAATAGACACACAGTGTTTTTGTACTTGACGAGACATGACAAACAAAATTAAATTACAAAATCCCTGGCGATAAACTTGCCAAGACGGGAGGCGTTTCCAAGCTGTCACTCATAATTTACCTCAACCCGCGTTGCAACTGATTGTCACATACTTTATATAAATAGCTTGATGCGTATCAGAATAATTCAGACATAATCATGGTTTTTATTCATTGTTCAAAAGTAACAAGACACAATTCAACAATTTGAAATGTTTTTCTATCAAATGAAATACTTAAAGCTTGCCATTAAATTGGGTACCTACGATACTTCGAGGGCCGAAAAGTAAAGGCTCTGAATAAGATGTCTTGTTCCACAAATCATATATTTTACTGTTAAATGAATTACTGTCGCTTTTATATACAAGCCACCTCCCTACCTAGATATTAGATCAAGGTGTATTCATAGGAAGGGGAAAATAAGAACAAAAAGGATTGGAATATTCTTCTTTAAACAACAATAGTGTCAATCTAGGGTAGCTATTAAGTACACTGATATCTCTATTTCAGTAACGTTCATTCCCATTTCCACTCCCATCTCTTCGTTCTCATTAGTGCAACTATAACAAGGTCCACCAATGGTCCTCAGCTCATTTAATCTGCTTTCTCACTACGTGTGTCCGATAGTACACTTACATGCTTTACTATAAGTTACATTTTGTAATGATATTATGTATCGTTACCAAGCCTGGATATGTTGTAATTGCAGGTTCATTTACTCTTTTTTATTTTATCCTTTATAGAACCCTTCATCTGGTGCTAATTGAATAACTCTTCTAGATTCTATTCAGATAGTAGTGTCGAATTATTTCATCAATCAATCAATTGTTCAAATAATTTAATACTAGAAAAGCTAATAAGTAATTGAAATAGATCTAAATTTAATTAATGAAAGTGATTAGTGGGATAAATCAATTACCTAGATTTATAACTTTTATGACTATTTATATGTTCATACAAGTATCAGGTATCAATGAACAAATATGTGACTACGTCCTTATAATCATCCATATTTTTATTGTTTGGGTGCAATGTAGATATTTAGATTGAATCGAACCAACTGTAACCGCTATAATAACAGGCCATAATGCTGACATCAACAATACAGGAATATATCAGGTATATAAATATGATGGGTCTCGTCAGCAGCAGTCCCGCGTCGCCGTTCACCGTTCGGTTCAGACACATCTAATTGAATATTTACACAGCCATACGATAGCATTACACGCGAATTGACATCAACGAAATTACCCCGAGCACATACAGATACACCCCACGTCACATGTACGAAATGTTTGAGCTCTAATCAACTCCATTTCTATTTGATTTCCTCCGCAAATATTACATGATTTAGTACTTTTGTAAATGTCAGCATTATTTTTATTCAACGTGAGTTGTGGGAACATGAGTGACGAGTGTTTTACTTCACTTGAATACGTAAGTATTTCTTTTCTCTTCTTGCTGTCATTATGTATTATCGCGCTAAAATTCTCTGGAGAAATGCAATAATAACAATATGACATTGAAATTGAAAGACACAATATTATATTTATTCGTATGACATTTTCTTCTATTTAAAATCGTTTTAATATGATGTATATAATATGCTTGTTCTGGAATAGAGACCACATCTTAGGAAACGTAATGTGGGGCACCCTTTAGCGGAACGACTTGCGATAGAGGGACGCTGGCGACTGGGTGCGAAAAGGCAACAGACCAGCCTTGGGAGAGGCCTATGTCCAGGTTGATGTTGATAATGATCACCGCGAAATATTATGGCAACGGCACTCATGACTCTCCTCGACCAAAGTGATACTACGGCCTCAGAAAAAAATCAGTGTTCGACAATTCTTCAACTAAGCTTCACAACAAAACACACTTATTTGTTTCTCAAAATATTAACTCAAGTGTCTGTCTGTCATTAACCTTAGCTAAAATTTTAAGTATACCAGTAATTTAAAATTAAACCTTTGATTAGAATGCTTATAAAGCAATGAAAGAGACGTGATGAGTTAACCTCTAATCACCCGGTGGATTGAAGGCAACGAGGCGAGACGAATTGTTCAAATACGGGTACAAATATATCCTACAATTATCACCACATGGATTCCCAGGGCACTCCCCACACTTCGCTTTCTACATTCTACTTATTAATTAAACTGTCACGTGTTTGCCTACTACTAACATATGTAAGGATATAAAACCTCTTAAAGTATATTCATTACAGCCCACATTTTATTGCATGCACGCCGTCTATTTATTATATTTAATAAATAAAGTTAATAATCAATAAAAAACGTAATACTTTGTTTTATAACTAAACTTATTTTATCGTAAAACAATCTGCCAACTTAAATTTAATTTAGATCATCAAAATCACACACACAGAGAGTAATCTAAAGAATTTAATGACTGCACTGTATAGGTATTAAGAAGCTAGTAGAGATGTGAAAAAGTATAGACGTGTCGTGAGTTTCGGAATTTAAGTAATATTTTAATTAGTATACATTTTGCTTAGTTAAGTATTTTTGGACAATAAAACACAGTTAGTGTATTGGTAATCACACTTAGAGCGTATTTAATGTGATAATAAGCCACCTAATCAACACCACCTGCCGGCGCATCGCGTTACAGTGTTTGACATAATTATTTCACTTATATCACTGTATATAACTATAGAATGTCACAAATAAACGAAATATTATCAGCGCAAAGGTCACTGGAGGAGACCTTCACAAGAAAGATGACTGATCTGGAAGCTCAAATCCAAAGTGCAGGCCCCGCAAAAGACACCGTAGCCAAGGTAGCTGAGGAGTTCCGAACTTTTAGAGAATTAGTTTTCTCAATGCTAGGCTTATTACGAAAGCAAATTAATGAATGCTCCAAACAGGTTGATGCCATAGAAACTAGTCAGCGGCGAAAGTCACTGATCTTCTTGGGTATTGAGGAGACTGAGAAGGAGGCTTGCAAAGATGTCATAATTCAAGTCATCAACAACAACTTAGGCCTCAGGAATATTTCTGCTTCATCTATCAGAGTGTGCCATCGTCTTGGAGTGTCGAGCAAAGATCGTAAGCGGCCTATACTTGTCAAATTTTCCACTGTGGATGACAGATCATTAGTATGGAGGACTAAATCAGGACTAAAGGGTTCTTCCATCACCATTAAGGAGTTCCTGACTAAAAATAGGCAATCCATCTTCGCAAGGGCCAGGTTACACTTCGGCGTCTCTGCGTGCTGGACACAGGAAGGCAATATAGTCGTCAAGGTCCCTGGTGGTATCCGGCATAAGATATCGACCAGCGAGGAGCTGGACCCGCTGCTGAAGAGATATCCTAGGGCCCATAATGCTCCATCAGGGTCTGGTGACCGGTCTGCGGGGGAAATCAGGTCTCGTAAATAAGTAAACAAACTTACTTTAGTGGTTATATTTACCTGTTGCCATTAATATTATAGATAGAAGGTATAGATAATTCGTTTAGAATAAAAATCCTTTCTAATTGCCTTTATTTCTACTGTGTTAATTTTGTTTACTTATTTACAAAATTACTATTTATTACCACACCCTCCTTTGTTTTGAAGAGATATTTAAGTGTAACATAGATTAAATATGTTAAGTCATTCAATCCTTTCGTTCACTAACGTTCGGATACACTGCGCGATAATATTTTTTGGTTCTGTTTTAGTTATCTGCATCTTTTAAACTGTAACTTTATTTTTATTTTTCTGTTCCCTTTTTATTCTTTTAGCGATGTAAGCTGGCGGGTGGTGCAGAGTTAAAAAAAGGTGTACCGGAACATCCGCACGTGATTTATTAATATTTCTTGTTTTTTGTTATATTTATTCATAGTATTTACTTTTATTTATAGTTTATTTATTTTGATGTCTTCTGACAGCGAAAGCTATGTTTCAGCTCATGAGTTGGAAGCCTCTTTGAGTGATGAAAGTTTTTCTTCAGTAACGGATACTCTCGGTGGTGTTCTACGCAACAAATTTAATGGTAACGATAACAATCAGCTCTTCAATGTGTGTCATTTAAATGCACAAAGTGTTCCCAGCCACTTCGCTGATCTATACGAGGCTTTCAGTGATACTAATGTTCATGCCGTTCTGATCTCCGAGACTTGGCTCAAACCGCATCTTCTTTCCAACTCTTATCTACTGCCTGGCTTCATTCTTATTCGGAATGACCGGCTGGGGAAGGGGGGAGGTGGCGTAGCTATTTACTTACGCAGTGACTTTCCGTATCAAATTATATCATCTTCCCCTTCTAATTCTAATTATGTTGCCTCTGCTGAATTTCTTTTCCTGGAGGTTTGTGTCAAGGGTGCCAAAACTGTGCTTGGTGTTGTTTATTGTCCCCCATCCATTGACTATTTCACTGAATTCGAATCAGTTCTTGAATCTTTGGGTACAGAGTATGCTCATTACATCATCATGGGTGATTTCAATACCAACCTTTTAGTTCAAAACTCCTCTCGTTCCCTCAAGCTCCAGTTCCTTCTTGAGTCGGTCAGTTTTCGTGTTCTGCCACTAAATGCCACTCACCACAATAACACTGGCGAGGACACTTGGCTCGACTTAATCATCACCTCTAACCCCTCCCTTGTTTCCACTCATGGTCAACTTGACGCTCCCGGATTCTCACATCATGACCTGATTTTCCTCTCCTATGTCCTCAGGCCCCCTAAATCCAAACCTAGGATACTGTGCAGGCGTAGCTTTAGACGATTGGATATGAAGAAATTAAATGATGATGCTTCACGGATTGACTGGGCACCCTTGATCGATTCCACTTCGATCGATGACAAGGTGCACATATTTAATGCAGTAGTAACCAAACTGTATGATATTCATGCCCCAGTTAGGAGGATAAGACTCAAGCGACCGCCAGCGCCTTGGATGACTAAGGATATACAGCTGGCCATGAAATCTCGAAATCGTGCCTTTAAGACTTATAAGAGGGATCGCATCGAAGTCAATCAGGAACGGTATAGGATTGCAAGGAATCGGTGTAACCAGTTGATAAGGAACGCTAAACGCCGCCATGTTCTAAGTAACATTTCCTCTTCTTCTTCTGCCGATATCTGGAAGTTCCTCGGAACTATTGGAGTTGGCAAATCGCGACATGTAGACTTTCCGCAATCCATAAGTCTTGATACTTTAAATCAACATTTTGCTACCTCTTCCACCTTGGATAGTCTGTCTGAAATGAACACCATTAATTCTATCAATAGTCTACCGCGCTTTCAAGTAAACCCTTTCCACTTCAGTCCAGTCACAGAGGAGGAAGTCAAGAAAATTATTCTGTCCATCAAATCTCAAGCGATTGGTAGTGATGGCATTGGTAGAAAAATGATCACCATATTGTTGGACTACCTCCTCCCCTTCATCTCACATATTATCAACTTCTCCCTCACATCCGGCACATTTCCTTCTATTTGGCGGAAAGCGTATGTACGCCCGTTACCTAAAACTCCTAGTCCATCACTACCAAACCATTTTCGTCCTATTTCTATCCTTCCTTTCCTCTCTAAAGTGCTAGAAGTCTGCGTCCACAAGCAGTTTTCCCACTTCATTTACAGTAACAACTTACTTAGTCCCTTTCAATCTGGTTTTCGACCGGGCCATAGCACGGTTTCCGCTCTTCTTAAGGTGACTGGCGATATTAAAGTGGGGATGGAGGATACTAAGGTTACAACCGTAGTATTGGTTGATTTTTCCAATGCCTTTAATACCGTCAGTCATAACCTCCTCCTTGCTGTCCTATCCCACTTCTCGGTATCTCGTGAAACACTGGACTGGTTCTCCTCCTACCTTCGGGACCGTCAGCAGTTAGTTACTGTGGACGATTCTTCTTCCAACTGGTGTGTCCTCACTGCTGGGGTCCCTCAAGGCGGTATTCTTTCTCCTCTCCTATTTTCCATCTTTATTAATCTTATCACCCTAAGACTTCAGTGTTCCTATCATCTCTATGCTGATGACTTGCAATTATACTATCAAACTGAGCTGAGCAATGTATCATCCGCGGTTTCGGTTGTAAATAGCGATCTAACAGCTATTAAACAATGGTCTGACATGTTTGGTGTTTCGGTGAATCCGAATAAATGTCAGGCCATCATCATTGGTAGTAACCGTAGTATGAACCAATTTGACCCTTCTTTAATTCCGCAACTCACCTACGACGGTATGGTTATTCCATACTGTGATAGTGTAAAAAACCTCGGACTATATATGGACACAACCCTTTGCTGGCGTAAACAAATTGCAACTGTGTCCCAGAAAGTCACGGCCTCATTGCGCGCCCTCTATAGGCTTAAAAACTTTCTGCCATTGAAAACTAAGGTAATGCTTGTTCAGACCCTAATATTCCCTATAATTGACTATGGTGATGTGTGCTACTTTGACCTGAATGCAGATCTGCTCAATAAACTAGACCGCCTTCTCAATAATTGCATTCGATTCATCTTCAATTTACGTAAATATGATCATGTGTCTCAGTATCGCTCCCTATTGAAGTGGCTTCCAATTCGCCAACGCAGAGAGATACGAGCATTAACGACCCTATATTCTTTACTCTACTCACCAAGCTCTCCATCTTACTTAACTTCCCAAATTCAATATCTAGGTGCTAACCACGCAAAAAACCTTAGATCGTCAAACAACTTACTTCTTCACTGTCCCACTCACCGCTCGGATTTTATACATTCTTCTTTCCTGGTTCAATCTGTCCTGTTATGGAATGCACTCCCTCTCGAGATCAGAATGGCAAAAACTCGTCAAACTTTTAAGTACATGTTGCGGAAACATTTCACAACAATATTAACACCTCAATCCTAATTTTATCCTCTTCAGAACAAAATATGTAATATTTAGTGTATGTATGTATGTGTATGTATGTATGTATGTGTAAGTATGTATGTATGTGTGTATATGTATGTATATGTGTCTATATGTATATATACGTGTGTGTATGTAAATACTTAATTATTATGTAATTTAATATACATTTCCGATCAATGTGCATCTACCATTCTTGGCTCTGCATCACCCTAAGGTCGACTGGTAGAAAATGCCTACGGCATTAAGTCCGCCTATGCACCAATTATGCATGAAGTCTTAAATAAAAAAAATAATAAAAATAACATAAAACACATTAGAAGAACCGTCTGGTGGAGCATAGAACCACTACTTTTTATGACTATGTTCTAGCGAGTAACTTCGCATCTGGGGGTATTAACACTACCCACTTTAGAGGTATTTTTTACTCCCACAATCGTTCCCGGAGCAGCGTTTCGAAGTGTTTTGAAAGGACAAAGCCGTAATGGTTTGTAACATTTACGTGAAGTTGAAATGTCCTCGTGCGGTCATGAATCCGGAGAGAATCCGGAAAGTGGGATAACGTCGGGAAATATAATTTAAATATATCGGCAAGAGGCAGTGATAGTTAAGGGACGCTAATAGTGACTTCCGCTGATGATTTTTAAAGGTAATATAGCGACGCTGATTTCAACAGGATGGAACTACCGTTGCACAGAAGATCAATCTAATAAGAACCTATTATAATGGTGACAACCTCATTTGGATCCTGCATATATTTTGCATCAGTCAGAGTGGAGTCACTTTGGCAGGCCCATACATTAAAATATGCGCTATAAGACGTTGCTTCGTACAAAATTTCAATATTCTGAATTCACGGGAAGTACCCTGTGGGTTTTGATTCATTTGCTAGTCCTGAAAATTTCTAGCATAAACGACTGTATCTTTTGATGGCGTTGGCTTAAAGTAGAAGTATTTTAGTGAAAGTTAGTGCTAGCCAATTGAGTCGAGTGTGAGTCTAACATCAAGAAACCGTTAAGAAATGATTTTTTAATTGTTCTTATAGATCGCCAGTCCAATTTGGTTGGCTTGTTTATGTTGCAGAGACCAGTATAACTTGGACTGACATTGTATATTTAGACTACTCTAAAATGATATATATCAAACTAAATCTCCATTCATAGTCTAAACGTCCAACAGTTTTTAACGTGGGAGAGCCGCGCTTCGGCATGAATGGGCCGGCTCGACCGGAGTGATACCACGGCCTCACAGAAAACCGGTGTGAAACAGCGTTTTAGCTGTGTTTCACCGAGTGAGTGAGGATACCGAAGGCCCATCCCCCAATTCCCCCTATGATGGCGCCATATGACTTCTCATCCATCCTGATGTTATAAATTCGAAAGTAACTTTGTCTGTCTGTTATGCTCTCACGGATAAACGACTGCAACTAATTTCAATGAAATTTGGCATGTACATGCTTTGATTCTTAAGGGGAAAACATGGGCGAAGATACGTGAAAAACTAGTAAGCAGTGTTAGTTACATTGCTTACTAGTTTTTCGCGTGTGTAGTATAAGTAATATAATTCGTAAGTAATCTAAATATCTCTCGTGCGTCATATTTCTTCTAATGTTATCATAACCCTCTCAGTTACAACACATATCCAGCTATTCTAAGTTTCCTCAACGAAGATATTCACATGTGTAATACGTAGAACATTGTAATTAATAAGTCCCGCCTGTTGATAACACGTGCAACCAATTCAATTCGCATCGGTAGCGACTGGGAATCGAACCGCGATTCCCGCCGGAATGTCCTGAACCGTGCTGAGTTATTCGCGATGAGCTTGATAGTACGTACGTTAGGTGGGGTGCAAGCAAAAGAGTTTGAACACTGTTTCTTTTAATTGCATTAAAGAAGCAAGTGACGAAACATAACTGGTAATGACAGATAGAGTACAAAGTGAATTATTCGTTTTAGTCATGTCTACTGTGTCAATAAAATAATTTACCGCTTCGGCATGCATGGGCCGACTCGACCGGAGTGATACCACGGCCTCACAGAAAACCGGTGTGAAATAGCGTTTGCGCTGTGTTTCACCGAGTGAGTGATGATACCTGAGGCCCATATCCCAACCCTTCCTCCCATTCTTCTCCCCATCCCCAAAGGCCGGCAACGCACCTGTGACGCCCCCGGTGTTGCGGGTGTCCTGGGGTGGCTGTATCGCTTACCATCAGGCGATACGACTGCTCGATTGCCAACTATTCCATAAAAAAAAACAATGCAAAGTTTTATTCGAACTTTTGAATTTAAAAGTAAAATCTGTTTGGTTTTGGACAAACAATTTGTTTGATTCTATTTTGATATGTTTTCGAGTTTCTTTACGACTAGTCATTTAAATAATCTGAACCGTTCAGTAGCATAAGGACTAATATGAGATTGTTAATGATATGGCATACATTTTCTGGGTCTTAAGCACTACCAAGAATCTAAAACCGTCGTGAAGACAGTAGCAGTTCAAATATTAGTCAAGCTATCAACTAAGCACATAAGTAATGAGCACGTAGTAGCTCATTGAGAGCGAAACACTTATGATACAAAAGGATGACATCAGTAATAACTATTCATGTCTGTCTCACCTCCCACTTAGTTGGATACCACTTTTGTTCTAATATCCACCTGCTTATATAGAACATTATACGTTAATGCCTTGATTTAGTTATTATGTGTAATAAGAATGCAGGAAAATGTTCTCATCCGCTTTTAGAATGAATAATTTTTGGTGATCAACATCCATCTTTTTCGAAAATATTTAAACTTACAGACATACATATGTAACTTTCACTTGTTAAAGAATCCTTCCTTATCGTACTAACTCGTTTCGACAATCCTCAAAATCTTTTTAAAATCAATCTTCAATGAAAACAGTAATTAAGCGCATTCAACAAGCTAATACCTATAAATGCCATCGGCCACATATTTGAAAACAAAGGTTCTGTTGAAAACCGCTCACCTTTTATGCTCGGGAGTTGTGCGGAGTGAGCACGGAATCTCCAGGCGACGTTAATGGTGGCGCGGTGTCGAACTAATTGATTCGTCCGCGCACACCGCCACGCCGACACACCGTACATTGCCAACACGCCGTGGTAAAGTTAAAGGTTATCCCACACTTAGTGTGTTGTACTACTGCTCGGTGCACTTGCGATATCTTGTGAAGCTCGTTTGTGACTTAAGGTGCTCATTTGTGCTTTATGTTTGTGTTTTATAGAGATAGCTATGGATTATATTTTTTTCTTTTTTAAAGACAATTTTGGTATTTCAAATGGAATAAGTACTAAGAACTACTTTGAAATGTTTTTCAAACTGTTCAAAGTAGTTCTTATGCAAATAATCTATTGTCTAAACTTTTAAGAATGGAATTAACTACCAATAAGTAAGTAAGTTCGACGGCAAGAAAGAAAACCTAGATTTTACATCAGAAATCTTATAAACAACTTCATCAATATGATCGATATTTTCACTCTCAAAACTAAAAGTAATATAAGTCGCCAAAGCACTTTATCTTTTAAACTAGCTGACCCACGCCACCTCGTTTGTGTCTTCTAATGCCCGTAACGTGTAAATTTTCCCCCATTTTTGAAACATTCTACATAGGTGCTGCGCTCCTATTAGTATTAGCGTGATGATATATAGTATATAGACTTCCTCGATAAATGGACTATTCAACTCTGAAAGAATTTAAATCGGACCAGCGGTTCCTGAGATTAGCGCGTTCAAACAAACAAACAAACAAACTCTTCAGCTTTATAATATTAGAATAGATGATGAAAAACACGAAGGCCTTGGTCAATAATTAATAAGGTCATTACTGCCATGTATGAAAACAAATTGTCAAGTGTAGCGACACCTTAAATACTTAGTTATTCTCAGAGCTGTGATACACACTCACTAATAGTTGGAACACCTCACTTGTTCCCAGCTCGTGCGATAATAAGCCATTGATTATTTTATAAGTTTATATCAGTTAGTCGTAACGAAGCGGAGTCGGTAACTGATCCCACGTCGTGCGGTTAGCGCTAATGGTCTCTGCGATTGTATCGCAATGTTAGATCTGGGCTTTACATCACCGCTGTAGCATTCAGTTACAATATTGTGTTCTAGACGTGCAGCTAGGCAATGAGGTCACTCACTCATGCACATAGATGAATACGCATTAAGAAGCATTTAGTCAGGTACCACTAAATACATTTGCGAATATAAACTAAAATGTTTTTTAAGAAGATATTGTGTGAGCAAATGTTAAAAACGAGTTACGAAAGTATTATTGTCTATTGTACACTTATTAAAAAAAACTTTAGTCTGGTATTTCTTTGAGGACTGTTTTACTTCAAGAAAGAAGGTCGTACATAAAATATATGCATGTAGTAAGTATTGTTATCAGACTTATATTACTTTTAATTGAATTTATTTTAAGTTAAGAAACAGTAGATTAATCGACATACGTATGATTTCATCTGACGAACGGCGGTTAACATTTAAAGAAAACTTAATAAGTTAAAGTACATAATATATTTCCAGAAAATTTCTGATTTGATTTGCAATTCTACTTATCATCGCCCAATTGGTTGCGAGTGTAGAATTTAAACGCATTTGAAAACAAAAACAATCATTTATTGTGTTGTTCTAAATTCCTTTGTTTCAAACCTCGTACTGCTAACAGATATCTTAACATCTGTTGCCAAAAATACTCGTTCAATAATAGGTTAATAAATTACACAAGGTTTGTGCATTTTGTATTTTCAGTTATTAACAGTGTGCTCCCCTGACAATAGCAGTTAATCGCAGTTCAATCATTTACAATCCTACAATCTAAAACGATATTAACGCATGAACAACAAAAAATGTGTAAAGACGAATAAGATCTAAACGATAGGTACTAACAAGAAAACCTCTCAGTAGTGTTGACTTAATTGATTCTGAACCATCACATATGCGTTAAGACACAACTTTGGTTGCTCTGTGATAATAATTGAGCGCTCAACATTCGTGACTTCGTGAGCATCTAATTAAAACGTTACGTCTTTACTTTAAATTTTTTTGTTGACTTATTACATGAATATCGTTTTATTTTCGGTGTAATGATATTCTTATTTCATTGTATGGGTAATATGTATGTAAGTGTATGGTAATTTAACAGTTTTAATGGAGCATTCGTCTTGTTAGTCAAAAAGGATTTTGTTGTATTCAAAGTTTCGGTAATGTGTTGCTTATATTTAGAAAAGAGGTAGGTTAACGAAGCTTTGTAACAAATGATATGGAAAGTAAATTCAGCCATATATATATATATGTATATATATAAAGGTGGAATATTTTGACATCATTTTCGTATCAATAGTTCGATTTTGATTGATTATTTTTATATATTATAAAGTTGCTCCTATTTGAAAAATCAATATAAATACATATTAACTCAGTGCTTTAAGAAATACTTTTTCTACATTCTAATGAACATCTAAATAGAAGAGCAAACGTCATAATGATCTTGTTGACCCACCTAAGTACATACATTAAGGGGCATGTATGCAGAAGGTATCGGTGCTAATTAAAGGATCGCGCATGGGTGGTGTTGTCTTTGATTGAGTCATTACTCCTAAATTCTTAGTGTGAGGTGTTAAACACACAAGCCTCTAACACCTCACCATGGAGGGAAAGTTGATAATGCAAACATATATGATTAATCATAATATTCTCAAGAAGTTCGAGTACTAGAAGTAATATTTAATAAAGTCCAACTTATTGTTCTGTGGTTAGTGATCCTAAATGCTAAGCTCTCTACCTTACGAACTCAGGAACTCTGAGCTAGGTTCAATTCCCTTACAGGGCAAATAATTGTGTGATGATCACGATTGTAACTATAATCAAAATATTGTAAATCTCTATTTTAAAGAGTGTAAATTATGGTGTTTTATTACGGTTCTTCTCCATAGGAATTAAACTTTGAAACAGCGCAACTAGAGTCATTGATTTAACGTTCCAAAGTGCCTGAAAGTGCTGAAAACTTTTTTGGTTTTTGATCATTTCGTCTACAAGTTCTTCAACATTTTGTTTACCTTAGTACAGGTTCTGTCTGGCTTGTAATTAGATGTGTGGAGTTATTATGAAAAAATATATGAACAGCCCTAACTTAAAATGCCCACATTTGGCTAAGTAAGATTAAGGTTCTCTTACATATTAGGTAACACGGATATTGGCGTCAAATGATATTAAGGCAAAGTTCGAAAAATTTGCAGATCATTGAAAGGAAAAAATTAAGAAGGGAGGATAACAAAAAGGGCTATTACTCATTACGCCTACGGATCAGTTTGAGAACTGTATATAAGTAATAACTGGAATTGTCTACCTATCTCTAATACCACTTATCTCTCAATAATTAAACCACGCAACTGTCTGTGCTCTGGCAATATTTTCCTTGACGCTCAGCTCCTATTGATTACGTTGTGATGTTATTATATCTATATAATATTCCTCAATAAATAAAATAGCAGACATTAAAATTATTTTCCAATTCGAACCAGTAGTGCCTTAGATTCTGTGCTAGTATGATTATTAAAGTTCTTAAAAAAAAAAATATTTAATGCGCCAATGAAAGACTTAATTCAAAGGATTAGTGCGTTCAACCAAATTGGAATTCGAGTCTATGTCAAGCTGTGGACTGTGGATAGGCTGATGATGATGAACCAGACAAACTCCATAGCTTATAATATTAAGTATACTTTCGAATTGTGCAATAAACAAATACTGACAATTACAATAGCAGTTGTTACGCCATTAATTGTTGGTACTACACTAGTAATTGTAATAGCCCTAAATCAGCTCTAGATTACTGATAACCTTTCGCTACATTCAATTAATTAATTTATGACTTGTTTTAAGATAATTTTATCTTCTTATCTTTTGGTCCAGAGCCTGCACGTGCTGCGAATATACCAGTTTAACACGTGCATTCAAGTGTTGTAACCGTGGTACTTGCTTTATTATATGCTTTTAATTACCTACTGCCAATATAACCCTTTTAAGACGATTTCAAAAAGACCCAGTCGTAACGTTTCTCAAGTGATGAGGAAAAATGAAAAGTATTATGTTACTCATTTTATCCAAATATTTAATAGAAGTTTGTAAAAGTTGCTATAACGCGCATAATTTCCGATCGGCTGCACCAAAATAAAATAGACTTTTTTTATGTGTTTGTTATTGTTAGAACAAGATTTGTGTTCAATAAAAATTAAAAGATAACAGGAAAAGTAATTTATTTTACCTCATTTTTTTGTCCGCGAGTGTACACTGCCTGTGGGAAGCTGAGACAGATATGTAAATATGGCGGTACGAAGTTCGCCGGGTGAGCTAGTTTATAATAAAATGTCTGAATTTAATCACTTATTACATCTTGTACACTTCATAATTAATTAACTTAAAAATAATAAATTTAAAGGCAAACCTAAAGTTTACTTAGAATCATTTCATTTTAGAATTAAATGTTTTTAAAAAAAAAACTGAATTTAAGAATCAAATTTGATCCATCATTTTGTTGTCGTAACTTGAACATGACCGCAGCGGGTCCAAGTTATCCAGAGCGCGTTCGATGTTACGCGCAACCAAACGGTATTCAATCCCTGTGGTACATTTATCACGGGCCACCAATCCTTCCCGGGCACTAAAACGATCATAAAATGAAACAGAACATACGGATTAGGCTTAGGGTTGCCAAATATCTCGTTTCTAGCGTTATTTTTTTAATTATAAGTATATAAATTTTTTAAAATTTAGGCAAATGTTAAAAAAAAAAGCTAAATTTCGGACTTAAATTGTAAATGTACCTATTACATTATTTACTAAGTATAAACGATAAAAGTCATGTGTGTACTATAGTCATGCTCGACTAGTTTCAGATTCGTGTAGCACCTGACACAGCGTCGGAAATTTGTTTCCATAATTTAAAATATTTTTATTTTGGTAAATAAAACGGTAAAATTGTCTCGAATTGAACTTTATATTTGGGTAAAATCATGTTAATAATAACAGAAGTCCTAAAACACCATTAGAAAAGAAATCAGAGAGTAAATATCGATTGTCCATGTACTGTAAATAAATATGTTAAAAGGCTTTTAAAAACATTAAATGCGTAGGTACTAAAACGCAATCAAACTTAAGCGCTTAGTTCCTAATAGCTTCCGTTTTTAAGAAAAAAACACAATAAAGGTCTCATTGTGTTTTTTTGGCTTTATAAACTGACATTAATTTCTCATTAAAATTTATTTCAAACGTGTAAGCCCTAATGAAAGTAGCCCGGTGTCACATTGATAGCCGCGACACGCTCGACCACATGTGTTTGTTTTATTTTTGTGTGTTGATTGCTTGTTTGCACAGCATTTCTACTAACGACGTCTGTCTAACTTTGCAATAGCCACAGATTTCTATTAGTTTGTATTTTTGTGCGTTTTTTAGACGGACAGAATCAAGAAAAGTTAAATTGATAAATGTATTAATGAAATTTCAGGCATGGGTCGACTCAATCAGAATGATACCGGCCTTTAGAGGTGCAGGTGCAGAATACGGAGTGTCACCACCTTCTTTCATTCCGACTAAGGAATAAACAACGTAGGATAACATCACTGCAAAGAGAAGGAAAACTTAAAACAACCCTATCCCTATCTAATCCCGTCTGGTCAGCGTGGTTTAGTAGACCAGAACCTCTTTTCTAAGGTTCTCCTTACTTTATGATTAAGGCCTGCCTGCTCGTTTGTCACCTATACTACCAATAAAAAAAATTGTTCGAACATTATTTTGCTTCTTGGTGAAGCAATATAATGTTCTGCTAAGCCACGACCTCTGGCTTAGCAGAGCAACTCACACTCGTCTTGTTTCATTTACATACTTTCTAAATGCTGAGTAAAAGACGGTTCGTACTCACCCTCTTCACTCGGAAGAAATGTCAATCTCAAAATCGATAAAGGAACCGATCACTCGTCTTTTCTTGCATCACTAAGTACTAGTAGTAATAACCTCCTCTCGGTTCATGCAAGTAGCGATGGTTGATTTATTTATGTAACTATAATTACCACTGCCATCGCCTGTTGTATATGCATTAAAATTACTTATACGAACGGGTGGATTCGGAATGATTTATAATTGATAATATTAATAATATTATTTTTTGTTACTGTTTTTTGTGTATGTGTATTATTTACTAGAATACCCGCGCAACTTCGTTTGCGGCTTTCCCATTTTTACAATTCCGCCTAAAAATATTTAGACTTGTTGTTTGAACGTAATTGAAGCAACTATAAACCTAACCACAGCTAACACACATCTGTTATTCTAAATGGGAACTGGTTTGGCACACATTGTCTGATTGCCAGTGTTTGGCAACCGTCCGCGGCGCCCCCTGCCCCACAGCGCAATGCGCACAATGACCTCAAATCACGCCCTTTTAAAAAGACTGCAGGGGTGCGTTCGGACACTTTAACCCTTCAAATGGGGATGTTTTTGTTTTATTCGAGCATTGTATCAATAGTTTTATTCGTTTCTAAATGTAAAGTTGCCATTGTATGGTTTGATGACTATCAACATCGGTCTCGACTATCAATTTTCGAGTTTTTATGTTACAGAACTGTTATTTACTATGGCAATCACCTTGTTATATTATAATAAATAAATATTTCGGACATCTGACACAGAACGCCGTCTACTCCCAAGCTAAGCAGAGCTTGTGTTATGGGTACTAGACAACTGATATAAATGGTGTGGGTCTGCATTCGCAATCCGTATGGTGACCGCCACTTTTGAATTCTGCTAATGCTTTCCGTCAAGCAGGGTAGAGTCATTTTGACAGGTAAAAGATATACATGAAAAATAAAGGCGACCGACCATAACAGAATCTATAGAAAGTTGTATTATATTATAACACTAACATCAAATAGATCGTTAAAAAACTCAAACATGATTAAGATAATGTAATCTGTGACTTTAATGTCTAAATTTTTTAATCTTCAATTAACATTGTTAAATAAATATATTCATTCATATTCCTTGCGTACACTTATCTGCACCTGTATCAAATAATAACAAATAGGAAACAAGGTGTACGTTTGGTCTCGCCTCATCGCTTCATACATCATGGCGCGTGCTCATGCGCAGCTGGGCTCATAACGTGTCGCACACATACACATTACATACATGCCTACATTCGTGTTATGCAGTACATACATTCACACATTTGCATTTCAACAATAGTACGTTTACTATTTGTGCACATCCATGCGTTAAACTACAATATGTACTTATTTTTATTGTTACTATAATTTTTTCTCATTTCACTACTCGCTGGTCAATAATATGTACCTAGTTTGGTATTGTTACCGTCTTTAAATAGAGTGTTTTGGTTCAATGAATTAACGGTTATACTTTTGTTCATTTACAAATGAGAATTTATCATTTTATATATTACATACGAATCAATGCAAGGAGCCAGAATGATTTAATTTTTTCGTGATTACTGAACTTTTTTCATTACTTAATATTCAAATCACTTGGGAAAATTACCTTACTGAGATAAATAAACTCTAGTAAATATAATTTTAATAAAAAACGACTACGACTACTACTAACCACTTTTCAATAAAGAAAATCGTAACGCATCTACCAATTTAATTCATAATAGTAAATACAACTCCGTGGTAAAATTTATTCTAAACATCATCTTACCGATGTGCCCAGATGCCCGATGTGTGATAACTGTTATCACAATTAAATTTTCATAACTTTTTTTTATTTTTTGTTTATGGCAATATAGCTTTCATCTCTTTTGCCAATGTCAAGATTTTTCATAATTTTAAAGCTCATCATATAAATATGTAAATAACCTTATCGCCTAATGTGTCAAAGTTTCAAATTAAAAATATATCAGTCATTCAACAAATGTGTTAAAAACGTCATTAAAACCCAGATTATAAAAGTAATCAACATTTACCTCAAAAACCTCTGACAGTATTTAATCTCAGTAATCTATTTCACATAGCAATTGAGATCGCTTAAAGTCTACTCGATCCAGTACAGTCTGCACTATTATATCACGGATTTAAGACTAGCATTTGAGAGTCCTTGCTGTAAATTTACATATCTGCAGTGCAGGCCCTTTGTTGCGTTATCCCGGGCCTTATTTCATGCAAATGTACCTTTAGATATAAAGTAACAGTTAATTTCATCTGCGCTGACAGGAAGCATTTCGAAATGGTTGTACATGGTAGTTGAGTAGAGGTTTATTGTTGTGTTCAGTTGTGACTAATATCTCATGTTCTTGTAATTATTTTATTTGTTCGTTAGTTTGGTCACAATGTAATAACGTATTACAGAACGGTGTCGTTATAGTATTTTTCAATCAAACAATGTTATTAACAATGTTGTGGGGTAACCCTAATCAACTTCCATAAATTATTTTTTTCGATATTACGTGAAGATATATACATTGACGATATATTTAATAAACATCTTTAAAATGAGTTATCTACAGTTTCGTTCATTCAGACCTTTCTAACCTCATATTACTTTAGTATCGTTAAATTTTAAACGATTGTTTTTTATTAAAAATTGATTAAACAACCACAATTGGTTCAACTATGTCTGAGATTACTTGACTAAAACTTATTTTCATATGGATAAATTTACATCGTACTGTAGATTATTGTCATAAACATGCTCTAGTCACTTCCTAGCAGATTTAAAATTGTTTGAAACTCTAATAACATGCTAGATATCATTACTATCATAGGGTGATGAACCCATGACCAACAATTTTATCTATCATGTTTTAAGCACAACAGAAACATCTTCAAAGACTGTACCTTAACATATGCAAGAGCCACACAACAAAACCTCAATCCGTTCCGCAAAGAAATTCAATGACCCAAACGCTATACATCGCATGTCACGCTTCACGGCCCTTATCGGCTCCAGTTTGTAAAGTCGCAATGTAATAAACATCATTTTATGTTCCCATTAATGCACCGCACCTCGTCAACACTCTTGTTCGTCACACTTATTGATACTTTACGACTCGTTGCTTTGTTTTATTGTTGAATTTTTAAGGAGTTAACATTCGATACCCTCTTTAAAATACTCTTTGTGTTCATCATCGACTAACAATAAAAATAATACTGGAAAATAAAAATAAAGGCAGCAACAGATTGACTAGACCTTATCTAGCATATCGCAATTTATTCGTATGCCTAAAGCAAATCTGTTTTATAACCAACATTTATAGAAAATAAGTTTATCTACGAGTAAAATTGTATCTCAAAATAATAAAATCGATTTTATTGATACTTAATCATACCCGGCCGTATCGAGTAAGCTTGTGACATAAATATAACCTCGTATTTAAGAAATACAGTCTTTAAAATTTAAAAATAAACAGCAATGATTAAATCGATTAGGTTGCGACAAGTTGCATTTAATGCAACCTACCATACATAAGGTTTTAATAGTGTAAAATATATTTTTGAAAATCCAAATACGGCCATAGGCTAACCGGGGCGAAGATTGGAGATTGAAACTGCAGTAGATTGAAGAAAGAGGTTAGGACCCATATGTCTTGTAATTGGAAGAGCCACTAGGACCAAGATATCACTGGTCGTTTATCGCTATCTTGTTTCAGAGGTTTAGGTGCGAAAGCAAACGCATAGATAAAGATACTTAATGGTTATAATTTTGGTATAAAACAGATTTGATTTACTGAAAGTATCAAAGATACAGTTATTGTTACGTACGCCTCATTTATTATTGCAAAGTAAACCAACCCCCGTCAATACTAAATCTTAACGACTGTTTTATCCTTCTAAATATCCCAGTCCAGGAGGCGGGTATTGTCGCGCCAACATTAGGCTGGCTTACATTACCGCTGGCATTGTCGGCGTACAATGTCGCCGAAGCCGCGAGCTCTTTGACGCTTGGCGTTAAAACCTCTTAGCCATACTGTCTCTTTTTTATTAGAGCCTTTGTGTACGATCTTATGGACACAAAAGGAGGTCGTAAGCTGGAGTTTGCGATATAAACTTATTTTACTCAGATTATAATTGTAAGGCATTTTGCTTTGATCTTCAGCGTGTGTTCAATGGCTGATAGAGGTTTTGTTTTCTGAAAACAGATTTTTTGAGTACCATTAATATTATACATTTTTTACAAGTTATTAGAATTAGATAGCTAAAAAAGAAATTTTGTAGACCATTTGTTAGTGTGCTATAGATATGTTATGAAATTGTGATGAATGAGTTGCTAAGCTCGTAAATTTTAAATTCAATTTGAAAAGTTTCACGTATCGAGATATCTGTGCACTATAATGAAGTTAAAATTTTCGTCTAGGGATCTCCCACATCGGTAACACCCGTTATGGAGGATTGGCTCGAAAGGCGTCACGGGACCTTCTCATACCGACTGACACAGGTGATCAATGGTAAATTATGATTCGGAAATCACCTGTGTGACCACTGCGATAGCCAGACCGTCGATACGCTGGCGGCCATCGGGGTGCGGGTTCTCTCGCTCGGTTACATGATTGCGGCCATGTTGCGGAGCGAGAGCGCGTGGAATTCCGCCGTTTCTTTATGCAAGCAAGTGATGCTTGCCAAGGAGTCGGCCAAGCGTGACAGGGAGAGGTTTAGAACTCTCCAGATGAGGCCATCTGTCACCCTAGCAGAAGCAGGACGCTGCGGAGCGTGCGCGCCCCTAGGGATATTTACGGAGGAATTATCTACAGAACGTAGATGGCCCGAGGTACGTCGGAGTTCCAGGGTTTTCCTTTCTAGGGTGCACCTGGTTCCCCGGCTTCTAGTACCCGAGACATGCGGTTGCAGTCGGTTCGAGTCCGACATGCCACTAGAAGATGCTACCTGAGGGAATTTTCGCAAGGGAGAAAAAAAAGGGATCTGCCACATAGATATCAACTCATTACCATAATTTTTGTGTACCTACGTATAAAAATCAACATTTGGGGTATATATTTTTTATTTTGGTTTATAAAGTGACTTTAATCTGAACATGAAGTTCAGAATCTAAACTTCGTGTTTAAATTAAAGTCACACACACATGCAGAATAAAAAGTATGTAATTCAAAGCCCCATAAACACAAGCGATGCTCGTGGATTACTCGTTGACAAAATTAGTTGCGTAATTAATACAAATATACGTAATTAACTATACCTACTACACGATATTGTACGGCGCAGTACCTAAGTGTGTCCAAATTAGTCCCATATTTCACCACACACCAACAAATTCTTTGTCTCCAAATGATTAACGAGGAAATGTCTTTAAAAGGTCCCAGTTAATTTATAATACTTTTGTTTCGGCCCTTTTGTGTCACTTTTATTTTTGAACTGACATTTTAATATACATCATATGTTAGTACCAGATGTCATTGATTATGTTTGGTTATAATATTGGGAAGTATACGGATTAGGACATAGCTTTTAAATATAACACTGATTATGGTTGGTTTGAGATGTGTATATGTTTGTATACGTATGTGTGTGTATGGTATTCTAAATAAACTTATCGTAGTAAGTCTATTGTGATCACCTTACCAAGAGAGTAGTTCGTTATTTTTGATCTCGTTTTGTGTTAATTGTTCTTATTTTGTTACAAACAAACCATATGTTTGTAAGAAATAAGATAAGAAAAGAACTCAACTTTTCTTGGCATTTGAAAAGTTTTAAATTAACCACAGAGACATTAAACTAGTAATATGTTGACGTGAGAAGTGATTTATGTTCAGCGACAAACAAGTGATTTTAAACTTACAAAAGGTAAAGTTGAACAAGGTAAATTCGAAAGCATTTGCAAAAAAATATATCACTTCAAGGCAAATTACATAGTCTGGCATTGGTTGTTACTCGATGCTACAATTAGTTAAATGGTATAACCCTGCATTAAAACTTTCATTTCAATCATAAATATACAAGCTCATTTAGCGCCAAACCCTTTCAATCTCAGAATAAATAGTTTCATTTGTGCCTAAATCAAAATCAAATACACTTCTCATTTTTCGTCCCTAAATTTAATAGTGTTGTAATCTCGTAACGGGAGGGTAGGGGGTTCGAGCCCGCCGGCACATTAACGTTAGATATCGTCCTTTAGCCACCCTTGGATTATCCGCAAGGTTCATTATCGATGGTCATAGTAGGGCAAATGAGAGCAAAATTATGTTATAATTCGAGACTCTCGAATAGGGTCACCAACTATTATAAAGTATTAGGATAGTTTCATCCGGACATTAAAATTTCAACTTTGTTAATTTAAAGTAAATTTGATATCACATATCACATACATCATAAGATATTTACACAATAAGTACTCTTTTCCTATAATTCTACTGTATAACTGTATACCTATAAGGTGTATTTTTAAGTTTAAGTGATGAGGTATTTTATGATTTCATTGAATCTCACTGTGTATCCCTGGCATTTACGCTATCATATAGTTACTACTGAATATTATTCTGATTACTTAATGGCTCAGTGGTGCCCCTTAGTAGACCCAACGTCGTCAAATGCGTGTCCTAAAAGATACTTCGAATAGTGATATTTTTAACATATTTTCTCGCCATATATACAGTCAAACATATGCTATCAAAGAAACTGTCACAATACCGTTATTAATAAGTATTAGAGTCATTACTCAGTATCTTACTTTGATTTAATGAAATGTCAGAACCGTTCAATAAATTTTACACCATTAGCGTGTATTTTCATACTCGTAAGTTTAATTTACATTCGAGCGTGAAAAGCTTTCTTTAAAGTTCTAGTGTGTTGTGTGGCGACCCTAGTGTGGAGTATTTTATGGCTTAGAGGGCAGAAGTAGTTATCTCGTGGCAATTAGAAACAGTTCATAACTGGTTCCGCTTGTATCACACTGTTACCGTCCAGAGATAACTCGCTGTCCTGTTTTATTGATTTATTGTACCAAGATTTATTTACTTGATAAATGAATTAGAGGTTTCTTCATTTTGTAATAAATATTTCAAAATGTAACATTGAATGAGCCTACATAGATATTTATACACTTATATATTGAGAAAAGACAAACTTGTAAAGAAAATTGTCCCATCAGGTTTTTTATATATAGCTAGTGCTCAGTTCATAATGGCTACCTTAATCGAAACTACTCCATTAAAATAAAATAATTACGCGGCATAAGTTTTGTGGCGAACAGGAGGTACATTAAATCATCGTTTATTGCGTTTTGGAGGTGGAATGAAATTGTACCTGTACCTGAGGGTTGTTTGAAGAATATAAGCTGCCTCACGGTTATTATCCTACAGTCGGCATAAAGTTTGACGATTGGATACCAGAACGGTTTTCAAATCATCACTTTCAGTGTGGCTTGCTGTGCTCTTTCCATTTCCAATAAGCACGTCTTAGCTGCACCACCCCAAACCGCAATGCAAAATCCAATTACTGATTAGCACAATACGAGGTATACAAGCTTAATAATTTCAGAGCTAGCCGACCTCCTAAGTGATTTGAAGATAATTATCAGAAAGTCAACGGTCTCTACCAAACTTGCAATCTTTGCATAACAAAATTTGCCGTTGATTTCCGTTGATTTGTGGTTTCATCAGATATTTTTACCAAATCAAAAATTATGAAACAAAAAATGAAAACAAAAAAACACAGAAAACCGGTGTGAAATAGCGCTTGCGCTGTGTTTCACCGAGTGAGTGAGGATACCGGAGGCTCATACCTCAACCCCTCCCCCCATTCCCTCTCCCCATCCCCCAAAGGTTGGCAACGCACTTGTGACGCTTTTGGTGTAGCGGGTGTACATGGGCGGCGGTAATCGCTTACCATCAGGTGATGCGTCTGCTCGTTTGCCAACTATTCAATAAAAAATAAGAAAACATCATTGGATTAACCAAATTATTGATGTTCAATTATGGTTCATGTGCGTTACTCTTCGATCATTCACTTGATCAATGTATTTACTGCTAGGGTTACGACACAAAGTTCTAACACACAATTCCCGCTTTCACAAAATAATTATTTTAATGAAGTAACTTGTACGCACGTCAAGCATTCGAGCCAATAAGTAGTTGACAAGAAACTTCCAATGTCTCCCGAGTGTCAATCAAAGTTTATAGCGTGTGGCGACAGTTTCAATAATGACGATGGCAAGCCGCATTCACCGTCTGTTTGTGTTTTCTCTCTCTATTTTGTTTTAAGCCACGTATTAGGATAGAAAAATATTATTTACTGAACTCGAACTATTAAAGAAGTTTAAACTCATACATGAACATAGTTTGGGAGACTTTCATAACTTACTGTATATCAGTCGAACATGAAATTTGTAAAGGCTGCCAAAAGGTTGCACCTAAAAAAGGACTTGGGGGGAAAAAACACCGCTATTGCTGATAAGGAGTTTCATTAACATTGAGTCCAGATTTGATAAAAACATGTGGCGTAAAACTTAAGGAATCATTAATCATCAACTTTTTAAAGTAATTCTGTAAAAATCTTTCAAAATGTTTTTATAGAATAAAAAGATTTGGACTTCGTAAGCGCGATAAAACCTTGTTTAAATTAAATCCCGATTTCTATGCATACGCGTTGCTAATGTTAAAAATAATACACAAAGTTCATCAAGCGAATATTTTTGCTATTTATAAAAAATATGGCGTTTTATGAAAATAGTAAAAAAAGAGGATTCATAAGTCATTGAACATTAGCGCTAACATTTAGCAGAGCGATATCGCCATATTGTTCAGAGCGTGCTCGTCACAAACAGTGCTACAAAAACGTCACGCTCTTGGCACTACAGCTCTTCTAATTTGTCGCCTTCGCAACACATGTTTGTTTTCAATGTTACGTATTTCCTTGCTGTTCGTTTGTTACTCTTTATTAAGTGCCTCTAGCCGTATCATTTGTTATTTCTTTCTACAATTTTCATTTGCAGAGTCGTAACTTTGTTGATTTTGTTTTCAAGTTATAGATGAGAGATAAACTTTGTTCCTTATACACTACGGACGTACTAGACGGAAAGTATATTAAGATACATAGATGGTACTGTTGTTCAACTACAACAAAAATAAACTTATATATTTGTTGTATTTCATTATGTGTATGTATCATGTATATCATTTGATACTCAGCGTCTTAGTTAAAAACTATTTTCCATTAAAACATTTTTTTTTCATTATATAGACACCATGTAAAAAATCCTATTTAATTAATACATTATCTGATCTTTCAAATGTTCTAAGACAAACACAATGCAATGTTATTATATGTTCATAATATTTATTTCTTTTTACAGGTAAATATGATCACATATTTCTCTAACAGTAACTGTCAGCGCTGAACAAAGGTAAATATCATTATTTTAAATCAAACATTGTACATATACAACACAACGTCTTTAACGCAACACAGTTAGTAAAATAGAAAACGTATTCTTCCAGAAAATTCTTTAAAATTACAGCTCAATCTTGTATAAAACAAACAGTATGTGAGAAACAACCCGGGCAGGGGTCCTCCCGTCACAGTAGGGTTCCTCCGGCAATAGCAATAAACGAGGCACCGAGATACGGGGCCACTGCACTCCGCAAGCCCGCGGGATCGCACTTATCTACTGAATTAAAATCTGCTTATCGCACGTTATTTATGTGCACTGTTATGTACCTATTCAAACAAGTAATAGATGGTGCATTTGGAAGATAAATATTTTGGGACATTTTGAATTACTTTAGCTACTAAATCCAACGAGTTACAGTATGACAAAACCTTTTTTTTAATTTGAATAGAAATTTGAAAAGAGGATTACAACATAAATAGATTAATTTGGTTACAAATCTAATGGAAAATCGGGACACACCTCACACACATTACAAAAAAAAAACAAAAACATATTTTTAAATATATATACGTTTAAGTATGGGAATACCTTTTTTCAAGCAAAAGTATTGTCCCTATTTTATGGCAGGTACTATATCGTATTCTTAACTTTTATAAACTTATCAAACTCTTGAATGTGTCAATGTATTTGGTACATTCATAGCCAAATATACTCTCTTACTGCTCATTTTTCAATCAACAAAAAGTTTCTTTGGTTTAGTATCAACTAAAATGCAAAAGAGAAACACAGATACAGAAGTTTTACCTACAGCACCCCAGTTACATCGAGTTAATAACATTTTGTGTTTAAAATGACTTCGTGAAGAAAAGCAATCTCTATTAGCCACGAATATCCGATGGCATTATAATGTAAAAGTGTTCGCGGTTGTTTTTTACACGACACAATAAATATATTTGACACTGAACTTCATTGAGGTCGCGCCGCCTCGGTCGAGCTCCGGCGCGTCAGCTCCACATAATTAATTAAACATCTAAACTTTTTCATCAACGCTTCGGGGAAAGTAACAAAGGGATTCTCTGTTTACGTATAACTGTCACCCCGATATAACTCCCAACATTATCTGTCAAACAAAAGCTGTACGCCGCTAGGGCTACCAAAGTTTTACAATTTCGTATTGTTTTCACCACTATTTATTTTTAAAAGTGCCATTAAACACCAATATCACATTGTATCAATTATCTGAAATACCATACCCTGAAAGAGGGAGACAGAGTTAGGGTAGTTCACGTATGCTAACTACAAGTACGTTCATGTATAGGAAAGTTTGATTTACTAAATTAAAAAAACACTAGATTTTGTCGTGGCTTGTAATAAAAAATCAATCAGTTTCAGCTAAATAAAACCGTTTAAAAAAAATAAACATTTTGCGTTTCGCAAGCTACTGGACATAATCGACATAAGTTTGATTAAATTCATAGATGTGTGTAAAATTGTGAGGTCGGTAACCCTACTGGTTGTTTAAAAATATACTTGAAAAAGGGCGAGGATCGTAGACGATCGTAAAATTTCAATATCCGTTCGGTCGGCGCTGCGTTAAATCTCGACTGAATTTGTCGCCTGTTATTGAGTTAGGCGCGATGTTGGAGCGATCGTCCCCAAATGAGTTGGCGTGATGATAACCATCAACAATTGACGTGTAACGAGCGAGTCTCGGTGCCGACAATGGCCGAAAACTCCCGAATGAATGCCGAAGGTCCCCAGAGAGGAGACATTTTAAGAAATGTAAATTGTTACGAGTTTGACAAAGATTGACGAAATGATGCTTTCACACAAAATTTATTTTTGTGGAATTTATCGCGTTTTTATGAATAAATTTTGGCAACACTGCTTTTGTGACACTCTGAATGATGGTTGTTAGAGCGTTTATACGTTTAAATTAATTGCTTCTATTATTGTCTTCTAAGTCTATTTTTAAAACTAAATTACTTTAAAATATGAAGACGTTCCTAAAGTATTTTTGTATAATCACCATTATTGTTGCATTTAGGAAATATTTAAACTTAAAAATATTTCGTGTAAAGCACTAACACATTTCCACAGTGGTGCAAAGTAAGTTTTAGCCAAATTCCATAAGGAAGTGACTCAATTCTATTGTACTTTATGTATGTTACGTTCATTATTATATACTGATTTAGAATGGTCCAACTCCCAAACTTGTATAAAAATACAAGTTTAATGGATATTAAGAAATGCTACGTATAAAGTTTGTAACAATTCATTGAAGACGTTATATATACTTTTCAGTTCAGGGCATCAACTGAGATACTGTTCTGTCACATATTCAACCAGTACCGACTGTTCAAATAAAATACAGAACTCCACCTCAACAGACCGAAAATAACACCCTAAAATGTTGAACCCATGTAAAGCGGAAATGAACAATGATAAAATAACGTCAAATCAGCAGGTAGGTGGCGCTACAAGCTCGTATGACGAGTGACTTGCAACGGAAATTAACGAGCCCTTATCGCCAACCCTACATTAACCATTTCCATCCGGATGTAGAACCCCGGACGTCGCGCTGACAATTAATTACGAAACCATCCGGTGCTGATTTTGCATTTCGATAATGCAGGTTTGAGGGTCGATTGCTTTTTAGGGTCTGTTTCTCCTAGCTCAAAATAGTAAAATTAATTAGCTATTTAGTTACAGAGGTGATTGTAGGTCTACCTCACGGTATCTCCTATTAGATTAGAGAGAATTAGACAAGAGTCACATTATTGTTGTGCTTTAAACCTGACATTTTTAAATAGCAAATAGAACGCAAATTATGTTAGCGTCACCCATTTATCACAATATCGATTGATTTCTTTTGAACCGAATCTTCGATGTTGTAATTGCTTAATCAAAAAGACAATATATTATAATGCATTGGAATATGCTATTGGTAAATTTCAGCAATCCCAGGTAATTTACTGACGTTATCATTGCAATTTAGTGCATGTGTTAATGGGAGTCAGTCATAATAGTGCCTGGAGTACCATAAAAACTGATAAAAAGAAACACAATAGCACGAAAACTGTCATTTTAGGTTGTTCTTCTATAAGAGGGGAGGTACCGCCTCAGTGGAGCTGACCCGTTCGTGTTAAAATCAGCGTGGCTTGATATTTAAATGATGGGTACATTTGAGGTTTTACTTGTGTTTAAAGTTTAGGGCGTTAAATGCAATAGCACGACTAATACTAAAAGGCGTGGCTTTACTTCTACAGTATAGTAATTTTTTTTATGTGTTTATTATATTTTACGTTAATTTATTATTTACTAACTGCTCAAAGGATTGTAGGAAAAGCCATAGGGTTCCTTTCAAACCTTAGTATGAACAAAATTTTCATTGAAAATAATTGTTATAGAAATCGTAGGCACGATGTGAACTAACCCTTAGAGTGGTTGCATGCAGCTAACTAGTATATAATTACAGAGATCTCGATGAACGATAATAGATTATTGGTGTTCGGTATTTCAGGCTTTATTTAGTTTCCTACGAGATAATTGAATGTAGACATTTATCAATACACAGTTAATAAAGTTGTTAATAATACAGCACTCGGAATGTGTAAGGCCATGCTATTCGCTTTAATGTCGCGTTGATTGGTTAAATGACTGTTGATTATAGTGTTCCAAAATGTCGTTTATTTTCATATAGTTAAATTAGAAGTTCCGTAACCAGGAAGTTTGAAATGTCTCTTATTTGTGCTCTCGTGGCTGAGTTATTAATGTACTTTAGAGGGGCTTGGAATAAAAGTAACCGTGTAGTTTACATACCCACCCGCAAATCTAATCTAGGTGTGAATGCACCTCTGACGCGTATATGTAGAGAATATAATAGCATCTGTTCACTAAGAGGCATAGTCAACTATGTCTCTTTAAATAAATTTAGACGCTCCATAGCTGACAATACTATTAAAACTGACCAATTTTAATATATTATTCTATTTTACTTTTGTTATTTTAAAGTTTTTCGTCTTTTATTTCTTTTTATTACATTATATAAATAAGAGTATTGAAATTTATAATTAAATAGTATTAAGTTTGATTTTAGTATTTTGATTTTTGTAACTTTTTTTACTCTTAACACTGTTTTGTTAGGTGTATCTTATCTCATATGGTGAATGTTGTATGTACCTGTAATAGGCATGCATACTAGGTAATATTTATGTATGACATTTTTTTTAAATTTGTAGTATGTGTGCTGTTGGTATACCATATACTTAAATAACAAATTAAAAATAATTGCAAAGTTAAGTCACCGTATCAGATGGACCAAGCCAGTCTAAGGATAGATGACCATTTTTAAAACAATCAGACCCCTTCGTACCTTGGAACCACATTAAGCCGTTGACCCTGGTGTGCTATGCGACTATCAGTGTCAGTAAGTTATAGGATTGGAAAGTCCGACAGTAGTTCATTCACAGAACTTAGATATTGTCTTGTAAGTGCTTAGCTTGAAGGTTCGATGGAGTTCAGTCGGGTCTTAGAGATAGAAGCTGACACCAATAAAATCTGATAAAAGGTTCTAAGGATAATGAAGATCGTTTCGTTTACTGTTTATTTTCATTTTGTTTATAATGAGTTTCATTAAAGTCCGTGATTTAGTTAGATATCAATACATCGTTAGTCACTATTCACAAAAATTTTTCTCCAGTCACTAAAGTTAAATCATATCTAGAGATTAATCAAATTGCACAAATCTTTTATTCAATTTTGATATTTTTACTGAGAAGAACTGACGCTGGGCAACAGATGTTGCAACGTAACAGAGTGCATTACAATTCTCCAACTTCCCAATTCACTTCAGTTTTGAAGATACCGCTTTTTAATATTCCTTTTAATGTCCTTTCATTTATGAATAAAATGAACAATATAATTTTATTTTTATAAAGACTTCATCTTCACGAGTCGATCTCGCTTAACTTTAAGTAGATGATTCTTTTGATGAAAATCTTTTTTTTTGTAAACTCACTTAAAACACTGAGAATGGTGGTCACCATTCATGATTTCTATCAGAATGAGAAAAGTCATTTTGGCAGCTAATATATCTAAAAAATAAAATAAAGTTCAAATTTTAGTGTCTGAAATAACGGTCTCAAAGCTAGAACATATTTTTGTCTCTTGTATATTATTTTTAGATTTAATGTTTAAAAAGTCCTGGGGTAACAATACATATGTACATGGACTATAAGCTTTTGATGTTCTAAGTGAAAGTCAAAGATATTTAGTCATTTCTGTCCACTAGGTCTGTCTACTTTTTAATGGTGCATTTCATTCAACACGCTGTATTTTCTTCAGATTTATTGTCTTTTTATAGAGTAAGCTATAATACGCTACTAAAATTCTTTCTGAACGTAGCTACTTTATCTCTTAATTGGGTCAAGGGGTGCATAATAATAAGTATTTAGGAGATTATGAATGTTTGTTCACGCGGCGCGACGACGGGTGGGGTTGGACGGTGGACGGAAGCGCTCGCTATATAAACAATAAAAGCACTTTTGAATGTAACTTACTGGGACTTTTACTTTTATTCTACTGTTATACTTTTATTTATGTTTATTAAATAATAGTAAACATGAACAGTTTATTATATTTATTCTTTTCTGTCAATTTTTTGTTAGTTTACTACCTATTTGAGACTATTGGCTTACTAATAGTGGCGTCTGATAAATAAATCGGAATGCATTTAGTTTAATTGGAAAATTCGTTTAACTTAGTTCATTTGAAGGAAATTTACCTTATTAAAATTTTCGTGAAACATTCATTTATTTTGTATTGAAATCTTAAATAATGTGAAAAACAGTATAATGTTAAACATATTTCCTTTCACGCAATGATTTTTATAACCTGTAACATTACAACGTTGGAGAGATCACTAAAACATCATCAGTAACTGATAAAATACAAAAATCAACACAGCAGTATAATGTAATTCAATTGTTGAAATGCATTAATAAAACACATTTAAGCACTTTAAGTGGCCTTAATCAAGGACTATTAATATTATCAGTATGATAAATAGCTTGCTGCTCTGTGCGTACAAGCCGCAATCACCTAAGACTTAGCTGAAACAGGCATTCGAGTGTAAACACATTACTATGCATCCCTCTAACTGGACTACGATATATTTAGTGTATGCTAACGTGTGGCCACCAGAACCTACCACTTGTGATGAGGTACACTTTTGTAAGCGACACATTTACATGCATCACACATGGAATTGGAAATATCTTCCGTAGAAATAGACCTTCCCATAACATTCCATGACGTACGAATAAACAATTCTAACGACGCAGCTGTACATGTTAGAATAGTTTTCTTTGATTAGAAAATGTTAATTTTATTGGATAATTTATTGGATCAATACAATTTACCTTATATACTCAATACAAGCAGCTATACGGTGGTATGTAATTGTGAAGTGGATACTTTATACTGCTCGTGTGTAAATTTATAATACACGTTTTCAATGCTGAGAAACCAGACACAAAAACAAAAAAAACATATGGTTGTTTCACAAAAAACCTATTCAAAATTTTTTTCTGAATTTTGAGAATCTTATCATCAATGACAAAATTTGCAATCTTATTTATTATCTTGAAATAATTCAATCTCAAACCCGTTCTAAAATCTTAAAATACATATTTCTGTACGTAGAACATAGCTTTCATATAAAATACTTGTTATATCGCCACTAAATTACACAAGATCTAGATTCAATATCGTTCCGACAAATTGTATCGACATAACTTTCTCCTTCGATTCACTAGCCGTTGTATTGAATGTCCTATTAAATCCACATAAACTGTGTTTGATACAAGTACAGCTGTCAATTACTTCCGTCTATTGGTAATAGTTTATCTCGTAGAATATCAATTGACACAACTGGATATGTAATATTAAATTTACAAGCAATTTGTAAACTGAAAGTTAATATTGATTTACAGATAATATTTTGTTTTAGAAATATATAACACGCACCTTACTTTGAAGATGTGAATATACGAGTATATTAAGAATCGTTTTTAGTTCTCTCCTAAGCTAGTTATCCATAGGCCCATACAATCAAATTGAACTGTAACTAACTGTAAAAGTTACCGAATCAAATTGAATTGGTTACTTTTTGAAAAAACCAAGAACCGTAGTATGGTGCTACAACGTTTGGTGTTGATCGAAACTTAAGGATTTTATAGAACTTCCATGTTAGAGATCAGCCAGTTTATTTGTCAGTCTTAACCATAGAGGTTTTATAGACAGAGCAAAGGTGCCAGGCCTCCAGCTGTCCCTCGGTTAGAAAGAGAGAGACGATCGAGGTACCTATCTGTAATTTGATATTTATTTATTTCTATTGTATTTTGACTTGTCGAAACGAAAAAGAGACTGTTTTATTATCCGAGGTTGTCATAATCACAAGCAGTCCTGTACAGCGCATGCGTCAGTAGAGAAAGACAACTCTTTCTAACCGTTGGACGTTTCCGCTTACAGGCATCCTTATATCTTCCCTACTCTATCTATTTTACCTCTATGGTCTTAATGGCCTTTACAATCACAGTACAGATGTACGGGTACAAGAACACATGTTTTTAATACTACTAGTGCGGGAGGTCCAAGTCAAGAGCAAAAATGAATCAGCACAACCTGAATGACATATTTACCTTAGTACTTTAATACAACGCAAACCAGGTAGGCCAACATCTCTGCAAAGAGAAAGAAAACTTGATACAAACCTGATGCCACCCCTTCTGGCCAGCATGGTGTGGTAGACCAAAAGCTTTTTGCTAAAGAGAGACCTGTGTCCAGTAATAGACTATTAATTGCATTTAATAATAATTATAACTTTGAAACATTCCCGAGTAGTGGCTACAGACAATCGACTACACAGTTAAAAATACATCAAAAGTCTGTAATATAATACATTCCGTCCATATTGAAGGAAAAATAATGATTACGAAAAGGTTTGACAGTATAAGTTTGGAAAGTAAGCCTGCTCTCAGTATCCAGATTTGACCCAGACGAGACAGAAATTAGAAATTAAATTAAAAAAGCTTAAGTGAAGCTGGATCGAGGCCGTGTGTTTACACACCGGCTGTACTACGCAACGTATGCAAATTTGCCAGGCTCGCTGTCTGTTTTCACTTACATCCAATTTGCAAGAGCAATGCAAACCTGATGAATTAACATTACAATTGCACCCAAACCCATCAATCATGTTTTATTAAACTGTTTATGCACATTCAGGTTTAACTTAAGGTACATAAATTAATAAAGATGTGTTTGTTCAGTACCCTAACAGGGTTTACCAAATGTCCAAAATATTCACCTTTAAGTAATCATTTACACGTCTATTCGTCTCTCACAGTCGATTATAATCTTAATTTCCAGGACCGATTTAAGATTTTATTTGAATCCACAACACAGCGTGACAAACTACAATGATAGTAAGTTAAACGTAAGGAATTTGTTCCGCTCCAAGCCAGCGCATGACTTAAATCCATTCTTTCAGCACATTAATCTGAACATGGTAAATGATCTGCAGTTAAAAGGCGAACATTGGCCATAATGCTGCCCCACCTACGTGAAAAGCCAATCCACTAAACACTGACCATAATTTGTCCACCTACGGATAGTGGATCGCTATTGTTCGCATTATATTATTGTTTGAATGCCGCTTTAGATACCACATCGCTTTATTGTCCAATATTACTGCGTACGTTTTGTGTCTGAATATAATATACTTATTGTCTTTACTTTATTGGATTGTGATGTCCTCAACGTTCAGTTCAAAAGGCACCGTCTTTCCAAAAATACCATTACGTCATCGAGAAAATACTTTAATAGAAAAATTAATAGTTTAGATTAAATAAAAAATAACTAATGTTTTTAATTTCAATCGCTCACATCTCATTACAATAATAAACAAAATTCTTTAGCTTGTAAACTGTAAAAGTCAAATCTAAATACTAACAACAATTGTTTTAGCTACAGCTATTTTTAATGAGGAAAGTATTTGTTACTCTTTTTCCAGTGCCTTTTGTGAAACAGGATTTCCGATCAACATACCAACTTATAACCACCCACAATAGACCTCGTTAACACAAACCACAAAAGCTGTATTCTACCATTGCCGAGCCAGTACCCTATACATCATTAGCGAGCTAAAGTACCACATACCGCTATGTCCCCCAATACCACAATATGTTGAACGCACGATTTTAATCACTTACCAGATTTTATACTTGAATCTAATTGAGGTGGCTTGTATAAGTGAATAATTTATCGGTGACAGGCGTCGGGTGAGAGCCGCTTACAATGAAAGTGAAATATTAAAATTCCATTAGATATTGATGGGGACCGAACCCGTGATTTACGTCCTTTTAATTTTTGTGTTAATTGCTTTAAAGAAAATGATTGCTGTTAATTTTATGTGATAGAATCTTGTAAAATCTTTAACGGCTTCATTTGGACTAATAGGTTTGGAAGTGCCGTCTAACGCAATCGATAAATGTTTAATAGGAATATTTTAATGTAAATTGTTTTAGAGACTCATAAACTTTCACGTAGGCTTAATTTAAAAAGAAAGTTTGATATCCGACTTATTTAATTTTGTGTGTGTGTTCACGTTATGAGGACGTAGAATTTTTGTATACAACTACAGTTTTCAACAAACTTTTTAACGCAATCGTTCACATAATAACATGATTTCCTCATTATGCCATGCTGATTTAGTTAAAGTAAAGTCGTGCTCACATGTTCAAAGGCTGGTTTTTATTTAGGGGTCGTATGGGCCATTTTTAATTGTCAATTTTCCTTACTGCTGTGCTTGCTATTAAGTTAAGGTATTGCTGTTCGTCAACAACGTTTAAGAGTCCACTGCTGGACATCTCGTCTGCAGTCCGCACAAAAAAGCAAAGGTTTTAATGTCCAGCAAATCGCGTTTGTCTTACGGCATAGCTTACGATGGCGTACAAAACCAACTACCTCGTAGACTTATGCGTAGACCACTTAACAATTCCACTACTCTATTTTTCGTTAGTATCTTCGTATGCGTTCAACTATCTCATATATTACATACAAATAATAAAAAAGCAACGTTTTTAATTGAATGAGAGTTGGCCGTCATAAAGCGTATCCCTAATCATACGACAGAAGTATTAAACGAAATTACTACGAAGTTCATTTACTCTAAAGACATTTTCAAATGGTTATAAACTGGCATCGTATGAAGAAGCCATTCTATTACCATAACAGTCTGCACAATAAGGCGAGGAGATTTTTTCCTTCCGGCCCGAGAGAGGCGCATACTAGCTAGGTCTGGCGACGCGCCAACATCGTCAGACGGCGCGCAGACGACTGCCCACGCTCATGCAAAGATGTTCGCACGTCCGCCGTGCTTTGTTTAGATACAATTTAAAGGCCAGTTGTTTAAATAAACACAAGTAATAGTGACAATAGTACTAACACTAGAACCGTTCCAAAGTTATTATAGTCTGAATTATTAGGTGTTCGAGACAACATGCATTATAAAGTTCGGTTTATGTTTGAAGGTACTAAGATGATTTAAAAGCAGACATCTAATCAAACAATCGTTTTGATGTCCAGAAAGACATTATGGAATTATGAACTCAAACTCAAATAATTTATTTCCATAGGCCCCAAAAGGCACTTGAACACGTCAAAAATGACGTTATATAGAAGCTTAAATTGTGAACTAACCGACTTCAAAGGTGCGCTTGTGACTCCTGAGATACAGACTCTAATGTTCGGTAGTAGCCACCCACTTTCCATTGGGCACTGTCTTCTCATTTGCCTATTTTACTTCTTATTTAAAAAAAAATTAAATAAATGTAACCACATTTGTCTTATACAAAATATTTTCTACGGTTCTTTCAGTACCGCGACTGTGTAATTAAGTAATTGCAGTTAGATTAAACAGACGCTGTAGTACTTTAATATGTAATTAACCGCCAGCGCTGGTGTGTTTTATGGTTTTATGTAATTTATTAAAATTTCGAATCCACTATATCTTATTTTTTTTTGTATTAAGAGATCCATCTGATACGAAAATTTCCCGAGCTTCGTATGAAGGTTGTTTTTAACAGACATAAATTGAATTGACTGGGAAACTTAATCATCGTATTTCTTTTACTACAGCTTGAATGCAATCATTATCTAACAATAGAAAGTTAGATTTATTATTTAAAAAAAAATTATAAATCACCGAAACAAATCTAGTAACAACAATCGCTGGAACGGGACGTCACTGTATCTTGTATCTGGTTGTCATAATACGCTATTGACGCTGTGACCCGCCCGCATCGTGTGCTTAAACGCACCTGCTTTTACTATTGAATTTGGTTTAAATGACATCAAAAAAGCTCGACTGGGCTATAAATACGGCCAGGTTTATTGTACGTTCGTGTGAATTTACGAGTATAATGTGTGAATAAAGACCAGACATAACTCAATAAGTCAGTGAACGTGTTCTGACAATAAGAGGTTATTTAGATGCAAACTGCATCCAAATGGACGATTTATTAAAATATTATTAGTCAATGAATAATACTGCGGTTTAGATAGTTTCATTTTCATAAAAGATTGAATCTGTAGGCGTATGTGTGTGTCATTTAAATTTATATGGTTTATGAAACACCCATATTTTGCCAAACTGTAATTTACTCCACTCAAAACGCGAGGCAAGCTTACGGGCGCTAACGGAGCCCATAAAAACTTTTATTGAAATGAAAATGAAGGGAAAAATAAAAGTAATGTCTATTGAGGAATATAAGACGCGGATTTAACTCGCAGTGGCCGTCGCTTAACATATTTTTGAACAAGTCGATACATTACGAATTATCTTATTTCGTATATATTACATTAAAATTATTAAAAAAAATTTTAGTCCTTTAAAGGCATGTCGCTGTAATTAAATACTTTCGTCTGATTTATTCTGTTGATACTTAATAGAGTCTGTCATTTACTTTGATTTTTTGTAAACTACCTCCTCTGATGCTTTCACAATAGACAAGATAATCCCGGTCTAGCGAATTTAAGCCTGCTGTATCTACAGATAAAATATATTAGATTTCTTCAATAGACGTTCTCATGTCACAGGTTTTCGTGGTATTGTTTTAGACCTCTGATTATTATATTTTTTATTCCTAGATTACTTTTGGTTAGAAGTTTCATATTGTCCGAGAAGAGGTAATATAAGTTAACGGTACGACCAAATCATTCGCACTTTCCAATCAATTCGTATATGTTAGCGTAACGTTAAATGATAATAATCTGTTAATTGATGTGATTGCAGGAAATACTTATGACTTATTTTTATTTACCATAATTTAGTCATTTCAGTTATCTGTATCGATATTGATTAATATCATATTCATTGAGATAATAATTTGGTAGGGTAGCAACATTATAAACTGGGACTCGGAGATCATACAATTGATAAAAATAAATAATTTAAAATTCAAATAATCCTATAGTTTTTCTGAGTTGGAGACCTTGATCGTTCATATAGAAATATGAATGCAGTTGACAGTTAGGCTGACAGTTATTTATCTTATACTATTTTGTTCATGGTTCACTCTCATCTTATCAAGTAACGTCTTGTCTCTTTTGAATTTCACATTTTGACAACGTTGAATTTTGATGACAATACAGTTCAAAAGGCAGTTTATTGTATAAGATTGCAAATTTGTTTCATAACCTTTTTTGGTTTCCATTAATTCTATGGGGATAGATCCAAGTGAACCGAATGCCCTCAAGACAAGTGAGTCCGACATCTTATAATTGAATATTCCACGAAGTGGCGGAGGATTTTAATATGCAAACCATTGCCTGACTCATTCAAGGCTCGACCGCGTAAATAATTTCATTTGCGTAGTAGCAAATTATCCCGCTGTCAAGATTAGTTCCATATTATTAATATTCGCTGGTTCTTATCATATCCAATTATTACCTTCGCAACTCTTTTATTTTTGACAAGGGTTACATACACTCAAACCAACATATTCAGGGGATTAAGCACAAAAAATACATTTCACTGACTAAAATTTATGATTACTCGTACATTACATCACATTAAAATTAAAAGGACACCGTGTAAATATGTTAACAGACAATAAGATAGGAATAGGATAGTGTTTGCAACAGCATAAGTAAGTCAGGGTCAGAACAACTTGATCTGACTGTTGTTGGGAATTCTGATACCTCTAACTGTAAATCAAAGATTTGAATTTCTGTTATGCACAAGCAGTGTCATAGTTCGATGGCATTCACTCGATAGTTTGCAATGTAAGTCCTCTCTCACATTGAATGTTTGTTTCTGGGACTACAATTCGCATATTCTTAAATATGGGTTCTTCATATATCAAGCTTTGTTTCCAGTATGAATAGCTTCAAAACTTCTCCGAACTTGAGTGAGTATGAGTAAGTGCTGTAGGGTTGGACGGTTCGTTCTTGAAATATCTGTCACGCATTTCTAACTTCTCGTTCCGATTCTTGACTTTCAGTTTGAAATAACTTTTGTTTCCAAATATAGTACGTATTTGAATACTTCACTTACAGTTAGAAGAAGCTTCCTGATTTCAGTGTTGTATCGCCAAAAAAATATGATATTCATACTACGTTTTTAGGTTGACTTGCCAACAACTTTAAATAAATTTTCTTCATTGTTGCAGAATTTTCAATATGCCTTGATTAACTTGTCATATAAAATGTCTTCAATTGTAAGCGTTGTGCTTACCTTATCATCATAAGAGTGTCTTCGCCTTATTCTGTTTAATTAAAATGTTCTCAGTTGTGTCATGAATAATGCACTTCTCAATACCAAATGTATCTTTAATTACAATACACTGGTATTAATGGTGTATAAGTATACACTTTCGTTCATAATCGTTAATTGTCAGAGAGAGACAGCGAAAAGTGTTGACAGGTAATGTTATACACGGTGTACGTTTTCATTCATACTTATTGTATAATACCTGTTATTGTACGGACGATAGCCGCCAATAATAAAGCGGTCCAATAGACGTAATTAATGTTGGCAAAGTTTTTATTTGTGGAATATTATTATCAATAAAGTAAATTATCATATTTATCAGAGTACGTATCATTGTTATTAAAATTTTCAAGATATGACTTTGAACTATAATTGTTAATTAATCTGCTGAGGTATATAATATTCCTATAGTGTATGTGTTCGTTCTTTTTACTTCGAAACTCTCTGAAAACCTTAAGCCCAAAATTCTGCGAGAAGAAGGAACGATTTGTAACCTATTATGTTGTGCAACTACATATTTCTGAACTATTTGTAACCATAAATGGTATTTGTCAACTAACAACACAAATGTGTTAATAGGTATATAGATACAACGAAAAAACCCCAACGTAAAGGTGAACAAAACCGTAGGTGGTACAGAGTGTAAGATAAAGATCTGCATTTCACTACACGCAATCAAATATGTAGTGTACTGGTTTCCTGTCCGTGTTCGTCGTTCTATACCAGATTGTAGCGACTATTTGTGGCCCACTTAACACTAAACATATTATCAATTTCTATTTAGAAATCTTATCATTTTATAAATAGAATACTTTACTTTAATTTTCTTTATAAACTAATATCTACTATATCACACCAAATATATTTACAAAATTTTTACATTATATCAGATACCGAAATAAATATGACATTGAAATATATATATATAAATCGTAGTAATGTGAAGTTTGGTGTTAACTATCATAAGTAAGAAAGTTTATGTTGAAGATAAAAAACTGTAGGTATTTATGGTTTGTCTTTACACGCGCGACAGCTTATAGAAAACTTAAGTGCACAAATATTTAAAAAAGAGGCTTGAAAATGTTTAAACGCCTGCTTTCACTTAAAAAATTAGGTAATCAGGTAACTCGGTAGGCTTTTAACTAAGTAACGAAACTAAAAAGGGGAAGAAAATTTAGTCTACGAACTTGGCTAAAATAACTTTGGGAGATAAGCTTAACTTAGACCAACTCGTTCGTTTTATCATTTACCTTGCAAAGCAAAGCTTACCCAGCTTAAGTTTGAAAGTACCTTTTTACTTATCCCAGTTATTAATTTTGAAAGAACATCTTAATTGTAATCTACATATTTTTACTTAGATTTTAGTACCAATTTTTTTATTTTTAGGATAGACTATTTAATGACAATACAAACAAATATACTAATTGTACTAGCTAGTGAAATGAAATATTTGAATCGATTGAAATTAGGTCGCTATATAAGCTCTAGAGTCATACGGTACGTAGAATCTAGAATCATATGGTAGGTATGTGGGATCGAATGTGCTGCACTCAAATTATTAGTACTTTTATTATTAGCACCTTCTTTCTAAGCAGGGGCCTATGTCCAGCTATGGACTGTTAAAGACTGGTGACGATAATACAGCGCTATGAACCCTATTTAGATAGATAATATTAATAAATAATAATAATTTGATTTAGCAAGTGGCAGCCGAGATAATATTATTTTAATGATAGCCGTTTATGCCTTTCAAGCTATCAATGTATGTAAATAAATAAGTGCTTATTTGTCGGACATAAAGCACTCTTGTCGTATCAAGTCACCCACGAGTAGCAGCAGTGGCGTGGCTGTCATATCAATGATAATTTCTGTCATATCCAAGATAATATTCCGCATAAATTGTCGGGAACCAGTATCGTAACTCGATACTGGTAGCCATTAGTTATCAGCATCAAATATTCACCTGTCTGCGAATGTGTCCGATATGTTAACTGTAGGGTCACCAACTATCCGCTGATCATAGTTTTGAAAAGGCGCACTTTTCTGAATTTCAAACTGGTTACAAATATATTACTAAGCAAGTGGTATTAAACTTAGTTAAAGTAGTAATAATTACAACATAGAGGTTGAATACTAACCTAATAACAAGAACGAAATTAACAGACTTTCGAAATCCATAAAACTATTAGTATCGTTTCAAATACACATAATATATTTGCAGAAAAGTGTCCAGAGTTAAACAAAGTTAATAAAATATTCTGTTATTTTTTAATGACTTCAATGATCATTGCATTAATTAAAATACAATGACCTGATCAGCTTAATGTATGCATATCTAAATACAAAAACCAAAATTAAATTAATCTAAATCCAGAATACATTGACGTTTGTAACTCATAATCAACCTCGGATTGTCTTGTAGTGCACAATCAAAATGGCCCTGATCATCGTGCGTCACATCGTCCGGCTCACAAATTAGTCCGTATGTAGTGTCACAAGACTGCCTTGTTGGTCTAGTGGTTAGCGTAAGCGACTGCAGATCAAGAGGTCTCGGGTTCAATTCCCGGGTCGGACTTCTGTTGGGTTTTTCCTACAAGAAATTCTTAATAGCAGCCCGGAGTATGGAAGATGGCGGTGTTTCCCGCCCGTGCTTCGGAGGGCACGTTAAGCCGTCGGTCCCGGTTGTCATGAACAGCTATGGCAATCGTTATTGGGAAGTCAGTGCCCTCAAATATACTGACAACTAGTTCAACCTTCGAATTCAGTTCGCCCTCAGGGTTGCGGAGGTCAGATGCCAGTCGCTCTGTGTAAAAACTGATATTCAGGTAAAATCGGTTGAACTGGTAGCCGACCCCAAATAATATTGAGAATAATAAAGGCTAGGAAGATGATGATGATGTAGTCTCACAAGAACATGTCCAATATGCACGATCATGGAATTACTGTATGTTATCTCCTGTTTCAATGTTTTCACGCAAAAGCTAGCACTCGTTACCATATGTTACGGTATTGGAGCCATATACGGGAGAATAGTCGAGAGGACGCACGCACGGTCTGAGTGGTAGTAATGTAGATATTTGAATACCAATCAGCAATGTTTTTGTAAAAGACAAACAGTTTTCTAATACAAGTTACCATAGTAAAGAAAAATTCGCTTCGATTTGTATTAAATGTGGCTTCCTGAACATTATTTTGTATTCATATTAAATCAAGAAAGAATTTGGCCTTAAACTTTGGTAGTGTAAAACTTGATTATGATTACTCCATGTAAATATATGTTAAATTTACCTCTCTTAAATATATTTTGATTTGATTGATTGATTGATTTAGGATAAGATCATTGTCAGTTTTTTTCTGTAACATAATTCTAAACAAATAAAAAAATCGTTATACTGCTTTATGATTTGAACTATAAATAAATAAACTTCACATAAGTTTCACATTCTCCTAAAGGATAATAAACATATGTACCAATTTTCACTTCTACATTATTTCTGTAACTTACAGTTTTGAAGTGTGTACGTGCAACTTACTGTCACGTAATACAATAAGTTTAAAAGTAAATAATATATTATAAAGTACGAATTCAACTTCATCAATATCGTTTATAGTATTCACTTCTTATTTTAAATATAATAAAATGCATGAAACACTAATGAGAAAAAGACTCGTATATTCTGTACAAGCAGAAAGCAAGTTCTTGTAGTTCAAGTTCAGTCCCGATCAAATCTCGATCTCGCGTCTTCATAAACAGTACTTTTGTTGTTTATAAATCATTGTTATATTGTTATATTGTAACGTTAATAGTTTTAATCTATGTGTATATATGCAGATATATTTTTCTTTTGAAGAAAGGAACCCCAAAAACTAACCAGTGTACGTGAATCCGTAACGTTCTATTGGTAGTTTTATTTATTGTGATAAAAATGTGTGTAAATGGGCCTGTTTCATTGTTGTCATTCATTACTAATATAAATTAACAGCATACGTATTTGTACGCTATTATTATTGTCAGAGTTCTCAGTACATCGTAAAAGTTGAAGAAAATCTAGTCGTTTGGTAACCCTAGTTAGTCTGCGTCGCGAGCTGCGACCAGTCGGTTCCCACGAAATGAAACTAGGCTTTTACCGCCGCGCTCCGCGGACTACAGGGCTATGATGCGGTGTGGTCCGCACACGGTGTGTACGAACTAGAAGAAATACTGCGAGCCGTCACGGTTGTATTTTAATGTGCAAGGGACTATTAAAGTTCTCCTTGTAATAATTAAATAATTAGACGTTGTAATTATAACGCCTATTATTTTACTCCTTCTATTAGTTTACACATAGAAGAAGTAAAAATAACGATATGTATATGACCTTGTCTAATAGATGAATTGTAGAATTTCTACTTTATTAATATTGGAATTTATTAAGCGTACTTGTGTGAAATATTACGATTCTGATTTAAAAAAACTGACAACTGAAATTGACTACGGCCATCGTACAATTTTGAACAATTTGATAAGGTCATGTAACTGTTAAAGAATGCTAATCCTTTTAGAGAAAAATCTATATAATTAGTTTTAATGAAAATAGGTTTCATTAAGGAAACAGATAAAATTTTCATAGTTTAGCATCAATGCGTTACACCTATATGTATATGTTACCTATACCTAAAGGAGTTTATATTACAATGAATGTGATATATTCACTACATTTCAATTATATTTTTATAAAGTATTCAGTACATTAATTGATACATTAATAGAATCAATTGCTAAGATCAAGAAACAAACTGAAAACCTAGGCGTACCTTCTAACTAAATGGCACAGAATACTGTGTTTACATTAATTTGCACTTTGTTTTTGAAATTAACTATTTTATGTGAATATAATGTCATTAATTGGGCGTATTCTACGACACTGGATGAATATAATTTAGTTTTGTAAAATTGGCCTCAAATATTAGATAAATTAAACCTAGCGCTTGGCACAACGAGAAGAATACAAATACTCCCCGTTTATTTTTAATTTAATTAACTTTCTGTTTGTTTTGTGTTGGACGTAGATATTTGACATTTGGCACATACACTACACTACTCTACACTACATGATAAAGCATTACAGATGCTATTAACAGAATCAGGTATATTAAACAGTTTCTCGTCGAACTTATAAACCAGCACCCACTGATCTTCTGTGACGTTCTTATGAATGATCTATAAATGAAATAACGCCCCACATTATCCAAGTTTGGTACCGCCGTACAGGCTATCGATATAAAAGGCTCTGAGTCGCGTATCCAGCGATCGTATCGGCCCAAGCCGCCGCTATGAAATTGTATTAGCGTTAATTACCGGGCAGATCTAGTGGCCGATACTGAGTGAATTAATCTTAATTTGTTCGCCACCGAACTACACCGCACAACACCTTACGATATTGTTTAATTTCAAGTAATATTTCAAAGGAAAGTACATCTATACTAAGAATAGAAACTTGTTTACTTGATAAATGTACTGTTCATGTTATTAATTGAAAAAACGTTTCAATTTCAAGGTTATTAATTAACAAATATTTGAAATCAATTGAAGGAGCAAGGTAATTAATTAGGGTCGTTGTTTGATATTGTTACCGGAATAAAGCGAAGCCAAAAGTAAGGCAATGAGACTACCAAGTCTATGTATGTTTGTATGTTCCAACTTAGCGTGTAAGCTATTGAATAGGTTTTAATAAATAAAATGTCAATGGATTCGTGATAATGGTCCGGATGATATAGGTTATCTAAATTTTATCAAAAGTCTTTACGAAATATTTAAACTTATTTCTGTATTACATAATGTTTTTGAATCTTCAAAAATATTGTACACATTGATAGATTAGTTACATTTATTTCAGTATCAGTTTATAACCGTAATAATATTTGTGCGTGAGTATTTTTAAGCGATTTTAATAGGGGCTTACGTTTGACTTGTTTATGTGTGATGGATGATAAACAAAAGGAAGTTACCAGAACTAAAGTTACCAAAATTATTTAACACCAATCTCTCCCTGTCAACTCAAGTAAAATATCTGGGCGTTATTCTTGACAACAAATTGAACTGGGCGAGTCACATCGAAACAAAGACAAGAAAGGCCTGTATAACTTTTAACCAGTGTAGACGACTAGTTGGTAAAAGATGGGGTCTAAACCCAAAGATCACACTTTGGTTATACACTGCAGTTATCAGACCCTCCATCACCTATGGATCAGTTGTATGGTGGCCCAGAACTCAACTATCCACAGCTAAAATGAAACTCCAGAGTTTACAACGTTTGGCCACAGTAGCAACTACTGGATGTATGGAAACTACTCCATCAACCGCATTAGAGTATCTCTTGAACTTGAGACCTCTAGATCTGGTCATACAACAGGAAGCGATAGCAGCTGCCCTAAGACTAAGATCAAACGGACTGTGGAAGATAAACACAGAAAAAACACACTCGAAAGTTCTGCAGGGGATCCTAAAAGAAATTCCACTCCTCGAGGCACCCATGGACAGAACCTCATGCCAACATGTCTTCGATCGAAGCTATAATATCCAACTATCCGCAGAAACAAAAGATAACTCTGGCGTCGGCGAAGTTAGGATATATACAGACGGCTCCAAAACACAAAAGGGTACCGGAGCTGGCGTCTTCTCGAATGACTTAAATATCAAGATATCAACCACCCTAGACAAGCTAAACACAATCTTCCAAGCAGAATGTGTTGGCATAATCAAAGCAGCACAAGCAGTTGCAGCCAGAGATGTGAGAGACTTAAACATCAGAATTGTCTCCGACAGTGCATCCGTACTTCAAGCGCTGCTAAACAACAAGATGACCTCGGCCCTCATCAAGGAGTGTCATGATAATCTTCAGTCCATTGCAACTACAAATAAAATTACCTTGCAATGGATAAAAGGGCATAGTAACTCAATAGGTAACGACGCTGCGGACGAACTGGCTAAAAGGGGATCGGAAACGATAGTGTGTGGACCGGAACCACTACTGCCCCTGCCCCAAAGCCAAACAAAAACATGGCTGCGCGTCGATACCGAAAGAAAACACAAATGTTGTTTGTCCCTATTAAAACAGTAACTAAATTGCATAGTACTATATTTTTTACTAAAAGTGTCTATAATACGGATAGCATAAAAAAGTTTTGTGACTGTTTGGGCAGCCTCAGTTTTAGTGATGCTTATGACGAAAATAATTTGAATAAAGCATTTACTATTTTTCACAATGACTTAGTGTTGTACTTCGATTTATGTTTTCCTCTTCTGAAATTTAAAACTACCCATAAAAGACGTAATGTTAAGTGGATCACTAAAGGAATACGGCGTAGTTGTCATACGAAGCGAATGCTAAGATATAGATTCTACAGAAATAGGACATTACAAAATAAAATAATATTTCAAAAATATTCAAAAATTTTAAAACTTTGCATATGTAAGGCTCAAAAAAATTGTAATCATAAATTTATTAGTACCTCAAAAAATATATGCAAAGCTGCATGGTCAGTTATAAAAAATGAAACTGAAAACCATTTAATAAAAAACTTAATTACAGATATTGAAGTAAATAATCAGATTATTCGGAACCCAACTGAGATAGCATGTAGATTCAATGAATACTACATAAAATTAAACATTACACGAAAACATATACAAAACACTAATAAAACTGTCATACAAAATAGTATATTTCTGGAGCCACTAAATTATACAGATGTATGTAAAATTATAATGGATCTAAACAATAGCAACTCTGTGGGGTATGACGAAATATCTACTTTGGCTATAAAAAAAAGTGCTGTATTTATTACTCCTATCCTAACACATCTAATTAATCTGTCCTTCGAACAGGGATCATTTCCGGAAATATTAAAAAAATCAATCATAAAATCTATACATAAGAAAGATAACAAATTGGACATGTCGAATTACAGACCGATCACACTTATTCCTATACTATCAAAAATTTTTGAAAAAGCTATGCACTTACGTTTAACATCCTTTTTGAATAAATTTAATATTATAAAGCCTGAGCAAAATGGTTTTCAGCGGGGAAAATCAACAACATTGGCGGCTTTTACTTTAATTCATAACGTTGTTACAAGTATTGATAAAAAACTAACAACGCTGGTGATATTTTTTGATATGTCCAAAGCATTTGACTTTGTGTCGCACGAATTGCTGTTGCAGAAATTGGAACAGTATGGAATCAGGGGACCAGCTCTGTCGTGGCTCGAATCGTACTTATCCAATCGTTTACAAAGAGTGGACATACGGCATATAGGAGAGAACTCAACCTTATCGACCAGTAGCTCACCATTTAATATAAATAGCTTTGGGGTCCCACAAGGCAGTGTGCTCGGGCCGTTGCTGTTTCTTTTATATATTAATGACCTTCCTGACATTGTAAAATACAAAACAGTTTTATTTGCTGATGACATCTCCATTATCTTGACATGTAATAATTTGACTAATCTTAGCGATAAAGTAAATGAGACGATCCATATGGTGACAAAATGGTTAGAGCTAAATAATTTGAATGTAAACTTAAGTAAAACTAGTTACATACGATTTCAAAGCATACGATTTCCAAATCAAATTCCAATAATAACAACAATTAAAGAAAAGGAACATATAAAATTCTTAGGTATAACATTGGACAAGCATGTCAACTGGAAAGCACATATTGATGCTACATGTAGTAAGATTAATAGATTTGTTTATGTTCTGAGCAATCTTAGGAATACCTCATCACAAGCCACTACTGTATTAGCGTATCATGGCTACGTGAGTTCGGTATTGAGATATGGTTTGATACTTTGGGGAAACTCCTCGGAGGCAAACAGATGCTTTATCGCACAGAAACGATGTGTTAGAGCCATAGTTGGAATTGCACCAGACGAAACGTGCAAACCGCATTTTAAAAACTTAGGTATACTAACTCTCTATTGTATGTACATTTTCGAGATATCGATTTTTGTAAAAACACATCCAAACCTGTTCACCAAAGCAAGAGATAAGTATCCAAGAAATACCAGATACCCAAATAGGTTGGTTTTAGAATGTACTCCAAGAACAACTTTATATAAAAATAACTGTTACTCAATGTGCATAAGAGTGTATAATGAGATTCCTAATTGTCTAAGGGATTTACCACTGTGTCGTTTTAGGAACCATCTCAAGAGATGGCTTCTGGAAAAGTCATATTATTCACTAAAATAATTTTTTATTGAAAATGAGAATACAGCTTGACATGTGTAATATTTAATTGACTCACATTTAATTTGACTATTTTGCAATATAATAAATGATATTTAAATGACATTTTTGACAATTTATATTTTTTTACTCTTTTAAAATTTATGTAATTAATAGAATTTTAAATAAGGACATTTTCACATGCCACCAGTGGCTAAATAGACGGTCTCTTAAGTTCAAACTGTAACAACACCTGTAAATGTACTCTATTTATGTGAAATAAATCATTTCATTTTCATTTTCATTTCATTTCATTTCATTTTTTCATTTCAAAACACTATGGAAAAACACTGAAGGATGCAGGCAAACAAAAAGTGCAGTTCCGGTAGCACCTAAAAGACTTGCCCGCAATCTGATTAGACTAAAAAGGGACAATCTCAGGAAGGTCACGGGTGTCCTGACAGGGCATTGTCCCCTGAACAAGCACCTATTCACTATAGGTGTAACAGACAGCCCTCTGTGCAGGGGATGCATGGAGGCAGAAGAAACGCCGCAGCATGTTCTCACAGAATGTAGAAGTGTGGCAGACCAACGGGCGGACATCCTCCAATCGACATCACTCCCGGAAGCATGCAGTAACCTGAAAAGGCTGCTTAGCTTCTGGGACGAACTGGGTTGGCTGGAGTAGGGAGATGACAAACTCACGTACAACGGCCCAATCAAGAGGCTAAGTGCGGAAATGGCCCAGTAAAGCAAACAAGTGTGATGGATGAACTGGGTAACGACCAAGAAATTTATTTGATTGACTTATTATTTTTCACAGTACTCACACTTGATTGTAACAAAAACAAGATATTTTTTTTTTGTAATAAGATTTAATTATATGATAAATGTTAAATTATAACTTTTAACTAAGGTGAATATACAGGGGTTTCTTGTTAAGACAGTGTAACCCTAAAAGCTAAGCCCTACTTAGACGATCATTCATGTTAAGTTAATCCATACACTTTATCTGCATAGATTAAACTTTCCTGTTCGTCAGGGCAATGCGTTCAGTTATCTGTTTACTTATCCCAATAGCTCGAGTTTTCTCTGAATGTAAGTAACTTACATAACCAAGCTGCTCTTTATATTAGTATAGACATACTTATCTTTTTTTCTTTATAAAGATTTTCGAGTTACGTTGCTTTATTGCTTTCTTTTAGTTCTATCTGAGTTTTAATGTATACATTTATATCAATCAATCCTTAACTACCCGTTACTAGATTAAATAAAACTCAAGAACATTCAACTATTTATTTGAACTTCAAGTTATTGAATACCTCTACATAATAGGCCATTGTAAATATATTTTGTTTTAGCTCCCCAGGACACCACCTCGCGTGTGGTCCACCCAAATTTTTGTTATTGTTAACAAACCCTTCACATCGGGATCAAACAGCTTATTATAATATTTTCACTGGACCCTTATCGAGTAGCGAATGATACCAAACAAACATTTTAATCGTTCTCAGAATGTTGCCACAACTCAAAACATATTGGTCGAGTCCAAATATAAACAAAAACTGTATTTTTATGGGCATTGTAAATAAAAACAAAGTGAGGTCTTCATCGGAGCAACAAATCACTTTGTTTTTGTTCCTCGGTCCCGGCGTTTTATCGAAAACTGCGGTACAAACACAGCTTCGCTTTTTGATTTTCGATACAGATATGTGCCCGTTCGATGTTCGTAATAAAACTCAGATAAAACGAGCTTATCCCGAGATACACGCACATTGAATTCTGTGGGTTTTGTTGTGATAAAAAGTTAAATTATCAACAATGGCACGGACAGTTTAACGTTTTGAAATCGACACCGGAACACCTATTTACAGTCTGATTGAATAGTAATATTATATTTGTTGCATATCATATTTTTATAGTTATATAAACGGAATGTAGTACTGTACTGGCACGGTGGCAAACCCATTGTTACGGATTTATGTATGGTTACTATATTTATATTAGTGTGGTTAATGGGGAAAACTTGAACTTGATGTATGCTTTTCTAGTCTCGATATTTTTGTTGCTTATATCTTATATTCATTTTAAACATTGCTTTTTATTCTCAACAATTTGTGTGCAAGTAGTACAAAACTTGTTTTTTTTGTCCCAGATCTGACAGAACAAATTTATAGCTTTGTACTTTTCGGAATATTTGTATCTAGTGATTGGCTATACATTGTTATTTCTGAATAAGTAAAATTTTTGTATCCTTATCAAAGATGTGACAAAGTAGAAGAGGAGCATTCAGACCATTGGTTTTTGAGAAACAAAATTATAATTTAAAGAGTTTTGGGCGCTGTACATTTATGCTCGAATCAGGTCGGCCTGGATTCATTTGGACTACAAGAATATTACTGTTCCGAGAATATTACGGCCACGGTGGTCTCTAGTGATCCTTCCACTTTAGCTCCGTGGGACTGAATATCAGATATGACAAGAGACGAACCATTCGTTTTATAAGTATTTATAATAAAAATTATTTCTCGTTTCTATTTTCATGAACCGTACGTATATTTACATTTTCTTCTATCTAAACAGATAATAGTCTTTGTTCAGAATTCAGTGTACGTAATATTTCGCTCCCATGTCACTCATCACTCATAATCTCCATACCGACACAATATATCGAACTTATGAGGCGGTCACAAAGCGCCATGTGACACTTTTGTAGCTGTCACAATAACGTCGCAGCCAATAAAAACACCATTGACTCCCGGAACTGAACAAAACATTATAAATCACAAGGCAAAGGAAACACGCTCCATGAACAATTTTTTTTAAGTCGTTATGAAGGGCTGCGAGTCGGGAGCCCCGCGGGTGTGCCTATATTGTATCGTACCATTGAGCCGCACAATGCCCAGATATTATCGCACTTACGTTTAAGAATTCTGACGTATTCGTAATTGTAGCCAAATTACAGGGTGCTTTATTTGAATAGTACAATATCTGCGTGTCAAAACTTTAGACCTTAATTGTGTTGAACAAAGTGCTCACTTGGTTTTCAACTCTGATTTGAACATAAAGCTCACAGCTTTTATGCGGATTTAATAATTATAACCAAAACTATTGTGTTTGAAACATGTATTATATTTTTATTTACATAAAACTTATGTTTTCTTTGAAATTAATATTGAATATATAATATCATTTCATATAAACATTGAAGATAAGGTGTTTGAAATAATGCCTAGAGCGGTTATTTGTTTTATCTAAAAACACCCTATAATTTTATTTCCAAAGAAAAAAAGGTTGAAAAGCTTTTGTTGTTCAATACATTTTTATTACTATTGTTATTTACTTTGGACGGCCCGCGCAGTTAAATAAATATCTCAATTATACAGATGATTGAGCCCATTCACGAATACGATGAACAACAAATCAAGGGAGATGGACCAATTTTTCAATCATATCTCGAATCAATATTCTTTATCGACTCTTTGTCTTAATAGATTGGAATAAGAAAAAGTAATAGAGATTATTTGATACGTTAACGCGATTTGAGGGCCGGTGCACTCAGCGAGAGGTCTCCTCCGGTGGTCCAGCCCGACTACGGGGGGGCCGCGCTCTGCGCACATATATCACAGAGCGACTCGTCCAATCGCAACTTTTATACGCTCACGGCATCGCTATTATTAGCAAAAAACACGCGAGCCAATCTTTATTGGAATCCAAACCGGACATCATCCTTAAATCCTGTGACAAATGAGAATGCGACGAGTATCGATACAATTCATCGAATTTTTACATTGAATTTTAAGCATACCATACATCATCATTAATTTCTTTTGTCCTAAAGTCGTCCATCATAGCTGCCAGGTCATTAATTAAAGTCGGTTATTGTCAAGGGTAATTTATTGATTATCTCTTTATTGAAATAAAATAGAATATATTGCCTTGTAAGATCCCCACCATTTTAATAATTTGTAACTGACATCATGTTTTAATTTATGACTTAATTATTGAATTACCGTGACCTATGGCCGATAATGCTTGTGATGAATCGACGCATATTGATATTCAGTAAGTAAATAATGAAAGGGAATCGTTCGTTAGCATCATTGTCAGCGTACAATGATCGGTTGTTCCACAGGCTAATTACTTCATTAGCTACAACACTGTTAATTTATTCACGGTGCTGATAATATGACATTAATGGCACATTAATATTATACAGCTTGCTTGTTAATTTATGGATAAAGGGTCCTAAAATAAAATTTACAAACCTTTTAGGTACGACGAATAGGCCGAAAAGATAAAAGTTTTCACGTTACGTGGAGAAATAAAATAAAGATCTCTTAAACCCAAGAAATTACATTTTATAACTTCATACCATCCATCAACATACTAAATGGCAACGATAAGAATTCTCACAAAGATATAATTAATCATTGCTAACATTAAGCTGAGTTACAAGGATTTGGAGATTAAATTATCGGTATTTTTATCACAAAGCATAAAGAAAAAACCCGGAAATATTAAATGTTTTTATTTAAAAACCTTGGACCCTTTATACAAAAAAAAGAAGCATAAAATGTTTGCGATACATTTCAACTTAACAATCAATCAAGCTAGTCGATCCACATAATATTTTATATATGTATATTATGAAAACGATCGTATCTCCAGTACCATTCGAATTCGTAAACGATTCCGATGAAGAGTCTAATTCGATTTAATGATCATAAAATATAAGTGCTAATCCTATCGAGCCGTCAGCCGTCACTCGGTCGGGTGAAGTGCCCTCGTGTGCGACGTGTCACCGTGGGTTCCCACATTTATCCACTACCTAACGAGGCCGGCGCTAGGCTCCACCAAGTAATTACGACCAATAGGTTATCAGCGCGTCGAGTGCAATTATAGCGCAGTTATAACTTGCTGCCTGTACACACAATTAGTTAATTGCCTTCCCGAATCCAACACATACCTACCATGACAACCCTCACCGAACATGATTATTTGTTTGTTTTTCTTTCTCGGATCGTTTCTAGTTTTTGTAAGTTCTGCTAAAGTTTTTCCTGCGAGGGACGTGGGTTATAGGATTCTATTGATCTACTGCTCCACAATTTGGTGCGATGAAACATGTATGTATACTCATATGTATAAAAATAGGTTTAATAAAGTCTTATAAAAGCGTTATAAATATCTTGCTATTGTAACACTCTTAAATATAAGAGAATACATAAAATCAGACTGAGAAATATCATCGACGTAATCCCAAAGAGTTTTGATTCTGATATATATTGAACGGAAGCAAATCCCGTAGAATGTGGTCTTCCTAACTATGCTGTCGACCTTTGTCAAAGTCAGCTTCGGTTGTTCATCTATTGATACGAAATTATCTATTAATAAAGTTTCGTCGTCTTTACAATATGTACCAAATGTAAATAAATTTTGTGGCGGAAATAGACAATATCAAGTTACTTCCTGAAAATAATCTGATTGAATGAAAACAGAAAGAAGAAAGTTGGCGATGTACCTTTATTCTGATCATTTGATTAGAATGAAAATTGTTAACACAGTAAGAAATGAGATCATTGGAAAAGAAAGCATCGTACAAAATGGTGTAAATACAAATAAAGCTAGGCAAGGGAACACCTGGAAGCTCAATTCGGCGGAATAATCGAGTGAGAGAGTTTGTTCATAGAACACCCCTCTTTAGCACAAGGTTAAGTGGAGAGTGACTGAAGCCTCCCGACTTCAGACAATACATCAATCACGCCGGATCTGCTCCATATTTATTTATTTTATTTCGTCGAGAGTCTCGCGCGGACGTTGCACTGACTTGAATTATATTAAAGTTTGCGGGTGTAACGGTGTGTGCTGATTTAAATAAAACTTTCTATCTTTTTTAAGTATTTATGTATAAAGGAATTAAATTTAGGTTTTAGGTAAAAAATTGTATCTCAAAATAGATAGTATTTTAAAATAGTTAATCAGCATTATAAGTCAACAGTTATCGTACAAGAACTATAATTGGACAATACGAATACACATTAAAATTATTTTATATAAAGATTTGTGGCAACCCTTAACACAACAGTGCATATAAATTTCTTAAGCCTTAGTAATCGTTTCTTCAATTAAACAAAGCCCGTTAAACGTCTTCATCATACTCAAACTGATTAAAGTTCCACCTGAATGAATATTTTATATATCAAACTTGTAATAGATATTCATTTGTTTAATGTCAGAGCTGGCGCTTTCTATCTGTACTCTAATGTATAGATAGAAAACATCCTTAATGACGTTAACATCATTAGTATAAAGAAGATGGAGGCAATTAATCATCCGTCACAAGGTTTGTTTCCTGTGACATAGCGATAGTATTCCATTATTTCCATAACAGACACTATCACTACGGCTACCGAGCTCACATCGTGAGGGCTCCGAGTGTTGGACACTTTCAGCTGTGCTGACACTCACGACTTTCAGATAAACCGTTCCATGTGAATTATTCACGAGAGTTGGGAGACGCGTGTCCATCTACTCGTACTTGTGTCGTGAGAGGTGTCCAACACTCCGCTGTATCAATGAATTGATGTACCAACTGCCTGTGTTCCTCTGATATGCGCCGGACGAGATTGACTGTTATTCAAGTTAATACCAAGAGATAGAGCTTAGATTATTAACATAAATACAGAGCAATATTTGTATTATTTGAGCTGGTACAGAACATATTCTAATATAATATATTAGTTTCCCCTTTATACTAAATTTACGTAACTTACAACAAATTTTCTAATTTTATCAATTAAATGCCTTAATTTCTTTTTTATTTTCAGGTATGTACTGATGATAATGATCTTCTGGTGTACCGAGTAAGGTATTATTTCGATATTTCACCTTTTAACTTACAGTAAAATCGTGCCCGACTAAGATATATTCAAGATATTACAACTTGTTATTTCTATTCAAATAAGACAGCGTACAAATGATTCATTACAATTTATCGATTCCCTTTCGTATAATACACGTTCAACTTTATTACAAAGATAACAAGGAATACATAATAAATTCAAATTTCATCTCTATTTTGTAAATGTGCTTGTTTAGGTGTTGAACAACTTTTGGGCCATGTTTAGTTAGTTACAACTTTTGTTATTTGATTACTATCGTGTCCAACAAAAAGACAATCGTTGTTGAAATGTTTCCGAATACCGTTGGAAGGCTACATATTATATCAACGTCAATTTTTTTAACTTGTGTAAACGTTTATTTATTAACATGTTAAATGTCTTCGCATAGTAGTGCATTCAACGTAATTATTCCTTCTTAAACCGTAAGTGTTTATGTTAGCTTCATCGCATTAACAATTAGCAATGTTACTATGCAATTTTCAAATAGTGATCACGAGCTTATTCGATTACAAAGCAGACATTAAATTCTGATATCCAAAGATATCATATTTTGAACAATCCTGTTCCATTATATTAGTACCGCGAGAGTTTAATAGCTTAAGTGCTTTCGTTTTTTAACTCGTTTATCAAATAATTTCATTATTTAGCCGGCACTTTTGTGAACAAATAGGAACATAGTACACAATTGATACGGACAAAAAAGATAAATAGAAATGGACCGAGAACATTGCCCTGGGGAACACCGACCGTAGCGCGCCGCACTCGGCCACTTGTCGTCTCGTTTTTCATGCTACTATTTATCACTTCAGAATAACTGTGTTAAGGTATACCTTCACACTTTTTTGATTAGGTGTTGTGTTTGATTTGTTGTCGTAGTGTATCATAAGGGAATAAGTAAATTCTACAAATCGATTTGTGTCAGATGAAAATTTGAAACGCAGATATACTTCGAAAACATCGATGTAATAAGGTAAATGAATAACATCTGCGGTTTTAAAGTTCAGATTTACATAAAACTGCTATAAGCTTAGATACGATGTCAATCTATTCAGCAATATCGAATATAACACTTACATATATATTTATCAAACCTCTGAGGGAAAAACGGAGGAGAGAAACTCATAAATATTAGGTTGCGATGGTAGGAAGTTACTAACCCATTACAATCAGTGAAGTGAAGGCCTCTTCAACTACTACTAGCTTTGATCTAACACAGTTGTGTGTTCTGTACTGGCACAGTAAGTATTGCCTATCCCGTGAGGGCATAGACTCAGAGCTAGCCATGGGAAGCGCTGGCTTCGTCAACCTTAAAATGTCATGACTAGTGAGGGTTTGCGAAAACCTATTTACAGAAATAAATGATCTTGACTTTGATCTATAGATAATAACTCCATACACTGTGAGTTAAACATTAATACCAAAATCCGTTGTAAAGTATACATGATCTTAATCAGGTCAATAATCCGGTCACAGACGCCAAATGTTCTGCCTCTTACTTCAAAGTATTTCTTTAATAATTAACCTTATTTTATGAGCTTTAAGACATTTCTTTTCTCTTTAAGACTTAAGAAAAGTTTATTGCCGTGCAAATTGGGAAAATTTTGAACTTTATGGGTCCCTTATTAACTTGAGTAACATTTCTTCTTTGTTCTTGGACACGCTGCTGATAAATTTTTGGTTTTACGCGTTTCTCTCGTTCCAGACAATCCGCACAAAGCACATTAACCTGTTATAAAACTTTTATTTCCACTATAATGTCGGCGGCCGCAAATGTCGTGTTGCTGCAACTCAATTCCAAACTTAAAACATTACATTAAAGTAGTTAACAAGTACGTTTAGGTGTTCAGTGTGCGGTCTGGTAATTGTAATATGAACTATAAAAGGTCACTTTACATAAATATAATATACATAAGCCACTGTATCTTTTTTCAGACGTTTGAATATTAAAGAACGTCCATAAGTCAATTTAATGTTTACAAAATATAACCCACTAGTTTCAGGTTTATTATATATTTGAATACGTTTTGTCTTATTGAAAACAACACATTTGTGGAATGCGAGGCAGTTATTAGGAGCCCGGGTGCACCTTATATTGTCGTTAAAAATATGCGAAATATAAAAGATATAATTTTAAAGAGCAAGATATATGAGTAACCTTTAAAGTATCCTCTTATCCTGTATCCACTAGGATGACTGTCGCCTTTGTACGTTCTCGTCGAGAGCTACCCGAAACGTTGTATTCAAGGAAAATGTCATCGGCGTACAGAACGACCCAATGTTATTTGTGGAGCTCTCTAAAACATTGGAGGGTTTTTTCTCTGTAATTTATGTCTTCGAACTTTTACAAAGTTTAGTCAAAAGGGGACAGTGAATAGAGTTGTGTTTGTATAATACTTAGAGGCGTGTTCGAGAGTTTACGGTAGCTGCCTAAGTTGTTTCTCATACACGAGTTGATATTCAAGTAGGGGATATATATTATTAGTTACTTTGAATGTATTTAAGATAACATATGATTTACCTTCGAGAGTAAAGTTAGCTTATTAATATTACAGTTACCATATACTAGCCCCTACCAATTTGACCCACTATATCACTGCTGTTCTTTAACAATTGTATTTTTGTCCGAATAAAATAAGCTATGTCCTGTTCCAAATTATAATTTAACTCTTTTATAAAACTAATATCCAAATTTTCATTCTAATAAAAGTTATTTAAATTCTTTTTAAAATATATTACAATATTGTCGATTTTAAGAAACAAGTTTTAGACAAACAGGCGATAGGTACCAGTTTTAAAATAAGAAATTGTAATATATTAGAAGGTTTGCTGCAATAAGATGTCTACATCTCACAACGCATGTATATAATTGACAGTTTGGACAACAGCCAGACATTATCTCTGAACAATACATCTTAAACGCCACGTTTAGACTAAATTAATGTCAGCGCAGCGGTTGTATTAATAACCTTTACATCGAAACAAGCCTTAATTTGGAGTTCTAGATAGGCTGCCATCCCAAAATGGTCAGACGTGTTGAAGTTAATTGCACTTGGCTGAGTTCGCGCGAGCTCTAAGCCATGGTCGCGCCCACGCACGCGCACTACGCAAACTGCGTGGGCGACGGGAACACGACAAAGAGTACAGGGAAATTGACTTAGTTAATTACTGGGCGGAGTAGTGTACGTGAAAAGATTGATAATCGTTGCAGCTCACATTTAGTAGTATTTTATTTTGTATATATGGGCGCTGTACTGATTTTTAATTAACAAAATGTTAATGACGTCATAAACTAAAATTATAGAAGTATCTATTTAAAATCTGTTTTAACCTTAATAATTACAGTAACCACTTTGTTTAATTCAAAATTTATTAACAATTATAATAATATCGGTCATGTATTGACTTTCATTAATCTAATATGGATTTGACGTCATACTAGCACTAATATAATATTTATAATAAAGGAATATTGTTATGATAATCTTAAAAATAATATTTAATTGTAGTTATATCTTTGTCTAATTTAAAATGTATCAATTTTAGGATTTGCATATTGAAAGGTAATAAAGCAAAGCAATAATGACTGTTTTAAAAAGGTTCCTTTAATATATTAAATACGAATTATTAATACAATTCGTATTTATTCCATCGAATAAATATTATAAATAAGATTAATTATTATTGCGATGTAGTTTTAAATATTTTATTGAGTTTATATAATTGGACGGAAATGGGTTCATGTATAAAAGGCGAATATTGTTAGCGGTCGACACAATTTGTTGAAAACTACCCGAACTACTACATTGTATGTATTACGTTTCTTTAAATATAAAAGTTACTTAAAAGTGTGTAGTAATTGTTTATTCGACGATATGGATTCCGAGAACCCTATTGGTGACGCCACGCCGACAGCAGCGGTGGGATGCCCTTCTCCTATTTTGGGCACCACACACTCTGAAAAAAGAACCGAGTCGACCTTCACATTACAAGATGTAATGAGCCTAGTTTCTTCGATCACTAGCAAAGCAGCATCAAGTGCTGTATCTGCGGCTTTGGCTGCTAATTCTACGGGAAATACAATGCGTGGTAATTTCTACCTACCACCATTCGATCCTGATGTACGCTCTCATGACATTCGTGATTGGTGTGCAAATGTTGACGAGACGATTGCGGTTTTCCATATACCACCACAAGAAGCAAGGATGAAGGCTATCCTTCAACTAAAAGGTAGGGCCAAGATCTGGGCAGACACGTGGTCGCTTCAATCAACCACGTGGCAGCAAGTTAAAGATGACCTCATTCGAACTTTCGGCAACGAGTTTCGATATACTGACGACGTACAAAAATGGCGCGGATACACCTCCGAGCAAGCTGACAATTACGCAGAATACGCTACGATAGGCTGACCGCTGTTCAAACGTGTGAGACCAGAAGCTACGGATACCGAGGTTATCGATGCCTTGATTACAGGTATTTATCCCGAATTTATTAGACCAGAGTTGCTAAGAAATACGCCTGATTCCTTACCTAAGCTAGTTTCTGTATTAAAGACATATCGTAAGAGAAAAGTTGAGCGTTCTGATGACACTAATTGTAAGATACTCAAGCAGCCTCGGATGACTAAGCCAGTTAGCAAGCCATCTGATAATTGTTTTAATTGTAACAAGCCGGGCCATTTTTCTCGTGAATGTACAGAGAAACGTCCTCCTGTTCCACCTGCCAAGAATTCAACTTCTACTATATATAATCCTGCTAATACAGTTAAATCTATAGAATGTAATTATTGCCATAGAATGGGCCATAGTGAAAATAATTGTTTCCGTAAACAAAATGATGAGCGATTGAGGTTAACTAACAACCAAACATATTAACTTCTGTACCCCAAAAGATCGTAGCATAACCAATATTACTATAGACAATAAAGTTTACTATTGCTTACTTGATACGGGAGCCCGTTCTCTAATTAGAAATAAGATTGTTGGCTCAATTCCCGAAAAGCGAGAAATCGTAAATGTAACCTTCATGGGTAGGTGGTTCTCTAGTAGTTTCAACACAAAGTATTACGACCAAAGTCGAATTTGGTGACGTGTGTATTGAGGTAGAATTTTATGTTGTTGGGGATACTCAAATTTGGTTTGACATCTTAATTGGCTAATATAAAATATTGTAAGCTCGCCGGGTCTTAGTGCAACGATTAGTAAAGAGGGTATTTCTATAAAAAGAACATTACTCTTAAAAGAATCATTAAAACTAACTATAACTTTGACATTAATAGGAATATTGAGTACCCTGCATTAATAAAAAAATTACATAGCCTCAGATAATCGCAGATACCTATGTTATTTTACAGGATAAGTTGTTGAGGCGTAAAGTCTAGATAGATAATGAGACTCGTAAACTCATTATTGTCCCACGTAATTATCGATGGAGCTTTATTTAGCACATTACGATCTTTTACTGCATTTTAGTTGGGAGAAAGTACTTGCTAAAATCGGAGGACAATATTGTTTTCCTGATATGTCTAAACTAGTGCGTAAATTTGTAGAGCCTTCAGGAGCGAAGCAAGTGTCGCTACATCCGATATATAAGATTGCAGTACCTTTTCATACCCTGCATGCCGATATTACCGGCTGTATGAACGACTAGCTGAACCCCGCGGTGCTACCCGTGGTACGACAATAATCACAGGCAACGTCGCGAGGCGAAGATAATATCTATAAAAATTATAGCCTACGTGTTATTCTGATGTATAAGCTATATTATTGTAAATCGTAAAATAAGTTACTTTTCTGGTTGATTTTTTACACCTTGTTTCTTGAAAAACGTAAATATCTTACGGAACCCTATTTTTTTACAAAATAAAATATAGCCAATGATACTCGTGGATAATGTAGCTTACGAATGGTGAAAGAATTTTTAAAATCGGTCCAGTACTTTTTGAGTTTATTCGTTATATACAAAAATACAAATCTTTCCTCTTTATAATATTAGTGTAGATAAACGTGCTCTGGCCGAATATGCGTTTGTTTTTAGTTTCTCGAAGTACATTCATTTAGTTTACACCAGTGACCACACTTCATCATCGGTTACTAGATGTTTTCGCGAAGTAATAACTATATTTGGCACTCCAACTCGTCCTATAACAGATCAAGACAAAAGTAAAACTTCGACAGAATTAAAAAAAATGTTGTCACAAGTATGGTGTCGAACATCACGTTGTGGTTAAGGGAGCCAGCAGGGCGAACGGTCAGGTAGAGCGCGTCATGAAAATTATCAAAGATAACATGTCGATTGTTGAGCTGTCTCCAAAAGTACCGGCAAAAGTCCTATGGAATTGCTATTCGGTAAAAAATGTTCACCACCAACTATTAAGTTTTGCAGATTGACGAAGATGAGGTGACAGAAGACTTCGCATCTGTAAGTTTCTTTTTTTTTGCAATAAGAGGATGGACGAGCGATCTTTCTAAGACAAACTCGGATTTAACATAGGCAAAGCTAGCCATGTTTTTTTTTACGACCGGCACCAATAGCTTGGGCAGATCTCTTTCTTTGATGAAGAGAGCGCCGTATGGGCGGATAAGTAATGATTATTTGAATATTTATTTTACCTATCCTAAGTTCCTTCCTAAAAATGCTGGCTGGCCACCATGCATTTCCTTATTACCCGGTCTTGGAGGCTAGATCCGATGGTGGTGATGCCTTTGTGGTGGCTAGAACCCGTGATGGGTGATGCCTTTGTGGTGGCTAGAACCCGTGATGGGTGATGCCTTGTGTTGGCTAGATCCGATATGGTGATGCCTTTGTGTTGGCTAAGATCCCGTGATGGGTGAAGCCTTGTTTGTTAGATTCCGTGATGGATGACGCATGCTGCTGGCTAAGATCCTATCATTAGGTGAAGGCCTATGTAACATTAAATAATAAGTATGAGGTATTCGGATAAGTTAGATTGTTTAAATGTTCAGCGCGAGGAGCGCGCTGGATCAGAATGGCCGTATGGGCGCTGTACTGATTTTTAATTAACAAAATGTTAATGACGTCATAAACTAAAATTATAGAAGTATCTATTTAAAATCTGTTTTAACCTTAATAATTACAGTAACCACTTTGTTTAATTCAAAATTTATTAACAATTATAATAATATCGGTCATGTATTGACTTTCATTAATCTAATATGGATTTGACGTCATACTAGCACTAATATAATATTTATAATAAAGGAATATTGTTATGATAATCTTAAAAATAATATTTAATTGTAGTTATATCTTTGTCTAATTTAAAATGTATCAATTTTAGGATTTGCATATTGAAAGGTAATAAAGCAAAGCAATAATGACTGTTTTAAAAAGGTTCCTTTAATATATTAAATACGAATTATTAATACAATTCGTATTTATTCCATCGAATAAATATTATAAATAAGATTAATTATTATTGCGATGTAGTTTTAAATATTTTATTGAGTTTATATAATTGGACGGAAATGGGTTCATGTATAAAAGGCGAATATTGTTAGCGGTCGACACAATTTGTTGAAAACTACCCGAACTACTACATTGTATGTATTACGTTTCTTTAAATATAAAAGTTACTTAAAAGTGTGTAGTAATTGTTTATTCGACGATATGGATTCCGAGAACCCTATTGGTGACGCCACGCCGACATATACATATATGAAGTCAAGTGCAAGAAATGGACATACTATATTGTAAGTACGCCAAGAAGAAGGAAATTAAATAATGTGTCCAAAATTGGTCTTGATTGTCAAAACTTAGAAATAATTACACTAAATAAATCCCCTAAACCTAGTAATAAAACATGAAATAAGTGTTTTATTTTTATTCCTTGTGAAAATTGATGGTGTACCCAATTTATGTATTTTGACTGCATCACCAAATGAGGTAGTTACCGCCGAGTAAAACTCTAAAAAAGTCATAAGTGTCAATTACCAGTAAACTATACTATTATTAACAGGCTTATAAAAATATAAAAGTGCAGTAAAATTTGAGCTCTGTCCGAACGAAGGACATTAAAAATTTCATTGCGGTAACCTAACTGCTTTAAGTTTTAATGCACACTAAGATTTGCGGTTTATGTACGATGTGCTTTATACATACCTGATCTTTAGTCATATTCGAGATTTGTGGCTTTATTTTCATAAATGCGTCTAAATGATCTTTAGCGAAGAACTGTAAGATAGGAGGAGCGGGAGTAGGTTTAATCTTCTTATTATAGATTATTGACTGTTCTCCGCAGCTTCACCTATACCATGAGTCACTACATGATACGTAAGGTCTTCCTGCTATTTTAATAGTCAGTCATTTTAAATTCGAATATAAGCTCGGAAGTTTAACGCATTTAACAAACCAAAACTAAAGTCAGCTTCATTTATTAATATTGCTTTCTTTCATACCCAACTATCTACGTCGTAAATATGTCGGAAACAATAATTTCCTTCATAATAAAACTTATAAAAATACTTCCTTTACAAGTTTTTGTATCCGAGATTCCACGTTCATCCCATAAATTAGTGGTTAGTGCACAAGTCGCGTGGGACGCCGCAGCTGACGCGCCCCATGTTTTTGTTTCATTCCGATATCATACCATGGTGATATGGAAAAGAAATATCCTTAGGAACACAGAACAATTATTTACTTTACCGTACATTGGGGAATAAAATAAAACACAGTATAACATGCGGTTCTTATGGAAGGATTAAAACCTGTCTCAATATCATATTTTTATAATTATATAGTGACTAGAAAGCATGTGGAACTGATTAGATTAGTATAAATCTCTACTTCAGTAGTTCACTTGAGGGGTATAACTGACCTAGATGCAAAAACAAGTTTGGGTGCGATCCTTAATAATAATTGATCAAATAATACATTTTGCCTGCAAGCGATACATCTCCTAAGCCGCTACTTTGTTCTATTAATCCATGTATTATAATAATAACAATATTAAACCAATACTAATTTCGTGGGAGAGCTATGCCTCGGCATGAATGGGTCGGCTCGACCGGAGTGATACCACGGCCTCACAGAAAACCGGTGTGAAATAGCGTTTGCGCTGTGTTTCACCGAGTGAGTGAGGATACCGGAGGCCCATACCCAAACCCCTCCCCCCATCCCCCAAAGGTCGGCAACGCACTTGTGACGCCTTTGGTGTTGCGGGTGTCCATGGGCGGCGGTAATCGCTTACCATCAGGTGATACGTCTGCTCGTTTGCCCACTATTCAATAAAATAAAAAAAAAAAAAAAAAAAACTAGAATATTCGTACATTTATAATGTATGTTTATATTAGTTCATATTTATAGTTGTGCTAATTAATGCATTCAGTGTGAACATTGCTGTAAATGCTTTGCTGTCGTGCCCCTTTGTTTATCTAGCGTAGCGTAGTCCCAATCAGTTGGATGTGTAAATTATGCACACACAATCTGAATCTGGAAGTCCTTTTTTGTACGTTTCATAAATTTCAGTAACATAACGGACGTGGCGACAAAAATAATGTATAGATATAAATATAGTTATATCAACCGCCAGACAGCGGCCTAACCCCATTTTTAAATCGCCAAAAATATGTGTATTATTGAAGTAGGTTTGATGGCGCATACAAATTACCTTATCACGATACACGTGGTCTGATATTTATATGAAAATGATGGGTGACAAGACGACACATGTAACATTTGCGCAATCCCCCACCACAAGTCACGTAGGATCTTTATTCGTGCCATTACGTGCATGCGTATGCAATATACTTTAATATATCATAACCGGTATAAAAAGCTCCATATGTGCGTCGTTACCGAGGGACTCCTTAGCCAATGCGGATCGTTCCCGTCTTACGAGATGATATCCTAAAAACGACTCATATTAAACTTTTAGCTTACACAATGCTTTCTTAGTGGATTTCTGGCATCCAATTTACTTGTAATGTTAGCAGGAAAATGTAGGGTTCGGGTAAAGGAAACTATCAAATATTGTATTTGGTTGAGAACATTATTAATAAGTTCGTGCCGGCGGTTTTACTTTTTATTTTCTCATGGGAACATTCTAGTTTAAGCAGTTGTATTCTTATTGGCATTTTTTGATGGAATATTTAAAGTTTATTTTAATAAAAACCTTTACAATTTACGTTAAAATTGCAAAGCAAAATAGATAGAAGTTGAGGATGAGTGAGAATACCCTTTCATACCAAAGCTTGCTCGTATCAAGCCCCTACATATAATATTTTGTTCGTGTCTGCTTACTTCCCGCATCACGTCCAAGTTCTTTTTTAAATCCACGTATATTTTACATTGATGTACGCGACGCAGGTGGAGGCTTTTTCTCATGTAGTCTTGCAAATGTATTCACAGCTATATCGATACGTTTGTGACCATTATTGTGATCGTGGCAAGGGTCGGAATGGCTTGCGGTGTCTTCACCGTATGTAGTGAGAATCGGATAGTATGAAACAGTTTGTACGCATCGATGATTCTCAGTACCATGAATAAGTTATCAGTTACTGCCCTGTTTTCGGGGGAGTACGAAACAATGTTTTGGTAAAGAAAATGTTGTGTACATAATAGCAGCGGGGATCTAAGGAAATCGCGGCAACACGATACGGCGCTGGGAAATGACGTAATCAATACTTATTTCCGTTTTTCGATGAAGGATGAAAGTTTATTTTGTCACTTTGTATTTTATGGCTTTATATTGCTTTATGGTCCACCGGTCACCGTTCGAGACATCGTAACTCTGCTTTCTATCATTAGGTCAACGGGATAACACGTGGGCGATGGTGTATTATCGCCCTTGTGACACGGAAGCTATAAACAAAATAAATTTGTATTGCAAGGCGAGGATAGATCTTAAGCTTGTTCAAATTCAATAGGATTATCCGCAGTATAGAAATACAAACAAAAGCTAAATTCTATACAATTGTTCCTAAACCATGTTTTTCTAATTTAGCCAATATAAAAACCAATAACATAAAGTAAGAGATAGATTTCGTACAATGAGTCTAATATATATAAATTATCAATTTCTGTGAGTATGTAAGGGGTTTCGGGGCGATACATCTATTTAGCGTGGATTAATTTAAAAAAGAACGAGCAAAATCGGTCATCCAGTTACTAGTTTTTCTACTGGTTATATTTTGTTTATCTTATAAACAGAGCTGTAAGGCAAACGAGCAGACGTATTGCCTGATGGTAAGCGATTACCATAACTATAAGCGGCTTGTTCGAAAAATAAATATTTAAACATCCTATTAAATATTAATGTTTCAAACTTAAATAGAGTTTTAATTGTATTATATTTATTATAAAGATGCTTCTCAGATATCAGCTTCTCCTTTTTTGATAGTGACAACGAACGTGTCGAGCTCATCGTCCCCCCTATCCCCCCACCCCCCCCGCCGTAATCCTTGGCATTTAAACGCAAAACACTTTGCAAAGCCGCAATACATCGCCGACGTATATTACAAAAACCTAATTCAATTACAGTTTACCGCCGGTAAAGAGGTGCGAACACGCGAGCTCTACATTCCCACCCCACACCACTTACTCTACACGCGAACGAATAACTTCAAGTAAACATACGTAACTAAACCAATCTAAGGCACTCCTTATGTGCTAGTACTGAAATTTACGTCCTATCAATGTTCAAATGACTTTACTTCTTATACTTTAGAGAAAAAACCGTTTAAAGAACGCCCTGAGTGAATTGTTAACTTTAAGAATTAAAATAGTGTATGATTTTTATGAAAAAAGTGTTGTTTACTTTTTAAGGATAGTTGTGTTTCTGCGTTTACAATAATAATGAGAGAAAAGTAAAACACCTGAGAAAATACATATAAGTTAAAGTCATATGATATGACCAATATTGAATATAACTTTATCTACCCGTTGCCGCACATGCCACTGCTCCTTAGCGGCTCAAAACATATACCTAAATATTTACTGAAACTACAATTATCATTTTCACTCACAGAACAGAGAAATTTCTACTGTGTTTTCACTACATAAGCTATCTCCACGGTCAACAAATTAAACATAAAAATATCCCCACTATCTAAATATTTTGAGTTATTAATTCGTTACTTTTATTTTATAGTTTAATATTTCATGATTTTAAATAACTAACATGGATGTGAAAACTAGAGAAACTTAATTATCTAGATAAATGACAAAATCAATCAAAGATTGATGTTTGCAAGATTCTCTCTCTCTCTGGTATGACTTAACAATTTGCTGAAAATGCTATATTCTTTTGATGTTAAACGCTTTTCTATACTTAGAAGTGGTTACCTTTGCTTACATTGGTTGCTGGAGCACATAAGTACTCAACGTTTCGCATAATCGAAGTGTCTTCAGAACTTGAATAAATATCGCTTACTTCAATGTGTGTATTTATTACCAATATTTGAGCTAAGAATTATTATAAGAGCCAAAGTTCCGTGGATGTGTTCTGAGTTAACTCAAACAGGTTGTAACAAACGCACACACAATTCTATTTTCCGATGGAATGTCCACGGGTAAGTTTGATTGTTGATTGTGTGTATGTGTGTGAATGTAGCTATTGTGGTACAATGATTGTCAACATAACGGTCGAACGGCGGGTGCTACGAATCAATATTTGCAGACGAAACCACGGAGCCTAAGCACATTGTTAACTGGACCGACGCGACGGCTGAATACGTATTCAGTTACCTTTTTAAATCTTTTAATCCTACGACGAACGCTGGCGTAAAATCACAAGTAACATTAAATTTTGGGTTCACAGCGCCAGGTATTATGTTACTTAAAGCACATATTTTCGCTTTTACGAGTATTGAATGTTCAAAGACGATTTAAAAAAATACGAATTTCGTTTATGTGTTGTGTGGGAGCATCTTTTGATGTTTTGTTACTTTGGTTCTTTATACATACATTGAAAAAACGAAAAGTTTAGCCAACGATTACAAACAGAATATAATAACCGCTAGTAATATTTCACAAGACATCACACTCAGAATAAATTAGTTTTGAATGTTTTATGGTAAGTAAAATGATGTAGGTTGGTTAAAGAATGATACACAGTGATAAAATAAATGCTTTATACACAACATCGTAATTACTTACTTGAAGTAAATCTAATCAAATCAACAGAGAAAACACACACATACATACTTGCTAACGTATATAAGTTCGTATTTTCATTCATGTTTGCTGTCGGTAACCTTTAGTTAAAATATTCGACGCATTAGTGTTCTATTTAACTTCTACGAGTAACAGTATATAAGCCTACTCAAAAATGGATTCTACAACCAAAGTTATGTCTTTAATATATAGTATATGTAAATCGATGGTGGAATATTCCTGTCTTGTGTTTTATTATTGAATGGTAAACTAGATAACTCCTAACTAGCTACTTTTTGTCGTTTAAATTTAATGTTACAGTAAATTCAGAGAATATTATAATGGTCTCGCATATCGAAGGCTTTATTTATTTGGCATACAAATACAATTTACATCTAAATGAGAAAACTGTCCAACCAAAATTAATAAACTTGTTGTGTTTTCTTATCATTCTTTCTCTTATCCGTCTAGTCCGTAGCTAGCTATTGGTAAAAATAACGAAATATATTATTTTTTTACTTGGCGGCTAAAACATGCAAGCAACTTATGTTCTTTACATTGAAATAAAAAAAAACAAATTTTGTTATTTTTAAATCCAGCTACTTTGGCACTTTCGAATGGTTTCATGTTCATTATCTTATATAAACGGTTATAGTTACACATCGTCCCTCTAATATGAACATATATTTTATACTTTCCTCGAGAACTTGGCAAACTTATCAGTTACCAATAATTTGATGTGTGTATTGTGTCGACGTATCCTTTGTACATCTCCAGAGGGAGAGCTCAGCCCAACAAACTTACTCCATTGACGACTTTTTACTGTTTTTGTTAACCTTTACAAACTTTTAGAGGATCGCAAACGCGCCCTCTCATTACTTTGTTAACATATACTAATTTACTTGGTATTATACAAAACTAAAACTTTGAACTCCCTTTGTTGTTACTTAAACGAAATAACCTCGAAGTATTTACTATGTAAATATTACCAGGTTTTGTTGAAGTGACATGAAATATGTACATTATTTTAGAAGGTATAAAGATGGTGGTGCAGTAGTCAGTCTGGGACTCTAACCTTCTCTGTTACCCTCACTCCTCAATCCTTCTAGTTTACTGTTCCTTACAATGTACCCTTATTCACTCATAACACACACACACATAGATAACGATATTGGATTTAATAAACTCCTGTAAGCAAGGGATGCTGTACGTACAATATTTTGCTGGCAGCGGATGCAGTAAACTATTTTAAAAATTCTCTCTCACTCACAACTCATCAAAGTTAAAATAGTTGTGAATGCTCAAAAGCGTTCCACAACGATTTTAACTCATGCGTTTATCCATATTTGAATGAAACCGCCGAGTGAGGAGCGTCTCCATACTTCAACAACTTTCTGATTTGTAAGGCGAGCATCGTTTATCGCGCACCAGGCACTTTCATACTTTTACAAGTTATAAACTTTAATCTGAGTGCGTTGAGTTGGTGTTGATGAGACGCTTTATTATTACTTCGTTTTATACTCTTTTGCCATAAACTTGGTCAGAGCTTTAAAACTCACACAGACCGCGTTTCACTGAATTAACTTCTTGCCAATGATATTCAATTTCAAATGGACTTAAAAGTTAACTAGAAAATAATATTACTTAAAGATTTCAATAAAGAATAAAGGTTATTTCTTATCTCGAAAATTTTCCGTAAATATATATTATATTAATAATAAAAAAGACTCATAACCTATACAACTCCCGAAATGAGTACGAATATTGGGAGACTTTACAAACATACATTAACGAACACAAAGAACACTCAGACTCAGAACAACAATTTGTAGATCGCACAAAGTATAGTCATATGTGGGGTTGAACCTACAATAATCAATGTAGTAGAAAGCGGCGTGCTGTTACCACCTAAACCACTGCGCCATCCGAGCGTCAAATCGTTGATAAACTTTGTAACAAATAAAGGTGAAAAATCGAAACGTAAGTCATGATCTGACAATACACCTCAATACTTCACTTAAATAGACTTGATTAAATGTCCGTTCTCCATTCCAAGATTAGATAAGATAATAAATTGAAACCCCTAAATGGTGTGACATTGTATCAACCCATATGATTAGTAATTTACTCTATTCTACTTCTATTCCTTATCTTATATATAAGTTATCAATGAGATATAAAAGTTACAGCATGAGTGGAGGTCACAGCAGTATATGCTTATTAACTCCTTCACACCAATATCATAAATTGTATTGATTTTTTTAAATGGCTGACTTCTGACCTGAGACTTTGAAATTAATTCATTGTTAATTGGATTTTACAGTAACGACTCAACCGACCCGTATGTGAAAGTAATTTTGAATTTGACGTTGATAATAAATCTTAACGACATTTTTGATTTTATTGTTATAGCATTTAATGAAGGTAAGTAAATATGATTTGTTTTATAGGATTAAACGTGCTGTGACTTATGAGCATTTAGATTTAGAGTATTAATTTAATAAGTATATCTCGAAACCTCAGATTGATTTGAGCTCGATACGCTTTAATAGTCTCTTTAATGTTTTGTCAAATGTTTATGGTTTTAGTTTAGTCTGTTGTTTGGTTTAGTTACTTGGCAATAAAATATAACGTCAATTACAAGGCTTTCGAATTAATAAAACTAGTTTAAAGTGAATATAAAGAAATTAATATGTATGATTTAAGCAATAATATTTTTTTCTATAATACTTTTGAAGTGAAACTTCTTTAGAATCGTTGTGATTTCAAACCGGATGCAACGGAAAAAACGACAGGTAAGAGACGCAGATACAAAAAGTCGCCTGTAATTACTGAGCCAGAGCGAGAGAGCAAATGTAGGTCTCATTTTTTTGTCGATTTACTGAAGTTTCACTTCTATCGTGTGTGAATCGCACACATATCTTTTTTTGTCATTAAATGGATATTTGGAACTTTTTGTTTGCCATAATTTTTCATTCTTATTGTGTGTAAAGTGAAAAAAATAGTTATATAAGCTATTTTATTACTTACTGTAAATGATGTACATTTGATGGCCAATGAAGTTCTATGCGCTATTAAGACACTTTCAAAACTAAAACTATTTCTATCGCGTTCGTACAAGATATTAACTGTTCCCCTGAAGAGTCAAGCCTGTATCGATTAAGGAGATCTCAAAAATCTCGAAACAGTGTGTCCCTGGAGGCCTATAAAGGCGCGTGCAGCGTTTTGCCGCGTCGCGTCGGATGCGAAGGGAACTAAATAAGCCTAAAGCTCCCCTAGGCTCTTGTATTGTTATTGCTTTCAATGTTTATAACTCGAATGGCAATGGTAACGTTGTAATATCATTTTTATAAATTAATAAATATTTTGTAAGAAGCAGTAACCCTGGAGTACGCTGCTAATATCTAGTTGTTTATTTTCTTATTAAAAAAAACAAGTACTAATAAATCCTGAAATCCAATCCAATCCATGAAACATACACAAAGAACACCCAGACTCAAAACAACACTTTATTTATTACACAAACCTTGTCCCATGTGGGATTCGAAACCACAACCATCTTTGAAACACAAACCAACTATTTTACCATAACGCCATTTGTGCAGTTTTGATAGAAATTGTTTTTATGTCTCAACTGGTATTTTATTCTGTTAATTTATTGTCCCTTTATAAATTATTTTTGCATTAAAAGCAAGATCCTCACTTTTACAAAATCATCGCACACACAAGTACAGTCAGCAGTGTAACAGTTCACTACTGAGCGGCTCACATAATATGCATTATTATTGTCAAGTTTACTGGAATTATTTACAAAAATGTTTATGTAAAATATTTTACTTTTAATTGCTGACACTATTAATAAAATATTGAATGCATATATATAGGTGTTAACAGTAAGTTCTCATTAAAACATTTATGTAGTTGTAAAGTTTGTTTCAGTTGTGTACAACTAACTTGCTTTACCAGATGCCACTGTTACGGTACCCTTGTAAAATGCAGTAATTGTTTTTATTATGACGGGTTTGTTGACTACACGTGTCTGTTGTCTACTTAACTAATATACCACTTCTCATCACTACACAGTAACTAGATTGAAAGCTCAATAAGGTTCACATTTCAGAGCTTAAAGATACTTATTACGCTGTTTGTTTACGTAGAGGTTAATGTTTACATCACACGTTGTTCACAGAAACACTAAACGCTGAAGAAAGACAAATAACTAAAGTAGTTAAGACAGGCGAAATAATAATCAAAGTAACATTGATGGTCGATGAACACAAATAATCGGATGCTGTAGGTGGTGTTACGATAATAGACAGTGTGATGTTTAATGCTTGTAAAGATGATTAATCGAAGCTAATTATTTTAATTTGTTATTTTTAAGTGAAGTTGTCCGGAAACCTGTCAGTTTTGTTATTAAGGCGACGACGCGACGACTTGGAGATAGAAAATTTGGTTTAATCGTGCATGTCGACATTATAATGATAAATCAAGTGATCTTACATTATGTATAATTTGAATATTACTTAATACATATGTAAAAAATGTTATGCAAATTAAATCGCATCCTGCCACAGGACAAGTATGCAAGTTCTTTCTGTGAAATTAAAAAGAAACTACGTACTACAGCATCAGGCTCAGTAGTATAAAGAGTTCTACACTGTGGACTTACATTACCGATATTAATAAAGTACCCGAAACGAGATAAATAGATGTACTTTCCTGAACTATAAGAAAACTGTGCTGTAAAGATAATAATACTCGATATACAATAGGAATTCAACATGCTATTTTCTTTGAATTTGTATTATGCGTAGCGAAATTTTCTACCATATATATTTCTCGATCAATATCAAAACAATTTACGATTTTAGTACAATGCACACTAAATATTACCAAATGTGTTTGAGTAATCATTTAATATAATATTTTAGGTAGAGCACGACAACAGGAATGAAAAAGAACTTTAATAATTTATCACTTTTATTATAAAGTTGCGTTCTTTAAAACAGTTTGAGGAGAGAGTTTCATCCGAAGCTTTTACCTGCTATAAAGTAAAATATGTCATCCAAATAATTGTTTCCCCACAAGTCGTGACCATAAAAATGTAATCTGTGTTAATGACAATATATTACGTTTTTATGTTCCAAGTTCCCAGCCTAAGTAAAAGGGACATGTGTAGGGAGAATACAGGCCGAACTCGCGACCCTTCAATCGATCGGTCCATCGGTTCCGATGCGTTGCCGACCGTGGCTACCCCTGCCGTATGAAGTTCGCGGGAACCATCAGTTTACCGGGGGTCTCTAATTAGCACTGCTTTATACTCAAATGGGATGTCGTTAAAGTCCCCATTAGGACGGTATTTGCGGAGCCCCCACAAAGAATCTCAGCCGTGCATTCTCTAACAATGCAAACATTTATGACTCACCATTACGTAAAGTTCTTAATAAGCTCAGACTTTTCGAGTGGCAGACAGGACCAATCCTGGTGAACCGCTATATCTAATTAAGGATAAGGATTTCTTGGTTGTTAAATGTAATTAATCATTGAAACTAATTGACGTTCGAGCACTCGTAGAGTAACGGCTGTATAAATAGTTTACAGTATCGCAGCACAGAGTAACGCAGAGGCACCAGTGCCAATAGCGGTACAAACAAATAAAACACCACATAAAGCTACTAATGTTTATGGTTAGCGGCGATAAATGTCAATCGCCGTGTGATTGGATATTTCTGGTTAGAAATTCGTTACTGCTTTAGTGATGTAAAGCACTCGAGTTTTCCTTTATACAGCTTTATTCGCCTTGAAAACTTTTTTGTACTTGTCGTCAACAAAAGGATGATTGATTGATAGGATAATTATGTTTGATGAAATTTAGCCTTGAAAAATGATGTACCATGAGATTACAATAAATTCTATGAATATAATTCTGTGAAGTAAGCTCACAAGCTGAGATTTAATATTGAAAGCCTACAAATACAAAGCCAGTGCTAGAACTAAACAGGGAAAAGTTTTAGAGCTCAGAATACAGGATAAGCCCTATTCGAATAATACAGTTCTAAAACTACGGCTACCGAATTGCGGCATAACGGAACAGAGAATGTGTGAGGAACATTTAGAATTAGGAACACCGCAGCCCAGCACTGTCTGCGCTTTACAGACAATAAAATTGCCGTAACCCTTTACCGCTATCAATTTTCTAATGCAGTTAACGTCAGAACTGCACTCCGAGCCCCGGCAGGGTTAACGTTTGCGTGTTATGCATTTTCGAAGGTTATTACTGCTATGCTCATAAGCAAACGTAAATTGAGCGTGACAAATATTTTCCCAGTAAATTTAAATTAATGGGAGATAACAGTGACTTGGATTACGTCGTCACCCACGAGATTCAAACTAAACTATAAGTTTTCAACTTTGTTTCGAGTTGGTAATGTAGCCTGAATATCTACAGTAAATTGCCAATACACGAGATATGAATAGGTAAAGCGTTGGTTTCAGGCTGTGAGGTGAAAGTTAGTTGGTTGTTAGCGTTGTGCAAAAGGCTGGCTGAAATATGAGTTACAATTTTTAAAAAGAATTTCCTTTGGGAACGTTATTTTAGTTTTAGTCACAATTTAAAGCAGGTATTAAGATAAAACTATAACATATTAGGATATTAATCTGTTTGCTGCTGAGTTGAAATATGGTTTCTATTAAGCAAATTGTCAGAAACAGTCGTAATAATATAAATAATAGTTCACGAACAATCATAATAACATGTTTACGAATGTGTGGAGCACACCCCCGCGGTCGTGCTTGCGCTCTGTGTACTTATCGAGACCTTGTTTGTCGATAAAAGCCGCCGCTGAATATTGGAACTGAATTACATACTTTTATAGCGTTTAGAGTCAATGGGGAAATGTTGAAAGCTCTTTCGCTGGTTCATAATGCAAATTTGTACCTACATGTGTCCTTGACAGTTTGAAGTAATGCCTTTGTACAACAGGGTTGATCAGGTGTGTACGAAAGCGCGAACTAAATATATAAAACAGTCTCAGTATAAGTTTTCTTAACTAAATGTAAGACATATCATTACTAACACGACAAGTTAAAATATTTTTAATCCCATTACATAACATAATTATAAACATTTTAAAATTTGAGTAGCGTGTCTAAAGTTATAAGAAAGAACTTTAAATAATTTAAATGTGGCTTTATGTTTTTGTACCATATTATATAATAACAGTATCAATAAAGTAAAGATCTTTAAAACTTTAAGGAATTTGAAAAATCAAACCCCTTTGTTGAACTTATCGCCCATAACATAAAGTTTGGAGCAACAGTAGGCCTTGGAGTATGTGTTATTGTTCGTTTCACATAAAATAGTATCGGAAAACGATTTGGAAATCCAGACGCTACCCGCTACAAAAGAACCGACCCCGCGCAGCTGAAACAAAGAAAACTTTTTATAACACACTGAATTGCCGCTATCCGAAGTTCCGGTCAAACATGTTCGAAGGGATTTGGCAAATATATGCTCAAGCCATTTATGTTTTTGTGATAAGATTGCCGATTTTATTATAGACCCAACTAAATTTGGAACATTTTCTTCTTTTACTAGCACTGGACTAAATATTATATTATTTAGGTGTAATGTCGTCTGTTTTCTATTATGTCATTGTTATTGTAACTACTCACCCTACTGTTAAACTAATTATAGTCGTTCCAATACTTTATTTAACTTTTGACAGATCACGCACATAAAGTTTTGTAATAATTTTTGATACAATGTACTACAGATAATACTGTACTTTATGGGCGGGCTCCGCCTACTTAGGGATGTGTCATTCGTAATTAATGACCACAGACTATAAAAACGGTTTTGAAATAAATCGATTATCGATTATATTAATAAAACATACAATAAAATTATTGTGATTATATTTTATATCAAATCACGTAAAAAGCTTTATTGTTTTGCATTAAAATGCCCTAAATGTCTCTGTTTCAATGCATAAATAATTTGCGTAATGAAAACAGTTCCATCGTACTCGTACCTAGTAATGGGATCGAATGTATTCGCCGCAAATTAATGAATCTAAAATAATTGTTTAGACTTACTATAGTTGGTTCAAATAAAAACTACCTGCGGTACCTACTTGTAATGAACAGGTACAAAATGTTGAAATTCGTAGTAATTTACGGATTAAAAATAAAACAACCAAAAGAGGTACTGTAATACTAATTTTAATTATAAAGAATCGTCTTCTTCGTATGACCAGGAATCATCATCACTTGAGTTCTCAGTAATATTGATTATCATTTCTTGGATAGATAAATTGTCGAATGCAACATCCCGATCCCAATCCGACATTATCACCTTCTTTGTTTTTTCTACAACATTCGCCCAGTTTTCTGGAGTTACTTTTTCACACGCATTTTTCAGTAAATTCAGCATTTTTCTTGCGGTGAAAGGAGGAGTTGTATTGTTCCTCGCAGCATATCCTTTAACTTGTGCCCAGATCATTTCAATTGCATTATATTGGCAGTGATATGGGGGAATTCTGAGGACGGTATGCCCATGCTCTGCTGCCATTTCATCTATGACGTATCGTTTTGGCAGCTTCTTTGTTTTTAATATCTTTACTAACTCTACTTTTAGTAGGGACTCATTCACCTCTTCGCCATTGTCACGGAGCCAGTTTATAATTTCATGTTTTTTGTTGGCCTGTGTTGGTATTTTATTAATTTGACGAGAGTGATAAGGTGCATTATCAATAAATATTATTGATGGCTCTTCGAGTGATGTAAGCATTTCTCTGAACCACTTTTCATACACGTTCGAATTCATCTCCTCATGATAATCTCCTGTTTTCTGGGATTTAAAAGCTAATAGAGCGCCTGGCACAAATCCTTTTACTGTTCCTGCATGACAAATAATCAGTCGTTCGCCTTTTCCCATTGGTACTGTAGAAGTGGAGCCAACGGTGTTGTCAGTCCAAGTTTTTGACAGCGTATGATTCGCATTGAGCCAAGTTTCATCTGTGAAAACAACATTCGACCAATCTTCTATTTTTTTTGCTTGTCTTAAAAAATCGCATCTATACAAAGCAATATCATTGCGTTCCATTAAAATTTTTCGTTTGTCACATTTTTGGAATAACATTCCAATGTCTTTCAATACCTTTGTCAGAGAAGATTTTTGACCACGGAACAAACCACTATTTCGAAGAGATTGTGTTAGTTTTTTTAATGTTGGAATCTCTTTTCTTTGGTAATAGTCGTATATATGACGACGAATAGCATCAGCGTCAAAATTGTCAACGGCTGTAACTTTACTAGGCGGACGTTTTTTCTTAGGTGTAGATAGCTTATTCTGTTCCATGCCACTGCTGCCGTAGCCTTCTTTTGTTATTTTTGCCACTGTTGGAGCACTAATACCTAATGCTGCTGCAACACGGTCTCTAACTTGAGTCACTGGTATAAGAGGCCCACCATTACGGCTTTCCTTTTCAAAGTATTCACGAAGTCGCAAGACAAACTCTCTTGTTTGTCCTTTGAGTACTTTCTTTTTTGGCATTTTGACAGTAACGAAGGCAGGAACGATACGCTCAACTCAACCAAACGTGAGAATTCACAAATAAATCAATACGGAGGAATATAAATACTCAACTATATTGAAGGTTACTCATTGAAATACTGTAGATTATTTTAAAATAGACATAGAGAGATTTAATAAAGATCATCAATAGTTTAACAAATACAATATTAACCACTGAATTACAACACAATACAATAATACATTTTGAAAATTCAGTTCCTTTTATATATTTTTTCATGACATAGAACCGTCATATTTGAACCACATTCTTTTAATCCATTTCTTCTTTATTTTGACAAAGGAGGTCGCACATTGAAACACATAGAAATATGAAGTACGAAATTATCTATAAAATAATGAGTTTGTTAAATCGATTAAAACTTCTTAATGCATAAAATCGATCGATGAAAGAAATCGAATAGGTAACGGGTCAGGGTATCACTATTTGATTAAGTATTAGAGCTGTCAAAAGTTAAATAAACTATTGGAACGACTATACGAACATTGAGTGCCAGTTGCACTTGACGTTTCAATTCATGATTCGTTAGTAACTTTTTTGAAATCCGAGACTGTCATCCCCATCATCAACTCAGTACTTTTAATATATACAAGTGCTATATAGACAGATGTGGATTTATTCTCAGTTGTCCGAGAGAACAACGTAGTAAAATGTTGGTTACAATTCGAGGGTGTGATGTTCCCGGGGGGCGCGTACTTCGCGAGTGTTTCTCTTTTTCCCTGCACCGCTTTCTAGACTTGATTGCCGCTGATACCTCCGCTATAAATTCACATACAACTATCAAATCGAAACATCAACTTTAACCCCTTGTATTGTTGGAAAAGTTCCCTTTATCAAACTTGTTCCACCCTTCGGTTGTAAATCTCAAGTTGGTCCACTTAACTTGCTTACTACGAGTATTATAACCAGCTTATATATAACCGATATGTTTTCTTTAACCAAGGGAAAGTTGTACCTTAATAAAAGCATATTAAATTGATAAAAGACGCATACTACAATCCATTCATTGACTGCCTCGATGGCGAAGTGGTAGCGAATGCGACTGCTGTGCATGAGGTCTCGGGTTCAAATCCTGGGTCGGACCAAGTGTTTGTGTGATCTACAAATATTTGTTTCGGAGTTTGAGTGTTTTCTATGTATAACATGTATGTATTTACAAAAAAAAGTATATACGTATTCATATCAGTTGTCTAGTACCCATAACACAAGCTCTGCTTACCTTGGGACTAGATGGCGTTGTGTGTTTAGATGTCCGAAATATTTATTATTTATATATTATTCGATGTTCTTGCCTTATTTGGCCTTTTGCCGTTTATCGGTAACGGATTTACTACTAACAATACTGAGAATGGAACTTCTTTTAAATATATTTTAAAAGATATAGAACGTACTTTAAAATACCACTAGAGAGAAGAAAAAGTTATCATGTTCTCCATTTACGTTGCATTACACTGCTGTTCTACTTTACTGACTGTTGAAATGTTTGTTCGTACAAGGTTACAAGAGTGCGCCCTTGGAATCACAGGACTCCGGAGGTATTTGCCTTCGTAATAAAAAAGACAAAGCAATAAGATTCCATTGGAACTCGTTCAATGTCGGTTTTTACGAGCGTGTGAAAGCATTCGAAAGCATGCATCATTATTCACATGAAATATTCATCACTGACGTGTTATAACCTTTTTAAAACGTGAGTTTTTAGAAGTGAAGTTGTCGAACGCTGTAATTTTACGAGACCGATACTCCAAGAGCCAGCTGATGAATTTTTCAACAGCTCCGTCAGATTGCAGCTGAGTGTCGTCGTGGCGAATGAGTGCCGTCTTCAGTAGACATACCTTGTTTATTGTCTCTTGTTAAAACCAGAACTCGTTGCTTTATTTATTTTTAGCTCGAAAATATTTTTTTGATTTCGGTTCAGAATTCCATACTTAAGATTATAAATTCGAAAGTAACTCTGCATGTCTGTCTGTTACGATTATATTTCTATTATGTCTCATGATTAAACTGCTGCACCGATTTTAACGAAATTTAGCAGAGACATGGCTTGATTATTGAGGACGTAGTACACACTTTATAGCGATAACAAAAATAAACGCGGGCGGAGCCGTGGGCTCCGGCGGTGGGCGGGTAATTACAAAAGTTTTGATATAAGTAAGTGTTATATCGCGATGTAGGCGTTCGATACTTATGATGTGATGAATTATATTCAAATAATAAAGAGATATTTTACTAATTAGTACTTAAATTAAAAGTTTGTAGTAGATACTCGCTTTTATGTTTGAGCCAATTCATTCATTCGAGTCATTATTATTGCCTGACTCACCACTGTACTAGAACAGTAAACTCACTTCTTTATATGACACCGAGAATGTTCGACAAAGCAGAGCTAATGACTAACGTGGAAATGGCCACACCTATGTAATATCAACGTTAACACGTATTACACTGTCTCTTTGCATTCAGGGAACAGTTCGCTTTACTGAAAAGTCCAGATTAAAACTCCGCATGTCGACTTTATATTGTAGGCAGCCCATTTTCAATTAATAAAGATTATGTTACGCATACGACGCATTAAGTCAACGCCTTAAAATGACGAAAATTAGATAATAATCTAATCTATGACCTCCTCCTGCTGTGAGGTTTTGGTTCTCCTGAATATCCTCATTAACTCTGTGATAAGGTGACTGAATTGGGTTTATTTAAGGCCGTGGTTTCTCACTGATCCGAAGCAGCAATTCCTAGTCCGATAAATACTTACTACGAGTAAATCATAGCTTGAACGCAAACCCTTCTAAAAGTCTTCAGTTATCGGTACGTTAAACATGTGTCTAATATTACCGAAAAAATAGATATATAACCAACATCCAAGGTTACTTCCTCAAAATAAATAAATAGTAAAGTTAACCTCGCTTAACAACTGTCGATAATTCTAACAAGACAAGTATAAACGTCCAGACTATTTTGTTTCTCCAGTCAAAAGGGTCGGTGAATTGTGTGTCCATGTCTTCAGTACTTACACTGCGTCTGTTATTGCATCTATCCTGTAATTAGCTAATACCTGGCTCTTTGCCTGCCTTTAAATAACACAGTGATTATGCGGTTTGTTTTCTTGGCACTTATTTTCTAACAGTTCGCGTTTTGTCATTATACGAATATTAGCTGATACCCACGTCTTTTCTGCGTAACAATAATGAGTCCTATTATTTGACAATGGTTTAACTATTTCAACAGATTTTAAGCTACTTAGATATTTGAATCAGTTTCGTATTTTTGAAATGTTTTCGCAGTATAAGTATTACTTTGTCAAATTTCACATACATAAATGACATTAAATGTTGTTTTGACATCAACATTTATATTTTTTATTCTCATCACAACTTTATTTGAAAGCAACATTATAACATTGCAAAATATTCGAGATTGTTTCTTTTATGGTCGATGGCTGTCTGTCGCTGAGCGCAAGTCTATCAGAGACATCAGCTAACTGATCAATTTTCTTTAAACAGAATATGGTTAAGTGGATTTTATTCCTGTAGTAAATATACCTGGTTCATTATAATATTGATGAAATATTCCTAACTACCCCAGCCGTGTTCTGTGAAAGAGCAAACCTTTATTGACATGGCGCTTAACCATTAAGAGCTAACCATTAAATATCGCAATAAACCCCCGCCATTAACGTCTTCCATGAATACCAAACAGCTATCTCATTCACGGGAACACATTTCATTTTCAAATAAACACGTTATGTGGTAGGCTTTAATGTATGCACAATATATTATGTTTTATTTACTGCTTTTACGACTTTTTCTCATCATACGCTGACGGAACTCTGCCCTGAAGTACCTTTATACCCTGTACCCCGCGACGGCAGACAATTATATTCGTATTTCTTACATCCCGTCATGTTTTATTGGTGGACGGCCGTTTTATCATCTTCGTCTGGTGATACAACGGCCGTCATATATCATAAATGTGAAAGTAACTCTGTCTTTCTTGAATCTTCTTTCACGATCAAACCGCTGCACCGATATCAATGAAATTTAGCATTTAGATACTTTGATTTTTGATACAGGACATAGGCTTTCTGCGAAATTCGACAAACAAACGGGCGTTCTGTTTTACTTAAATAAAAATAGGCCTTCTCTTCAAAATTATAATACATTGACGTCTGTACATTTGAGATATTGAAGATAACTAATGACAGGATAAAGGCATATTTGTTATAGTACCAGAACTAAAAATATATCGCATTTTTGACTGTTTGTGCGCTCTAATCCCAGGAATGGCTTAACAGATTTGACTGTAGTTTTCTTTTATGTATTATGGAAAAATTTACCTGACATTTTGTATTTATTTTTCACTAGCTGAACCCGACTGTACTATCCGCGCTACGACAATAACCGCGGAAACGCCGCAAGCCGAAACTAGTATCTTTATAAATTTTATTGTAACCCATGTGTTATTGTGATGTATAAGCTATATTATTGTAAAGTTTCATCAAAATCCATTCAGTAGTTTTTGCGTGAAAGAACAACAAACATATTCACTTACATACTCACAAACTTTCGCGTTTATAATATTAGTAGGATTAACTACTACTAAGTACTAAGTTAACTATAAATGGTACCCGACATATAAAGGAGCGGAACTGCAGACAAAAACTAGTTTAAAATAAAAATAAATTTATTTGTTAGTTTTGATAATATAATTGACCGGGGACTCCAACAACTATTAAATTAAACTTTTTAAACATTTTATTGATGTACTAAACTATGTTATTAACCGCGGACATTTCTGCATAAAGTGCGTCATTAAACGATACAATGTCCTCAGTGCAATGCGATATTCTCGCCTTAATACAATACATTGCCTGTTACCTACAATTTATTGACCTCTGGTTTGTCTACATCAAATAACATTATTATTGAAATCCTTGTACGTCCATCCCATCTTGTACGTTTACCTGTTTTTTTTTTTATTGAATAGTGGGCAAACGAGCAGACGTATCACCTGATGGTAAGCGATTACCGCCGCCCATGGACACCCGCAACACCAAGGCGTCACAAGTGCGTTGCCGACCTTTGGAGGATTGGGGAGGGGTTGGGGTATGGGCCTCCGGTATCCTCACTCACTCGGTGAAACACAGCGCAAACGCTATTTCACACCGGTTTTCTGTGAGGCCGAGGTATTACTCCGGTCGAGCCGACCCATTCATGCCGAAGCATAGCTCTCCCATGCAACGCACGTTTACGTTTACGGTTTAAGAAATAAATCCACCTTTTAAAGTCGAACATTATTTAACTCACGGCTGCACATGGACATGAGTCTTACGATAGATGCAAAATGCAAGCAACACAAGTTTGATCATAGTTCTGAAGTATGTTAGTTAATCTATAGCCTGGTCTGTCTCTCAAGTTCTTTGTGTCACACAAAACAAAAAAGAAACTTAGATCGAGTTTTTCTTCAGTTTAGTCTTTGAAGTAACAGCAAATATAGTACTATTTCGTAAGGAAATTCTCATACTTAGAAGTACTGATATCCTTGTTGCTTGATTCACATAAATACATAAATTGTTCATCCAGAGTTACAAGAACTATTTGTGAAGTACATAAATAGCACCCTGTTTTGATCGAACCTGCTACATTCAGCGCAATACAAGAGCTAATTACTGTAGACGCCGATACAAGACTTTCAACACTTTTAATTACGTTTCAACGATGCATTAAATTTAAGGGACGAATTTAAATGTGCTTTAGATTAAAATAATTCAATTTAAAAATGCCATTTTACACAATCATTTTATTCGGTAAATATACTTCAGGACACATTTGAATTGAAAAATACGTGTTTGTGAAGAATGAATGAAAAATATTTTGAAACTGAAATTTCGAAAGGCTAGCAGTAGATTAATGTCGCTATGTATCATGTATGTAGTTACAATTTTCTAACAGTTATCCTCCAAGTTCAAATTAATTATTACTAATGGACACTAACTAAATAGATGGCTCACATTTACAAAATACAAATATTAATAGACAAATGTCCAAGTAAAGGAAACATATTGGACTACATCTGTCTTAGCATAATGTTGGTACAGATGCTTATATGGTGGTTTCAGAACATTGGAGATGTACACTTTTTTTGAAGTGAAAACTTCTTTAGCGGCGCTGTGTACTTTTTTTGGAATGGGTAAAAATGTATAAACTCGCGTCAGGTCACGTGACCTGATCGAAAATTCGTCAGACGGATGGAGAGAGGACAGGCGGCGCAGGGCGCTTGCGCGAATGTTCGTTTGTGTATGTAATATAAATTGTCATGTTTGTGTACGATAGCGCAATAAATGAATATTGTATTCCACCACATAAATAATAGTACTTTTATACTGATAATGAAAGCAATTCGTACAAAATTATTCTCTAACCATTCCAAAATATCAAAAATGCACAACGTTAATATTCAAGTTTTCACTTCTGCCGGCACTCCCGGAGTGCAACCCGTCGTTTTTTTTTATTATAATATAGGGGGCAAACGAGCAGACTTATCGCCTGATGGTAAGCGATTATCGCCGCCCATGGACACCCGCAACACCGGAGACGTTACAAGTGCGTTGCCGGCCTTTAACTTATTAATAAGGTTATTAACAAATTAAACTTTAAAATTTTAAATTTTATTTTGTAGCCTTATTTGATTAACGTCTTTGAGTCGTACGTTTGAAACGTAAATTAAGAACTGAATAAAAAAAAATACAAACAGCTTTTGTTCCTCATTTTCACAAAAATACGCGCTCATACAAAGCTATAGCTCCAAAGTATATTTATGATTCAATATCGCATATTTCCATGATTGTTCAGAGGCTTTCACATAAAAATACGTAATATTTTCCAACTTACTAGGCTTTTACCGGCTCTCAGCCTCTTTCCAAGTAAAGCTCATTCACTTAACTGAGCTTTGTAGCAAGTAATAATAACTTTCTTTATGAGTACATTTTCGCCAGTTGTAGCTTTCAATCAAGCGATATTAATTAAAGCCAGAGGGTTGAGTGTTACACTGTTGGTCGTATTTGCGTAAATATTGAATAAAGGTGAATTTACATGTATATGAGTGCGCTCAAGTGTAAGGCTTCACTCGCTGAGGTGTTTTGCATCCCCATCTAAATGGTAATCACTTATTACATTATGAACTGTTGAATCGACTGGAGACTCAGCGCCGCTAACAGTGAATATTGCTTAGTTAGTGGCAATTTTAACATTTGCATTTGTAGATAATATAGCCGTCAGGGTGGATGATGCTTTGTCAGCTGTTGCCAACAAACAGAGCGTTGGTTTTGACAAAAGGTTAACAATGTACTGGGATATGGAAATGAGACCATCTAAGTTACCTTCCTGATATAACGTGAAGATAACTTCCTGAAGGAGAATGTCGCTATACGGCTATTCGATATTTGTCATTCAGACCATTTCATAAATATTTATTGTACTTTTTATGTATGGTTAATAATTTCAATAGACAACTAATAATTGATTTGCTTATATTCTAGTGAGTACTGTACCTTAAAAGTTTTTCGATTTTTAAGGGGTAAATTTAAACTTTAATAATAATTGTCGTTATAAGGCGAATTATTTGAGCAAAATAAATAAATAAATATTTCGGACATCTAACACACAACGCCATCTAGTCCCAAGCTAAGCAGAGCCTGTGTTATGGGTACTAGACAACTGATATGAATATATATATACTGTTTTTTTTGTAAATACCTACAAATTATAATATATATAGAAAACATCCAAACTCCGAACCAAATATTTGAAGATCACACAAACATTTGGTCCGACCCAGGATTCGAACCTGAGACCCCAAGCACAGGAGTCGCACTCAATACCACTGTGCCACCGAGGCAGTAAAAATGTTGCAATTATAAAATTATTGCTAGCAAAAGTTTATTTACCTATTTATATTAAAAACTATAACCTCGGGTTAGGTTTGTAACACAAGACGTTATATCAATGACGGTTTAGTGGAAGCGACAGCGCGGCTTTTCAAATTTTATTACCACTGAAATGTTTATATAGCTTCTAAATTTGGACATATTTAATATACAATTATGTGGGTCATCAGTAGTGGTCGTAAATCAAACATGAAATCACGAGAATGTTAAATTTAAACGCTTAAAGAAGTCAGATTGAAAAACGTCGGTATAAAATAATTCGATTCGAAAGTAGGGCAAACAAATAAACGTCATTGTATAAAGGGCAGATTCTGAGATGAAAGGTAAAGAAACGATGGAAATACCGTTGTGCGAATAGCTACTGGTGTACTTACTTACGTGTGCAGCGGTAGCCATAGCGAGTGTCCCACCTAGAAGCTTACGTCCGGAACGGAACGATAGGCTTTACTAAGTGTTGCTTACATGTGGTACACAACTTGTTCGAAGGTCTTGGTATACGTTTTTAAAATAAAATTCCTAATGATACCCCTTATACTATACGATCAACGATTATATAAACGACAAAGAGTCGTGGGCTTAAGGTGTCATTAGATATTCATATTGTTAGTTAGTTGAAAGCAATGCGTGACGGTAATTATGGTAATTAGATTAGTAGTGATTTTTATCAGTATCTGGACTATGTTTTGTCATGCTCACTAAAATGTCAATGCTTGCGGTGACTGGCATGGTGGCGATATTTAGGTGACTGTTCGGCTTATGTCAGCGATGCTTTAGCCAATACTATTATTCTGGTTCGATCATCTGCAACTCTAGCCTCTCTTAACCCAGTTGCGATTTTTTTTTCGCGATTTTGCAACTGAATGTAAGAAGTTGTGCACCTTGAATGATTTCTATGTTTAATAGGTTCAAACCTTCAACGGTATCTCTGGGTAATTTTTTTTTGTTGGTACTTTTGAAGCATTTCAATAAATAAATAAATAATAAATTCAGGTGGCTCACTACAATACTATTGTACTTGACTATCTACTTCTTACATAAAGCTCTACGTATATTCAAAACTGGAACTTATGGATCGACACAAGCAGACAGTAAATTTTGGTGTTTTTACCTAATTTACCTTGACAATTCAGTACATGCTGAGGCGTCTGTTTGTGTCGAGCTTTGTTTTTTTACTGTAGCTTCAATATAACGTTCCTAAATGTCACTTAGTGTTTTCATTGAATAAATAATTTTGAATTTGTTACATTTGTTGAGTTTTTGCAGGATAAATATGTACTGGACAGCATATTCATATAATATCTTCACTATTTAAAGTTAATTGACGAAATTACAAATACTGAAAGACAAAAATACTTAGATTTTAACATTACTTACATTCCAGGTTTTTACTCACTTAATAGTTCTAAATTAATACTTACACCCATACAGTTCCATTATCTTCCCGAGTGACGATGTTTCTTTACAGGGGGTTCAATTTAGCTCAAACTTTGTAAATGTAAATAAATCACCCTATTCACAGCAGCTGCGTAGTTTTGATTTAATCTAGTTTAAATGCCACGTCTCTTTTATGATATTATTACCTGTCTAAAGTTTATTAAAAGCTGTTTCTTCGATAAGATCTCCTTCGAAAGTGTCGGACAAAGCGACAAAAGCTGCGACAAGCCAGAACGGGCGCTGCCGATGACGTACACTTACTTTTTGTAAAGAATCTGAAATTACATACGTCAACGTATTCAATGGGGCGTTTAAAAGCATTCCTGTTTGCACCCCACGTGTTTGTGTAACACCGAGCTATTCTGAGCAGCAGATGGTTGCTAATGTGCTAATGTTAATGCACAAAAAATGCGTGAAAAACTTTTACTTAATCTTAATGTTTGTGCACTTAGGAGCAAGGGTCGAGCCACACACGGAGCGGCAAAGCATTTCAATGAAACACTTTGTTGGGGATGTGGCGTACTTTCAAAGCACAGAACTAATCATAACTAACTCGTTTGAAGTACTCATTATCGATACGCTTAGATTAGCTTAGATAATAGAGAAAAGCAATGGGTTTCGATATTATATTCTCTAAAGGTTTTTTAAAACTAATGTCTTATTTTGAATAGAGAAGAAGTTGTCGTGTACCTCGAAATTCAGTAAGTGTTTCACATAACGCGATAGTAGGCGGGGTGTGACAAAAATAAAATTTGTCAGTACTTGACAGGCGGTGTCGCGGTGTCGCGCGCGTCAATCTGCCGCGCTAATTTACGACTTGTCGCTTCAGTTTATTTTCGGAAAGAGATGGTTTTGATCACCCCTATCGGTTACTGCTGGTATGTTTTTGTTTTTGTTCACTGTCCTCCTGACAGCTATAAGCTCTCTTTGTTTTGTAGTAAATAAGAATATTTAGAATATATATTACAGAATAACATCCAAAAAGTTTACAATCATAAAGTACTACAATGTTGACTCGCGACTGGTTTTACGAGAGCCCTTGCAAATATTATAATAGGTACCTAACTCTTCATACATTGTACCAGCCAAATTCAGAATCATGTAATATGTATTAAAATATATATACAGTTGTTAAAATTTTTAAATTACTTTCGAAATCAATTACGCAAAGACTTTCATAGTTTTGTGAATTGTATCTTAGTCAAATAAGAGGACGTCGGTGTACATAGGAACATACTTAGTTTAGTTACATTTACTTAAATTTGTTAGCGGTATACCATATTCAGTAATGCAAGTCAATATAGTTGATAGACTTTTAGACAATATATAAACACATAAAAAAATCTATATAAATTGCTAAGATTAAAAAAATATATAAGGGTCCTAAAATAAATATGTTAAATAACATGGCAAAAAAACATATGATGCGTTGTGTGTGTGTTTGTTTTTTACCTTGTTATCAATAAAAATATCTCTACAACTAAAATATGCCCCCCCCCCCCCACGTAAGCAACTTGATTGAAATTGTCTGCCAGAAATTGAAGTTCCCAATTCCCCAAACGTGTGAGGAAAATAAATAACGCGAAGTCCCGACCCCATTTTAATATAAGTTTATAAACTCGATTCATAAAACAAATGGAGCTGAATTGATGCATTGATTGAAATGTGGGGCATCTTAATTTATTCTTGACATATTATCTAAATATGCCTCGTACAATGTGCAATGTTAATATTTTATACGAATTCTAAAACACCTACATTTTGAATATTAAAACTGTAGTTCCACATGTCTAATACCAAGACAAGCATTAATCAAGTACTTAAGCGATTAAATGGCATAATTGTATAATTTGAAGTATAAAAGAAAAGTTTATTAGACGTGAAGACAATGCAAGAAGAATACATCTTTTATGAATAGATTTGATGCAAGTAAATTCGAGCAGAATACTAGATAGCATTTTTTTATTTTAGCTGCCAAATGAGTCTTATCTGGCTGATGAAAAGCATGAGTAGAATCAAAAAGTGGTGGTCACATCTTCATTTGGAATGTGAAAAATGCAGCATAGTGACCCACGCTATAACGGTTTAGTGAAGTTTAAAGAACCCGGAATCGTAATAGGAGGGAAACACGTGCCCTGGTAGTGAATTCCATGTTTTAGTTCATTGGCATAATAAGGAACAGCCGAACCTTTTAATTCGAGAGTGTATGTCGACCACTCTAAAACGAATGACACCCCGTGCTTCGGAAGTCATTCCAAAGCACGTGTTGTCGTGTAGAGGAATGTGAGAGCAGTATGACGAGCTTGTCAGAACACTCTCTATGGTAGAAGCTATACAGAGGCGACATCTTTGTTTCGTGAATGTCACATATGTAGAGGTAAAATTTAGTGTGATTTCAGTACTATTTTTCTAGGCAAGTCAGTTACACGGTCTATCGCTTCTCACAGAACGTGCGACGCGATGCACAGCAGACTGACACCTGCCGCCCGCTACACGCCAAGTGCACCGTTACATTCGATTCACGAACAACGACTTATATCATTCTCGTATTGTACACAAGCACTGTCACCTGTAGAATGTCATAGAGAATATTACAGTTACGTCCGTTGTTAAGGACAGGAAGGACATGCAAATAGCTGTAACACCTGTTAAAGATATTTGCACGAAGCTGAAGTGCTGACTTTACCACTTTAGTGACTCGTAAATAGTTTCATTGAAGTTTACAATGTCAGTGCATTGTAGTTTATCTTCACCGGCTAATTTGCGAAGATTGTCACAAAAGGTAACATTCGACAAGATATGACACTGGGTGTTATAACTTTGTATGAATTAGCTCCAAAATGTTTACGGGCGGCCACTTGACTGTCAAGTAGTATCGGTGCCTCGTTTGAGCGACACGTCGTACCACTCACCACTTGTCACGCGCGGCTGTTTCTCATAAACTGCTTTAATCGATGCAAGTGACAGATTTAATGTAGCAATCGGGATAGAAATAGATGTAGGTATTTTACTCTTAAAAGTTAGTGTAATAAGGTTTTAAATTGACTTCTTCTTCTTCTTCAACTACTATCTCCAACGGAGGTCGGCAACCACATGTCTGTACGTCTCCCCGTCTTCAGTCATGTGAATTAGTGTATCTGTGATTTCCACATCCAACCAGTCTCTTTTATTCCATATAGTCCGTGATGTTTGCCTCCTACCTCTACTGACCTTCCTTTCAATTTTCTCTTCAGTTATTAGTCTTATGAAGTCGTAATTATAATTTCTATATATATGCCCGAAATACGCCGCTTTTCTTTTCTTGATTGTCACTACTACCTCTAAATCTGTAGTTCTTTATCTTTAGTTTATGAACTGACTGCTGAAATTATAAAGCTGATATTTGCTATTTTATAGAAATAGTGTGTTCTTCTGTACTTCACTACAGCATGAGTTATTGTCGGTAATTATAAAATTACCTGACCTCTACAGTATATTCAAAATTGTTTTTCTAAAAAATCCGAGGTTTAATTTAAACATTCCAAAAATTAATAAAATGTGTAAAACTAGTTGCCAAAGAATTTTAACACTATTTATTTTTGTGTGTAATTTTTATTTATCACGTAAAATAGATAATTATGATACGTCTCCGTACAATATAATTTTATGGTGCGCCGTAACTGCGTAATAAAATAATTTTATATTAGATTTTGTCGTCCGCGTGCAGACATTATTGACTTGAAAATCTTTATTCTCTATTAAAATATAAGTAATCAGATATTTTAGAGCACAAATTCATTTTACGGTTGATTTGTAGGTGTATGTGTGTGTGTGTGTGTGTGCGCGTGTGTGTGTGTGTGTATAGCACGTGTACATTTGTCGCCGAGTCAGCGTCGACGGTCATCGTCGTTAAATTTTATCGCACCTCTCCGCACATCTGCGCCGCTCGTTACCAACAAACCCCGTGACTATTTTGTTGGCGTCACACTCGCGGTCAGCGTGCTAGTCTCCGTGTTTGAGCACTGTCCACTTCGTTTCGTGAGCGACTTAATTCAGTTCATGAAGGAAGAAGTCTAATTTATGTAACATTACATTTAATCACATCAAAACCATTACTAATTACTCAGTTCCCGTTAAGTGAAATAGGTAGGTTATGTGAATAAGGTCTTTATATTCTTTCTTAGATTTTTTTATACCTTTATGTATTTTTTCACCTTAATTTTTAAAGACAACTCCCGCATTATGAATATACATCCAGTGTCGCGGGGGACTTTACTAACATACATGAAATGGACACAAAGAACACCCAGACTCAGAACAACAATTTGTGAAAAAAACAAAACAAAAGTGTTGTTCCGTGTAGGATTTGAACCAAGCAAGCGGAGTGGCGACCGCTTAAACCACTAGGCCAAAATGTATGCTGAGCTCTACGTTCAGCAGTGCACACCGACGGTTGATTGTTTTAAAAAGTCATGAGTTGAGCAGCCTCCACCAACAGTAGTTTCTAGGAGTATGATGTTCTTACCAAACGTCTTTTAGATGAACCATGTAAGAGTTAACAAAACGATGACATGTTGCATGTGTGTTACACTCAGAACATGCATAATTTTCTGTATTAAAGGGATATAAGCCCATCGACGAATTGAAACATCTGTGTTAATATTTAAAAATGCTAAATGTTAATGCACGTGCTGTGTGGTACCATAACCTGTTTGAGGTTTTGAGTTATTCAAAGCATCCCATTCAACAGTGACGACACGTGACAAATGTTTGAACACACTAAAGTCTCATCGCACAGCAGCGACATGCAAATATAAATAGACAATAAACATTCCAGCTGTCTGCACCTACAACCACATCACACGCTTCACACAAACGTTTGATAGGCAAACACGAGTGTCCACCAGAGACACGCGACACAATATGGCGACATTTAACGCCGCACCTCAACGATACGATACAAAAACGGGCAGACGGATGGGAATGGCACTTGACACCTGCACTTAAAAGTCCTTATTAGGTACACGTATATATCTGTGCATACAAGTCGTTGTACCTTGTTATTCGATTGTCGTCTTTATTTACACTGGAATAAAAGCGCCAAGTACACATCGGACAATGCCGCAGTATATCCATCTTGACAGGTTTATTATCCTACTGGTTTGTACTGGAGTGTATTTGAATCTTGTGTGTATCAGATAAAATAAACCGATGAAATAGGAACTGTTATGTATGAAATGTATTATTTTATATTGAATAGGCTAAGATATATCTATTTTTCAAGAACTTTTTCCTACCGATCGAATAAAAATTGATATTTAACACAGATGAAATTTCGTATGGTGATGCTGTAATTTGCTTATCTTTACTAAATTCCAATCACAGAGAGTGGTCTGTGATTCCAATATATAAATTTATTCCTCGAACGGGATTCGTGAATCAAAATACGGCAGTCTATTAAAGTTACCTAACACCAAATGTCGAAACTTCAGTTCCTGGTAAAATATTGTGTATTTTATTTTTGCGGGAGCACTTTCGATTGGACCGTGATGGAGTAAGGAACGTGCTCCGGAAACTGATAATGTCATGTTGAAGGCTGCCCCGCTCAAGAGACGTCCCACCGCCGCACCGCGCAGCTCCGCCAGATTTCACGCTTGGACATTTCTACTTGAAAACGATTTTAAATAGAACGTAAATTCGCGAACGAAATTTTCATTAGATTTCATTTATAATCTTATTTTCTACTCTGTGTAGCACGAAACTTCTGAAATCTCCTGAATCTTCGATTCCCGGTACAGATTTACAAACATGTGCTCAGCCTTTTCAAATATATTCAGAAAATTATGAGTACGAACACTTTGAGTACGCCTGTGTTGTATTAAGTAGTACATGTAACGTTAAAAGTAATTTATAGCTACTAGCACTAAAACGTAATGATACCAGATATTTTTATTGACTGCTTGTAAGTATATGAATAAATCATAACTGTTTTTATTTGTGTAGGCAATAAAATATGTTTTTAGAAATGTATTATTTGACACACAGCCATAAATAATTATATTACTGATAATTGTTTAAACGCTATACAATTGTTCTCTAAAATATGTGAACATCAAAGCTTATTTGCGAATCCACTCAAATGAAGCGTGTGCCTAAAGGAATCTGGATGGGATATGAGATAGCCGCGGCACTTTGATCTGTCAAGAGGAGCGTTTCATTTAGTGAATACCCTGGAGGATGATATTTTAACGCTCCCAAGACGTACTAATCCTTGTTAAGACCGATAAATTATTCAAGTGTGCGAGGCGGGCGAAGTCGCCAGGTTGAACAACAACTCGCTGGGGATACATCCACTCCACAAGTTTGTAGCCTTTTGTTCACTTAATAGCATTCGTTTCCGACTTTGTGATGCTCTCATTTGCATTTTGTTGCAAATATAATTTAGGAAACATGGAATATTACTTCGCTAACTGGCGAAGTAGCTGATCTTGGAGTGTAACAGTTAATGTTAAAGTTTTGCTTCTGTTTATGAAAAGTTGACAATATTTCTTGTTGAGCGAATATTTAGTAGGTAGATGAACTCTCACAGTTGTGAAATAAAACATTATGGGGAACAAAAGAGTATTACAATTTTGTGTAAGCCATATTGCTATTTATGTTTCAGCCTGTCAAAGACAATCACAACTTGCATTTATTTTTAGTCGCATAGACCTTCTAATAATAAAAGTTTATATCGTTATTATCTCGGTTTCCACGTTATTATATTTATCTATATAATAGTTGGCTCTATATAATAACGAAGCGAAATTATTTAAATATCATTTGTTTAAGAATTATCGAAATTACAACACTAATAAAACTGGTTAGTTCACAAATCTCATTTATTGACAAATGCTCAAAAAATACGTTTCAATCGATATTTTTTCTTTACTGTGTCCTGATGACTTAGTTAGTTTTCCATTGGTAAATTAACATAATATAGTATAAGTTTCTTTTGTGATTATTGGGCGGTTCAGAGGCAGCGTTACAATGCTATGCTCGCTGCACGGAACCCTATTTTCAACATTAAAGAAAAACTATTCGCAACTCCGGAAACTAGCATTTTTTTTACCTAAGAATCTTTTTTTGAGTTCGTCTAACACCAATAGTTTTTGAACTATTAAAAGAAATATAGATCCCCTTTCTTTGGAATGTTTAATTGTTTATAACTTTTGAAATTGTTTATATGTGTGTTGGAAATTTTCGCACATTTTTCTAGACGTCATGACAAGTCGAACGAGCTGACGCACGTATTTTATTTACAATATCAAGACTGATGCAAACAGTGTGCTTATATCATAAACTGCATTTCAGGACACAATTAAAGATTTGTTAATATTTTATGGCTACAAATTATGTTTTTATTTATCTAGTATAGTAGTAGTTCAGAGTAAGAGAAGGAAATGCATATTCTGATCTGAAACCTATTAAAGCTGGGGTTCCACAAGGAAGTGTTTTAGGACCGGTCCTGTACCTGTTATACACTTCTGACATGCCAGGATTAGATGAAAATATCATTGCGACCTTTGCTGATGACACGGCTATTATGGCCATTGGGTCTACACACAAGGAAGCAGTAGATAAACTTCAAGTAGCAGTGAACACCATTTGTGACTGGACGAGTAAATGGCGAATTAAATTAAATGAATCTAAATCGGTTCACATTGACTTTACTAATAAAGCTCCTAACTATCACCCGGTATATATAAATAGTCATATAATACCCTATGTCAATACTGCCAAATATTTGGGAATGACACTAGACGCTAAGCTTCGCTGGAAAGCTCATGTCAAAAAGAAACGCGACGAGTTGGAACTTCGCTACAAAAAAATGTATTGGCTCTTAGGTAAACACTCAAAAGTGTCCGTACATAATAAGATTTTATTGTATAAACAAGTCCTTATGCCTATATGGACTTATGGTATCCAGTTATGGGGATGTACCAAACAATCCAATACACTGATGATACAACGTTTTCAAAATAAAGTACTCAGGGGTATTGTAAATGCACCCTGGTACATTCGAATGAACGACCTCCATCGGGACCTTAAAGTAGAACTCGTCACAGACATTATATCAAAGTTCGCCGAAGCACATGAACGCCGGCTTCATCATCATGTAAACGTTGAGGCTATCCAGCTTCTTGACAATACGGATATTACAAGGAGACTCAAAAGGGTAAAACCCTTTGAGTTAGTTAAGTGAAAGTGCGAAGTGAACAAAATACTACTATTTTAGTGCAGTGTAATACAAGAACACACGAACAGAGTGTCCTCAATTAATTAGAGACAATAAGAAAAGTGTTAATGGACACAATCTTATTATAGCTTTGTTTTAATAATTTAGGTCAAAGTAAAATTACTCATTAGTCAGTAGACTAGATCGTAATAGCAATGTCCTACTTGTATTAGTACGGCATTTACAGAAAAAAAAATAAAAAAATATAATTTATCTAGTATATAGGCATTTTTGTTTTATTGCATACATTTTAAATTTTTCAATAGTTGCATGATTGTGATATAACAATAAGTTGTGTAGTATAGTTTTAGTGTTTGTAGTTTACAAAACCGCAATTCTGAAATATAACTTCACGAGTAGTATTCATCAATTTGAAACTAACGAAGCAGAAAAGTAGAAACCGGTTGTTTGAATATAGGACTTGCATCGGCTACTTACATATCTACACCTTGTATGTATTGGAATTGAATAAATTTTGAAAATAATTAATTCTGTAAAGTTTAATTAAAAATTATAAATTCTGAAATCAAGTTTTTAGTCGGCAATCTTAATCATGTAGTTTTAAATCGAACAAATTTATTATCACCAAAACTATGTGGGTATGCACTTGAATAGTAATTGAATTAAATGACCGCTGGTGTTACCAGTTCTTGTACTTCTATCCGTTCATTGACAGCGACATAACAAAAACATTGGTGAAGAAGTTTGAGTGGGAGAAGTATTTTTATATGTATTTGGGCCATCAGAGCCAGGAGAGAACGAAGCTGATTACTTAGTCGAACAAATATCTGAACATAACCGTCAACAACTTATATACATAAACCTTGTTGAATAACCTAGTAGAACACTTTATAATATAAACTGTTATTAGCCGCGTAAAATAAAGAATAACAATTCACACATCATATATCTATAAATCATCATATGTCTATAAAGGTATCACAGCTATGCAATGCATTCCTACCTTCCATTCATTCTTTGCAGCTACAAAATACTCGTAGCTAGAAAAAGATAAACATTAAAAATCAAGTTGAGAGCTGATTGAAGATACACGAACTGGATGATCAGTAATAAAGCTAATGGCAGCAGCGCCTCGTCCATAAGGCAATTAAGCGGCCGGTCCGCTCCGCATCGGCTCCGAGCCACTTGATGAATATCTTAGCATATTGCCACTTGCTAACACTGTTATAAAATTACAAATGAACTGCGAACATCTGCAGAGTTATTCTTACTTTAGCGCGAGGTGTTAATTACCAAGAATGTGCCGGGGGAACTGTACAGGCCAAGAAATTAGAAATTACTATGCATTCTTCCCCCAACTTAATGGTAGTTTCGGTAAACATAAACGAAATATTAGTTTTGTTACGAGGCAGATAGATGGTAGTCTATTGTATTTTGTTAATAAAATCATTTTAGCATACTAAACATTGCGTTGTGTCATAATAATGTATAAACATAAAAGAAAATGTACAGTTTGCCGCCAGCGAATATAGAATACATTAATGATTTTGCTGGACTAGTGAAACGAGAGCCCATTTTTGAGAGTAAGTTACGGTTCTCAATGGACAACTGTACCGAATGATGTAAAATAACTAAAGTATCGCTAAATTAGCTTTTACTTAACGTGTATAGATGGAAAAAATTATAGGTACTCACAGTAACAAAAATACAAACATTTTGTAAGACTCGTGAAAGGAGTAAAAAAGAAATGAGAGACATTTTGAAGAATGAAAGGAAATGAGAAAGAAACCAGTTGACCATTTTCTTATTTAATCTAGAATTAGAAGTAAACCCTGGTGCAGACAAGAAAATCAGATCTTTTCCCGAGAGTATCAACGCTAAGTTATTTCGTAGATGCGGCTACAATCCGGAGGAATGTTTTGTATTCGCTCTCGGCTACGCACCGAAGAAAACTAATTAACAAAACTTCATTACCGAGAGTTTATTTAGCTTTAGTTCATCGTCCCACTGGCGAACAACACAAAGATCCAAGGAAACGACGGGACCGATGTCATGTTTGTATACAACCTTTCTAACGCGATGTATACACCACCGAGTTTATTAGAACCGTTCAAGGAACTCGACGGATATACAACATTAAAAGCGATTCTTTTAATGCGTGTGTGTCAAACAGGTTATTAAGAAAGTAGATTAAGTATTCAATGAGTAAAATTATTTTATGTTTAGTTAATGATATTAATGAAATTAGTAAAACCAAATCGACGGACGAATAAATTATATATAGGACTCGCATTTTGTGGTAATAATTTATTTCGAATAGGGAACAACGTCAAACCTGATTCAATGTGCGAGTAGATTCTTTAAAGACAGACAAATTGCTATTTAGTTTTGCTTAGATATTTTTAGTACTTACAGTGTTTCGTCTAATTGCGACTGTTATTCTTACATACAATTTACATTTTAATGGGTATTCCCACAACACAGTAGGTGTCAAATTTTTACAAAAGGTAGAACTGTTTTGTTGTTCTTGAAAGTAGTTTCTACATTCTCTATCACAGAGAATTTACGTATAATATAGTTACCATAAGACGTGGATTGGTGCAGTCGGGGTTCTTGAGAGATTAACTGGCAGTAACGAGCCGTTTATACTCGCACCTAACTGAAACTTTGTACATCCCGCACAAAACACTAAATACCTCTTAAACTAACCTATTATAAATTCAATTACGAGCTCAAGACGAAGACAATTTGTGGAGCGGGGTATATGTAGGGGCCGGCGGGGGTGTGGGGGTTAGGTGTGGCGGGGGAGGGGTGTAACTAAACATATTGCGGGCCACTCGGGGCTAAGTCAGGGTAATCCGACCCGCTGCTCCTTTATTGTTGGATATAACTGAGCCACAAACGCTGTGAACTTCCTCCTCTGTTCGCCACTTACTCGTACCTACCACATTACGTCATAAACTCAGTTCCACTGGAGCTAAATTGTATAGGTTTGTAATGTAGTTTGTGTTTGTTAATTCATTTGGCTTACTGACGTTTTGTTTCTGTTTTCTTCAGCATTACGTTCATCGTTGCCAAGATCAATCATTCAACTAGCCATATCGTCCCAAATTTAAAGGCTCTAGTACCTAGCTACTGAAAAGCTACTAGTTTTCGCACAGGTACATCTGGAGTATTGTCAGTCGAAGTAACAACAGTTAAATGAAGTGATAAGCCTTGGGTTGAACATAGCAGGTTTGTGAAAACATCAATTTGACAGGTATGAGTATGACATTTTTACGAACACTCTAACATTAACTTTTCTAAAGTTATAACAATATTCGCTTAAAGGAACGAAATAATGACTACAATAATTAATTCACTTCCCTGAATGAACAATTGCGTGTCATAAAGGATAACAATATGAGTCACCTGCGAACTAGTGGAAAATTCAGTATGATTCACATCGACACATCGTTACATATAAATTAATAACTGTTTGGACAAGCAATTGAAAATTCATTATCGTTAGATTTATCCCTTGTATATTTACTTGAAGCTAATTGCTTTGAATATTTACGTTCGACTGTATAAAGATTATCTCGGCGATGTGTACGTTCGTACGGATAGGCAATTTGGGTAACATATTATTATAGTTTAAAACATATTTGAACAATCTTTTGTTTGAGATGCGGATTTGAATAAAATATACATATTAGTGCCCACGTGTATTGCCGCCGTTATTTATTTCTAAGGCTTAACGTAATTGTTTAATATTAATTTTATAGTATTTTTTCTGTGCTACAGCAGTGTTAGCTTTCATGACGAAAAGTTCGAAAAATGAATAAAAAATTAAAAGTAATTTATTAGTCAGACTTTAAACGTCCATATTTTAAAGTTACAAATTTTAATCTGCGAATTACCAATAATTTATTAATGGAAAGTGTAATATTGGCGTAGGTAAAAAGGTGTAACTAGTTGAGTGTATCCATGGTTTCCCAAGTCCACAGCTTACTCGTTCACCGTGGAGAAGATTTGGCCGCGCGCCTTTGTGGAGGCCTGATAAAAGCATGAGCCGTATCACGCCACTTCGTGTCATTTATTTTAGCAACGTGTCACCGCCTTTGTCCACCGCCCGTATACCACTTACTTTGTACGTCTGTTTCGTAGGCTCTTCTAACTCTCACCTCTTTAAAGGTTCTCCGAAAAATAATTCAAAGAATTCGGCACCTTAAACCGAAATGACCACAGTAAAGTTTGAAATAAAATAAGAAAAATAAATTCCTTGGATTGGATGGAAAGTATAAAGGGTTTTCTAGTCTACGAGCGACCCGGGTCAACTTTACTCGAAAGTCGGAAATACTCGTATTTGCTCTACTATAATAGACATGTATTACTCATCAAACATTCTTCTTGAACCACTCTATCTATTATTGAAAATTGCATTCAAATCCGTTGAGTAGTTCAAAAGATCTAAACGAATTGACATCGGAAGCGACTTTATTTTATTAAATATACAAAACATGTTTAATTTTTGTAATAAATATTGGTACTTATATATACGAAATTTAAAGCAAATATTATGCACGGAAGCATATCGTATTACACTAAGGTAATTTTTAAACATAAAACTTGTAACCTATCAAAGTTTGCAGGAGAGCTATTAGAAGATTTTGAAGCAACTTTTACTGAAATAAATAATTTTATATTTACTTTTTCTAGGTGCTTTTCTAATCAAAAATGACTAAAGTAGTACCTTACAAACTGGTTTTATTTTTACTTTTTTATATTATTGAATAGGGGGCAAACGAGCAGACGTATCGCCTGATGGTAAGCGATTACCGCCGCCCATAGACACTCGCAACACCAGAGGCGTCACAAGTGCGTTGCCGGCCTTTAGGGGAAGGGGAGGGGGATAATGTAGGGGTTAGGGTGTGGGCCTCCGGTATCCTCACTCACTCATTATGATTTTTTACTTCAAAAATAAGCCACTGCTTGAAGAAACTCAATGAAATATGAAAATGAAGTAATGTCTCTAATTATGCTTAAACTTAAAACCTATACGAAGTCCGAAACAATATTTTTTTATATAATAGCGATATTGAAATAAACTTTGAAATTCCTGTTATGAAACAACTCAACTACAGAACACAGAGTTGACGTTGAAAATGTTTAGTAAACTAATAGTTGGGGCGTTCTATTTGTTGGTAAACGTAAGCCACGTGTAACAGACAATGGTGCTTCGATATGTTACCATGATCGCCTTTGTCGGCGTTTGTGGAACTGTTGCCATTCATTATCCAGCTCAGAGCGCCTCGCTATTGTCTGAGAGATCGATACCAATAAGTACACTGATGTAATGTTTTCTTTGTTACAGGTATGTTATTTCATCAACGGAACTTAAGCGAGGAAACGTTGGTTATCGTCTTGTAAAGTGAGTATCATGTAGAAAGCTGAATAGTCTTCTAAAGAGAATGAACCTGATCGTTTCAACTTCACTATATTTTATTTGGAGGCTTAGCATTATTTTTTTTTTAATATTAGAGAGAAGAATCCTAAGTGGTTTATGTGGTGTGTGTGTGTGTATGTAAAAGTGTGTGGATTAAATATGTAAAATTTTGAGATGGGAATAAGTAGGATAGAATAATTTTAAGGTCTCTCTTTAAATTATTATAAAATTGTTATATCTATGAGAGTAATTTACGACCATTTTAGTGAGTCAAGCCAAGTTATTTCTTCTGTAATCATTTGCTATTCGTTTGTCTATACAATAGCTTAGCACATAGCGAGAAAAATGAAAAATCTTCTAAGCAAATTTCTTGTTATCGTTTAGTTTATCAGGCAGTCACTTTTACAACCAATAATGATATGATCCTAAGACCACATCTCACACGCCCATCTCATCCCAAACTAGGCATGTTTATCAGCAGTATAAGGTCTGCCTAGTTTGAGATTGGGCAGCCATGTTCATATAAACTTACTTACTTAAGTATTACTAAAACACACTTATAATAGATAAACAAAACCCAGTCACGGAACAAATGATGACACTCATTCACACAATCATTTGTTCTGGCTGTATTGAAATAAACCTTTAGCAACATGGATCACTCACTGTCTGTTCAACAGCTCGATATGAGTATAATTTTAGATAATTTACTTTCTATATTTTTGTGTGTTCTGTAAATACGAGACAATTATAGCCTGTATAAGAATTACTTACTTAAAAAAAAAACATCAGAGTATGTTATGTTATTTAATCATATCTCGGTAAAGTAGGTTTGAAGTAACAAAGGCTTTGGCCCACTCTGTAAATGTTAATGTATTGTTAATCAGCTGCACAATGTCGGTGGTGTTGTGACAGTGCGCGGATTACCTCCCAGCGCTCACAGTCCGACCGCCGCTCGTTGTCTCGCTACAATACCAACATCCTCGGTAATGTGACACTTGGGTGCAGTAATGTGGAACGTTCAACTGTTGTTCCACCTCACAAAAGGCTGGCACCGGTGTCTCCTGTGTCAGATATTTAAACTCTACACATTCCACATTAAAATTCTAGACGACTGTAAAGAAGACCTCTGATCGTTTAAATATAAGTATGTTTAAATGAGATTCCATCCGTTTTACATAATTGACGACCAGATACAAGTATGTACTCCAAAACATCACAACAGCTTTATGGGATAAGGTTCAGAAGTTAGTAAGAAGTTAAGTGACTATAATCAAATACATACTATTAAAGTGAAACTTTTATATATTACTGTCAATTTTCATCTAAGTCCGCAATATAAACCGTAAAAAAAAATATTTTTGCGTGAATGAGTAACAAACATATATATCCTATCGAACTTTCACGTTTAATTTTATTATGTTATTAGGATTTAATACAATATTTTTTAGTTTTAGAAATGTGGATATTACGGACGATATTCAAAATACCGTGGACAAGCTTTACAACCAACGTCAAAGCGCTAAAGCGAGCAAGTGCAAGAGGGAACTGATGTCTAATACGGTAAAGAGGAAAATGGCCTTTTTTAGACACATACAAAGTTGCTCTCAATATGATGATGATGTTAGAACATTAAATGCAATAAACAAATTAGCTTTTAACGGTTTCACTTCCAAACCTTGATTTGTGTGCTAAACTTCATCCTGGTACCTTTACTTTTGCTAGCAAACCTTTTGCATTTATTTGTAATAGTAAGATTTATTTGCAATCAGCATAAAGCTGCAGACAACAAAAGAACAGCAATACTGAGTTTTGTTTTATTGGACCTCCGTTGTGTAAACTATCCCATAAGGTGACTGATAAAACCGAGAGGACACAATGTGTGCATACAAAGGTGTATCCCACTGTATGTGATGTCACGAGGTGCGTGTGACGTCACGCGCAGATTACCCGGCTAATGTTCAGAGCGCGGTGACCGCACTTACTGCACTGCTCCTATTGTGTTGTTGCAACAATTGTACCACGGCTCGTTCGCTCGAATGTGACACTTGCCTTACCCACATTGTGTTTGTGCTGCTATGGCTACGTACATGTCGCATTAGGATTACGAATGTAATCTCAGGATTATGTAGTCCCGCATAAGTTATTGTAACTTGCTAAACGTTCTTGTATTAACTTGTGTGTGTATAGTTAGAGATACAGAGGGTTCTGGCTCATACCGAGAAAGGAAAAGCATATTGATTAGATTCAAGGCACCTGCAGGTAAAAACTATTTTATTTGTAAAAAACAATATTTTATTACTTCATCATCAACAGACCTTACAAGTCCACTGCTCCACATAAAATTTGAGGCTTCCAAAAGATGTTTAGGTATTACAAACAGAACTTGTGATACAATGTTGTGCTTATGATTTTAGTGAAAAGCAACCTTTAAACAATCAACAGCTTTTGACAAAAAAAAGGTTTTGACTTACTGCCTTTAAATAAGCATTGATGTTATTCACATAAAGATACGAGTATTCCAATCTTACACTTACAGACATAAAGTGTTTCTTTATCTATATAAACAAATAAAATTTAAGTGTTTATATATAATTTCAAATTAAAAACTTCACGACACATATGTAATTATAAACGGTACTAGCATCACTACTCTCGACTATTATATTTTCAACTACTAATAATAAACACACACTTGATACCTATCCAAATTATACATAAATTAGTTATTTAAGTATTTTTAGGTAATTGAGCCTAAAAACAACCAAACTACGTATCGTATTGGTATGCTGCTTCACCGTCATTAATCTATTAGAGAATAACACAACGTATCAATTGTTACTTCCCACGCCTCGACAACATTACGTGAAGTAAACGCGATATATTTCTATGAACTTTCCTGTCGCTTCACTGTCGGCTTTGTAATTCAATATCTTTAATATGATTTACACTCTAAACCTTCGTAGATATTATTTACATTGTTGAGGTCTACTTTTAGATATTATTGTTGAATCTAAATAGGTTCATGAAAGGCAAAGTTCTAAAATTGCTCACAAAAAAAAAGATTTAAATATACCAGCACCGTGCCATTTTATAGCTAAACTTTATTTAGCAGAACTAGTTTTGCGTTCGACAATTCAGTATAAGACTACATTTAATAAGCTAATAATGGCCAAGTAAATGTCTACTGTATTCAGTGTTAATAAGGTGACCGTTAAAAAATATATATCCTTAACTTATTTTGGAGCCGTCAATCAATATTAACATGAAGATGGATATGAATAATGGAAGATTAATCACAAATTTCACGAAACTAAACTAGTAAACTATTTCTGAAAGTAAATTATAAGCTTTCTAACATCAAAATGAAGAAATATGTCACTTACAATTATTTTCAATCAACCTTTATTAACGTTTCGAAGCTAAAAGTTTTAGGATGTTTTGAAGTCGAGATAGTTATATCATATCATAAATTTGAATAGAAGATATTACAAAAAGTAAAACATGTTCCTTTCTGAAGACAAAAGCTGTCTGCAAAAGAACATTATATGCAACGATGTAATGTTTAACACCGTATAAATAAAGTTAGTAAAGACCTCAAACGTTCAGCAGAAACGTCGAATACAGAGAGATCGTCTGAAGCCATAAATAATAAAACATCGGTACGGAACATTTATCAAATTGATTTATGAGAGTGTATCGACATCGCGAGTTATAATGAGCCCCGCTGAAAGATGAACACAGCGCCAACACTTACCTTACTCGTACGATATAATTAAATTCTGATGTGAGAACAAACATAACAGTACATACATACATATATACAGACGTTATTTTAAAGGAAAAAGTATAACGTGAAATGATTTGTGTAGAACAAGCGAGTGGAAGTACAGTTGACAACAATTGTAATGAGCAAAATTTTTTTATATCATCCTTTCATTTCTACCATTTGCCGTCCACTGCTGAACGTAGGTTTCCCCCAAGGAGCGCCAACCATCCCGGTCTTGGGCAGTCCGCATCCGATCTCACATCTACATCATTAACAAAATTACATCTTTTTAGGAGAACGTTTGCCATAAATAACAACTGTTATTTGATATACCTCAGTACATGCGAAAATGTTATTATTCATTTGTATGGGACTATCTAACAATCTATCAATTAATTTATATGAAAAAATACATTAAAAAAAATCAATTAACTTCCATTTCCTGGCGGTCGGTGAAATAAAAGTTACAATGCCATACATATCATACATACTAACAAAATAAAGATTAGATTGAAAAATAAACTCCAATCAAGAAAAATGTACCCGTAAAGTAAAAGTCGTTGTATGTAAATACGAGCACGTAGCAGCGTAATGTTAAGAACATAAAGTGTCGTGAATATCCATTCAGCGTTATTACCGTAACTTTGTCCCAGCATGTATGTGGCTCGGAATTCAGAGTCACGACAAGTCACAGCTGAAATTACATAGAGCGTAAATCCGGCGATACGTTTCTCGAACACATAGCTACGTCAAATTTGATTGATTCACATTAAACCCACGTAAACGGTTGATGAACTGAAGCGATCCTCGTCCGAACGACAAGAGTAACAATCTTTGTGCAGAAACATCTCTTATCTCCAAGTAGCAACTTCATTACTCGATACGTACTGTTCTCTCGTTAAATCTCTCTTTTATTATATGACAATTAACTCCATTCCTGTCTCACTCCCTCTCTACGTGTATATTTTCGTCCCCTTCTTTCATTCATCCAGTTATGAATGGGTATTAGTGTATATTATATTATTGACCGTCTTTTTGTCATCCCCCGCTTAATCGTCGGCAAGTCTCGTATTTAGCTGTAAGATTGTATTAACTTACTCCCGTCTACGTCTGCCACTTATCACTGTGATACAACGGCGCTTTGTTCCGTTTCATAATATTATTAAGATTGATGTCACGTTTGTTTCGTAAATCTAATTCCGTCAACTTGGGAGGAACAATTGCTGTTTCTTGTGTTTCGCTACTAAATGATATGAAACTTCCACAAATGGCAGATAATCTTGTCCAATATCTTACGACCTAAATCTTTTATTGTCAGTCTTGCTGACAAAACTTTTTCGCAGAGCCTAGACAAAACTAGGATTACCTAATCCTGTGATTGGAAGAGGTAACTGTTATTGTTATTTCTTTCAGAAAAGAAATTGATATTACGCTAATGTAAACCTTAACTTTGTAAAATTATTGTGAAACAATTATTTAAGTCTACTGTTCCAGTTAGCTAGATAAGGGTCTGCGTGTTGATGTTGAGTTGATAATGATATTACTCATTTTAGCAGAAAAGGTTATGAAGGTTTACAGGTGTTAGAATTATAACAGTTAGATTACATAGCGAAAGTAAGCTAAGCATATTTAAAAATAAAAAATAAATTAAAAATAATAACCCATTAAATGTCTCTTCGAGGAGTCACGGAAAAAAATCATTGATATATTTCCTGCAAAATCGAAGCGTTTTGAAAATAAACTGAATAAAAGCTCCGTTAGTTTTCTGTATCGAGGATCTTCTGTGGAAGTCTACCAGATCAAGTAATAACTGGAACGATTTAGTCCACAATTATTTATAGCAGCGGTGTTTAGGATGTCCAGTATTACTCATGAGCAGTGACTGATTTAGTTTATAGGACATTCAGAGATCATATCTCTGGTGAGTAATGAGTGGCGGTGTGACATCTATAACCGTTACTAGTGTGTCGTTAAGGTTCGATCGACTGAGATAAGTTTTCTCTGTGCAATCGAGTTATGCTCTGTGACAAGTGAGGGGCTCGTAATTGCGCTCATATTTTAGGAGTTGAAGTAGAAAATTAAGAGCAATCTGTAAAATTTCAAATGCTTTTTAGACAAAATAATTTTGGTTTTAGAATATAATGGTTAAACTATATGTCGAAGAATGACAAAAGTTCTAAATAAATTCTCGAAGATTTGTATCAGTTTTATCCAAGTAACATAAATATAATTTTGATCCTGTAGAAAGACATGTAAAATGGTTGTCTTTTGATTGCATTGACTGAAAACTTGTTTTTTTCACATCTTTTTTGGACACATACATAAATACTCGAAACCCTTAACTTATTTTAAGAAAAAGAGTGATATACCGGCAAACATCAACATGGTGGTGCGTTTCTTTTTGGAGAACCGAACCCTGAAAATTTAAACAAAATGTCTTATTTCTAAACCGCACATCATATCATGTTAGCAATCATGTTAGCAGCTACATCATCTATGCGTACAATCAAATTGTAATAATTTGGTGCCTGTACATTACAGATATTGAAATAAAATCTATTTAGGATATAAAAGTAAGAGAACTCCAAAAAACAGTTTTCAGAGCTTTTGTACAGATTTGGACATAGTTTTCTTTTATGTAGGTATTTCGGTAAACTTTGCAGAACATATAATTTTAAAGAACCACCACGATAACCGACGTACACACGTTAGCTGCTGGCAAAAGCTACTCGAAAATATACTTGTCCATGTGATTCCATTGCCATGTTCACCGTATCCATGTTTTCATCGTAAGATCTCCAATATAAAATGAGAAATTAGCTAGTACGTACAAGCCCTTACTATCTAGATTGGAAACATACAAATTTATACAGACTGAGTACTACGTACAACACCTGCTCTTAGTGCCGCGCTATTTATTCCGCCACAGACGAGACTTATAATTATGAGGGCTGAGAGCTGTCATTATTTCCTACTGTCATAGTGTGCACTCTGCCTTAGGATAAGCAAACTTATATTATTTCTAATTGCATATAATAATATATTTTAATAAGTATAAACAAAATAAGCAGCCACACAGCGGGGTGAGAAGTATAGACTAGACTACGTAGTCCTTGTTTTGATAACTGGTGTGTGCTATCAATGTGTTTTATTTGTTAGATTACAAACCAAATATTACGCAGCCTTTCTCGAAATTAGTTATTCAATTCGAAATTATTAATTGAATTACATTGTTTACTTTGATGAATAAAGTCTAAAGATTATGTGTTAGTCGTGCGTTATGCTAAAGAGTGATGACAAAACGTACTTTTTGGTCAAGTATCCTCAAATATCGAAAGTCTACTGCGTTGGGGTGCATTTTGAGTTTAAGCTTTATGTTCTTTACCCGTGTAAAGTCTCGTAGCTCAACAACACATAGATCGTTTTTGTCGTAATATTTTACAACAAATATAAAGTTGGTGTACCGCATATTGAAGTGCAATAAGCACTGCGTATGCGGAATCATTAAGATAATTATAGCGACATGTAATGGCCAACGAATTAACGAAACATTTTAATTTATATAAATTAAATAGAACGCAACCGTAACATTTCAATTAAGTATTTATCTCTGTAATATCGAATAATTATTGACATTATAAACTGTACGTAAAACTACTTTCTTACATTTAATTTACGAATCAAGAAACGAACCAAGTGGCGTGCAAGTGGAGAGGCCTATGTCCAGCAGTGGACTGCGAGAGGCTGATGATGATGATGAATATCAAATCAAAGCATTATTTGAATGAAAATGAAATTTGCATGTTACTTTTAGTTGAACTACTATATGCACATATTTTGTCAGCAAATGGTCCTGTATTCTTTTTTGAGTATATTTAACAATGATTAAAATAACGTTGATCATGCAATTAGTGAACTGATTTCCATCCTTTCGGGGTACTTCAAAATCCTCATTCTGTTTTTCTTCTGAGACTTTTAATATTAAATAGCCTGACTTTTGCCTTGATACTAATTATACTACTGATAGTTTGATCAAAATAGTACACTATCAAATATATTAGTTTTTTAAGTGTTTTCATTTATGGCCCCGCCAAAATGACTCTACTGTGACTGATGGAAAGCATAAGTAGAATTCAAGAGTGGTGGTCACCATACTCATAGCGAATGCAGACCCACACTATCGCACACACACGGGCCTCAGGTCTCGCACTCACCAACGAAACCGACAGCACAAATGCTGTCATTTTACGATGATCTTCTGTGCGAAGGTAGTACCGCCGCGGTCGAGCCAGCCCAACCGTGCTGAAATCACTACATGTAAAACTTATAGATTAAAGCAAATAAATAATACTGTAATCTATAATTACGTTCAACAGAAATTATAATAAACTGCGTGTATATTTATACATTGAGGTGGTCACCGCCGAGTAGAAGCTGTAGTAGGTTCGTATAGTTATATTGATATCGGCGAAATGAAGACATTCCTGCTGCGCCACGCCCCTCGCTACACGAGCAGACCTTGTCGAGGGCCCATACTGTGAACATTAGCGATTAAAACCATACATTTATATTTAAATGTTAGTAACGACAGATGTTCGGGTTTTAAATTCATATATTTTCATAATTGACTAGTTTATTCATACAGGTAAAACCGCCGATAAGGCCGTATTAGGATATTTTTAACCCGACCGTTAGTAAAAGTTTTGTAGATGTTAATCTAGTTTAAGTTTCGATTCTAATCAAAAATTTTAACTCTATAACAGTATTACATTAAATTAGATTGTACTTAATGGAATTGACTTCTATACATGTACTCAACTAATTGTCCTTAAAAAAAGTATGAACGGTCCTTGTTTATTATCCTGAGATGTACATAAATGCGACTAAACATAAAAGCAAAATGTTATATTTGATAATGTGTAGGTGAAAACATGCACTTATTTGGACCTTGAAGCAAACTATAGAAACGTTTATGAAGCTTAAATCTTGTCTATTTATAGCGAGTAATACTGTACTTCGTCATTTCAAACATGATTTACACAGATTTGACCACATATTTACCTGAATATCGTTCTCCACGAGTTTATTAAACCATTGAACAATTTTGCTTCCCCATATACGTCGTTCATTTAGAAGCATGTGTGCTCTAAACAGGTGACTGTCAAGTGCTAAACGGATTTTATGAGCGTGATACAATAAACACGACCAATTGAATTAACTCAATTAAACTGTTGTACTGTGGAAACGTGCGTCATTATTTTAATGAGATAAATGAACACATATTTGTGTCACTTGTTAAATCTCTTCACACCGAGCTTTATCCTATACTTGCAATATAATTACTGGTAGTGAGAATTTAAATTGTATTAAAAAAAACAACGAGAAAGTTTGCCTATTACTTGGAAACTTTCTATAAATTTTATATTGAGAGAAGCATAGATTTTTTATCAATAGATGGAGACTAATGCATGTGAATTAATGGTTAATTATGCTTCACGTATAATAACTCCCTCACTTGATGTAAAGCAACAAAACAATTCCTGTCACTGATTTTCTATGAGACCGTGGTAACACTCTGGTTGAATCCGGCCCTTATGTCCTATAAAGCATGGCTATTGTTGTAATATAAAAAAGTTTAAAAATCCATAATCCGATAACGAAAAATTATTCATAAAATTTATATAGCTTATGGCCCTGGGTTATTATTATGAATCTATTGACACTTCATTTATCAAAATCAGTTCAGTAGTTTAGGCGCTACGATGGGTCATACAACTAATCGGGTAATAATAAATACTTGAATATTACATTTATATTAAAACGAGTATTTATATGAACGTAATAATAATCCTCCCCCAAGCCGACTGGTCCTCGTGGGGGATGAAGACCACAACCCTCCAACAACACAGAAAAACAATTACGACACTTACGAAAATTACGAAAATTGCAAAAACAGTCACAGAAGATCAAAAATCTATGTTGCAGCAAGTTGGAGGAGGCCTTTGCCAACTGGCAAACGGACCTACAGAAAGTAAAGAAGCATCAAATACGTGAATAACTAAAAATGGAAAAAAAAAATACATACATTATTGTGAATTAGTTTAAGAAACAAATTGTAACACTGTTGTCCGAATAAAAGGCTTTATTATTATTATTATCAAAAAATAAATATAATATATATTAGTACAAATGTATTATACCTATATTGCTGAAGCAATATAATATTTGTTTTCACGTATGTACCAGGGTACGAGCTGTTTGTCCTTTTTGTGTCACTTCACACTACATTCTAATATGTACTGAGATTTTATCAACAACCCATAACGTCCCACTGCTGGGTTCGGGTCTCCTCTCATGAGAGGGTTAAGGCCATACGAATACTGAGATTTTGTTGTGTTGTGAGAAAATATAATATCATCTTTTTAGTTACCTACGACCTCAGTTTCCTATATTATTGTTCATTTATGTAATGCTCACATCAAAGCTCTACATAAAAATTGTATCTAACAGATGTCCACTAAATCTATTTCTGCTATATGGCTTCCATTATAGAGTTATAAACATCAATTTTTATAGATACAAACATGATAGAATTGAAATTAGATTTTTTATAGAGAGAAACACCATATAAACCAATAAATAAGTTAAGCTTTGAAAGATCAAATTTAATACTATTTCATTAATCGCTCCTAGCCCTTGACATAGACCCTCATATAAAACCAAAACGCTGTACTGTTTATTATTTCTTTCAGCGCCGGCAATCGATTAATGTTGTAACCATTATTACAATATTAATCGATAACCAGCGCTTATACGACTAATCGCATGTAAACCACTGCCTTATGTTAATCTATGGTAAGCGTTGATTGGTACAAGTCTCAGCGTGTACGAGACAGTTGGTACGTCATCGGTCACCGCCCGCTGACATCGACAGTTGTGAAACATTCGATTGTTTCATAAAAGCATTGCTTTCTGGATAAGGTTGAAATTCAAAGTAAAAAATAGTATTAAAAATTATATATAATGTTCATTCATGCCTTTTGTTTGTGACCTTTCCATCTTCCTACGCTTTTCATAAATTTATTTGACGTCGGTGCAATTACTTTCTCTTTTATTATTCTTGAGCACTCCATTTCCTCTCTCGCGCACTTTATTTTATTGTAACTAGTTATGAAAGTAAAGTATATCTACCAGGGAACAATAACATTATAGCACATAATAACTTCATACTAAGATTATGTAATTAAATATGCATGTGTTTGCAAGTATAAAACTCATATTTAGATTAGATAGATAGGTTATCAATAGATATTCCAATTTTTGGGATGCTATTTGGCTTTGATGCTTGGTACGCGTTAAAGTAGATTGCGATTGAGAGGTGACATTTTCTGTTTTCCCTATAGTTGCATGTTTAGTGTTAAAAGCGTAATAAGGAAACGAATTGATTAATATTAATTAGTAAGTTAGGAGAAATGAATACAAGATCTTGCTGTATAGAGCATAATAGTTAACTTCACCACAATCGTCGTAAAAAAAAGTGTCTGATATTCTTTGCTAGTACATATTTCCAGATTTCTCTATTTGCGTCACGATTATGTAGATACAAAGAAACTTGTGTGCTGAACTCTGATCTCTGCCGGAGATGCACACATCAAAAAGCCATTACTACTACGTATAGGAAACAACTTGTGAACGTGACTGCTAAACAATCACATCTTCCACGCTACGAGAATGTAAAAATATTGAATTGCTCATTGTAGAGGCAACGAGAAATTCATTTCATTCTTCAACTAAATTAAATCTGGTTTTATTAATTTCAATTAAAAGTGTAGAGGTCGCTATGCATCTGAGATTGAATCTGGATTTCTGTGGTTATGAATTGATGGACTGACATTATACTAGATTAGCTACCTACAGTGCACTCGTTGTATACCCTCTATAGGGTTACTGCAAACTACGTAAATGTAGCCTTCTTTACATGTTAAAGATCTTTAAATATTTAGATAATAATAATAATAATGTCTTTATTTTCTCCCACTAAATATATGTAACAATTTCATACTTATAGCTTATAATGTACATTTTTGTGGGAGTCAGGAAGCCAAACTAGGATAAATCCTGTGCTATGGATACCTGGCTCCCTCTCACGGCAACATATACATTTCCTTTTAATTAACTTTTAATTATTTATTTATGAAAGAAAAAAAATCAAAATTTAAAATAAGTAAATGATGTTATTGACAGATTAAGAAAAAGTATTTAGTGTGTGTGTGTGCGTGCGTGTGTGTGTGTGTGAGTGTGTGTGTGTGTATGTGTGTGTGTGTGTGTTTGTTGTGTGTATGTGTGTGAGAATATATGCAGTATGTATATGTGTTGATTGTATATGGAATGACTATGTATGTTTTAAACGTCATTAAAGGACACAGATGTTTAACAAACAATTTTAAGGAGGGCCTCTGTTTCGTCATAGTCAAGCGTAAGAAGCCACTCCGTGACTTGTCTTTTACATCTCATCCTCGCCATATCAACAACTGAGAATAGTTGATTTGCCCTGTTATACAACCGACCCGCTCTAAAACTGAAAAACTTTTGTGCAAATGAAGTTTTCACTGCAACAGATTTACAAACAGCCAAGTGTCTTCGGGAGATAGTCTTTTCCTTTATTACTGGGTAGTTAATGGAGACATGTTTTCTGAGAATAATTGCTGAAATGTAGAGTTTTCTAATCGTTAAGACGTTTGCTTCTTTATAAATACGGTTTGTGGGATGAAGACGCGGCTTAAAAAGAGCAACTTTTAAAATTAGTCGTTACACTCTTTCAACGTTCAGAATTTTTGTCTTATCTGAGCCTCCCCAGGTGGAGATACCGTATGATAGAACAGACTGGCAGAGAGACTCATAAACAGTCTTTATCAATTTCCAATCTGTAATGTACCTGAGATTTTTAAAAATGGGCACTAGTTTTCGAACTTTCTTTACTAAGTTTAAGATGTGTGCATTAAATAATAAATTTTTGTCGATTTCTATGCCCAGATATTTAATTGAATCAGTTTTTTTAATAGTAGGACAGGAGATACAGTCTCCAGTGAGAACCTGGTTACAAGTGTGAGCATAGATGTTTAGATTTGTGTTATCTGTTTTCTTATTGTGGATTGAAAACGTAATATATTTAGTTTTAGAAGCGTTTAGTGTCAGTTTATTTAATGCAAGCCAATGATTTACCGTGTTGAATCCTTTTTGGGCAGCACAAAAAGTCTCTTCCCACGTATCTCCATAAAAAGTCAAAGTTGTGTCATCCGCATAAGATAGAATATTACAGTTTTTTAAATTGAGCTGGCAGAGATCGTTGATATAACAAAGAAACAATGTCGGACCCAGAATGCTGCCCTGTGGCACCCCAATATTAACAGGGCTATCACCGCTTTTAACCTTGCCAATTCGAACCGACTGAAATCTATTTTGCAGATAATCCTGAAATAGTTTAAGCTGTGTGTTTCTTACGCCCATGTGTTCCAATTTCAGCATTAGTCGCCTTGGACAGACAGTATCGAAAGCTTTCTGAAGGTCTATAAAGACCGTCAAACACTTTTTTCCATTGTCCATCTTGTCTACAAGAAGTTCAGTGAAACTATGTAAACAATCTGTAGTTGACCTACTCTTTCTAAAGCCTTATTGGTTATCTGAAAGAATTCTTTTATCCTCCAGAAACTTAGTCATTCTATTATTTATTATCCTCTCCAGCACTTTAGAGATTGTAGGCAGCAACGAGATCGGTCGGTAGTTTCCAAGGTTGCTTTTGCTACCGTTTTTAAAAATAGGGATTACGATTGATTTCTTAATGGAGTCTGGAAAAATGCCTTCCATTAAGCACCTGTTAAAGATGTGAGTAAGTGGAGGGACAACAAAATCTTTTCCCACCCTGCCCCACAATCAGATCGAAGGTTTGCGATCAGTGACCCAACCTCTTGTTCTGTCGTTTCCGAAAGAAAGAATGAGTTATGGCCTGATGAAAATTTTATGACTTCTATTGGAAGAGGAGGAAGGTCTGTTGGTATTTTATCAGCAAGTTCCAAGCCAACACCAGCGAAATATGCGTTAACTTTTTCGCTTTACTGAATCATGTGGAGAGGTTTTTAAATTTAATAATTCCGTAGAAGGGTCGTTTGGTTTATTCAAATTATTGATAGCTCTTATAGCAGTCCAAATTTTTTTATTATCATTGCCAGCATCCTTAAGTATATTACTTTCGTATTTCCTTTTACTTTTCTTTAGTATATCATTGCAAAAGTTTCTATATCTTTTATAGGTTGTTTCCAAAATTAGATTGTTAGGATAACGCTTAGATAATGTATATCTTCTGATAGCGTCATCCCCTTTTAAGTATTGCGTGAAAATTATTATTAGTGGTTCTTTATGCAAATATATAAAAACCCTTGCGATTAATTCTAATATCACTAAATAAATATTCGAGTTGGTTAACAAGTCTTCAGTTCAGTAGGTTGTATGCCCGAATATGGATAAATATACGAGGTAAACAAACATTACAAAATGAAAGAGCGCGCGGCTGTAGATCACGGTGTAATGATGGTTGATCGCAGGGGCACGCAGATGGAGGACGGTTGGCCCACCTCGATCGGCCGCCACGCGTTAATCATTTAACTGCAATTATAGGGCTGCCATATAACATCTAACATAATGTTACATTTTTATTTCACGTTTATTGGAATATTACATCTTTAAGACCAAAATAATTCTGGCCTTAATGAATGTACAAAGAAAGGTTTCGTATAAAAAGATTTGGTCAAGAGTCTAATAGTCCATTGCTGGACATAGAAAGATTTTGGTCTACTATAAGTCGCTGGCAAAACGTATTAGTATCGGAATTATTTCAAGCTTAGTTCTCTTTGCAGTTAGGGTTTTTAATATTGAAACTGGCAAACTTGTTGTAGGAGTGGAATGGTACAGTACTAAAAGCACATACATACTGAGGTCTCAGGTCAAAAAAAGCAGATAACGCACTGTCTTTGGTCTTACTGAAGCCAAAAAACGCAGCTACTTCCAAGTAAACACACGCGTTAACGCACACACATGCAACAAACTACGCTACTTTTCGTTTGTAGCGTACAAATTGTCGTGAAGTGAGTTTACCTACAAAATGCCTTCTTGTGCAATTAAATAGTGCAAAAACTATACAAAAGTGAACAAAAAGTCTGAAAGGATAACATTTCATTTGTTAATACACACAAAAGACGTACTGAGAGAGTGTTGTTAGGAGTTCGTATTCCTAATAGTCAAGTAATGTGAGTAAATTTGTAGGTAAATTCATAGTCAATTAATGAAGTAGAGAGCGAGACATAAGTATTACCTACTTTATTTTTTTAATAATCATGTGCAATTTATTTGTAACTTATAAGAAACTAACAGATTTATTTTCGCATATTACCTATTTCAATATAATTTATAGGGTTTTTTTTTTCAAAGTGGCTACAATTCTTTCACTCACAAATATTTATAAAAATGGCTTCACTTTGCTATTCTACGTGTGTTATCTACCAAGGTCTATTATCTATTACTATCTTGAGATAAAGGTATCTATTACCTACATAAGTTAGTCCTTTGGCATCCAGTACGTGAACAATATTGCAGTTGGAGTAATAGCCAGCGGCATAATTACCAACTTGCATATTTCTTGATAACAAATGTAGCGTCCGCAGACTCCCCGTCTTTGCTTTGAATATTGTGCATGCAGTTGCAAATGTGTTTTGTGTAATAATTTTTTAATTTACAATATTCCTATTTTTACGAAGGTTTCTAGCTGACAATTTACTATGTGAGTCTTCAATTACTTTTTTTAAAGGGCTTATAGCAAAAACGACAAACAAAAATCTTGCATCGCACTATCAGTGTTTTCGCATCGATAAGTATGTACTATAAAACTCCACAACAACACAACAATCGTTCGGACGCGGACCACCAGGCGTGAGAATTCTTCCATTGTGTTGTAGATCATTACACCGGTTCCTTCGAGAGGTAAATGTATCATTGTATAAAAAGTATTTATTCCTTTGAAATGTAGACATTGGGAATCGTTAAGGCATTGTATTCACTAAGAAGTAAGTACAGCAATGTAGCACCCCTCTCTCAGTTAAATAGAATGGTAAGACAGAGCGCCCGTTGCGGTGATTGTTCGTGTCGTGGCGGCTGCCTCACCTGCACTCTCTCTACCTCATATCTCCATCCCTGCCCACCGCAATACAGATATTAACGGATACTGACCCTTGAATGTTAATGCGATAACTGCTTTTAAATTTAAGTCAGAACAAAGCGTTATTTGAAAGCTGCAACGAAAAGTCGGAATACGAATAAAAGTTGAATCTGTAGCTTGCACGTGCATCGTAATAATGTAAACTTTCTGATTAAATTATTGTTTTAACCAAAGCTTTGGGTAAGGATATAAACAACGAATCGATATAGTAGGTACGAGTGACAGGGTCCCCCTGAATAAAGAATCACGACCATACGTTTTATTTTTGAGAATAAATTTATTATCTACTAAATGAAAAGACAACAAATCGGTTGAAAATGAAAGTAAATAAAGTTTCTTTTTCATTTATTACACGTGATTATGCGTTTAATTTCAGATATAATAGTACTTAACACGCTTGGAAAAATCGGTATACAATCAAACAACGAAGGTAATAAAAGCATATTAAAAACCATTTGAAAACTGGTTAGAAAAAAGTAAACAGTCAATTGATTGCAAAATTATCCGTCACTGTATGTATCTAATATTTTATTTTCTTCTGCCAACGTCATATGAAACACCTGTACAATAATGTATGACTACAGTGCATAACGTATGGTGTATGTATTGTATGCAAAACATAGTTTCCACACACACGCTATACGGCGCGTAAACAATGTAAATATGGCGTGTTCATTCACTCCGGCCGCGGCCCATTCACCGGCGGTACATCAACCGTCCGTCTCTGTCCGACCCATTCACGCGAGAGCCTCGCGTTTCATCGTAAATTGTGATTAAGCCTACAATCGTGCTAATTCTACTCGTGCCTGTGAAAATATAAACATGCAATGTATTTGTACTTCTTTCGTCGTATGTACATTTTAAATTACTTAAAAAAAGAGTCGGTTCTATTTTTGGTATTATGTTGAACAGGTTACGATGTACGATTCAATAATAATGATATTTAGCCCGAGACCACTGACAAATATACACACAAATTTTGTAGAAATAGGGTGAAACGCAGATACAGAACAAACAATTTGCCTACTTATCCTTTTGATGGAAATTCAACTCATAGCTTCTGGCTCACCAGTCTAGGTCATAAGCCACTGGCTCATCTATGGTTCTAGTAAATTATCTGTGCTAAATATTATTACATGCAAATTAACAGTTATATCTATCTATTAAACAGTGAAGCTTTCTATTACATTAGTTCATTCTCGAAAAATTAAAATTTTAAAAGAATGGGTAAGCATTTTAAAAGGTGTATTAAATTTTAAATTTGTTTAATCTAGTCAAAAATATTTGATCTGTTGACGCCGCCAAAATCGAATTTCCAGTTTGCTCATTTTAATTTGATAGTTTTTACTGATTTCGTAACCATCAGCTTTCCCGACCTGACACACAAATGATTGCAGCTATAAATTTAAATGTTTATTGTCCGCTCATTCCCAAACTATGTAGAAATCTCCCATAAACAACAAACGCTTGACTAATTAACAAACACAGTTAACTTTACAAATTAAATTCGTAATTTACATTTCAAATTCTACAACTGTATCTTATTTATAACTGTCTGCGAGCTACGACTAATCGTCAACGAGATTACGAAACTAGTCGACGACGATAAATCAACATAAATACCGACTCATTATTTACTATTATGTATGTACTGGCCGTGTACTAACATATCAATTCAGTAACTTCGTGTCACTATACGATTATGTGGTTAAGGACACTAACTTGTAATTGCACCAGATTAAGTAATGAATATAAACCACTTCAATAAATGCATACCATTTTGTAAAGTTGTGTCTGGAGTGAAATATCGCTACCAACCTTACAACTTATGTTTTAACTAAAACTTACAATATGTACATTCATTAAACTAACAAGTATATACCATATTTAATAACACCAACTGTCGATTGTGTGTTGTCTGTATGTAAGTTAACTAGCAACCCGCCCGGCGTCACACGAGTTCATTTCGGAAAATATAATATAGCCTGTGTTTCTCGGAGCTGCGGCTTATGTGCGGTTTAAAGTATATAAGTATTTATGTCAGTTGTCTACTATCCATAACACAAACTCTGCTTAGCTTGGGACTTGATGGCGTTTTTATAATGTTTCCCGACGTCTTCAAGAGTATCGTTAAATTTTAGCCAATATGTATAGTCAAAATTATATACAAAAACCTTCTTCAAGAATCACTCTATGTATAGGTATGAACCGCATAAAAATCCGTACAGTAGCTTTTGAGTTTATCGCGATTAGACAGACGGACGCGGCGAAGGGCTATGTTTTATAATATTTAGTGATATTACACTGTTCAACTTCAGACATGTTTTAAACAAATATTAATCGCCCAGTTTTCCGGTATAAGATACTGAGAGCCGTTAGAGTATTTTTCTTGCTGCAATATATCAATAAACAATTAGTATAGACTTGTAATTTCCTAGCAGGCATTATACTTATAGTACCAGTTCGATTCACTTGAGCATATGATGTTACATGTTTGAAGAGGAGACGGTAGACAAGAATAAACAATTGTGTCGGGTTGCAATGTTACTTGTACGTATAACTTCATGTCGGATTATTTGAACCATCTCGACTATAAACTTCTTAATCCGTGAAAACTCATTCATACCAAGCATCTTGATACAACTTTTGAAAAGAGATTAATGTTTTACTGACTATAAAGTACCACCGCTCAATATCGGTAACAATCAGCTAAAAAGCGTAGCTGATCTATTTCGGTAACAATATGTCTGTTAATGAACTAACTTGCTCATAATAACTGTTAGTTTGGTGAAGGAGTCGTATCTCATTTAATATAATTGGAACTTAGTAATCACGGAGAGTGCTAAGTGTGAGTTCTGTGTTGACTCGCCTCCGCCGCCGACGCGCGCTCCACTTATGTAGCCCAACGTTGGCGGGGATAATGAACTTTACTTTATTTGTTGACATAATATTGATTTAATTATCATTTAACTGATTTAAATTCGTTAAGAGCCGCCAAATAGGAGAGGTGCACACTAAATTAAAGTCTTTTGTAGACTTAGTCGAGTGTACATCAGGTATATTGAGGAAAGTAACTGTAAAACTGCAAAGAGCCACAGTCCTCCTACTGGGAAAAATACTATACAACAACTGTATCTGATATTTGTACACATAAATAGTATGTTCACAGTACCACGTAGAGTTAGAACGATTGATAATAATAGATAGAGTCAATGTTTTCCATTATATTTAGTGACGCGTGCCCTAGCTCTCATGGACTTCTTTCATAGACTGTTCCCGAGTCCCGGGCACCTCACAAATAACAGAACAACATGTGGTTTGAGTCAGTTCGATTCCGATGTGCCACTACGCAGTCTTCACGAAAAATAAAAGGAAGAGTGACGAGACGAGACGAATTTTATTTCACAGTGTTTATAAATGTTTTGGTTTCACAAGTTTGTGAAATAAACAAACAAGTTACTCCTCTATTTATTTCCTTTAAACTTTCTTTACGTTAGAAATGGCAGAAGCTATTACATTATGTTTGTAGTGTGTAATGCGTACCTTCAGCAATCAAACCTGGAGTTGTGAACCCTTCGGTGTGTCCTCCCTGCTCCAAGTAATGCACACACCTGTTTGAGTTAACAAAGTAAATATTATCAAGATATTGCCATTATCATATTGCATCGTCGGTCCCCCTGCACTGGTGATGTCACAAAGTACTCTCAGCTAATTACAAAACAAGCAGAGTTTTGTCAGGGGTGCACGCGGTACAGTCGCCACTGTTTGCAAACGGCACGGGGTGGAGCGGTACGGGGTTGGTAACCCGATCTCGGCGGTAATGTTATTAGGCCTGATGAAGGTGACCGCTCGACCCTAACATTGCACACCCACAGGTAAACACGTGATGCTAAAGCGGTTATTTAAGAAATACACAAAGAATGTCGGAGATCTTATCTGTATCTCTACTTATTTAAATGCCATGTCTTAAACTTTATGTTCTAATTAAGTGTCTATTTAAAATTCTTTGTTAGAGATGAAATAGATACAAACTCAATCCTTAATGGGAAGACAGAGATAAATTAAACGCCCATATTTTGATAACTATATTTTTAGCTACACCTTTTTAAGAAGGACTAAGCTTATTGATGACTAAGGCAAAGCAAATACCCTAATTCTAGTAACAACAACTACGACATATTGTATTTAAAATATTTAGCTACCTGAGTCGAAAGGAAGCAAGAGATTATATCATAATAACAGTCTTCGCCAGCTTCACAGTGATGACGAGCGCGCCAGCTGACGAGTAGGGCTCCACATCAGGTGCGGCTAAAATGTATGTAATATTAGCTTAACGCGCCATTTATGCTGCAGTGAAATGCATGGTAATTTGTAGTGAAGCGAAAGCGGAAAAAAATCATACAATGTTCCTTAATTAAGGATTCCTTCCTAACCTCCGCAAGCGGCAAAATTAATAAACATCATTATATTATAATTATAAAATATTATTTCGTTTATCATAATGATAGACAAATTTTCATTGTAGAGAATCTGCTTCATTTGTAATCCTAATTGATATCATTATATATATTGTATTCTGACTAAACGTATGTCTATGGTGTATCTGGAATAGATACATAATATAACTCATCTCTTGTTGTGTTTTTTATTTTATTTTAGACAAATAACACACAACGCCATCTAGTCCCAAGCTAAGCAGAACTTGTGTTATGGGTACTAGACAACTGAAATAAATACATACTTTTTTGTAAATACGTACATATTATATATGGGAGAACCTCCAGGTGACACCTCGACCATGCCAGGTAATCATACCTGGCCGAGTCGGGCGGTCGCCTGGAGGCATACAATAAAGATATGTAAATAAATAACTTAGCCTTTACACAATAATGTAATCAGTACCGAAACTAATTTTAAGGTAACTTTGTATGTTTAACTTGCTTAGTATTGTTATTCAAATGTGCCAACTATGTATAACGAAAACATTCGTAAAGACAGTTTTCGTTATACATAGTTGGTATATTTGAATAACAATACTATGCAACTGCACACAGGTTATATCAGTTGGATCTGGAAGGGAGAAGTAATTGTTCTACGCGCCGGTTTTATCCAATTTAAACTCCTAGCCAACTATGGCTTAATATGAATATGCAACAATGTTATTAGAAAACACATTCCAATTTATACGGAGCACGCGCTGGTGGAATTACTTTCATACAAAGTTTTCTAAGTGCTAGTTAAGATGTTATGCAGTTAATAGACAAAACAAACGTGTCCCCGACTACTGTTGCAGTCCGACGTAATTTGACACACTACCAGCCACTTAGTAATATCAAATATTTACTTTTTAACTGTTAAGTTGTGTTAATTGTTTATTAATGTCGATATATTTAAACGTCTTTTCCAATGGTATTTGCATATTGTACAAATTATATTTTCAAATATTTTCAACATGTTTCTTACATGTATATGCAAGTGAATAAAGAGAATAACAATTACTTGAGAAACCTCACCCATCAAAGGCCGAAGGTCTCCTAGAACCATAATCTTAATGATTGGTTTAAACATATATTTTAAGATTTTATGTAGTCTTAAGATTTAGATGAGTTTAGCTTTGACCCCGTTATACCGAAGCATCAAACGTAATAAGCCAACTGAAAGTCCTGAACTAATATTCATAGATCTGCAATGTACCTATGCTCTATGCGTAGAGCAAGTGCGTAATTAAATTACATGTATTGTGTGACAAGACTATCGACTATGTATTCGATAATAGAGGTGCAACTAATAGTAGTCTAATAGAGCTCTCGAGACCTTTCATCTTTTTGTAGGAGCAGTAGTAGTGATAGCCACTAGAAAACGCAAAGCAACTTAACAAAGAATTGCTATGTGATTTTTACAACGAAAAACAGTGTCGATGTATTTTGTAAGTATGATGTGTCTTCAATATTCTTATAATATCATTTGCAATTAATAATCTCGAATTATGCTTATGTATAGGTTTAGCTACTAGTTTAAATGTGAAGTAAGTTTTTCTTTTTATGAACTACATTTTTTACTAGGTCTTTATTATTTGTACTTACTGCAATGAAATATTTATTATTCAGGGTGTTAAAGTCAAGTCTAACTACAAGACATCCTATGATTTAATAAAATGCTTGGCCTGGGTATCTAACCTTTTTATTTCTTATTCTTTTATTTTCTACAATAAAATAATATTGGCAAAATCTTTGCAGCTCTGAAAAATGAAAGGACGTCATCACAAATACGAGTTTTTTATTGTGACGATTGAAGCGCTGACTCAGTCCGAGTCACAGTCATATTCATAAACGAATAAGTTTTATGGGACATTACGAATGTGGGGCGTAGAGTTCCATACGCGTTGCGAAGGCTAATACATTGCACTGAAAGATGGCTGCTGGGTATACTCGAGCCACAATAATGCACTAACATTTTAACAGAACTACTGATGATATACTTTTACAACACTTTTTTGTATTAAACAAAAGTTTTCCCAACTGAATTTATTACATCTCATTCAAGAGTTAATTGTACTTGGAGAATATTGCCGCCATTTAACAAAAACCTTTTGCGGGAATAATATGTACTTCAGGCGTACTAAAATAAATAACAGATTTAGTTAGAAACACATTAGCTTAGAGCCCGAGCCCGGGACTTCGGCAATGTTGGCTTCATTAATCTAGCTGCGAGGTACTACGCACTTCTGTTTATTTCTAATTGAACTAAAGATAAAACGATCAAATTTATCTAATCGTATTCAGTGGAATCGGTAAAAGCAATTTACTGAGTCTATTGCCCGCTAAATAGAACATTTGTGAGTTGTATTATTGTCTATCATTAAGCACTTGAACATTACACCTGATACCGAATGTCCGTTAACTGCATTCAACGTTGCCATTACACACAATCATTTTAAGCTTTGTGTGAACAGATTGTGGAAATCCAAGTTCATTCGATTCCTGTTACACCAGCATTGCCTAGTGTATATATCATTAGTTATGGTACAAAATAATTATCTTCGAAATAGTGATCGCAGGGGTATATATATATATATATATATATATATATATATATATACTCGTCAATAGGAACATTTGAAATAAATCTCCGCACATTTGTATATAGATGTAATAGCCAAAGGAGAAACTCAACTGTTTCATATATTACATAGTAGCAGATTTGTCCCGAGCTGCAATGTTCTCGTGGCATTTAGTGATACTTCAAGATGATTATTATGTATAGACGGCAGTAATAATAATAAATTTTATTTATCTCCACAAATCATACAAGTCTTAAGTTGAAAAATTACTGATTAAGTAAATCAGTAATTTGTGGGAGATCTGGAGTTCAAACTAAGTCTTGGACTCTATTTTAGAGTTCCAAACGCTTATGTTGTCAAGGCTATGCTTAAGCGTGGCTTTTTAGTGCGTGCACACTTGTGTGTATGTGTGTATTCATGTACAAGTGTGTGTACATACGTGTTAGTTACGTACCCACATATAATTATTGTCTGTAATATAAATATATACTTTTCTAATAAACGCACTCAGATAATCACTTACCATCAGGACACTTGTCTGCTTATTCAAACCCCCCCCCCCCTTCCCAATGTACATGTATAAGAAGGAATTCCATAAAAAACTACTACTACCCGCTTAAATTTTAAATGTGGTGCTAGATAATTTGTGTGCGGAAAAATGTGAACTTAGTTGGAGCTCGAGCTCGCTCTTGAAAGTTCTCCAAAACTTTCTGAAGAAATACTCGTCGCTTACTTATATTCTTGTCAAAAACTTACCTCAAGTACTGGGTACTTTTGGGGAATTTAAAACCACCGTGAACACAGACCGACTGATCTGTGTTCACGGTTGATTTAACTGGAATGTTTCTAGACAATGTGAACATAAATATACCTACTTACATACAAATATTATTTCTTTAAAATATGTGGCAATGTATACTACGGACGCACTATATCCAATGGCCCCTTACATACGTAACTAACCTATTTCACAACTGTGTCAATTTATCTGTACGTCTCAATGACGCGAGCCCAAGTGTTTGAATCCAACAGAATTTTATTTTTGAATGTCCCTTTTTGTTTTATTCGAAAGACGGTATTTCATCTCATCCACCTTTGGTATATTTTTATCATTAATTTCATCATGACAAAGACTTGAAGACTCGGAAGAATTTAAGAATAACTGATCCAGCAAGATCCGGCTGGTTGCTATCTCATAAAAAGAAAAAAAAATTGTCATATACTAAGGGAATATTCATTCATTCATTTATATAAACAAAATTGTTGCCACGTGAATGAGAATTAAGATAACTCATTGAATTCTTTAAATATTTTATTATATAAGTAGATACCAAATAATATCTTCATTCAAACGAATTAAACTCTGCCGACATGGAACTAAAGTACAAAGATGTTGAAATGTAGGAATGTAATCTCATCTGTATAAAATGTGAATATTCTGGTAGATTCTGATATTCTTTTTGAAATAAAATAATTTCGCTTGCGGTTACATTTTCCACATCGATATTTTCTGTCGCTGTGCGGTTTCGTCCGAAGTTCGGTCCCCGTAAGCGACAACGGTTATTAAATTCTCCATAGATTTTTAATTTATTAAAAGCTGAGGGTGTTTGAGAATTATCATATCTGCTCATGGGTTATTTATATGAGACGGTGGTCGTTTGATTCCGGGTCACGTAGCGATTAGTGAAGGCTTCCCCCGGGCTGCGAGACTAAATTAATCGACTTACTCGCCAGCATTTAACATCAAAATTTGAACTAGTCACAACTGTTTTACTTGCAAATGGCTTCATTAATTAATTTAAGACTCGTTAAACGTTAAGTAATAAGCTCACGAACTTTATCGTTACAGCTACTAACCAAAGTGATTTGATCCGATGTATTTAAGCAAATACTAAAATACTAAAATGTATTCCGTAAAATTAGATTTCTTTGAGGATTTTTAGTAGCAAGATGAAAATAAGCTGATATTATTATCTGAATATATTTTAGTACTTCGAACCAGATATTTACTTTGCTAGTACATGTATTATACATATATTCTATGTGAATAAGATATTAAATGAGGCGCGCGGTTACATTGTCAGAGGCAGCGGGGCCCATTGATCAAGATAGCTGCGACGCCTCCGCGACCACTACGTCCAGGGCTGTTAATCACCGGGTCTAGTCGGAATATCCATAATGAAGGTGAAGTGAAAAACGTGTCTGCTCTTAAATAATATGACTGGTTCTTTATTCCGGAGTTGCAAGTAAAACAATACATTACCCTAGAATCCAAAAATTGCATGAATTTTATGCTTAAAACTCTATAGACTTTTATTACAAGACGGAGTTCAATCACCAAACCATTGAAACGATGGTTTGACTAATTAAAGCTAGTTCAACTAACTTAAGCTGATAAAAAATTAAAATTTTACCCTTTGCCAGTTGTTACATACAAAGTCGAATTAAAAAGTAAATCTTAGCAGTAATATTTTTGCAATGCATAGTGCCTACTGTGTAGCAGCCCTACCGCCAGGAGAGAGTGGCTGGGAGCGCCGATGGCCGCTGCCGGACCGTGAAGTGTCGCTCCTAGTTAGTTGGATTAACGAAGTTAGTGAGAACAATTTATCTACTAAGCAACATTTGGCCACTATATCGTAACGTCTGCTAACAACTACAAATGAATGCGTACACTTTAAAGATTTCTATGAGGAAATCTCAATTCCTCTATCTTTAACCAGAAATAAATACTAAGACAGGATTATATAATATTCAAACGCATTTGCCTTTCCAAGCACTGAGATATTTTGTGCCTCATTAGTTTTGTTGAAGGGTTTCAAACTGAATTTCCTGATGTTGGTATTGCACCACTGGCATTTAAGTTTTGTTTAGAAAGCAGAAGCAGGGCAATAAAAAAGTAAATTATTTATGATAACAGAAATAATATAAATTATTTATGTTATGTTTTTTTTTTTCAACACAAAGAAAAGACGGAAGGAATATTTTAGTCATCACACTATTTCCAAGTAAAGGCAATAAGATATTTAATGTAACTGCATTCATTAAATATACACATGTATTGAAAAACTTACAAGTGCATCTGAATGTTCGTTATTCATCCCACGCTCTACATACTTCGCTCTGGTCACAGAACACCCACAAACCGAATCTTCGTAGTAGCAACAAAAATAGGACAGCAACAAGAAAAATGTATAGTTGAATGATTGGGAACATTATTTGACAGTTAACTTACAGCATACAAATTAGAATATATTGAATTATAATCTTAATACTGTGACGCACGTGCAAGCATTCAAGAATATTGGTCAAATTCCTTCATCCTTAACTCTCTCAGTCATCCCTTCGTAGCCAGCAGACTATGTCGCTTATATTTTTATCACCTAGTTGTCATCCGCAGGGGCTGACAAATCACCTCAAGTTTTATTAGTTCCAGTGACGCAGCGCGATATTTCATAATTCGGCAATAAATCGTGACCGAGGTTGTCGCCCCAGCCGCTCCCGATGCAGTGATGTGCACCTACCATTATGTAACTCACATACAGTTCATCTAAACTAAACCCATCTAAAAAGGTTATTAAAACTAATAAAAGACATAATTAAATGAAAACACTGTCAATTAACAAAACAAAGGCCTTTTAACTTCCACTTGGGATATTTTGCTTTTGGGTTTTAGCTAGGAACATTAAACATCGTCTTACTTTAACCACAAGAATTCATTACTCTGTCGCTGTTTAAGTCTCTCCTGTCGACCTTTCCCAAAGGTCGCATACCGAAGCTAATAGAACATGTCAGTTCCTACTTGAAACAAATGTCTCACTTGTTGTGTTTTAGGTAAGTACTTAAACGAAGTACTCAATCAATAACGTATTCAAATCTTACACTACATGGAAAAAGTTTTTTAAATTAACACAATTAAAAGTGCTTAAAGCACAACCTTTCTACAAAAACAAATGGCTACTGTTTACCCATCGTCAAAATGTATAATCGACTAAAGAAATATAGGCACGTTCAGCAAATAAGTACCTGCACCGTTACACGTCTATAATGGTTTGTATACTAAATGTATATGTTAAACAATATCCGAGAAGTGACACGCGTTTCGTTCGTTACTTTTATACTAGGTACCTATATATTCTTTATATGACAGACAGACAGAGGTGAATTAAACGTCCACATCTAGGGCATATAATTGAAGTCTCACTTATCGCGAGCGACTAGCAACCCTAGATTTAGATAGGAAAATATATGAATTTTTTTTTGGTTTGGCGCTAAATGATAAATTAATTTGTGGAAACTATTTCGAATAGCATTTGTATGTTATTTTTCTCTATTTTGTATATGTCTGTTTTTCTAATAAAATAAAATAATTAAGAAATATGTTAGGTTGAGATGAAAAAGTAATGTGATCTTTAAAATAATATTGGTTTGTAAGGTATTGTGAGTAGTGTAGTGTGTGTAAGTAATAACTCAATCGGTCTAGGGTTCCGCCTGTAATTTGATTCGTGACTGCGAAATATACCATGTGTTATCACAACAGAAGCCTAATCGCTTATAGTTAAATAACAAACACTACCAAACTCATTGTCCATCCTCTGAATGCACCAGATCATACACAACATCAGATCAAACAAAATCCTAAACCATGAACCCGCTGTATCAGCGCCGTGGACATAAATCCGCGTAATCGTGTAACAGTCAATCGTAATTGGAATCACTTTTATTTATCTCGCGGCTCTATCGGTGACGTGACTACAGCCTCCCATTAGAATAACAGATTGAGTTAACATAATTGTAGCAAGTTATGTGCAAACGGAATAAATCGGTCACTAGGCAAATACTTGCAGGATTTAATGCGAGTACATACTGAGATATTTTGGGTTCAACTATTCATAATGTGGGCAACCCTCGCTCACCAAGCTAGTCGTTGAGATTTATAACAACTTTTTATTGTTTGTGGTCACAACTAGCTAACACTTAGTAGAAAGTAGAGAATAGATATAAATTTCATAATTCATATGAATTATTTTTCACTTTTCACACGAATTATTTTTCTTTTTCTAATTGCTCAATAGATTTTGAATAAAAACAATAAAAGTTTTGAAAAATTTGAGTATTTCTTTAAATAGTTGATATATATATATTTCACGCGGTAAAGGAAGCTACTTCTGGGTTTTATGATTGTAAGTTTACTTTTAAATAGAATTTAATAAGGAATTTATATTTGAGATGATACGTAGACGTAGTTAGATCTTTTAGACATTTGGACACAAAGTTCAATACCATCGGGTTTTCTAAATTGTTTTTATTATTTTATTTTGTGCAGGACATACATCGGATTCACGAATTACATATTTTACTAAAGAGAATTTAGGGTAACTCATTGGTTATTCTGTGTTGAGTGCACATAGGTATGTAGTGCAACTGAAACATTTCAATATATTTAAATAGTAACGCTCTCCAGTGACACGGCCAATCACTCACTGTTCACAGAAACATAGCACACAAACTAGCGCACGTGCACTATCGTATGCATACTTATTGATATTCTGTTTTCAAATTTAAAATTTCTATGAATACATAATGCTTGGAAACAGTTGTGTCTTGAAAAATATCAGTTTGTGGCTACGAGCACGAGTGAACACTGAGAATGGTATGTGTGAAACGTGGCAGTTGGGTCGCCCAAGCTTTACTTGTCGATGACAAATACTTTTACTCAACCGATACTTCTCAGACAAACAGCAGCCTTAATTTCATGTCGTCTAATATACTTACTTAATTATTTAATACTGTTTTTCGTTATAGGTAGCTTGAACTTAAAAACATTCGCCTTTACGACGTACTCTAGAAGGGTTGCCAAATCAAATGTCTATTCATTTGCAACAATTTGCAAAATGTTGAGATAAGAGACATTAATTGAATTTTCATTGCAGCCAATTTGGAAACAATGATTTAAATATATTGGAGGCACATAAATTTACAAAGCTGGCGGAATAAAGTGTCTGCAGCACGGCTGGTGCTATCTTATCCAACCCGCGGACGTGTATTGAAGTAATGTTGTAAAGAAACAACCTCTAATAACGCACCGCTGCAATTGCTCCGTTCGTTTTATCTTAATTGCTTTTTACGACGCGCCTCTGTCGTCCGCCGCGCACCACAAAGATACTTATTCTGCTTCCAACCTGCAAATAAACAAATAAATTGTATCACCGAGACCACAAGTTACAGGTTTTATTTGTGGAGTGAACTCGCGTATATCGTTGTCGTGGTGGTGAATCACGTCGAGCGGAGCGGATCACGTGCGAATGTGACGCCTCATCCTATTTGAATTGTTTCGCGAGTGGAAAGGCGCGGTGCGGTTCTTCCTCAGCCGTCTTCCTTCCGTGACACTTTTATTTATGTTGGAGTCCGTGAAGATCGAATGGGGATTTCACTTCAAACGTGTTTCCGAATCAATATGCTTAGCGAGGGCTTATGTCGACTCTGCTTTACATATTTGTAATTCGATATTGATAAAAGATTTGGAAAGTTACGGTACGGTACCCAGGAGCCCATCAAAGGTTCAAAGGAAACATTACCAGATAACTGTAGCAGAGTATAAACACAAAAGAACTACCTTTTTTACACTGACTGAGGTCAGAGTGCCTGAGAAAAAACTGGACAAGTTGTCAATTTCAGCTAGTTTTGTCGAAATAAGTAGGTAGAGGTAAAGCCAGAAGATCAGAAGAAGTATTATTAAAATTCAAAAAAGTTATTTTGAATTTATAAAAATACTCTCGTGGCATTTATATTATTTTATATAGGTACGTCAAATTGTCCAGTCGCAAATAATAAATTTCTTTTACAATAGAATAAGGCACGAAAACTCTTTCGTGACCATTTCTTATATAAAGATTTTATTCTTATGTACCTATGTATCTAATTTGAAAAAATCTAAATAATATTAAAAAAGACAGATCAACAAAAAACGTGAAAACGTTTGTAAACCACATTGAATCTACTACTTACTCCTAAACTGTCTGCAATCTTGCCAAACAAGATTGTCTTTATTATAGACTTACCTACGAGACTAAATGCGAGAGTGTCGGGTGTCGATAATATAATATGTTCTAAATAATTTTATAATTAAATCGTAGCCGCCGACGGCATCACCTCACAATAGGATAAGACATAAGTCGACGCAAGAGCGACGCAAGTCATAAACAGCGAACTATTACAATTAATTTTTCCAATATTGCATCTAACTTAAAATACTTAAATGAATTAATTCTCAAGTGTTAAGAACAAAGCAAAAGCAAGCAATTGTGCGTGCTATAAGGGGCAAACAGACCTGTGGGTCACGGATTTAAATAACATTATGTAAAGACAATAATAGATCACTTGTTAGTGATCTAACAAAAACAGTTGTGTGTAGAAAACTATCAGATTTTTCAGAAATCATTGTTTCTTTATATTATTATATATTAACTGTTTTATCAAATTTGTTTTAATTTTACTTCGAAATATTGGTAGCTGTGGGGGAACGGGTGTAATGTTCCACCCAACACAAAGGGAGGATCCTCCGACCAGGCGAGGTGATCATGCCTTGCGGGCTACTGCCCAACAGTTGATGTTGGGATGTTGTATATATGATAATCGGCGCGAGAACTTTATTTGCGCGATTCAGGATTGGTAGTTACTCCGTGTAGTGTAGTTTGTAGGTACAGTGCGTTACTTCGTAGTTCAGTGTATCTTCGGTAGATGGCGCTGTATGTGGAGGTCGCCACAGTAGCCAAATATAGAGCAAACGATTACTTCAAAGTGATAATAAATAAGGCTAATTAGTCACAAACATAATTAAGTTGGCCGGTGGCGACTAATACAAAGTTCCGGCGGCGCAGGCGCAGCGTGTGAGATGTATGAGGGGGCGGTGCGCACGAGGCGCCCAATAAACATATTTGTTAACCTCGAAGTCCCAATCTCATATCTAATTAGTATAAGTTATTTTCTAATTGCTAATAGAATATTTTTTTATGTGCAGGAAACTTGTTTTGGTGTCATCGGTTATGAAAATTTAATTTAGCTACTCATCAAAGTGACTCGACCCTACTTTTGTATTTAATCTGATATGATAGTGATATTTAAATATAAACTTTCACATACATAAATATAACATCACGTATCTCCGTTTATCCATGTACCTACATGTTTACATTGCACCAAAATTTTAAACTGGTAGTATATTTTTGGTGTTTGATACTGACAGTTGACACTCCTTGATGCGTTGCTAATGATGATTATATAGGTATATAAATTATTATTTTATTGAATTTACATATGGATAAAGTGACATTTTATAATTTGTAACATAAATACATATGTGGATATGCGTACGTATCTACAAATGCCAAACTCCTGGATTGATAATTCCGCGTCAGTCGTTGCCTTGCGGCAGCGCCAGTCGCGTCATATTCGAGTGGAAACCGCGTCTTTTGTCCGTCGCTGCTTATTATCAAGTGGCGCTTTTCACAGCAATTAAGTGCAGGGCCGACGCCACCGACGAGCCTGGGGACAGCCACACAGGGACTGCGGGAGGGACGAAGGTGCTTAGACAACGAACATATTATGCGTTTGCTTCTATTTGTGGAATATTTTATGAATTATGTGCCATTTACAAGACCTTTGACGTTACATTTTTAACACGGAATTTAAGCTGTATTGTAAAGTGAGGATGTTAAATAAAATTATCACATTCTGATAAGGTTTAATTGTCAAAGTCCTCTTTTTTATATGTGTAGTTAGTAGAAAGTGTAGAAACTATGGTCACTTGAACACTTATACATACATAAACACTTGAGTTTTGATTTACATCGGGTGCAATATAAATATTTTTACAAATAGGTATTATTTATACATGACGATTTTTAAAACTGATACATTATGTCTATGTCGAAATATATTGAGTTTACCTAGTCATTTACTTTGGTGGTAAATTAGACGTTGATCAGATGTGTTTCAGTTACATTTCACTTATCACGAAGCTTTAGCAATAAATGTAGACTTATTAAATAAACAATGTAATAATACAAGAGAACTATTAACAGTCTCAATATCAAACTCAATGAAGACATCGAGCCGCCCGCGCCCTCTGCCGTTACAATTGTTTTGGTACAATTAACATCTCAGTGTCTGCTATTGTAAACACTGACAGCTTAGCTGCTCCTCTTCCTTTTATCATTCACGTTAATATTGAGTTAAATAACAGGCAGCTCTCCAGCGACGCCCACCTTTCCCGACACTGAGTATTACCTACTTTCAATTATTTTGCCTTCAAGAAGTTATAACCTATATAATAGCTAAGCTATTTCAAACTTATTGAACTTTAAACAGTAGTAGGTATTTGTTTCAAATAACCTTTACAAAAATATTATATTTGATGACAGACATACTTCCAATTAAATTCAAATGCTTTTCTTTTTTTTTTTTTATAAAAGACAACTCCCACATTAGGAATAAACATCCTGTGTCGTGGGGGACTTTACAAACATACATGAAACGGACACAAAGAACATCCAGACTCGGGACAACAATTCGTGGATCGCACAAAGTGTTGTACCGCGTGGGATTTGAACCCAAGACACTTGGCGCAGTACAACAGAGGTAGTAGAGTCATGCTGATTTCAGCACGAATGGGCCAGGCTCGACCGGGGCGGTACTACCCTCGCACAGAAGACCAACCCAAAATGACAGGCTTCGTACTGTCGTGTTTCGTTGGTAAGTGCGAGACCGGAGGCCCAATGATGCAGGGGTGACAGTTGTCGTGGTTAGTGTGAGAGCAGTGTAATGCTCGTGGAGTCATGATGAGGGTGGCTTGGATCGAACCGTCGGCCAGGGAGACCCGTAGAAACGGTGGTGCCGCTGGCCGCCCGCAACATAGAGAGGGGCCCAACCGCGGCTAACCACCCTGGGAGGCTGCCCCGTCAGGTCGCGCATAATCCACGGAGTGGCTCGTCGTGCCGGTTGGTGACCGGACGGTGGGACCAGGCGACCACTTCCGGGAGGGTACGGGGGCCCTTCCGTCCGACGGTTCGGTCACCGTCATGCCTCACTGTTGTATGAGGACACAGCACTACGAGTCTCAGTATTGCACAGCCACGACAACTGTCGCGCCATTTACGCTCCCCATCCCCCACCCCCTTTTTTTATCATGGCAGCACAGAAAAAGTATAAACGTTCAACAGCGGCACTCCATCCACCCACCAACGCGCTTTTTGAGGTGGAGTTCACAAACATCCGTGGACTCCATGCAAACCTCAACGCCGTCCACCAGCATCTTGAGACGGCACGGCCGGCCATGCTTTTTCTAACGGAGACACAAATACGCCGCCCTGCCGACACGACATATCTACACTATCCCGGCTACGTTCTTGAGGAGTGCTTCCTCGCGAAGGCTGGGGTATGTCTTTTCGTTAGGGCGGATGTTTGCTGTCGCCGTTTCCGCTGCCTTGAGGACCCATCCTTCTCCATCCTGTGGTTGCACGTGGATATTGGCTCCTTGAGCCGATTCTACGTGTGCCTATATCGATCCCACTCCGGAGACTCTGAGACAACTCGACTATTTGAATATCTCAGTCAGGCGGTGGACAAAGCGCAGGAGCAGTTTCCCACCGCCGAACTGGTGTTTCTGGGAGACTTTAACGCCCACCATGAGTCTTGGTTGGGATCTTCCAGAACTGACCACGCGGGTCGGACTGTCCACGCATTCGCTCTCACGCATGACCTCACCCAGCCGGTACTCCAGCCCACCAGGATACCAGACATACAGAGTCAAGCGCCTTCCTTGCTGGACCTTCTGCTGACGAGTCACCCAGCGCAGTACGATATATCGGTGCTCGCCCCTTTGGGATCCTCCGATCACTGCCTGGTGTCTACCACGGTGTCTTTAGTTGCCGCCCCACGACCAGTGGCAGCGAAAAGACGACTATGGCACTACTCGTCAGCGGACTGGGATGGAATGCGGGATTATTTTGCATCCATCCCGTGGGCTCAACGCTGCTTTAAAGACAAAGATGTGTCGCAAACTGCGGCTGCCGTGGCTGGCGAAATCACTGTTGGAATGGAATACTATGTTCCCTACAGTGAGGTCGCCAGCGCAACGACCCGTCCCTGGTTTAATCGCGAGTGCGCCCATGCTGTTGCGCAAAAGCGATCGGCTTACCGCGCATGGACCAGAGCTCACGCTCGCGGCTGCCCCGACGTTGGTCAACTAAAAGCAGCGTTCAACAAAGCCACAAGGGAATGCAAGAAGGCTTACATTAGAGCGGATGCCCAGCGCATTGCGCGGCTTGGCCAAGAACTGGTCGCACACCCTACGGGTAGCCGAAAGTTCTGGCGATTGGCTAAAGCCGTGCAGTCCAACTTCTGCCAGTCCTCACTACCACCCTTGAAATGCCCCGACGGATCACTCGCCCATCAGCCGCAGGAGAAAGCAAAAATGCTTGTTGATCTCTTTGCGGCTAACTCCCGAATCGACGACCGTGGCAGGCACCCGCCTACCATTCCGACCTGCGACACTACGATGCGGGATATTCGCATCCGGTTGAATGATGTCCGCGCGGAGCTTCGGTCACTCGACGTCCGGAAAGCCAGTGGACCCGATGGCATCCCAGCGGTGGTTCTTAAGAAATGTGCACCAGAGTTGTCTCCGGTATTGACGCGCCTGTATTGCCTGTCTTATTCATCGGGAACTGTCCCGATGGCCTGGAGAGAGGCGAATGTTCAACCCATCCCCAAAAAGGGCGACCGTTCAAACCCGGCAAACTACCGTCCGATAGCCGTCACCTCAATTCTCTGCAAGGTATTTGAAAGGATAATAAACAAACAACTGATTCACTACCTGGAGGATCACTCCGTACTAAACGATCGTCAATATGGTTTTAGACCGAACCGATCCACGGGTGATCTTCTAGCGTATGTGACACACCTTTGGGGCGAAGCTATTGACAGGCATGGGGAATCCTTGGCAATCAGCCTTGACATGGCCAAAGCCTTTGATAGGGTTTGGCACCGTTCGCTTCTCTCCAAGCTACCGGCATACGGTTTACCCCCCAAACTCTGCATCTGGGTTGCCGCATTTCTGCACCAGCGCCGCATTAGAGTCCTTTGCGACGGTGCGGCCTCCGAGTTTCAGCTGATCAACGCTGGAGTACCTCAGGGGTCCGTCCTGTCACCCACGCTGTTTCTTCTGCATGTCAATGATATGCTGGCTCTTGCCAATATTCATTGCTATGCAGATGACAGCACAGTTCACGGGCGATATTTTGGACATCCCACAGCTGGGCTAGCAGATATTGATAAAAAACGACGGGAACTTGTCGCTCAACTCGACCATGACTTGGACCGCATTTCTCAATGGGGCTCTGAGAATCTGGTCGAGTTCAACGCCAAGAAAACACAGGTGTGCGCGTTCTCTGCCAAAAAGTCTCCATTCCTTCCCCTTCCCACTTTTCAGAGCACTCGACTGCCATTACAAGGTAGGCTCGATATCCTGGACATGGATATCAGCCGCGATCTCAACCCTCGCGAATACGTTGAGAGTGTCACTAGGGCGGCCTCGCGGAAGCTAGGTATCCTTAATAGGGTGAGACGGTTCTTCTCGCCCGAGCATCGGTGTCTGCTTTACAAGACCCAGGTTCGCTCGTGCGTAGAGTACTGTTCTCATCTTTGCGATGGAGCCGCGCAGTATCTGTTCGACGCTCTCGACCGGTTGCAGCGGCGAGCCATCCGCATTGTCGGCAGTCCCCAGACCACCGAGTCCCTTGAGCCACTGCAGTTGCGTAGAGATATCGCCTCTATGGCAGTCCTCTATCGCCTTTATCATGGAGAGTGTTCCGAAGAGCTGTTCCAACTGGTCCCCCCTTCTCCCTTCCTCTACAGGACAACACGTGCCGGTCTTGGATGTCACCGCTTCAGAGTGGTAGACATACGCTCTCGTACTCACCGCTTCGGTTCTTCCTTCCTGTGCCGAGCGGTCAAAACCTGGAACTCACTACCTTCGTATGTGTTTCCCTCCCGCTATGAACCCGGGTCCTTTAAGCGGAGCGTGAAGAAGCATCTCACTAGGCCGCCATAGTGTGGGTCGCCATGCTGCAATGTCCCTATTAGCATTGAGGATGGTGACCACCACTCTTGGATTCTGCTCGTGCTTTCCATCAGGCACAGCAGAGTCATTTTGGCAGCTAAGACATAAAAAAAAAAAAAAAAAAAAAAAAAGCGGCATGGCAACCGCTGAAACCACTCGGCCAACCGTGCAGTCAACCGTTTTCCTCTGGTACGGCTTTTTTTGTATAAAAACCGCGTGTTCAAATGCGTTTGAACAAAGGGTCTACAACAGTCAGTACTTGACTTTAATTTGTAAAGGTAAGATTTTGTAATTACACTTATTTAGTATGTTTGGTTAGTGGGTTTCGTTGGTAGCTTACTAGCTTTCCACTGATAAAAGTTTCTCAGTTATAATTATAAATCCCTTAGAACCCAGACATCCCTAGGTGATCTATCTATACAGACAGTTATTATTATTTATTAACTAAATAAGGTCCAAATGACAGTGAGTTTAATTACACCACTTTTAATATCTTTGTATTAAACAGTGTGACAAGCAGAGCTACAAGTGTTTGTGACAAGCAGTAAGTACAAGCGGCGATAACTATAGGTATACACCATAAACAAGGATGATCTCATCGGCTTATTGCTCGCAGGGCAGGCAAAGCCGCGTAAAATTAACTACCTAGCGTGCACGCCCCGACGAACAAGTTATCTATGATTGCTGCCAACGCTAATTGTTTGGAGAAATGTTGATGGATATTTTATGCATACAAATGTACAGCACTTGCTCTCACTGACTGATTTAGCAATTCAGAGCCTGAACCCCTGGGAATAAGAACTTGAAATTGTAGCACCTGACGATTTTTATGTTACTAATTATGCTTGGGGGAAAGACTGTTAAAAAGAAACAACCCTAAGAAGGTAAATTAGGAGATAAACTTGTAAAGAGGTTCATTATTTTAAAGATAGACACGAAATATAAAATCACACGAACAAAGCCGGCTACTGTATAATACAATTATTAATATTATAATTAATGTTTAATGGATTTAGATAATAAAATTTCTTTTAAACGGTCAACAGCAAGTTGAATAAGCGCCCAGAGATAAAACCAACGAACAGGGAACACCCACGTCCATTTTTACCCTCCTTCCGCTTTCTCCATTCTCTTTTGACTTTGGAATAATTACAGATATTAATGGACTATAATCGTTTATTCTTCCAAAGTTCCAACTTTACTCTTTCTGCTATTATCTGTTGCGCATTAATAATAAACTCATTTACAATACAATGTACAGAACCTTTTAAAGTTATTTCTCATACTTGCGCTCCTATAAATCTAAATTTTTGAGGTTCCTATTATTTCTGTATAGGTAATTAAGTGACTTTCGTTATGTTAACATAAAATAATAATAATGATAATCCAAATGGACACAGAGATTAGGTAGGTATTTAATATAGTTTATTTTACGATTAAGAGCTATACGAACTTTAAATTTGTCAACAAACATCAAACTTGTTTGTACTACTTTTTTCTCCAGATATACGAGTACATTTACACACAGTTGATATAATCCCAAAATCTCGGCGTGTGTACCGCACGTTCGTCCTTTGATGGGTGAAGCCCCTTCGGGCATCAACAAACCAAACTTACTGTTTAGGTGCTACCGAGCTACATGCACCTAAACAGTAAGCCTAGTATTTAATTATAAAACCCTCTGCACACAGAGGAATAGCACTCGTACTTATAAATAATATTTTTCTTCGTCAGTAAAAGCAAGTAATACGGCTTTAAAGAACAACTATTCAAATAGAATGAGTGGAGCTATTCGTCACTTTATCGAGCCCGGCAGACAGTACGGATCAAGTGAGCTTCATTTTATAGCTCTCCCCCTCTGCTGGCACCCCGCGTGCATCTATCGTAGAATATATTTCAGCGATCATTAAACTTTACGACATCAACTTTTCAGCCACAGACAATAAAATGATTTGCGTTATTTACGTTCGTGGTCGCGCGCCACATAAAGTTGTGATTGGCGCACTGATCCACGCCGGACCGTCATGAAATGCCTCCACACTGAGTGCTACATATCGATGCAAGGAAATCGAAGCCATTTTTTCATCAAGGCGGAGAATGGAGGCCATTCATCAATGCACAACATATTTGTATGATGTTTTATCTTGTTCGCGGCTATTCATATCCGTGAATGTTGACATGCATCAATAAGCCGTTACTTATTCAATTTGCTGTTCTTGGTGGAACTGAAGATGCATATCAAGTTTTAAAGCAAGCTATTTCCTCAGGAAGCTGTTAGAGTGTTGTCTGTGAATTTCACTGTGTATTGCCGCGCTTATGCCGAACTTTCATGAATACATCACCAAGTTCCTATCTACGTTACGACTTGTTTTCCATTCTCACCGACAGGACACCGTCCTGTCGTCCTGTGTAGTAAGTAGCTCTTGACGTAACAGCTAAATATAACTGAAGAGTAATGGAAATTAACGAAATAGCGATGTGCCTTGAAAAAGTCTACATAAATACGAGAAGAACTTCAGTTCCGGGAGCTTAAAGTTGCACAATCGCAACAACAATTTTATTTTGGCCGTGTTATATGTCTGTATGTATAGTATAGTCTTTACTTAACAATAATACTTAGATAAAGTTACCTGTTAAAAAGAAATGGTTTTAACCTATATAATCGTCAATTATGCTGGATTTTATAATAATAAATATACCTTAGATTACACAAAATAAGAAAGAAACGTGTAAGTATCCAATACCAAACGCGGGTTAAGCATTTAGGCGCCAACAGTTAGCACCTTTTTATTTCTCTGCTTGTCCATCTAGACATATATTTTTTTGTAACGTATGGCCCGGCCAAAATGACCCTGCTCTGCCTGTTGATTGAGTAATTCCAATGAGTTAGTGGTGTTCACTATGCTTATTGCGGATGCAGTCAACGCAGCGATACAGCATGGTGACATACTCGTACACCTTGGCGGCCTAGTGATGCTTGTGCATCATTGGGCCTCCGGTCTCGTACTCGCCAACGAAACACGACAGCACGAACGCTGTCATTATACGTTCATTTTCCGTTTTACTTAAATACATTGAGATTATTTTGTACTACTCTGTGTTCAGTAAAAATCTACAGTCGTTCTAGAAGAATTCTATACACATGCATGGCACAGGCATGGTAACCACTTTTATTATTCCGCTAGCTTATCTCATAATGAATGACCGCTACAAAATAATACTATTAAACCCATGCCGAGTCCGTAAGTTCTCATTCCGTAGATTTTTTAATATCTCGCTCGTAATATGACCTCTCTACGTTTAATTGCTCTTAGAAGCACCGCACATTAAGGAGCGCTGTCTGTTATTACCGTCTCTTTTCGAAAACTAGCCCTGCAGCTTGGTAATTAGAGTTTAAAATTGATGGAGCCGTGTGCACAGAGGATGCACATTTTAATCTAGACTTGGCGGTACTTTTTGCTCAGCGCAATTAGGAGTACGCGACAAAGCGCCCAAAGAGATTCAAAGGATTAAATGGTTCCATTACGGAGAGTTTTGACTGAACAGAGATAATATCTAAAAAGATATTGTTTTGGGTAATTTTATCAGAGAAAATAATTTTATATTAGAAAAGTCTGTAACGAATAGCGTGTCGAGCTTACAAGAGTTTAGTTAAAAAAAAGCAATTGCGTAGTAGCACACCAAAAATCGGCTGTAAAATTACCCACGACTTTAATACTTTATTTTGCATAATTTTACTGATGAAAAAGAAAATCTTTGTGTTATTGGGTTTTCGATGGAGTTCATTTTTATGCCTCGCGAAGAATAATTTCACATAACGCAGTCGTGAGAAATATATAAATACTTTTATATTTTAAGGCCTCGTCAAAATCTGAATAATTATGAATTTTTACAGATAGTAGTAGCTAGATATTGATATCCTTGAGGTTGGTATTCTCATGTAGCAACGTATCTTTAAATCTACTAGTATTCTTGTATACACAGCCTCTAAATACATTATGTTAGTATTGTGTTAAAGAGAAGATGAAGGAGTATTCGTAGTGACATAAAATCATATTAATCTTTCATGTTCTTGTCTAAACTAAACTGGTTCTAAACTTCTTTTAGTTTAAGGAGAATAAAACCGAGAGTCTGCTATTCTTCGTAAGTCTTGCACCTCGACTTCAATAAAGAAACTACATTTTCATGATTTTAAAGTTAATTCATCGAAAGTCTCCTTTTGTTGTAGTAAAAAGCTCTTCTGGGATAAACACATTTCTAGTCTGTTTGGACTTACTGACTAACTTAGTGGTACAGTAGTCCATCAACCACCCATAACGTCCCACTGCTAGGCTCGGGTCTCCTTTCAGGAGAGGGCTAAGGCGTTGACGAGAGCTATGCTTCGGCATGAATGGGCCGGCTCGACCAGAGTGATACCACGGCCTCACAGAAAACCGGTGTGAAATAGCGTTTGCGCTGTGTTTCACCGAGTGAGTTAGGATACCGGAGGCCCATACCCCAACCCCTCCCCCCATCCACTTTCCCATCCCCCAAAGGTTGGCAACGCACTTGTGACGGGTGTTGCGGGTGTCCATGGGCGGCGGTAATCGCTTACCATCAGGTGATATGTCAGCTCGTTTGCCCACTATTCAATAAAAAAAAAATAGGCACATCAAGTAGTAGTAGTAAACTAACTTAATAGGTTTGTAATTGTGTCCATATGTGCTTTATGCTAATTATGTGTTCCTACTTATAGAGTATCTTAACACTGTTTACATAAGCCTCCCTCTTTTATATAGTTTTATATATATAATATTTAATTATTTATGTTTCGTTTATTATGATATAATAAAACTGTATTTTACTGTTCTTCATGTACCAAAATATAAGTTTTCCAAGTGCGATGTTTGAAATAAGGTGTTTTAGGGCGAAGGGCGCGCGGCAAGTGAGCGTGTAATGAGCACTTGCACTTGTTGCCGGCCGCGTGCCTCCCGCCCCCGCCCCGCACTATCGAGGCTTTGCCAAACTATCCCATTAACAGGTGCGCTTACCTCTACTTCCGACCTTCTTTACTAAAATGTTCCACAAGAGAGAAACAAACACATTTAATTGTTAGTTTACTTATAAAGAATAACAAATGTGGTGTGCTGTGCTATTTGTAATGACTTCTTTTCTATCTCTGTATTTGGAATTAATTATTATGTTTTGAGAACGGGATAAGTACATTTCCGTTAGACTACAAACAAATTAATGATTGTTGCAATTTGAATTATGCTTCTTTACGTAGTTTATCTCGGAGTCACAAATTTATTCTTCAACAGCCTTAAATAAAAGTATTTTAATCTGTTCCAGCGTTAAATATTTAAGCTAATAAATTGTCTGTTTGTTGCAGGTACGCTTACAAAATATAAAGGAGCATTTGTCTGTATTACACCTTCGTAAGTAATAGGAGATTTATACGTTAATCCTGTTTAAGAGTACACCCACCCGGAGTTACAGAGGGCCGGAGGACAAAACAAACGAGGTAGTCAGCGACACGACCCGACCACTATTACTAGCACCCACACAACTAGATACTGGGATTTTTTAAACGGTTTTTTGATATTTAATTAGAAAACTTGCTAGCTTAATTTTTTTTAAAGAATGGCAATATTTCAGCCACTTACACATATTTAAAAAAATGGCTTCACTTTATTTTTCTACGTGCGTTATCTACCTTTATTTATTTAATCTGAGCTAATTCATGCGTGCTAATCAGCGAACTTAACACATACATCGAAACAAATAGGACGATACACGATATAATATGAATGGTGGCAATACAGCCAGTATATCATTTGTTAAACTATACTGTAAAAGATATCTGCCATCAGATATCAATCAATTATTATGCTAAAGTTACATTTTTTGTTCTGACGAAAGTGCTGCAAATTTACAAACAAAACCTCAAAAACACATTTCTTTAATGATTGTAACTTGAACCCGACGTTTAAAGTAGGAGTGGGAAGTAAATCGTGTGGCGGTCGTTTGTTTGCGGTCCGCGGCGCGTCGAGGTCGGCGCGGTCGGCGCGGTCGAGCGACCCAACAATTTATGATCGATGTCCACTGTGTTTACAAAGGACGGCTCTATTATTGACACGCCTTGATTAATAACAAATACCTCCACGTATTTGTGCTCGCCGTTATTGATCTCTTTCAACAGAAGAGCGAGAAAATCAGATATGCGAAATGCAATTTCATTTAGTCAACTCCACTCGATCGTATAGCCTCGAATGGCGGCAATTTATTTACTTTTTTAATAAAATGGTTGGTAGAGGCGGGTGGCGCGGGTGCAGTCGTCAACGATGCGATCCATCACGCGCGCCCTCCTCGCCGCGCGTATACTCTCGCGCGCATTAGATACCATTCACATATGGAACGTTCATTCATACTCCAAAACAAAATATGTGTCGACTATGAATTGGAGCCTTCACCTTAACGGTTCGCTCGGGGCTTCAAGGGGCTTATTATTTTTCCGCCTGCCACCTTCGTCTGTTCGCACTGACTTCAAATGTATGGAAAAATTACTCTTGGGATTCTGTAGTCGAATGACGTATAAGCGAAGGTTTTATATAGTGACAACACTTCTTATTGGAAGTTTAAATTACGTCTAGAAGCAATTATATTTAAATTCATTCCATTAGGTAAAGTAAGTTTAAGTTTTGTTTTTTTTAAGTGTGGGTTAAAATCAGTTTAATTTTTTAACAACAGAATCAGTGCATAATTGATAAATAATTCTCAAGTTAAATCCATGTCTGTATGTCTGTCTGTCCTGCTTTCACGGCCAAACTGCTGCGCACTACCGATTTCAATAAAATTTGGCATGGAGATACTTTGATTTTTGAGAAAGAACATACGCTACTCTTTGCTGCGATAACCAACAAAAACGCGGGCGGAGCCTCACGCAAAAGCTAGTTAGTCATATGTTTGCAACTGCGAGACTGTGATTTTCTATAAGTATGTCGAATTTTCGAAGACAACGTCTAAAAATTAGTATCTGGTTTAGTTGTGTAGGTACATCTCAATGTTGTAGGTAATAGACCGCCTTGTACTTGTTAGAGATTCTGATCGGTTGCAATGTTTTGTAAAGCAATCTAAAGATAACATAACGTTAATTTTACTATTTATTTGGTCACTTTCGTTTTTATTTAAGAATTAATCTAATTTTATACAAAAGCGTTCCATAAAATTAATGGGTAGAGTAACTAGTTGTCAAATTCCATTGAGCATTAGATTGTTGAAAAATTTTTCGATTTTTCCTCCCACCCTCATGCCGATATCTTATTTCACACGTCACCCACAGCGCGAGGGGACGCGCAGATAATCAGGTAACCGCGTTCCTGCGAGCAACACGAGGCATCAATAAGTGTCCCTCGACCGGAGGGACCGACGGTAGGGACTGCTTGCCGTATGGGCCTAGGGTGGGTACTGATTTGTAATTTTCCAAGCGTCGCGATTGCTAAGGGACACGACTTGCTGCATCCGCATGTTATATATTGTTCATTCCCCACCACCGAGGTTAACTTAAATAAATAGTTTTTGCCTTTTGTACTGGTTGTCACCTTAGTTACTTTGTGTTGGTGTAATTACATCGCACAGGCTCACTACCTTATCTTATAAACTGTAGATATGAAATAAATATTACGAATTTCTCGAATGAAAGAAATCTTCAAAAATATTAATGCAATATTCAGCAAAGCTATAGTGATTCTAAAGAATGGTTTATAATATTTTTTTTTACATCTAATAATTTAATAACAGCTTGTGTTATGGGTACTAGAAACTGATATAAATGCATATATACTTTTATTTGTAAATACATATTATACATAGAAAAAACCTTAACTCCGTTATAAATATTCGTAGATCATACAAACATTTGGTCCAACCCGGAAATCAAACCCGAGTCTTCAAGCACAGCAGTCGCATACGCTACCACTTTACAACAGAGGCAGTCAAATGTCTCTACGTGGCAGCCAATATCAGAGGTACATGCATATTATTGTAGTGAAAATCCAAGTACCTATTTCAAAAACTAGTGCTAGTCGCTAGTGTAATATATTTAAGCCTATACCAATCGAATAACCCGACCACAATCAGTATCTACACAAAATGTACCACAATATATGAGTGTAAACAATGTTATACATGTACAGACAACTACAACAGGCTTATTTGATCTAATAACATCGCAATTACGGCGGGAAAATTACAATTTAACTTTAATGGTAAATTATAATTTGTGGTATTACGCAGAACGCAATATTCGTGATGTATTGTACATAAAATAGAAGGAGAACCCTTTAAATTAAGTTGAACATGACACGTGTAGATTACGTGTAATGTTAGCTTCAGAAAGCAATAAAGCTCTTCGCGCGCAATTGTAACGTGTAACAAAGTAACCCGGCTAACTGACTGAGCCCTAACTTGTTGTGTAACTTCTAAATATGATACACACTATTAACTTAAAATAGCATTACCCACCGAGTTGGGAAACTATTTTAATTCAATTTAAGTTGAATAGCTTTGGTTCAAATATAACATTACACATAAAGTTCGCCTCTCTAAAGTTTTCATTTGTTAATCAAATTGAACTTTAAATCGTTTGTCCCAATTTCATAGATATATACTTGTTTTTTGGAGTTTTGAATTGAATAAAAGAATTTATTATTTAGGTAGGATTTATTTGCGATTATGACCATTCTGGAGTTGAATGAAGCTCTAACCGAGAGAAACCACCAACCATCGACAGCAAATATAGCTAGAATTATTAAAGACCATTTCAAAGTGTAAGACCAAGACAAGAAAAAATATTTTAATAATATTTTCTAAATATTTTCATACAATTTAGGTAATACAACAAGTATAATAACAGCTTGGGATACAATTAAAGTGGAACAATTTCAAACGGCCACTCACATTCAATAAATCAAATAGGACAAAGTTGCGTACAATTTGTGGCCGCGTGTAATAATTCGTTATATATATATATATATGTATATATATATATATATATAATTATTATATATATAAGCCGTTATATGAATATGAAGCCGTTTCCGAGATTGAGATTATACATATACAAAAATTGCTCGTTTGTAAGCAGATAGATTAGATTTGATTGAAATTTTTAGACTGGCACATTTTTTTTCTGTAAGAATTTTAATTTATTCATTTTTCTTTATTCTCATTTATGAATAAATATTGGCTATGAATTATATGTCCACTCTTCCTGTCTCTGGCTCTCTAAATATTTTTGGCGGTCTCCAAATCTAAGGAAAGATGTCGCACTTATCCGTAACAATATCGCAACTCCGACGGTAACAATCAGTGCGCAACTCACTTCCCCAGTCGTCAAGTTTGAGCGCGCGCTCACAAACTACTTACACAAGTGTCGCAGCCGCGCCGCGCCGCACTTAGCGAGGCTGTAACTCATTTAGGCTGATACTCTACAACAACATTATGTACGAAGCTCGCCACTCAACTTGATGAAGCAAGTTTCTTACTGCTTCTTGTCGGTTATCTCTATTCAGTTTCAAACAGCAACGAGTCTAGACAAACTCCGTTAGAGAATGTTCGCTTCCTACGGAATACTCGGGCTGAGGCAAGCCTTTAAATCGAGCAAGATTTCTTAGATTATCTCAGATCTCAATCTAAGACTTGAGCTTCCTTTAGATTGTACAAAGTCAGTCAAAAGTAACGAGTAGACGCTGGCTCCTCAGTGCAATTACTGTCTATAGAAGTTGAGATATTTTAAACACATTTAAACCAGGTCTATCGATCGGCGATGATCAAGAAATGAAAAAAACAAATTACTATATTGTATTTATTTATTTGGTGCTTAATGCTTTTGTTGTACAAAGGCGGACTTAATGCCATGAGGCATTCCTCCCATTCAGGTGATGTAGAAATATGATCCGGTAGGTGTAAGATATTGATTTTTGTTGAAAAGAGTTAAGCCAACCAATACACATAAATTTACCACTACATATATCGTATATATATATAAACAAATTTAATATTATACATAGGTATGTGACACACAGTCGGGTACTACGGTTGCGACTGTACCGACAATTCAATCCGAAGAAGTTTGCGTACCTTAATTTTGAATGTAAGATGGTTTGTAGACATCCTGATTTCTTTGATAATCTTTGATAAATTTCTTCCTTTCAGAAAACATTGACAGAGATCGTGAAACTCGGAAACGGGGTCGTTGTATCAATATTAAAACTTTATGATTTTAATTTCAAAACAGTTACAATATTACTCATATGTGAAATTTTACATTAAAGTTTAAACGGGAAATACTTGTACAGCTTACATATCTATCAAATCAACCTATCGCCACCCACTGCTGAACAAAGGCTGCCCCCCATGGAGCGCCAATCATCCCCGTCTTGGGCAGTCCGCATCCATCTGCTGTCAGTCACTTTCCTCAAATCGCTTTTCCATCGTGTCGACTGTCGATGCGTGTCACTGAGCGCTCTACACTACGGTTGCCTAATCGCGTTCTCCATTCTAGCACATTTCGGCTTCAGCAACCATCAGTTCATCTGAAGATAAGACATGTCCGATCTACTTCCACTTCAGTCCCTATATTTGTCCCCACTTCATAATTTGCTCACAAATCTAATTAACAGGTGCCGCGCCTGTGGCAGATCAGCCACTACTTGCTCGTAATATGCTGTGCGTAGCATTAATTATGTCTAACATCTAGATATTACTTGTGAAGGCGTGTCGCCACCATTCACATTATTATGAACTCAGTATTAGTTCCCAGTAGGTAGAATGAAACAGCATTTAACTGGCTAGCACTAGAAGTAGAAAACATGAAAAGTAACAAAAATATAAAACGAGAGACCAAAAAAGAAAAATAAAATTTTATATTATAATTAAATTTGGTTACGTCTTGTAGATCTAAGCTAAACTAATCTCGTACTTTACAAAAAAACACCTTATGAAAATACCTGCGTAATATTTTCATATACTTTATTGTACAAATCTCTATGCAATAATATTTTAGAACATATGTAAATAGGCTGTGTGTTTGTTTATACATCTTAGAGTGTATATTGATATTAGAATTTAACATAGTAAATAAGTTGTAATTATGAAAAGGTTTTAATTTTTATTGCCTTATTTAAATAGGCATATCAACAATAATATAAAAATATTGTAAATGCAAAATTATAGCTCTAATAATAAATATCAAATGACTTGTAAATAATAATAACCTCACACGTCCGACCCACTGCCGTCTGACTCTAAAGTATGCAGGACATGTACTTCGGTAACCAAACCTCTGATATACACACTTATATGTATAGGTCTAAATATATACATATTGCAGATTAGATAAATGATACCCAGACACAGAACAAATAATTTTTCTCACCAAACAATTATTTACCTTGTGATGGGATCAAATAAATAATATACATATTAATACAGATGGATTTGTCTACTTCTAGAACATAGATACTTATCTTACAGATATCTTTACTCCATACACACGAATGTTATTTGGCTAGTATATGGTAGCCTCATATTACAGCTATTAACGTTAGTATAGTGCCCACGGCGTCACGTTTTCAGATATTTCAATTAGAGGTGGTCGTAACACGCGTGTAATGAATACTGAGGAGTGTGCCGCGCCATCGCGCCTCCTCGCCTATGAAGAGTAATGCTCCGACCAGTCAGCCCAATATTGCTGTAATATTACATTACATGTTGCTACTTGAAATAGGAGCATCGTGATTAGTTTAAGATTTGATTCACGCACTACAACAATGCCAGTACCGTTAATGCTATTTAGACTCATTATACTACTAGATGTAAATTTAAATGTACCATATAATTTACAAGGGTACAGACAATGGCACTGTCACGGGTATAACGTACTGTTTACCTACACAAATTCCACTTAAACTATTTTCATGTAAAATGTTTCCAAAACGAGAGCGTATATCACGCATTGTCAAAAAGGTATCAGATCGTATGTAGAGCCCAGCTTCTAACTCTACACGTCTTAGCTCTACAAGCCCTACACACTACACTTCAAGTTAGTTGAAATATAAACCTATATGGGTTGATACACACATTATGTTTGAAGGGTTCAACAATATTTTAAGCCAAGCCGTGAAAATATAAACTTATGCACATAAGACATTACAATGTGTGCTAATACTGAAGTTGCAATAAGAACAGTAAGTAGATTAATCGATTAGAATTTGAGATATCGGTAAGTCGCAAATGGGATGTAACGCCAATGTACCTTATTATTCCATAGCATTATAGTTTTTTTTCTTCAGAAGTGAAAACTTCTTTAAGCGCGTTGAGCACTTTGGTTGAACAAAAATCAGCGGAACTCACGTCACCGTCACCGAACGCTTTCCATGAGCTATATTTTGTTATTTCTTTTTATCGCGCATTTTATTTAAAGAGCCAAGAGGTTCAGTTCTGAGTTTTCACTTCCGTCGGCAGCCCTCATGTGATTGCACTACATTGTGATTTATTTTTTATGTACAGGCCCACCAACATGACTTTACTCTGCCTGATAGAAAGCATAAGCAGAATCCAAGAGTTGTGGTCTCCATACTCATTGCGAATGCAGTCAATGCAACCATGCAGCTTGGTGATGCTTCTGCATCATTGGGCCTCCGGTCTAGCTCTCACCAACAAACCGCGACAGCACGAATTTTGTCATTTTTGGTTGATATTCTGTGCGAGGGTAGATCCGCTCCGGTCGAACCGGCTTTCTGTTGTATTGAAGTTTTTCATGTCAATTTTAAGCCAACACCAAGTGTACGCCATTGCCCCCTTATTATTAAGTTGTATCAAAAACCTGTGCTAGATTATGCTGCACATTTTAGTAAAATAATTGTGAAATTTTCTCTATCACGGTGACTTTTATGCGTTTAATGCTAATATTTAATTAACAGCTAAGAGTATGGACAATGTATTAATTGAATTTATTTACGTAAAAAGATTATTTAAATAATATGTGTCAAATTGTACGTTTGACGATTGCTACAGTGTGTATACATAACCCTAATTTAGAGTAGTATACATGAATTGCAATACTATAGTATATGGTACATACTATAAATACAATTATATACAAACTCGGGATTACCTGCTAAAGATCAAGCAGTAGTGGAATGTTGAAATCGGTTTAGTTTACACACAGATTTACTCAACAATGCACTAAGCGTTGAGACGTTCAGATTGCTCGATGACGCTCCGATGTAACATGGAGATGCGCATGTAATGTGTCGCGGTGAACGATTTTAATGTTAATTATTGTGAGAGAGATGATTTATGACGCCATTACAAGCATGATCTTCTCGTCATTAGTATTCAATTGCAAATGTACATTAATTTATTTTAAAAAACCAACTGTGAATTAAAAACTTTGATTTCCAACGTTAGTAGACACGACCAGTCATCGGTAATATGACTGGATGAATTTAGTTTATGAAGTAGAGTAATTTTAATATTAATTAATATACATACACCCGTGTACACACTTCCTTTTGGGATTTGTGCATTCCCACGATAATAATTCAGTAAAGTTATCCGGCAACTGTAATAACGACTAAGTGAATGCGATGGTTGGAGCTCGCAGCACGCGTATTAGTCTTGCGGCAACTTGCTCAAGTTCATACTTAATCTTAATCCGTATAACTTCGCCTTTAACCGTAACGCTAGGTGGCAGAGAGCCGCGTGTATCGGGGCCCCGCCACTCGTGTGCGCACTCCTTAATCCACATTTGATTACCTTTTATATGTAAGCTGTCTCATTTTATACTGATTACACCACATTATACCATAATTTGAACTGTTTTTATAACTCAATTTTTATAATTTGTGAAATGCATCTCACATTATGTTGTTAATGTAATAGTTGCTCATCATCATTATACTTCACACCTTGCGCCGCGCGCCGGCCCAGGGGCTATAAACGCTTTCACGCACACACGCTTATTTTTTTTTATATATGGCTCTCCCAAAATGACTCTAGTATGCTGATGGAAAGTATAAGCAGAATCCAACTACTCATTGCAAATGCAGACAATACAACATGGTGACCCACACCATACCGGCCTAGTGATTCTTCTGCAACATTGGGCCTCCAGTCTGGCACTCACCAACGAAGCACGACAGCAAGAACGCTGTTATTTTGCGTTGATTTTCTGTGCGAGGGTAGTACCGCCCTGGTCGAGCTGGTCCGTTCGTGCTGAAATCAGCGTGGCTCTACTACCTACTAAAGCTAAGCTAATGATACAATGGAAAAAATGTTCTTCAATTTTGCTTGTGTTAGAGGTATTGTGACATTTTGCTAGTTAGTCCGCACAATCCGAGCCTTTCTTACTGTAACAGAGAGTAGTTCGCTTGCCGGAGTACACATCGCGTGTCTCGTAAACAATGCTAACTAGACTACAAAACGAGCTGATTACCTGCCCACTGCCGAGTAGTGCCGAATGCCGGAGTGTCGCCCGATCATAGCTCTGTTAATGAATTCAGTGCACCGCCTCACTCGCGCTATTTCAATTACTGCGGCCCCATACACCGATGCGCCTCAGACAGCGATACTTCGTTCAATCCACGTACCTTCCCGCCTGTGAAAGGTAATTGGAGATAGCTACGTGCACTTCGCGAGTAATGGATACTAAACATGAACGGAGATGTAGCACAAGCGGAGATACCGGGTATCGTATAGTTGTCTGCATTCTCAATTAGGCAATTCTAGGTTCATAGGTAGCGGCCTCTGACCTTACTTAGTGGGAGGAGGAAATCCATATTACGTCTGAGATATGGGTGGTTGTCAATAATTGGTTCAATTGACATTCTTGGTTAGATCATCGTGAACGTAGGCACATCGCCTGGCTCGTCTGCACCTCCATACACGGACTTAATTCGCAAGTTAACAAACTTTGTATCAAGAAACAATGTACGACTTAATTTTGTTCTATCTGAGTTCATTTTCATACAGGATTAAGAGGTATCTTGATTTATACATTTAAGAGCTCAATTTTCAATAGGGTATTTGTGAGATATTTGTGACCAACTATGTATTCTGGAATTAAATAGGGACTGTGATCTATTGGCAACACCACCACAATACCATTAGTGCGTTCAAACCCACATCCCATACCCTATTTCTATCACTTAAACTCAACATCCTCGGAGAAATGTTCGGTCGGTAGTAAACTGCGTCTGCACACTACTTTCTTCACAACACCTTCTGCCCATCGGCGATAATGACGGGTTAATTGTGGATAAACAATTTCACTGCTAGTTTGAACTGAAATCTATTATTTGCAATTCATTATTTATTAAGTTTAATAATTAATTTGATAATATATTTAGTGCATAAGTTTCCTAAATCAATGCAATCAAGATAAGATTACTCAAAAGCCAGCTAATGTTTTAAATCTTACTAACATTGGTATCTGAATCAGCTTTACTCTTTAAACAAACAAAACTTTATTTAGAAACAAAATTATATAAGCTTGTATGAGTGTGTGTAATACCAACAAAAAATACATTGCAAGTAAAAAATATGTCTTACCGCCTTCAACCGTCTGAAGCCAAGCAGTAGTCGAAAGACCATAAAGTTCTCACGTGGATTTGACGGCTTTGAATTAAACCTAACAGGCAATCAACTGACTGTTGAGAATTATTGACAGTGTTACCGATACATGTACGTTACAGACGGTACGTTATACACGTAAGTACGTAATAGGTGATGCATAGTACGTAAACCGAGGCCAGTTCACGCTTAGCGGATTACCCCGCTGAGGTTTGTATCGCTGACAATCTCTGTGCAATATAGACTCTACGCTGGTTATAGCGTACTGGGATAATTTACACCCCGGAATGTGACGACTCGATTGCGATAACTGAATTGTTGATGATTTACTTTTACTAGATATCTTATAGTGCTCTGAAGTAATTACTAATCGTTTTATTGCTTGCCTACGAAACATTGTACTATATTTGTCGATTATAATCGTTCTTTTCAAGAATGTATTAAGCCGAATTTGTGTGTTCAGAGCTTCCATTTGATAATGATTGGTACCGTAAGTACATATCTTAATAACTATAAACCTTCTACTCATAAACTATTGCTGATCTGAAATAGGTAATTTTCAGGTTTCCATGTGATGCTGTATTTGTTATACAGTAAAAAGAATTATGCACAAAATAAGATATTTTCTTTTTAATTATAAACGTACATTCAATAATAAGATACATTTTTTTACTTATTTTATGGCTGAAAAGAAGAAACACGTCAATTAAACCGTGAACCAAATGAAATTGAAGTTTTACCGCTTGACAAACAATGTTAGTCAATCTGAGTTGGTGTAGCGCGCTGTAAAGTTAACGAGTGCCGGAGCTAGTGTGTTGAGCGCGGCGCAATATTTTAATAAACTGAGTATGAATATTAGGTCGGTCGGCTGTGTGCGGTTAGAAAGCAGCGGAGCCGCCGCCGCCGCTCGCATTAACTCTAAACTGTCTCTCAGATCGTACATGTCTTACATTGTCTTCTCTCTGCCGCGTTAATTAATATCTCTAACGTAATTAGTCCAACACAGTCTCATATAATAAGTGTTAATAAATAAATGTAAGTATCAAAATATACGAAGTGATTCCTACTTAAGTTTGTAGATATACAGCATAGCATTTAAGTTATAATACTCGTAGGACCTTGTGACGTCGGTACTATCAAAGTGCGAGTTGTTTCGTTGTTGGTTATACAACTGTTTTCATAAAGTGAACTGAATCGTTTTTTTTTTAAATGATCGTATTATTAAAGTTTCGGTTGCCAATATAAAAAATACCTACGTATCGTATATTAAATTTGTAATGAAAACAATTTTGAAGATTTTTGTTTCTGCGCCATTTGTGAACAATGTCAATCAGATGTTTTTAATTGAATTGCTTGAATTGGTCGCATTTCAATTTCAATTAAGGGATGAATACAGCTTATTACCATTTAGGCGTATTGACGTCTGTGGTACTTATTGAAAGTTAATTATTGTTCTAAAAATAGACATGCCTCTCCAGTATAGGTTATATTTATTTGTATCATATTACTTGTAATACATTTCTTTATAGTTATAATAAAAAATTTACACAAAAAAAAAATAGTCAGTGCGGCCTGGCACAATGATATGATGCTCTACATTTGTGCCATAAAATCACGTTATAATTTCTCTTATGATGATCTGACTGTACTGATCAACCTCACTCGGACTTTTTTAATGAATAACTTGTTCGAATACGTTGTACTCTGTGATATATATTTCAGTTACCTCTCTAATTTCTCTAATCCCTCCATTTTGTCGCTAGCTGTATCTAGTTCGATAGATGGTTCACACAGAGGTACCGCTTAGCTCACCAATTACATGTGATTATTTAACACTCAGTGTGAACTACCGTACCTACTCAATTACCACCTATTTAAGTGCTAAATAATACACACACATGCAATAGCCTGTGACATTATACACACAGCTCTACCTGCTGCCGTCTGCCGGCAGTCCCCGTGCGTGGCGAGCTAATGTGCTTAGCGCAGGCCGCGACGCGACGAGGTGCCACTGTTCGTAATTGCGTTATCGCCTGTCTCGTCTCTTGACGTACAGTCATCGCCTGTCTCGTCTCTTGACGTACAGTCATCGCCCCCTGCGCGACCTTAGTTGAGGTGTAGCTAACTACATCGACCATGGCAAAGTTCAAGGTACCGTGGAAAGCTTTCCAATGAGAACTATGTTAACTGTGGCGAAGTGTCTACATTTTAAAACATTTGTATTTTTTTGGTGCAGTCTAAGTAATTGCTAACTTTGTTATCCTGAAAGATTCCCTTTTGAAACCCTCCAGTAACACAACAAGACATAAAAAGTAAAGACTTAGTTATAGATTTTTTTTGTAAAATTAGGCTAAATATATGCCATGCATGGGACAACAGACTAATATAAAATTGATGAGCTAACAATGTAAAATGAACATGAGGCGCTGACAGCCGTCACCCAGTCTTTATTGTTTCAGCTGTCGACATGATTCATAAACTAGTTAATGGAACTTTAACATTAGTAATGACACTAAAGCTATTTTCAAATCAATCAATTGAACACACGAAGAAAACACTCACAGCAACAATTAATGAGTGAAGCACATCATCAAGTATCCGCCCACGCGCTGCCCTCGCCACGTCCGGACCCGAACCTGTAATTATACGGATGTGTGCCGCCTGTTCTACACTGACCTGACACGACCTGTGACTCACACTTACAATGTTTTTCTTCTCGCAATAGGAGAGTTTGTTCTTACAGCAAACATTTAAACTCTGCACCAAGACACGATATATTAACTGGTTGATGTAAGTTTATTCGCTACCTGTGGCATTGATATTAGTATTTATGTAATAAACATTGTTAAGATGATAAGGTATGTGCGATCACGCGAGGTACCTTCCTCATCAAATTTTTCGTTACGCATTATATTTCGTTACGGAGGTATTATGGTGAACATTACGCGCTATAAAGAAACCACCTCCGCTCCGGTTCTTTAATATACTCGTAACATTCACGGTTTATAATCGTGCTAATGGCATCTTTTGATATTATTTATATGCATGCTGCTGCTGACTGTTATAACGTACAAAAAAAGATGCTTTGTAAATTTACTACCTCCCTTGTTACCTTTGATTTTATCTGTGGTATATTCCCTGATGAATAATTCGCATTTTTGTATTGTTCTCCTATCTATATATACAATTTCTATGACTCGGTGGAAGCACCACTTTTCTCTCCCTATCTTATGTCAAATTCGAATTATATATTTACAGAAATCTAGTCAATGCCATTTAAAAAGCATCTACTGTTTTAAGATGAGTTTACTGCAAACACACGCACAGAATATCATACAATATATAATGATTTATATAATTGAACTAGCTTAATGATGTAACTTTGGTATTTGTTCAACCTCAAAACGTTCTCTATCAATGCTACTATTTCTTATTATGTATATCTATTTGTGTCCGTACAAAACTAAGGAGCTCAATTTAAAAGTAGCCGCCTGTAGGAAAATAAGACGATGGTGCACCGGCTCGTCCGTGACAAACAAACTGGAAAATGAGAAAGTCACAGAACAACAATCATGAACAAAGACTTGACTGACATGTACTACTTACGATGTAGCCTTCTTTGTTGTACCTATTTATGTAGTATTATCAGAAGTTAGTGGTTGTGTGATCACTGTACACTACTTAGCAACAGAACTATGTCAACTCACAAACCGTGTTGTGCGCCAAATTGACTCCTGCGAACCTTACTATCAGTTCACTGAAATCCTAATCAAATATCATGTTTCGATTGGTCGCGTACTGATAATAAAATATATTATTAAGAAAGGTGTCTTAGAGACAACTTATATTACATTTATTTCCTCATACGAGCTTTGAAATACCAATCTTATCAGAAATATAGTAGTAAAAGCGTATCATAAATTCTCTTGAGGCCAAAAATCAAGGTTTATTCTATCTGAACTAATATTAAAAGTTTTTACAGATTTTTATATTAGTTTTACTTACAGAATTAAACACATTGTACAACACATACAACATACATAAATATTTTCAACAAGATTTGACGAGTTATCTACCTGACAAGGAAATCATTTGTTATGAGAAATAATCCTTTCAGAGTCTGATAATAATAATAATAATAATCATCATTTATTTGCCTCGGTCTTCAATTTATACATGTCCCATAATACATTCTACCAGTACATCCATGGTATGCAAATATTTGTAATGACATTGATTGAATTTAAAAATTAAAAGTATATGAATGAACTGAACTCACATGCAATGTCAAAAATATCAATGTATGTCAAAAATTAAAAATAAAGTCAAATAAATAAAAATCAAAAATGTCTAGCTAATAACAATCACACAATGTCCACAGATGTCAATGTCAATGAACAAAAAAAAAAAAAAAATTCAAAATTCAAAAATATGCAAAAAAATAAAATAATAATTTAATTAAAATATAAAACGATAACTACTTTCAGTCCTCGCGATACGACATAAATTCGTTTAATTCGTAAAAACATCTATCTTTCAACCACTGTGTTAACTTTGAACTAAATTTGTTTGGAGGAAGCTCTTTAAAATCATTTGGTAATTTATTATACACTTTTATGGCATTCACATAAGAGTTCCTCTTAAACATTTCGAGCTTACATTTGGGGAAGTACAGCTTAAACTTATCTCTAAATACTACAGTTCGTTTTGAAATTTCTTCATGTTTGGCAAAGCACTCTGGGTGTTGTCGCACAAATAGGCACAATTCCCTGATGTACATGGACGGTAGTGGCAAGATGTTGCACATTTTAAATAGGGGCTTACAGCTATCTCTATACCCAGCTCCACAAATTGCTCTCACACATTTTTTTTGAACCTTAAATGCTTTAATGACGGTAATCGAATTGCCCCACAACAAAAGACCATATGAGAGTACGGACGAAACGTATCCGTGGTATGCATACAATGCAGCTTCGGTTGATACTGTAACTCGTAATCGTTTTAATGCATAAACAAATCTGTCGAGTTTGTCACAGACATATTCGACATGACTGTTCCAATCACAGTTTTGATCCAACTTTATGCCGAGAAATGTAGTGCTTGCTACTTGTTCAATATTTGCACTATTGAGTTTAATGTTCAAAAGTTTTGGTTGTTTTCTATACGTTTGGAATTGCATTAATTTTGTTTTGTTTATATTAATTTTTAGATTATTTGAATCAAGCCAGTGTATTACATTATTAAATGCCTCATTAATTTCGTTCTCATATGCATTACTGTTTTCACACTTCACCACAAGAGTTGTGTCATCAGCGAACAAGATTACTTTATGGTGAGTAATATTTGGGAGATCATTGATGTAAATTAGAAACAAAAATGGTCCCAGAACACTGCCCTGCGGCACCCCGAAGTTATTTTGCTGATAGTCACTTTCAAAATACACCTTCTTTCCTTTTTGGATGTTTGATATATGTACACATTGTTGTCTACACTGTAAATAGTTTCTCAACCAGTCGTTCGCTTTTCCCCTTATTCCGTACCTTTCCAATTTGTGCAATAGCAGTCCATGATCTACGAAATCAAAGGCTTTGCTCATGTCTAAAAAGATAGCAGCAGCTGGTACTCCATTATTAATAGACTGAGTAATAATTTTTACCAAATTGAAACACGCCAATGAAGTTGTACTGTTCTGTCTAAACCCGAATTGCTCATCTTTGAGTATATGGTGACTTTTTGTAAAATCTTGAAGTCTTTACAGCATTATTTTCTCAAAGATTTTTGACATAATTGGTAGTAGTGCCACCGGCCTGTAATTTTCCATGTTGGTTACATCGCCTTTTTTAAAAAGAGGTTTGACACTAGCTTTTTTTAGAAGGTCTGGGAATGAGCCTTCCTCAAAGGATAGATTCAATAAGTAAGAGAGTGGTTGACATATTAACGGAGCGCATAACTTTATAACATTAGTAGTTATTTCATCTACTCCTGCTGCATTTGTATTTTTTAAATTTTTTATAGCTCGGAATATTTCCATAGCATCCGTAGGTTTAAGGAAAATTGTGTGTCCTATTTGAGTATTAATAGTCTTATTTATATCGTCAACATTATATTTAAAATCATTATTATTCGTCATTTGTATATAAAATTCATTAAACATGTCACTTATTTCTTTGGGGTCTTCATATGTACAATTATTCTTAGTTATTATGTCAATTTGGGTTTTAGCGACTCGATCATTTATGTTTTCATTGATAACTGCCCATGTGGCTTTACATTTATTTTTGTTATTAATTATATACCTTCTACTCTGTATTTGTTTAGATTTATATATACACTTTTTGAGAATGATACTGTATAGTTTATATTTCTTATTTAATTTTATTTTCATGGATTTATTATGCATTTGGCTAAGATATAGATACCTTTTTCTTACACAGGATTTTCTTATTCCTTTTGTTAACCATTTATGATTACCATTATTAAGTAATCTCTTCTTCGTTAATATCGGAAAGCACAAATCAAAAAACAACCTAAACGTCTCATGAAATTCTTTAAACGCTTCTTGTAGATCATTTTTTTCGTAAACGTTCGAGAATGATAGTGACGATATACAACTATAAAATTTGTTCAAGTTTTCTTTATTAAAATCTCTGACATCCTCGTGCCAATTTAATAATTCGGGGCATTTTGTAGTTTTTAGCGAAAGTGTTTGCCCTGTTTCGTGGTCAGATAAGGCAAGATGATGCACTTCAGCTCTAACTCGCTTAATATTGCTCGCTATTTGGTCTATACACGACAATTGTCTTGTTGGTGTTTTAATAAATAAATTAATATTATAGTTCTTTAGTAAACTCTTCAGTTCCTCGCAACTTTTGTTAGGTTTTAAGATACGATAAGATATACACAACATACACATTTCATTACATAAAAGACTACCAAGCTGCGCCGTCATTCGGTTATCTGAGTGAGTGGTCGCGTGCTACGCCCGGCCCGCTGATTCAATAGCACCGTTTGTAGAGGATTCGTAGCAACCGATCAGCATTCATGGCGCACGGCACTCCAATCTCCCTTGACTCATCGACGTCTGTCTGCGGGAACTAGTTTCAATTCACGACTCGGTACGTGTCCCCAAAAACCAATTAAGTGTAGCTGATAGTTGACGTGTGATTAGAGGCCTCGAAATGATGGCGTAGCGCCGACATCGTCCGAGATTTATAACGCGTGACTTGGACTTGGATGTCTGCGGATATTTGCGCACCTCGCAAACAATCTCTCACCTTAGTATCTATTAATAACACTACTGAATATTATATTTATTCACCGTGTCTTGGAATATAGGACACCGTTACTTCTCTTTATGTATCTGTATAACGAGGCAACGACTAGATATTTACAGATATATTTTTTCTTGTAGACTCCTCTGACAGATTTGATAATACAAAAACATTGTGTGGCTATTTCTAGATAGGTCAACGCTCTTACAACTATTAGCCAGGTGCTTACTCTCAAGTTAAAGGTAAGGTTTTAAATCACTAGATTGTAAACTGACGTAGTACTTGTCTAATATTGTTGATCAAATATTTATTCGCACAAATTTATAATAATATATCAAATATGATAATGATGGTGAGCAACACTCAATACAAAATTTTGACCTGGCAAATATAGGTAATTTTAAAGTTTGTTAAACGGTCAAACGTGCAGGTAGTGACGGCGTTTGTCCGACGGTCAGACACAGATGGTATCTGCGCCTTGTATATGACGTCGCGACGACTTATCAGCAGAACATAAAGCTTCGCGCTTGGCGGTGGAGGGTGCGTCACGCTCGCATTACACATTCCCCCTCGGAATCGAAATACGGAAATCACTAAACTGCCGTCGTCTGTGTGTTTGTTTAAAATTCAACGATGAGACGTAGTGAGAGTGGGGGGACGCAATCCTGAAAGGAACGTTTCTTTATGGGGGTCAGTGGAGTAAATAACGCGTCTTCATCGGCAGTCGTCTGCAGGCAGGTCACGCGCGAGTCCCCTCCCGCCGCGACCCGCGGCCTCCGCGCACCCCACACGTCCGACACTTTGAATATTTAAGTGTGCGTTTACACAGTTGTCATCGGTAGTGAGTTATATTCATAGACATTACAGAATGAGCAGTGCCTCTGGTTCGAAGCTCATTTGTTTTGTCCGTGCACGATTGTTCACGTTAAGACCATCAATTCAAGTGCCCCAATTCTTTTCTTTTTCTTTGGTAAGGGATGAGCAGAATCCAAGAGTGGAGGTCACCATCCTCAATGCGAATAAGGACATTGCAGCATGGTGCCCACACTATGGCGGCCTGGTGAGATGCTTATTCACGCCCCTCTTAAATGGCCGAGATCATAGTAGAAAAAGAAACACGTGCGTAGGTAGTGAGTTCCAGGCTTTAACCGCTCGGCACAGGAAGGAAGAACCGAAGCGATGAGTACGAGAACGTATGTCTACTACTCAAAAGCGGTGACTTCCAAGGCCGGCACGTGTGGTCTTGTAGAGGGAGGGAGAGGAGGGACCAGTTGGAAAAGCTCATCAGAACACTCTCCATGATGAAGGTAGAGGACTGCCATGGAGGTGATATCTCTACGTAACTGCAGAGGCTCAAGGGACTCGGTGATTTCGGGACTGTCGACATTGCGGATTGCTCGCTGCTGGAACCGTTCGAGAGCGTCAAACAGATATTGTGCGGTACCATCGCAAATATGAGAAAAGTATAGAGTACTGTAGGCACGAGTGAACCTGGGTCTTGTAAAGAAGACACAGATGATCGGGCGAGAAGGACCGTCTCACCCTGTTTCAAACACCTAGCTTCCGCGAGGCCGCTTTAGTGACATTCTCAACGTATTCGCGCGGTTTGAGATCTCGGCAGATATCCATGCCCAGGATATCGAGTCTACCTTGTAATGACATTTAGTATTTCACATATGTAATTTTACACAAAGTATGTGTTGTGACTTTATTGTACATTGTTGTGCAACTTGATAATAACTACTCTGTAGTATAATAAGAGATAACATCATGCACATACACAATAAATACACAACCGTTCATCTCCTACTATTTTATCACCTCAACTCAATTGACAATTTCTGTTTAGCACTTTGTACTAGTTGCTTATCTGCACTTCATAAGACGTCCAGTGATCGAGCTAGTAATTGAGTCATGTAAATGTAATAATAGTTGATAGTGATGATTAACATTGTTGTGTATCTCAAATTATGTGAACAGTACGGTATCTTTCTCTTTAAAAAAATATATAACTTAAGCCTTAAAATAATGATAAATTTTCTCATATAATTAAAAATCTTATATCAGTTCACTCACTCACTATCGGCCTTTTTTACGTTTACGTGTCCCGTGAGAATTTTTTTCGTTACATAATTCTAATTTAATGTCAGTAAATATTTAATACATATCGTAAAGAAGGGTAGCAATGCTCGATACTACATTCGCTGATTTCCAAATTCATGAGCACTGGGCACACGCCGAGCTGCATCCAAGAAATGTGCAATCGACGATATTGCTCTCCGTGATTGCAACGCCCAACCGTACTGCACACTACACAGTGTGCACTTACACATCTTAAGAAGTAGTTGTGTTTGGCTAACGAACATTTTTTTTTCACAATGTTCTTTTGATTTACTGCTTAGTTTATATTTAATTTCGTTGAGTGAAATCGTATTTTAATACAAATACTTATCTGATATAACTTGATATTTAAAGAAAATTCAAATAGAATAAAGCTTAACTCCTTATTTTTAGTGATTCAACTTTTTGAAGAATGAAATGAAGATATTTCCGTAGTAAATAATTTGAAGCGACAGCCTCGACAAGGAGACTAATGGATCGCATTCACTGCGATTATATATCACTGCATTGCGCTAACGAATACATTACTCACAATAACACTTATACTTATTTTATAGCTGCGATCATTTATTTTTTATTCGTTTTTAACTTAGGGTTGCCATCCGCCTGTCTTTTGAAACTCAATTGGAACTACGTCCACTAATTCCTTGCTTGATCATATGTAATATTCCTTCAGTACACTGTTTAATTGTAATGGTTCGCCATTAAATTTCATAGACCTCGCTTACACCGGTGAAATTGCTTCTTTGGTGGTTATTCTTAGTATTGTGTTTGTGTCTGGCAGCCCTAGCTCGAAGTTAACACTGAGCTGCTGACAATCCGAGTGTCACACATCACGTGTGGAGTCTCCTCCACATTAGCCTGTGTTAACTGAGATTAAATGAATCCGTGCTTAATAACAGAAGATGCGTTATCAGTCCATGAGTTTAACCCAAAGTATTGAACAATGGCAGTAATATGAATAAACTCACATAGGGCGAAGATAATTGTTTTAGGTATAATGTAGCCGTCTAAATAACTCCATTTTTAAACAGGCCAACTTTGATGTCCAGCCGTTTCAGAGATTAGCCGAAACAGATAGATAGACAGACAAACAGAAATATAACAGATATATAGATAATATGGTAAGTGTAACTCATCGGTTATTTATTTAAGCTTAATGCACATCTTGTACATAAGCAGACTTAATGCCATGAGGCATTCTCTGCCAGTCAACCCTTGGGTGGTGAAAAAATGGACACACAGTAAGTGCAAAAATATATTTTAAGTAGAATTTAACTTAGAACATAAAAACATAGGTACACAAACTCACAGCTAAATATTATGAATATGAATATAGAAGTCAAAATACATAAATAAGATATACACTATACATAAACATACATATAAATGAATTTAATACGTAATATACATATAAGTACACAGACGGATGTTATCGTTATGACTGTTCTGCCAAATTAACTTCGAAGTAGATCGCGTACTTTTTTCTTGAATGTAACACGATTTGTAGGCATCCTGATTTCGGTAGGGAGTGCGCTCCAAAGAAGAAGTGACTGTACAAAGAAGGAAGAATTTATGAATTTGGAGGTGAGGGAGAGGGGGGACAAAGAAGAAGCATATTGTTTCTTGACCGAAGGTTTATAAGTACTGGGGCATAAGAGAGGAAAGTGGGGAGCGAGGTATTCAGGTAATGATGGTGAGTTGAAAAAAGAGAAGTGAGTGCACGCGAACTACGGCGCCGACGAACTGGGAGTCATTGTAGCTTAGAACAAAAAGCAGACACGTGGTCATACTGAATATTTGTGTGTGTTGAACAAACAACGTCATGGGTTATCAACCAGAAGAACCATAGTACCATTTTAGGTCATAATAATAAAAAAAAATTGCGCCCCAATTAAGCCAAATAACCTTTGACACAAGCGAAACCACGAGCAAAGGCAACCTGAAATACTAAACCTTCCATCAGTTAGAGAAGTGTTCAGACAATATTGTGTAATAAACTGAAGAGTTATTTATCAATACACTCTTTTAACACAATCGCTAAAATCAATGTCAGTTAAAAGCGCTGCGCTACATCAAACTTTCCCCGATTTATCGTTCACAATCGAATAAATAATCGCAACAAGTTCCCGCCGCAATAAGTTACATCGATAAATCGTGCTGTAAAGCGCCTAATCGAGTGTAGATTTGTTATTGGATTAGCTCCGGCGACTTGTTCTCGTTAAGCTCTCGATGTTATTATTACTGATTCCTTGAAACTGTGTATTATTGTGTCTGGGTCGGTGGCACGCTCTCGTGCCACCAGTTTATTTGTGTTCGGAGTTGCAGACATAAAGCACCGAACGCTTTGCTCTTATTAGCGCGCGTAAATCACCGCGGGCCGGCCGTAAACTACCGAGGTCTGTCATGATCGTGACGTCACCTCAACACTAAACAGCAAAATTAAGATGGACATTCATCATGAATACACAGCATTTGATCAAATGTATTCATTGGCCGTCTATATGTATAATCATATTATAGCCATTGGCATTCCCATAAAATATAGAAAACTACAAATACGGATTAACTACATTATCGAATAGCCTATTCCTTAAAAATGTAAATCACAACTGTCAACTGTCTTTTTTATACATTATTTATAAAGTCAACAAAATGCCTAGCAAAATAGTTCATGTAACACTTGTGACTGAAAGTAATCTGTATTATTTTATTTGTTAGCGTCACCCATTAACATAGCTGCGTAACTGAAATATCTGTGATCGGTAAATGCTAGCAGCAACAAAATGATCCGTACGGAGTGAAGAATGATATGTATGTGAATAAACTCGAGAACTACTTACATTTTTCGGTGATGACTCGACAACGCTGCATGCTTTGGATAGTTGCCAGCGCACGTGCACCGCTCAGTGTCACTGTCAAACCATCAACCTCACTATTCTTGTAATTGTTATCTCAGTAATCACGATGCAAATAATAATATACATACTACTACACCCGTATGTATATATGACCATTAGATGTAACTTACTCAGCAAAGTATAATATCTGAACGTACAAACATGTATACTAAGTAATATTACAAAGCTGAAGAGTTAGTCTGTTTGTCTAATTGAACGCACTAATCTCAGGAAGTACAGATCGAGCAGCGTTATAGGGTATATATCATCAAGCTACAACCAAAAGGAGTGGAGTATTAATAAAAAATATTACGAAAACGGGGACATATTATTCCTTTTGAAAGCTTTTATTGTGTGAAGGTAAACGGTTTACGTTTCACAAAAAATCACGAATGGTTTCCATTTAAATGTTCTAAAAAATGTCTGTGACATCGCGTACATGTGTATCTTTTAAAGTTGGCTCACTATAACCTTTTTTATCGTAAACACATTTTTTCGCACTCTTATAACACGCTAGGGGCAATAGGAAACGCAGACGAGGTTTTCTGGCTCAGTTAGTATATACAACGTGTCCCAAAAAAATATTTTTTTTTTTTTTTCAAATTACGAAAAAAAAACTAAAATTCTTAAAAATTTACACCTCTTAAGATATTTTTAACTACCATCACCACAATTTTCCAAATATTTCAGATTTTTTTTTGTATCAGCATCCTAAGTAACACCGTTACCCATCACAATCCTTAGAAAACCCATAACACCTGTAGATTTTACACGAAAATTAATGAAAGTTTTTTCTTTTCTTCAAAACTCTAAAAGATTTTTCTTTAAGGGCAATTTAACTCATCGTGGTGTAAAAAAAATGTATGGTCACTACTATGGCAAATGTTTTAAAAAAATTACGCATCTAACCATGAATCTAAAATGGTACAATACTTCTTGAAAACCAACCACAAAAAAAAATGCAAATTATTTATCTAAACATAAACCAACTACTAACTTTTTGACAATATTCAAGATTTTTTTCGAATTTTTCGTCAACCCTTATTTTGGTAGTAACTTATAATACATAACTAGTTAGATCTCATTTAAAAATTTACACCTCTTAAGATATTTTTAACTACCATAGTTAAAAATATCTTAAGAGGTGTAAATTTTTAAGAATTTTAGTTTTTTTTTCGTAATTTAAAAAAAAAAAGATAATTACTTTTTTACATTTTTTCACGAGTAGTCACGAGCAGGCCGACTTTCTGGTACCGGCTTATCGTTGAATTTTGGGACACGTTGTATATATAACTACGCATTGTTACTTTAAACGTAGGAGTGTGAAGTTTCGGCACACATTTGATAGCTCGCCAAGAAAGATATTAGGACCTAACAGTACAGAGAGGAGAGGTCTATGTCCAGCTGTGGACTGTTAATGGCTGTCCATGGTGATATTTAAATAATCAGGCTATATAATATTCACGAGCTATCTTATTAACGTCTTGAAGAACTACTTGATTACATACGTGATTCATTTGTCCATAGAAGAGTCAAAGCCCCCATGATAGTGGTCTAAACGTCATGAAGGGACAGTTTTAGTGATGGTCGCGTTGCACCTCCCGGCGCGCGGCACTTCTCTCGGGCGCGCTGAGGCTGCGGCGGCAAGCGCACTGCGCCACCGCAATGCGTGCCTGCACCGCGACACACACAACACACACAACATCTTTTACTATATTATTGTATCAAATATTCGCTACTTTATTATTTACAACAACACAATTTAATACTAAATTAATTATGATGTTACTGCAGTCCAATTCGTAATTAACTGTCGCACTATTTATGTGGATAGACTGGCTGCCTATCGAACAAGACGAGCGTTTATGAAAGTTGCAAATGCCAGTGCCATAATAAGTGACTTTTTATGGTCTCTGCCTATTCTGGACGAGTATATAACGTGAGCATAGTAGTTTCATATATTATTTTACATTTGAAGAACAGTTTTTTTTAAATTTTTTACTATTTCTAAGAAAACATATATAACTGTCTGAAAACATGTAGTCCTTTAATGACATAATTATCTTAATTTAAGAAGCTCTCAATTAGAGAGTTCACGATGACATTGTCAGTTACATGTACATAGTCCCTTCAGTTGTGACAGTTGTAAAGCAGTGACGACGTGAGTGCGGCCGCTCCGCGCGATGGACCTTCATAGTTGTTGATGATGACTTGTTGTTTGAAACTAGTGCGCCATTTAAATTAATTCGTGGTGTTGAGTGCGGCAGGGCCCAGGGTCCGCCACCACAATGAGCTCCACTAATTAATGGTACTGGCCGCAGCTGTGTTTCGAACTAACTTGTGACAGAACACATTAGTCACTTTACGGCAAAAATACTTAATCAACAATCTATTGTTTAGAAAGTGACTAGCAACGAACCTTTATACCCAACTCAGTACAGTCTATTCTTATGGCGCCTTCGCCACTATGTTCTTGTTGCTGTTTAATGAACTTTGATACTACACCAAACGAGACTTTTAAGACAAAAAAATATGACAGCCTCCTTATAGCTTTAGCAAAAAAAAATAATGAAGACGTTTAGCTGCCCTTAGGAAATCGTTTTACAAATGATAAACGAAAAACTGCTCCAAGAAACTTTTAGAATGGAAAAAACAGAGGGGTGGACGAATGCTGGGTGACTTCGTAAGCGTAAATAAGTGAAGCGGCAAATTGTACATTTAAATTGTATGAAAAGCTGAGGATCGGGCCAGTTTTCGCTTAATGGTCGAAGATTCGCGGCGCACGCATTTACATTCCAACGAGGCACGCACCCATCTCTATAGGCTTATGAGCAAACTGCTACTGTTATACTGCTCTTATGTTTAATATCCACCATGATATTTATAATAGTGAACTCTAAATATGGGCCTGTTTTAAAATAAATTATCCATTAAACTACAAACGTTGTATGTTAATATACATTCCATTGTGAGGCTGTCTAGTTGGAGCAAACACTACCGTTTTCAAGATAAACTCCGCATTTAAATAGGATCATTGCGGGGACTTTATATGGTATAGAGAAAAATCGTCGTCGTCTCGAAGTGCATCTATTTTGTACGGCACATAAAAGATACCGCTTTGAGTAGCGTGTGCTCGGCACGACAGGGCTTTCCAACCTCCATTGATATAAATAATTCCAGCCGAAATTATTTAGGGTAATGTTCACAATACTGGGTCTATATAATCGTTAGGACAATTTGAAATTTTCGGTAGTCATCAAAACATCCCTTGTTATTGTATCATTTACATTTCGCTGGCTAAGTGTTCCAAAATTTGCGAAACAAGTCATGTTTCAACAATTTAGCGCAAAGCCTCACGTTTTCACGACATAAGCTGTCGTTATCTGTCGCTGGCGAGCGCCATTTTTTCAGATGAGCGTCGTGGAGCAGCGCCCAGAATATTGTGAGCAAACGCGCGCGGTGCCGTGGGGAGCCGGCCAGAGGCACCCTCTACACATTTGCATATATTTACATTATAATCCTTGTTGTTCGACGGTATTTTGCGGCGACTCGAATATTATTTAGGCTACGCGGGGCATACTAGTGCATTAGCAAACGCAGGTCAAAGTTAAATTGACTTTTCTTGAAACTTGAGTTTTTTCATTTGGATATGATTAATTGACTAAAAGGTCATTGATCTGCTATTATTTGTGAATCTTTCAAAACGTGCATCAATGAAAACGATTATCTAACGATAATCGCATAGTGTAAAGCTGTCTCGTGTTCTCGAGGTAGCTTCTATATGTGAATGAGCTTCTAATGAAAAATAATAGGATTTTAATTTCTTCTTAGTCTTTCTAAGTGAAAGACTTAGAAAGACTAAGAAGAAATTAAAATCCTAAAAAATTACTACTATGCCTCTTTAGCTCTACCTAAATATACTATTTATGTATTTAATAGGTGAGAGGCCAGTAGCACATACATTGCAAATTTAACAAAGAAATACTAATTGGTAGAGAGAATTTTGTAGTTGTTTAAAACAGTAATAGTTTGTAAGGCACGATGAACTTCAGAGTCGTGACTCTTGAGTTATTGAGAGTGTTTAGCAAATATTGAGCTGGAAGCTCTGACTTAATTATTTCACTATAAACTGAGGTTCCGTCCCGCGTAGGGTCCTCCAGCGATGTAAATTTGTGTACTAAAATCTCGAATTCTTGTCAAGACGAAATTGAGTGAGTTCCGTGCTAATGGCATAGATGGCGCTATTAGTTTCGTTCCGTTCAAGTGTCTTGGCTTGAAGTATTGTTTGGTCTGTGATAGGAAGTGAAGCTCTATGTCAAATTCACTCCTGTCATCTCTCTTAAAAAATGTAGCTTTGGGCGCTTGTCGGTGTTTTTGGATTTTCTACCGGACTTATTGTAAATTGTGGGATAAGTATTAGCTAAAATATAATAAATATGTGAACGCGTGGCGCCTTGTCTCTCCGCATGTAGTCACCGACTTGTGACGGAACTGTTAAATTCTGGTGTATTCTTTGAACAATAACCCCTATTTGTAGTGTAAATGTTGGCACGCGAGGCCTAGTGAAATACTTTTGTGAAAATATATAAATTATGATAAAAGACGAAATGAAACTTGCTGACATTCGTTGGATGGCAGGGAAGAAGAGCACGTAAGGTTGTCAGGGTTACTTTAGACTAGATGCTGCACAGTAGTTTAGTTTTAATTTTATCTTGTAACTCTAACGAGAATGACTTTCAGCCGTATCCACCGAGTGGCTAAGTACACATTTGTTTAACTTAATTTACGCCGCGAATTACAGTAAATATGTCCACCGAGACCTGCAGTATAGGCCCAGCACAATCTTCACTGCAAAAACATCGACCACGGTGTTCAGGTCTGAAAGGGTTGGCCAACTGTTCTGGTTCGCTTATTTGAATTGATATGACTCTAATAAGTCTAATCTAAGTAATGAAGTACTTTATAAGAATAAAAAGACCACTATTTACAAAAGTACACGCAGATTTTCCTCCAACAGACAATTATACAGTTCATTTGTTGACGGCAAAGGCGTAAATAGCAAATAATTGGTGCATAATGCTTGCGAAAATGAACACAATAAATTGTCACAAGTTCTGCCATTATTTACATTTAATGTTTTTGCAGCGATGGTAGCAAATGGTCCGGAGCATCGGAGATTGTCTCGCTTAATGCTTATGCAAAATTCTAAACGATTATACAACAATTATGTTTAAAATATTAGAACATTTAAACTATAAGGTACATGTAGAGTGTGACCGCAGAGACAGGGTCGCGCACGGCTGTTCCGGATGTCCTGTTCTCAAATACCTACTCGTATTTGAGCCGTGCGGTAATGGGTGACAGTTTTACTTCTCAACTATTGCACTACACGATTTAGCGACTATATTATGAACATATTTGACATCTTCCAGTTAATCCTTCAAACATATAACCTGTCACAAGCAGCTTAACATACATTTGATTGCAAACCCTACACGTATGTATGTGCACAGACATTTGCAGCTTCATGCATACAAGAACTGATTCCGTGTGTCCTCGTAGAACGACAGACTAGAACGAGATGATTGCGAGGCGTTGCACCCAATTTAATCAATCATGGTTGGTCGACTGTCACGGGACACACAGAAATGCCCCGGCGCGATGAACTGGCCACAGATAACCACCATGTACCAACCACATACTTCCATTGTAAGTAATCTCTTTGAATGTATCATCATCATTGCGTTCGATTCATTTTTGGGCCTAGGCGTCTAATGAAATTTCATTCCTTCTGTATTTTTTTTTTTTTTTTAAAGACAACTCCCACATTAGGAATAAACATCCTGTGTCGTGGGGGACTTTACAAACATACATGAAACGGACACAAAGAACATCCAGACTCGGGACAACAATTCGTGGATCACACAAAGTGTTGTACCGCGTGGGATTTGAACCCAAGACACTTGGCGCAGTAGCAAGCGGCATGGCGACCACTGAAACCACTCGGCCATACGAATAATGTAAGTTACTTAAGAAAATTCTCTCCAATATTGCCAGGTAAAAGTTATCGGAGAAATAAACTATAAGACGGCAAAAATAAGGACACGTTTTTTTTTTTTTTTTTTTAAAAAAGAACTCCCACATTAGGAATAAACATCCTGTGTCGTGGGGGACTTTACAAACATACATGAAACGGGCACAAAGAACATCCAGACTCGGGACAACAAATCGTGGATCACACAAAGTGTTGTAGGTACCGCGTGGGATTTGAACCCACGACACTTGGCACAGTAGCAAGCGGCATGGCGACCGCTGACACCACTCGGCCAACCGTGCAGTCTTTGTATTAAAAACCAGTAATTGTATTATAAAAAATATATTAAATATTATCCTGTACCAAGAATTTATTATCTAACTATGAAGAGAATATTGTCTCACAGTACCTAATGAGAGTTTTAAGAAATTAACTTTAACCTATTTCTCGCGTAGGGCGGCGTATAGTCTAGAATTATAAGTAAAACAAATGGATTACATCCAGTGTTCAGAAGTACATACATGCATAGAGCGTAAGTACACATCGACACAGGTAATGTGCGCTGTCGGAAGAGAAGATCACATAGAGAGATGAGACAATTGACTCGGTAATATTGATGGACCGGACCGAACATAATTAGTCAGATCGCATCTGTCCAACCGGACGCGTACGTGTGTATGTACACATTGTGCAGTGCAGAACATGGTCCAGTCGGTGTCGGAGGGATCAGCGCAGGTAACGTGCTCTCAATTTGTCAAGATCGAGGCACACTAGACGAGGTGCGCCTACAGACCTACCACAGGAAGGCGACTACCTTTATTGTTATTTGATAAATCATTCAAATATTCATGAATATTTCTTCTCCTTCAAGTTCGAAACCTGTATATATTCTTAAAGTGCGCACAAAAATAGACGTAGGTAGGTATTTAATTAGGTAAATTTTATATGTGTTAAGATGTATATAACTACGCGCACTTGTGACGCCTCTGGTGTTGCGGGTGTCCATGGGCGGCGGTAATCGCTTACCATCAGGCGATACGTCTGCTCATTTGCCCCTATATAATAAAAAAAAAAAAAAAAAACTATACGGCTTAATTGTGAATTTAAATACAAGTATTTTCAATCACTAATTATACTTTGTGCGTTTTTTTGTCAAAGACGAGTTTCCAAATTAACTCGAGATTCGAGAACCACTCAAGATTTTGTCGCTATTTCGTATGTCACGATGTGGATATGAATATAATTTAACTAATAAACGGTAAGTGACAGTAGTCGGCCTGTAAGTGTACGGAGACCCTTAACACGGTGGTGGAAGGATGCTCAATTTGTCACCATTACGTGTGAGCTCACCTGCATCCCACACACGCGCGCCCTACACACCTATACGTATGTGTTAGTGTGTGCAGTGAGCTGACCTTGCCCGACTACACTTCGCGGTAGCTCATGTATATTCATCGTCGCTTTCCTTTTTTACTCGAGCTTATGCGACGTTCTTATTAAGTTATTAACATTAAGCCGCGGGATTAGGTTGTATCAAGTTACAACTTACCACCAACCTGACACTTATATCTGTCTATTTGTTACATTTAGTTATAAATGTGTCCTTGATAGTGTACACTATCTCTCACTTATACTCATTTTGCTTTCTTACATACAAAGTGCAGGATTTTTAATAAGATTTATGCTTTGACTAATATCGTGGTATCTTTGGCGAAGAGAGGACAAATCATAAGTAATTTTAATAAATATTTTCTTTTTTGAGGAACCAGACATCATCAGCAATATCAATTAATGTATATGCTTAACTTGCTTCTTCTGTACGGACTACTCACTGTGTACTTTAATAAAAACATGAAATTTATTTAAATTATTTTCAAAAAACCTAGGTTTATGTTTAAGCTAGCTGTAACGTTCAACTTAAACCGATTACCGAAGATATGTTAGCGTAGTGGCAGTTACCTCGGGCTTATGCCCATTTAACTCAGCAAATTTAAATGGGCATAAGCTGACATGACATAGTTCGTAAACTGAAGATGAAAAAGAAGAAAGCTATGAAAACAAAAGAAAGAAGAAAAACTGGTGAAAATGGCTTTGTGTTATGAAATGGCAGGAATGATATTTAGAGGATTTCCAAAACCTGATGAAAAAACTGTTCATAATATATAATATCTTTTATTTAAAAGACATCAGCAGATAATTTGGACAGACTCGAATTTCATCCTTTAATAAGTTATGTGTGTCGACGTCTGTACAGAAAGTCCATACTCTTGAATTTGATTATATTATCATTTATCATCTCGTCATGGAACATCTAATATCCCAGGTTTCTAATTAGGTTTCATTATCATTATTGTGGAAGCAGGAATGCCAAAGAAATGTAATATATCTAATAATATATAATACAGTGAGTAGTGCAGTGTATGTCAATATGTATCTAGTGCGAGGCATGCCAAGCTCGCGAGATATCCGCGCGCCAGTCACCAAGACTTGGTCGCGTAGTATAGTGCACCTCAGTAATGCCGCTCGGCCAAATATATACACTTCAGCATGTTCCAATCTCTGTCGATAGGTATTGTAGACATTTTAAAATGTCAAAATTTTATTTGGATCTTGATTAATACTGGTGTGATACAACGGATTATTTATCACAATAGCTAAGGTATACTACGTATTAAGTATTAATTAATTAATTAACCATTTCCGGATTAATTGGCTCTCTACTACTGTGCGCTTTTTAAAACTTTTCGTGTCATATTTCTGGACCGACATATTTAAACCTTAAAAAAACTAACGTACTCTTAAAGGCCGGCAAAGCGTTTGTAACTTCTCCCAAGATGAAGGCGATCATAGGCGGCTATCACTTTCCATCAGGTAGCACGGAATTTTTTTGTCGATCTCACAAGATATAAACCTTACACCAAATGTCTGATCTTGATACCACGAACATTTAGGAGTTACTCTTGCGTAAAGCATCGTCATCATCTTGCACCAATTTCAATATGACTCAAAGATGTTTTGTTCCGTCAAAAAATTGGCAGCATACATTTACTCACTGATTTTGTTAGCTCATCAGGCATTATAACCTGCTCATCACGAGGTCCGTAGTTACAGGGACAGGAAGCTGGTCTAAATCCTTGTTATCAGAGATGTTAAAGCGCAAGCAAAGTATAATGTTAAATATTCCTGTACGTTACTATACAATCTGGTTACTACTCAGATCCATCTGTCAATGCCACACCACAACGGTGTATTGGGTCACTGGTTCAACAGACGTCTGCCGAGCGAGTATTGGAACCTTCTTGATAAATGGTCCTTCAGAGCGACATATCGACGCGAGCGGTCCGCCGATACTGCGGTGACGAATTAATGGCTTAAGAGATTATAATGAGATGATATATTAGGATAATGTAGGCAACGAGTGCTGTACATCACGTCTCGCACACAGCTTCTTTCAATATTATCCCAAACACGGTCTTAATTTTCATAAACAACTTGTATAATAATAACAGCGTAGAATTGAATAGAACCCATAGTATTTCACCACTGCTAATCGATATCTACAGAGCTGCAATAAGATGTCCATTGCGTGTGAGCTGATCTATGTATTGTGTTGGCCACAAATAGATAACGAGTGACACAATTAGTGGCTGTGCGGCAGCAACTATTGCCACTCTCGATTAATTGTGTTGTTGCGTGAGTTTGGCGCTTCGAACAGCTCGATGTTGCTCGAGGCTTGTATATGAATGGCTTCATTACTTTAACTTAGTGTAAATATTATTTGTTTTATTGTGTATTGTTAGTCATATGTCTCCTACAGTACCTACCTACCATTCAGGTACTCCCGTAAAAGCCTCATTACTGTATGCAGGTTTCACAAACGTACAGTTTATTCCATTGCCACAAAATAAATCAACTCGCGAATGCGTTACGCTTAATTCTAAATTACAGTATCGAAGAGTTAAACTTGGCGTTGCGTATTGAAGTTTCATTTGCTCTTAGCTCAGTTTGGTAAATATAACGGGAAAACTTTAATCTATGAGTTACTAGTACTTAGTTCACCTTAAACAACAATATAGAAATATAAAACTGTTGAGTTTTATATACATAACCATACGAACCAATTATGGTGTCTAACATTTCAACACATTCGTTTTGTGGGAGATTGTTATTTGTGTTCTTCGTTCCTAGTATTACACGTATACGATTTAAGATAACAACGTACCGTATATTTTTAACACGAGAAAACTAATGTCGCCCTTTTATCATTCCAGGTAATCATCTCGAGAACTTATCGTTGTAGGGGTATGTATATGTATGTTTAGAGATGTAGGGTATGTGTGTGTATTAGTTTCAAGTGTATGCGTAACAGGAGAAGCTAAAGGCACTAGCGGTGGGCGGTTGGACATCAATAAACCCGCACGCACGCATCTTGGCTCAAAGCAGGATAATATACTAATATTAATAGGACTTTTTATTTCCAACAACCTTCAAAAACGTTATTTTTCATATCGTTATTTAAATAGTAGTTATAATCTATTATTGGATATAGGCCTCCTCCAGCTTACTGTTTGACATTGCGAACCCTGACACGGTTTTTAATTAAGATAAATTGAAGTAAGGGTAAGTGGCAATTAACTGTAAACGCTTAATCACCTGGTATTGAAGTAACACTTAAAGATATGAAAAGTTCGTGGAAAACTGAAATACAAAAAAGGAAGTACCATCTTGCCTTTGTTGGCAGCCCAACGCTTTCAGAAAATTGCAGAAATAGATATTTCTTGGGTAGCACACCTCAGTGTCGTGTAGCCACTGAACTTTGTGACCAACTCCAATTAAATATTCTTCTTAATGTTACGACAAATAAAAGAAATAAAAAAACTTGTAAGTCAGAATATTATTAGAAAAGTCCGTCACGTAATAATAACGACACTTGGTATGCACGCCGCGCTCCGACCTCGCGCCGGACTGTTTAGTCTAGACTCGCCCGTTTACACACCGCTCACCGCTCGGGATTAGACGATACTCTGCCTAATGAAACGACCTAAACAATACCGCAGTTTTAATTCTATAAACAGAATCTTAATAAAACAAATCAAAAGTCTAGTAAAACTTTACTACGAAACCTCCTACCGAGAATACTCATAGAGTTAAAAGGATAAATATAACTTAGATGCGTATATTAACTGACATTGCTACCTGAAACATTAATATCCGGTACGACAGTACAGGGAGCCCATAAATAATGCTATATATATATATATTATAGTTTAGTTAGAGGAGGATATTGGAACAGTAGTTAGACAAGGTATCGAATAACTTTCGCCTTGTTGTTTTATGATATGAACCGCGAAGGCTTCCTACCTGTACGGCTTTCATATATTATAATATCAAGTTATTATCTCTAGATAAACGTCTTCGTTTCTCCACCCGCAGTACGTTCTTATACCCTCGGTGTGTTGTGTGTCACCGTGGGAGAGCTATGCTTCGGCATGAATGGGTCGGCTCGACCGGAGTGATACCACGGCCTCACAGAAAACCGGTGTGAAATAGCGTTTGCGCTGTGTTTCACCGAGTGAGTGAGGATACCGGAGGCCCATACCCCAACCCCTCCCCCCATCCCCTTTCCCATCCCCCAAAGGTTGGCAACGCACTTGTGACGCCTTTGGTGTTGCGGGTGTCCATGGGCGGCGGTATGGATACGTCTGCCCGTTTGCCAACTATTCAATAAAATAAAAAAATAAAAAGTAAAGAAAATTATATTTAAATCATTTGCAACCCCCAAAAGAATAATTTTATATATTATGATTATTTGGACTGCACGAATGGCGTAGTCTCTTAAGCGTTCTCCTCGCCGCTTTCTGCGGTTCAAACCCCTTATACGAGTAGAACAATACTTCATATATATGTATGTAAGTCCCTTGTGACACAGTTTACATCTAGTACGGAAATTACTTGTTATTATTAACAAAAATCTATATCAGTAAGGTGTATCATATGTGTATATTATATGATACACGTTATTTTCTCTGGTGAATGCACCATAATCTCTCTGAGCTAGCGAAGACTGGCGTCTTCAAGAGAGTTCTGGTATCACAAAATGGTCCGACATAATTGGGAGTATTTTTCAGAGAACCAGATGTACTCTGTGTGTGTGTTAAAAACGCTACGAAAATAGGCCTGATCAGTAAGAGATTACACCTTGCCCTCTCCACTACAGCTTCAGGCTTGCATCTGCTAGGATAACGAACAGTCTCACCCGTTGCTTCTGTTCTAATAGAGGTTCCAAACCGTTTCTCATAGTACACGCACAAGTGGTTACCCCCACAGGAGAGAGACATTCGTTGGTTAAGATAAAGTTTCGACGAAGACAGGGAAAAAAATATTTCTTTATTTTGATCCGTTACACTAAATCAATAGACAAAAACAAAAATACATTTGAAAATTAATCGCTCGACAAAGGAGAAAGAACAGTTTTGAACAGTTTTTTGACAACAATATAACTTAGGATACGCATTGAAGTGCTGCAAAAATGGGATAATAATTACTTGTGACACTATAAAATATAAATGGTTTCTGAGTATTAAGGAACTTGGAAGACATTTTTCCATAATGGGGTATACGACAAGAGTCGGTCCAGCGGCACTTAATCAAACGTGCGTGTGTTGGCCGCTCCGCTTTGCTCCGGAATATTATTTAATTTAAGCTGACGCGTGGGCGGGGCCGGACCACACTTGACGAATTAATATAAGGCAGTAATAACACGGGCCGCGCAGTAATTTATATCAGTAATGAATTATAATACATCACAGCGAGCTATAAACATGAGTTGCTCAAGACGCCGCGCACCGGCTCGCTCTAATAGCTAGTTTCTATAACATAATTTACCCGCGCTATCCAGCGATAGCTGGACTCGCTGTATCGGGTACGCGCGCAAATATTGTGCAATTCAATCTTTGGATAAATGAGCAAGTAAAATGCAATCCACTAATATCTGATAGCTTCATACGCCTAAGGCATTCGTGCTGTAGAAATTAAATCGTTTTAACTTTATTCAACTTACGACTAACCAATGACACGGCCATACATAATAATGGCAAACAGCATCTACATGTCCACGAAATTACTACGACCGAGCTAATTACAACTAAGTCAGTTATACGGAACGTTCATAATTCGATGAGAAGTCCAATAAAGATGGAGAAATATATACTTTCAACAAGCGACAGTCGAGGGCCTAAATAGCTTCAAATGTTGTGAGACACAAGCGGTATATCGCGTGACTTTATTAGTCAATAGCCAGCATGATATTGGTTCACATTTTGTATAATTTGTGTGGCAGTTACAACATTATCCGTGGGTCGGTTACCCGCGGGGCGTCCGCCTCGCGCCCTTCTAAACACACAACTCTGACCACTCTCGGCTCGTCTCCGATTGTTTTGTCTTTGGATGTCAATTACCAAGAAATAACGCTTGTAATATCGCGCGTAGGCGGCCTTATCTATTAAGAGGTGATCACACGCGCGCATACAAATTGACGCATTAAAGATGCGCGCGACCACGATCTTAATCTTAATAGCTTTCTCAAATGAAGCTGTATTGAAAATTTATTTAGCAGCGAAGACTCCTCGTGTGAGTAGGCACCAACCGACGTCGGTGAATGTTAATGTAACTTGTAATGTTCGTTAATGCATGATAATATTTGTAATGTTCGTGATGCTTTACATAAACGATTTATACAATGTTTTGATGTATTCTCATTAACATAAGAATAATGACACCATTGAATAAAGTATATCTACAACATACGTATAATGTACATAATATTTTATTTGTATTGTTTTCCCTGTGATAAGAGTTTCAAAGTAATTATTATATCCTACTTATATCATAAACGCGAAAGTTTGCAAGTATGGATGGATGGATGGATGGATGTTTGTTACTCTTTCACGTTAAAACTACTGAATGTGCTAGTTACATATAACATCTTTTTTTAGGTATAAAAAAATTATTGCCCCGTCATATGGAAATTCAACGATATCTTGTCTTTTTAAACAAAATATTACCTACGTTTGTTACTATGCAAATCGTATCCTCAGTGTCACTTAAACGTCCTTAACTTTAAAGTGTCGTAAATGTCAAAGAAGCTCGGTAATTGCCAACATCGCTTTGTAATTAAGAACCACCAAATTAACTTGAAACAACGCCACACATGGCTGTTGATACGAAGTTTAAAATGCTTTTAGCTGATCAAATAGGTTGGAACAAAACCGATAAAGTAGATATAGGTATTCGTATGTGGAAAACTAATTCAATTTAAAGTATAAAAGTGAATGGAGTCAGACAGATCGTGCGGCGCAGTGAGTGCGTGGTGTAAGCGCGCGGTTTGGTCACCTAATTGAAAAAGTTTCTGTCGCGCACCCTCGTCGGCCGCGCGTTGTGTACGCGCCCTAATTAAATGTGGCTTCTTACACATCCAGCAGTTAGCATGTACTGGATCATGGACAACATATTTCTTTTTCGTTTTTTACAAACACAATTTTTATCAATAATTAGAAAATGTAATTTGCTGTTAACTCGTTCCATGAACCAAACCTATCTGCTATATATGAAATAATCTATCACCTTTGTCCACAGACGTGGTCAGACACTTCCAATATATAAATACTGAAATACATAACTGCTGCAATGCCTACGTTGCAAATTTACAAAAGAACATTTTTAACGGTGCCAAACCTAAAGGGTCAAAACGAGACCCTATACTAAGACTTCACTATTCGACTGTCTATCACCAGGTTCAATTGATCTCATGAACCGTGATAACTGGATAATATTTTTAACGAATGATTCAACAAACGTGTTTTTTTTGTCGCTTTCTGCTTGATATTAATAACGGCAACAGTTTGAAATATTCACAGAATAATAAGTTGTTTATTCACTTTAAAACTAAACAGTTAAATTAAAATACAATAAATATTTAGGAAGGCACCTATACAAGGAGCACGATATTCACCGTTTTTTGCTAGATATCAATAACAGCAACAAATGGACGCTTGAAATCTATAGCTAATGATACGGGGTTATGTACCGTGCGCCGGTCCGACTTGTACTTGGTCTATTTTTTATTTATTTTGAATCCTTTCAAATTTGAATCCTTATTAATTGATAAGCGCTAAAGTTTCGAATCGTCTGATATTTCTGCATCATTATGTGTCTATACAATATTATTAGCATGTAGAGAGAAATCATTGCATTCGGGAACGAAATCTGTTCAACCGAACGTACCTATATATTTGTAATGTATATTACACCGATGTGCGGCGGACGATCGCACTAGACTGTTACAGTACTATAAACGGCGATCCACTTAATTGGACGGCGCTGAATAAAGACGCGAATTTTTGAAGCGCGCTTTGTTTAATTGTTCGGGCCGTTGTTGCGGCGGATCACTCGTCGACCGTATCTCGATAACGAGGTCAGCTTTCAATAAACGAGACGGTGTAAGAATACTAAATGTATTAAGTACATGCTAAAATAATTGCGATTATTTTTTTTAGCTCAATTACTAGATTAACACTAGAAAGACCAAAGTGTGTCAAAATACCGCAATTAGATTTTAAATTAAAAATATTTCCAAAACCATTGAATTGAAATTGTTTTCATTTTAAGAAATTTAAGATTTCGGTTTTATTTACATGATTTTGATATGTCTATAGCTGCTGCAGATGTTTACATAAAGCTATTACCTACATAGAAAGACCATTGTGTTCATTTGACCCAATGTTAACATTTCGTTGATTGATTGCATTAGTAGTTGAACTAAAGGTCCTGGTGTATTATCAGTTTGTTTTTATTTTCATCAAAGCAACAACGCGACGTATATCATGTCTAGAAGCCCTTTCCTATGTCATTCTGAAATACTAGGAGTGCTGCAAAACATATTGGAGTACCAATGAGGTTGTCAACTAACTGAAGGAGCTAAGGTACATTCAGCAATTATTTTCAATTATTTAGAAACATTCAGAAAGTGTTGAATTTGATGTGTTGAATGAAATTTCTTCGAGTGGTGATGACACTCATAGTGATTATGTGATAGGTGTAGCTATGTTTTGCCAATCATTGTTGTAACTGAAAAGTTTGCAAATAAGTTATGATTATTTAGAGAGATCGAGAACTTTGTATGTATTTTATTGCTATTCAGTACCTACCTCTCTCTGCTTTACAAAGCACAAATATGAGTGTAAGATGAGGGAGAGGTCAAAGCGCCATCTCGCCGATAGCCTCTACGAGGTTTTACCATATTTTGATTTAGCGGTAAACAATTTCTGGGGTTTGTACAAAAAACCGACAGATAAAAAAGAGACTCCTGATCTGCTGACATCATCAATTTCACAACCCAGTTACGTCAAACCTACAGAGCTTAAAGAAGAGGAGACCGTGTTTCATGAAAAAAGTAAAAACAAATAACACTGTGACAGGTGTAAACAAACCTTTATGCGGTTCTTTCAACATCAACATATCAACAATGTGCTTCAATTTTATGTTTTTACATGGGTTCCTTTTATTTAATAATAAATTTACTCATACTAGGCGTATGTCACTTTTATTTAATAATTTGTAAAAATACAAATAATTAAACATAATATATAAATAACGTATGTATCTACTTCTAATCCATTATTAAACGATATAATACGTATATAGCTATATATTATAACTAGCTATCAGTATAGTGAAAACAATAGGTTGAAGTTTTATTGCTTGTCTATAAACAGAAGCTAAGCTAGTTAGAATATGCTCCTAGAAATATAAAGCAATCGTAGTCGACCTTAAGACTCCATTGTATAAAATACTGCTAAGATCCCTAAATTACACTAAGAATACATCTTGACTTAGTAACAGTGGCGAACGGATCCCACAAGAATAGTAACTACCACTTACTACTACTTTATACGAGTGAAAGCTATCATGGTATCATAATAAAGCTACGAAATATTCCTATTTAATTTTTGCTGGTCAATAACTACTATCTTTAACATGTATTAAACTATGATAATAATTGCGTCACTGCACCACCAACAGACCACATACAGACCGAGGAGACGCGAGTCGCGCGTTCCCCTCCGCGAATGTTACGGAGGCAATATTAAATTCCTAGAGGCCAACAATTTGCTCATTACATGGGTAGTGTCCACTCCACTCTCGACTACAAGAGACACAATAAAACCATACACAAGACTAACTCGCGCTCCACAACACCGCCCTTAGCGTTCAAACAATTTACACAATTTATGGCAAATTTGCTTTACATTAAATTACTTCTTTTTTTAACCGACTTCAAAAAGGAGGAGGTTCTCAATTCGACTGTATTTTTTTATGTTTGTTACCTCAGAACTTTCAACTGAGTGAACCAATTATGATGATTCTTTTTTATTTGAAAGCTGGTCCTTCCCATGTGGTCCCATTTCAATTTAGTCCAGTTCTTGAATTAGTTTTTTTGTTAAAATTTTACTGTATTAAATTTTTATCAACATTGTTTTTAAAACTGCAAATATTTTTCAAGTAGAATTGATCAGACAAGTAAATTGCACTTCTCGATTCGGTAGTAGTCGTTGCTATGAAGGTAAATAAAATATATTTAAACTTACAAGTTTTTTATTCTCATAACTTCCATAAAAATACCTATAGGAAACATATTTGTTGGAGGACATGACTGCTTATACACTGAACTCGTAAAATATTGCATTGTGTTTGGTGAGTACAGCCATTACTTATTGCCGGCTCTAAAAGCTTACTTAAGACTAAAAGCTGCGGCTGTTCCGAGGAGTGAGGAGTAACGAGGCGACGCGAGGGTCGCGCGTGACAGATCGCTCGCATTTGTCGCCGTAGGGACACTCGTCGTGCAAGGTCTCGATCCTCGCGGAGACAATAACGGCGCCCCAATTACCAAATACACCACACACTGCTCCTAGTAATAGCATTGTATTACAAGTGCCTTACTATAATTATCTACGTAATAATGACTGTGAAACATAATAATGTTACCTTGTACTATTTTGTACCATATATAACATAATTATAGAATATGTCCACTTACGCTGGCCAGAGCACTAACTTTTGCCTGAAATATAATTTTCTATTTATACATAAATTTTCTGAACTTTTAACGTTTGAAGTAGGTATTTGTTCAGTAGTTACACAAATTAAACAAGATTATCCGGTAATTACTCATCAATTACTACATGAATAAGACACGTACAAGAGCGCAGTTAAATCGAACCGCATTCAATACGCGGTCAACTTGATTGCAGCGGGACGCTTTAAGTTGAAGCTTTTTGTTGTAGCTAATAGCTAATACGTGTCGATGCGTCAGTCGTCGGTGCAGATTACCTCGCACACTTCGGGAAGGGTAGTGGACGTGCGACTGTGCAGTCGGTTATTTTATTCACATAAATATAAAACACTAGCTGAACCCCGCGATGCTACCCGCGGTACGACAATAACCGCGTGCAACGCCTCGAGGCGAAGCTAGTGTCTTTATAAATTGTAGCCTATGTGTTATTCTGATGTATAAGCTATATCATTGTAAAGTTTCATCATAATCCTTTCAGTAGGTTTCGCGTGAAAGTGTAACAAACATCCATCCATATTCGTGGTGCAAACCCTCGTTGCTAAGGAGAGGGCTATGTCCAGGAGTGGACAGTTTAAGGCTGTTCATGATGATTCATAACGGTAACGTTCAAAACACAAGATGGATCACTTTGTACAAATGTTTTAAATAAATAAGATAATGTTGATGCTAGACATTTAATAATAAGTGGCTGAACTTTAATTTAACTCACTTGTTGATAATTTAGAAACTTGCAACTTTACAGAACACTCAACAGTTAGACCGCGAGGCTGTCGAGCCCTTATGTTATGAAGTTCACTCAAGAAATCACTGCGTCGCCGCCGTGTGTTTCGTAAACACTAAGCCTTTAAATTTGCAAACACATATATATCCGTGTTATGTAACTGAACGACAAATGACGTTAACATAGTGCACAGTACAGGGATTGCAATGAAATTATGTGTCATTTGTTTCCATTAGCCGGCGCTACACAATGGAACTGCACGACATTAAAGCGATATTAGCACCTACTAGCTCATCTAAATAATATTAGGCTACCGGTTACCCACACTTTGTTAACACAAGACAAATTACTAGTGTTCAAGAACGAATCCTAGACTCACAATGTGTGGTGTACTTAGGCCATCGCAATTGACGCAGTAGTCATTTTCATACTCCCGGATAAAAGAGGATCGATTGCATTCCAACGAACAAAGTTAATGTACTTTGATTATACCGCTTAAAAATAAAACGTAATGTCGATACGTCAGAATGCCTGTCATCACTTGTATGGGAATAATTATACCTAATACGTATCATATAAAATATGTACGACATTATTTTATAACATTATATGTACTAATTACTAAAACAAATCACTTAGTTCTAGGTTTGTGCCAATGAAACACTTGTAAATTTCGTGTCAGTCAATTGTCATTGGAAGTAGGTATTTAGCTCAAGCACAGTTTTGACATTGATCGAGGAGATTGACCAACCTAAAATGACAGCATTCATGCTGTCGTATTTCGTCAGTGAGTTAGAAACCGAAAGGCCCAATGATGTAGAAGCATTTCAGTAAGGCGCCATAATTTGCTCTGGCTTTCCATCAGTCCAGAGTAGAGACACTTTAACAAAAAAGGTAAGTTACGTTAAGATAGCCGTGGTGGTATTTGGAACTAAACTTAGGCAAATAAACAATTACTTATACTAGAGAGACAATACTATGTACAAAGGAATGACATGCCGATGAACTGTGCGCCGACAGGACGCTTCATCGATGAACGTTAGCTCGATATACTCGTAACACCTCAGCTACAAACTCAATTACAGAAGTTTAAAAAAAGGAGAATGCCTGGTGCCTGTGACACATTTACGTAAGAGGTAGTTGCTGTCAGTTTACGTCTGCGGTGACTTGTAAGGTGTCGTTTAATTCTTAGTAGTTATTAAACAACAACAAGAATAATAGATGCAATGCAGGACATCGCCAACTTATTTTCTTAAAAGCGAGTAGATAAGTTCTACCTATAAGGTTATGTTTTATGCTCATATTGAGAATTCGTAAAATGTACCTACATTTTATAATCTTTTCATGATTTACGTTAAAATGTATTACATGTTACGTGTTTATTTTGCAAAGACAATCGTATAGGACAGCGCGGCTTAAACTATTTATAGTGTTGTGGGACAATGCATACTACACATTGTGTGTGGCGCGTAGCACCGTCTCACAAATTCCGCGCCTAAATAACCTCGGCGAACGCCACCATCGCGCCGTGCGTGCCGCTTATTTACGTCCTCTTTCAGCGCGGCTCGGGGAGGACACGAGGACACGACACGCGCCCGTGCGATTAGTCGCCAGTCGTCGCGACTCAATCGTCGCTCGCATTAAATGTGCGCCGCCCGCTATTATGTACCAACTATTTTTCCATTCGCTGTCCACAAACGTTGTTGGATGGGCTCTTACAGGAAAAGACTCAGGATTGTTATGTTAATAAATAGTGGCGTTGCGACAGCTGGCAACATTTTAACACTGTGGTGTTTTAATTATTTCAGGACCTGCTGTCATTGACATTCACATTTCACACACCGTTATTTCAGACATAAATGTGATAATACACTATCATATTCTAAAACCGTAGGTCGTCAAGTGATATACTTACTTGGGTCGTTATTAATTAAAGTACAACTCTTATTACTCTAATCTATGTACAGAATCTGAAATTCTAAGTGATTTAATCGTGGTTTATAGTGTATTTCGTTAAATTACACCTTTCACTTTCTTGTTATTTGCAATTAATGGAAATTGAAACAGCTCTAGTGTGTTACTTTGCCTTCCGACCGAACACGTACAAACAAGACTAGCTATTGTAAAATATTAGTGCGGTGTTTAATATCGCCGGCGCGGATTATTGCTCCATATCTCAGTTTTATTGCGATATGTGCCCTCATTCGCACCTCGCCTAGTCGCCGGTCCCTCTGACGTCTGCAGCTCGTACGTACCGCCACCGACACCGCTGTCGCAGTTCTTTGAACAAATATTTATCTTTTCAACTCACATCTCGACCACATAAATATTGGATACCAAGCACTGACTCTACTGCATCCATGTTTTTATATTTTAACTGTCTAAAATATATGATCGTAGGCATATCATATCTATACTAATATTATAAAGCTGAAGAGTTTGTTTGTTTGAACGCGCTAAACTCAGGAACCGCTGGTCCGATTTGAAAAAATATTTCAGTGCAGGATAGTCCATTTATCGAGGAAGGTTATAGGCTATATATCATTACGTAATCATTACCTAATACTAATAGGAGCGGAGCACCAATAAAGAATGTTTTAAAAACGGGGGAAAAATTTGATTTTCAATTTTGAGGTTGCGTGGGTCAGCTAGTCTTCCATAAAATTGTTTAACTCACTGCTCTATTAATATCATGATATGTGGTGTACATGACATGATATTATCTGTAGAAGGTCCTTAATTGGCGCTGCAGCTACGTATTCAATCAAAATTGTTTTTTTTTTTCTTTAAAATTAGAAATGATAAATGTCCGTGGTTTCGTCACAAATATGTTTTGTTTAAGTAGTACTCAATAAAATGAGTCAAGTAGTCAAATTCTTTAGCCTCTTTAGTATGTACATTAGCACGCTTGGCTAATATATTATTTGGTTATTTTAATATTAAATCATTCGAAGTTTACTTCAATATTGAAGTTTAGGCGATTTTTCCAAAGAAAACTACGGCTGAAAACACAGTTTATCAAATATGACACTGAATGCGTAAGTGCAGTCACTCGCTAACACATGCACACAAAACTGTTATGTTTTAAAGGCGACATCTGTCTCAAAGCTCTCCGATCTGTCGGCTCGGTTAGTAATATTAATACGGCGAGTGTAGTGACGTTAATTAATAACTGAGGCTGTTATAAGTCTACCGCTATTTGTCACGAGAATTAAATAGCTTCTAAATGTGGAGGACGTATCGTTTCTCTTGACACTTTTGTTTTTTTATTTATTCTTAGTTCCCAGATAAAAAGCAACAAGCAAATGCTACAGAAACAAACTGTCTTCTGTGATTTCAGAAAAAAGTTTATTAAAGCTGAATAAAGTTATTTACGGTAATTTAATAGCGTTGAACTCAAAGGTATATACACATCTCCATTTTTTAAACAGGTTTAACTCCACGGTCATTGAATAGACTTTATGTTGCTACGTTTTCTGGTCAAACATCTCATTTTTTTTTTATATTTAATCTCAGTAGCGCATCTGAGCTAGTAGCCCTTGTGATACCTAGCCGCGAGATGAAGCTCCTGCTACATCTAACCATGAACAGTCTCCACACTCTAGAGCTTGACTTCTATAGACAACGCAGTTTAAGTCTTTAAATATTAGTCTTAAGACATTGTCTCGGTCACATTTTAGTGTGGATATCGTTGTGACATTAATTATGAGCTCGCAGTACGCCACTTAATTTAATATTGTTGATTTGTGGCTCCGTTAAGTGATATATTAGTTGTTATTATCTGGTTTATCCGACTAGCCCCGAATTGAGACGTGGGATTAATTGATATGTGAAGTTTGGATGAGAGATGCATCCCCCATAGTGGTATCAGATACATCTTAGTATCAAATGTTAGTTGACATTCATCGAATATTTAAAAGCATTTTACGGACCAGCAGCTATCGTAGCAAAGATTTTGCACCTGATAGTTAGTGTACCTATCTGTGAGAATACAAAACGCAAGCTGTATTGTGCATAGCCCTATGAATTTAAAGAAATGTAATTCCTAAAATAAAGAAGTGATTATGCCAAATACAAAGTTTAATTAATTCCTATTGGACAAAATGCAGTATAGTTACAGTTTTAAATCTAGAGCAAAAATGGTGGAAGAGAAATATTTATCAAGTATTGTTATCTTAAGCAAACGAGGCTTGAGCCAATTCATCTTGTACTTTGAAGATTCCGAGAGGACGGCGACGAGCGCGCCCCGCGGCGCTGCCTGTCTAACGAGGCCCAGTCTGTCCGCCCGTCTCCGTGCGCGGCCTGTTCCCGAGCCTGACACCTTGTTTGTTCTTATCTAATTATATGGATTCAAAAGGTTCACAAGACTTGTTTGTTTGCAGATACAGTCGTTTAACTGTAATACTACTGCCATCTCTAGGAAATGTTTTTTATGGATAATGATCCTTAAATGTATGTACTTAGATATGCAGTGTGCACATTGTGTACGAGTATTCGCGATTACAGTTGAAGGTGATGGTTAATGTCGTAGGAAACCCTTGGATGCGAACAGCACAGGACCGGTTGTTGTGGAGAAACTTGGGGGAGGGCTATGTCCAGCATATGATTTTGATTATTTAACAACTACACAAAAATTGTTTCTACGTCACTTTACTTAATTTGAGAAGTATATACTGATCAGATCTTCGTTTTCCTAAATTTCACGGATTTTAAGTTTATAATTAGGTACGCCTCTATTTGATGTTATAGCGATGTTAATGGTACCACGGACTTGTAAGTCTGTAGAGGCTATAAGTTGTGGACAAATATAGAACCATACATAAATTTATTCAGACAGCCTAAGTGCATTGCACTGCTTGTAGAACAACCTCAATACTCTATTTAAAATATAGTTATTTAATGACATACACTTTTAGCTGAAAATGTTCATAACTACCTACATTATTTGGCCGTAACACCTATAGGTGAGGTGTACGAGTACGCTGCGGGTGCAGGCGGTATTGTATGAAGACGCTCCCCATCTCTAGTTAATATTCTGTGTGCTTGTTTGTGATTCTCCACACTGACTACTTGCCACTCGTAAATAAGGGTGTGCGCACAATAACGCCGACGCAATTATCTACGCTTAACGTTCAGCGGTGGGCGAGCGGGAGGGTAAGCCAGGACATTGTTTTCAACAGTTTAAGAAAATGTAAATGTATGCAAATTCGGCTCCGATCTGTTTGTAGCGAGACAAGCGCCCCCCTTTCGGTGCGGTAACTGCATCACCCTGACTCCGCTCCCGTCGCGGGATGTCACCTGCGAGGGAGATGCAACTAATAGACTCTATAACGCACAAAACATTTTGTTCATCAAATATTGAAAATATCGGTTCAACAAGTAATACTAATTAATAAAGGGCTACTCTAACAGCAGCTTCTACGACGAGAAGGATTAACTTGTTTTCCGTTGTAGAGTGATAGACATAAGCTCTCGAACTGTGCCGAGCGGTCTAAACCTGGAACTCACTACCAGCGCACGTGTTTCCCACTCACTATGATCCCGGGTCCTTCTCCGGCCCGGGAACACAAACCTCCTTTGAGAAAATCACTGGCCACCTATGTGTAGTTTTTTTTAATATGTTTAAAGATTTATCTGTCACTGTTCTTTTGTTTGCAACAATGGACGTCTGGCGGAAAGCTTTTCGTTATGATTTTCTGTTATTATAAACGAGGGTAAAACTTCTAGGAATCTCAAGAAAATAAGCTGCTTTTGTAGTCTGTAATAAAAAAAATGCTTTGTGGACGAAAATTTAGCACTGCAGACGAGGCCGCCGAAGAATTTCTGTGGTATTTTTCGACCTCCCGTAAGCAACGTTTTTTAAATGTTTTAAAAGCTCGTTCACCCGAATGCATAAGTGCATTGGGATAGGAGGGGGATAGTTTGAAAAACTATAAATAAACTTTTTTTATATTCCAAGTATTTTTCATTTTACTAACTATTTTTGGAACATTACCGTGGGAGAGCCACGCTTCGGCATGAATGGGCCGGCTCGACCGGAGAGATACCACGGCCTCACAGAAAACCGGGGTCAAATAGCGCTTGCGCTGTGTTTTACCGAGAGAGTGAGGACAACGGAGGCCCATACCCAAACCCCTTCCCCCATTCCCCTCCTCATCACCTCAAAGGCCGGCAACGCACTTGTGACGCCTCTGGTGTTGCGGGTGTCCATGGGCGGCGGTATACGCTTACCATCAGGTGATACCTCTGCTCGTTGGCCACCTAATCCATAAAAAAAATAACAGCCCACGTAGCCATTTTGACAACTTACATTGGATTGTAACCATGACACAGCTTTGTGGTTCTAGCGAGAGGCGTTCGCTTCGTTAGCAACACACGCATTAAATATATTAAGCTATGTAGGGATGGTCGCGATAAATGTCAGCCGGCATGCAGTAGTCACGATCGCGAGTATGTTCCGCACTGCGACTGCCCGACCGCCCGACCGCCCGACCGCCCGACCGCCCGACCGCACCCGTCTCACCGCAAGCACCGAGCTCCGGGGACAATCCGTCGCGGGACGCTTGGGGTGTATTAAGATTCCACGATGCCTGTCACAATCGTGGAATGCAATTTTTGCAAGTACTTTATACTAATGTTTGCTGATGTAACATTAGGTCCCTGTCATGATGTGCGCACATCGAGACTCGAGACCGATCCATTTTAATCGAAAATTGCTCTGAAAACAATCTCTCAGGACAAGCAGTTAAGTTTATAGGACTTGTATAAACTTGTAAGACTTATATTTAATTAAAACGATGCCAATACATACAAATATATATATATTACGCACTTGTGACGCCTCTGGTGTTGCGGGTGTCTATGGGCGGCGGTAATCGCTTACCATCAGGTGATACGTCTGCTCGTTTGCCCCATATACAATAAAAAAAAAAAAAAAATGAAGACGAAAAGAAGTTGATTTACGTTCCCAACAAGTTTATGAACAATTGACAGTGTAAAAAAGGAAACTAAAAATATTACATAATTAAATCGAAAAACGATTACTGAGATGAAGCGTTATTACATATTGCAGCACATTGAGGGCTTGAGTGACCCCTGGGACGTATTACCCAGCAGCCACGATCTCGACACTGCACTGATCACTATCATTTGTCACCTTATTGGATAGCCTGCACTTACTGTTGCCGTGCGCGGACTATGAAGCCACTTCGGTCTCTTAATTGATCAGTTAACACATCAGTCTTAGAGAGGTGCCGATTTAGTGCTGTTGCGCGTAGAAGTTTAAAACTCGTGTTTAATTAATAGATTTTTCTGTTCAGTTAGCACTGTGTGTGTTGCCTAGGAACAAGTGGACATTACTTGTACATTTTTCATTGTGTATTAATGTTCGAACAAAGTATTAAATTCACTTCCATTTAAAATATTTCAATTGGCGAATGTTATGGTTGTAAGGTAATAAATATAATATATGAAAGTCGGGAGGGCTCGACTCGGCACGGCGCGCGGCGGCACCGGAACACAATCATCGTAATGAAAAAACTCTCACTGACAGATTTATGTGTTAGACAAACTTTGTAACGCTCACATAAGGGATATGGACATTCGCATGTACACATATGTATATAGAGATATAGGGTCGCTCGAGTGCGCTTAGTTCTCAACGAGAGCTAGCGATAAAGTAATACCACGGCTGATTATTCCCGGCGACCCATCTTCCTATGCCCGTATTCTTGTGATCATTTACCGCATAGCAACAAATAAATCCTCATTAGTCAAACACAAATACATTTATTTGACATATTTTATAACTTCCTGTGCGTTAACAAAATTCATGAGAAAACATTTGTCATCTCTTGAGACGTTGGACTGAACAACGTGTGCTCGATTAAGAATTAGTTCATATCATAAGCTGATAGAGTATAATACTCGTACTTATTGCTATTTGGGTTGCAGAAAATCAAAACGGAACAGGAAATAGGAATGACCAGTTAAATAAGTTATCTTTGTAATATTTCTTTTTATTACAGTCTAAATGGTTCAATTCACAATTTTGAATTTTGGTCTGATGAGAGAAGTGCCTATTTGTTGTTTTAAATTGCGTGTGCATATTTACGGATGGACGCTAACATCATATAAACATTATACTCGTCTGTGCACTGACTGTCCACAGACTACCCTGCGACCCCTACTTTTGTAACTGTATTGTCGTCCGATACCAATTCTTTGAAATACATGGTGTGTTTGTGTGATGACGTAATAATATTAAATATAAAGCTTCTGCTCCCATCCTACGCAGGAACTTATCGGCGCCGTCAAGTTCATGAAGGAGCAAACAAATTATTTATTTCGGCTTGCTTAATTTAGGAAAGCGTTTGGAAGGTGACAAAGCTGCAAAACTATTGTTTCTGAAATATAATTTTTGGGAATGTTTATATGTTTGAGTACTTTGATTTTGTATTCTTTATTTTAAAAACGTACATTGTTGTACGTTTTTAAAGTAAAGATTTCTGGCTTTAAATAAACCTTAAATTACCATATTTCACCTCCGTCTCCGAATTACCAACATTGATTGCTTATTAATTATATATTAGTACCTATTTCTGGAATTTATTTCAGTACAATAGATCGCCAGCGGGGGCACTCGGGCACGAACCAATCTATATATTTTTAGAGAAATAAGCGCATATAGAAGATAGGGCATAAAGAGTTTATTGCGAAATTTAAAAAATACTTTGTCGGTAGGTGCCGCCAGGTCATCAGAGTTCACCCTAGTGTTCGTGAGTTTTACATTTTAATGAAGCGGTCATTAAAATGTAAAAGTGTGACAAAATGCTAAAACAACTGAAAAAGTACAGGAACATGTTGCAGAAATATTAGCAGAGCGCTACTGCCTCACACGTGGAGCTCGTCAAGTAAAATAAGGCATACAAAATTCATTAAACCACGGGAGAGAGTCTGAGTGAGGAGAATATTATGAAAGAGCTGGTACAGGCGGGTGTTGCCCAGCCCACACCTCATACGTATTCTGTGCCAGTTTTAACCTTCTTACATACAACGTGACAATAACTACATACACATTGAATAATATACTGTACATAAGTACAATACAGTAAGATATGAAATAGCAGTTTAAATGTAGTTTCGAACATCGCATCTTTCGTCGCAACTTGTCGTAGAGCGCCGTTCATACGTGCGTGTGAGGCAGGAGTTGCCAGACGGATGTAAAACTCACATTAACACCTTATTGAAACCGAACTCCGCGAGCTTCAGATTCATTTCGTTCCGACTCACACCGGACACGAGACAATTTATGACCACGAAAATATTATTTGATTATACTTTATTATTACCTGTGGCGACATCTTCTGCGCCATAACGACAACGAAACACCACCTCAGGCGTTAGAATTACTGGTTGTACTTAATTTTTCAACAATTCTAGCAACATTGGCATATCGTGACATACAGAAATATCACATCTTATGAACATATTATCATCTACAAAATATGAAAGTTAAAATTTCAAACATATTGCAGACATCATTTATTTAATTCTTCTTAATTTTTGCCCCATTTATATGCACAGTTTTTATGATGTGTCAATTAGAAGCATATCGATGCTGAAAATCACCTTTACTACAAATGTTAGCTATAAAGTTAAGAATAATAACTAATGTAACTAAACCGACAGCCACAAGTACCCTGACTGAGAGCTGAGAACAAAGCGACATAAAGTGAGTAAATCTGCAAAATGAAGTGCGGCGTATCATCCACAGATGCAAATGTATGCAGACACAAACACATTGTCGAGTGGAGCCCCACCCTGCTCACTGCTGCTAAAGGAGTTTCAACTCTGTTTGCATACAAATAAATTGTTAGGATAGTGTTTTCGCCGCGGTGGTTGTTATTGACAGGCGGATTTGATTCCCGCGGGCATTGTGCGGTGGCTCTCGGAAAATATCGCAAACGTGTAACATTCTCGAGGCTCTCTTGAAAGGCATTCGAAAATCCAGTTTCACGGCAAATAAGACGTCTATCAAAAATAAAGTATCATTCGCTCTGAAGAACCGTGAACGAGTGTAAGCTATGTAAGTGCTTTCTGTAGCAAACACGGTGGGCGTTCTGAGAATCATTCACCTTCTGACGATCATAATACAAACGAAGGCGCTCCATCACATTTTCATTTTTAAATTCTCCTTTGCTTGTTGCGTGTCTCATAATGATTTAACTTCACAAAACTGATTTAGTCGATAAATTGGTCTTCGTAAACAATTGTATATTTGATGTACGGTATTTGCTCAAACCTGCGAAAGAACGCAGTAACTCCTTGGAAGTATCATTTGAAAACTCACGTCAAACTAAAATGGATCGTAATGCTACAAAATAGTACAAGTTATTAATTGCTAAGTGTGTACATTACTGGCCGGTGTCAGAAACAATTCTCATAATAATATCCTATCCTATCCTATCCTGAAAGATGGCACGGTTGATATCTGTCGGACATGTCATCGTCCTGGTAAATCGATCAGGCATATTATTTCTGATTGTTCTCGTCTTGCTAACGGCGAGTATTTGTACAGGCACAACCAAGTAGCCAGGATCGTACATCAGCAACTTGCCCTTAAATAGTGTGAACTCAGAGGTGCCATACTACAAGTATGTGCCGGTCGGTCGGCAGTTCTCGAGAATGGTCGTGACCTTGGGATCGATCTGTTATCACTATTTGTTATCAATATTTGGATATAGCTTACGAGATTGCCGATATGTGGAATGTTGATTCGGTGATCGTTGTTCCGCCTCGCTCAGCACCTTAAAAGGTCCATCCAAGGTCCAGGTTAAATGGCACCTTCAAGGGGCTGATGCAGAAGGCAGTCCTTCTTGAAACGGCTCGTATTGTGAGGAGGTTATACATGTATGTTTAAAAATGTAAATAATATGTCATAATAATTGTAATAAAGAGAATATTAATAATCTTTTATTGTCTCATGAAAAGAAAATATATATAAATTGAAGCCCTAGACCCCCACACTAGGATACCCTATGATGTGGGATCTAGTCTCCTTCGTTCGGTTACATCAAGTAACAATAATGATCGAGTGTGTTTTGATGTGATGTGGTGTGATGAAATGGTGAAGTGTGATATAACGTGGTATGATGTGATGTGGTGTGTAATAATGCGGTGTGGCGTGATGTGGTTGAAGTCTAATGCGTATATGTGCATATTTCTGGTTAAGTGTATACTTTCTGTCTTTACTTTTTTTTCATAATATGATTGAGTATTATTCCGCTATCTTTACAAAGTGTTCTATTTGATTGTAGTCTAGAGTATATAGCCATTTTGTTATGATTTCTCTGCAATACTTCGTCTTAATTTAATTATATTGAGCGTATTATTGTGTTTAGTGAAAATGTGAGGTCACATGAAGCCAAAAGATTTCCTGCCAAACGTTTTATGGCACTTTAGTTTATTCCAGTACATTCTTCGGTTGGTGTGACTGTAAGTAAAGGTGGATAACGAGGTTCTGTAAAATCTTAAAGCAGAAGACTGACCCTCTGACCCTAAGAAATTCAGTTTCAGCGTATAATTGTTCAGTGGGATATCGAAATGGGCGTTTGTATGCCACTCTTAGAAGAAGTCTTTGTCCACTTTCCACAATCATAAGCAAGCATTTAGCCGCACTGCCCAATGATATAATGCCGTAATTAAGTATGGCTGGACATAAAGAGAAATAAGCAAGTTATATAACTGTATCATCAACCATTTGCCCGAGACGCTCAAGCACCTGCACTAACAGACTAATTCTACTACTGTGCGCCTCCAGATGCTTGGGTCATGTGAGATCATCGATGAGCAAGTTTCCTAAAAATAATGTTAAAACAACTTCAAACAAACTACTGCTCGTAAATGCTAAACACAATAACGCTCATTATGTAGTCACCTCACGGGCCCTGAAGGACTGAATTGGCAACAAGTTGTAATAGCTGGACCCTCTGGTGAGCACGCGGCGCGCGATCGATTATCTTGTATTAGGTATTATATGGGCATCATCTCACAAAAGTTTGTTATCATAAGGGACGGGGACGGAGATCCGCGGACACAAGCGTAAGTTGTTGCGCGTGACAAGAATAGGAGCCGGGAGCCCTGCCTCGACACTCCTTGCACGAGACGATTTAATACGATGAGTGTAACAATATAATGCTCTGATTTGCCATAATATATATATAACATCACAAAAGTTATTAAAACTAAAGATAGCACAAATAAAATTCAGTGTATATAATCTACTGCAAATATCTATCTGAATGTAACGAACGTATAAATCGAAATCCATACAGTGCTTACTTACATTACATATTACATACCTTTAAACTCATATGTCATAGTCTCTCAATATCTAGTTGCCTATACAGAAGTTTAAGGTACCAGGAGTTTTTTCAGGTGTCTCGGTTGACCAGAAACAAACAGTGCCCAACGCAAGTTTAAAAATGATTGTTTTATTCAATAAGGAGCCTCATTGAACTATATTTGCTAATGTCCCAATCATCTTATCGTACATGCTGTTATCGGTCGGGGTTTCGACCCGCTGCCATCAACACAATTAAAATATTAATTCACTTTATTTACAAACGCGAATTTATCGCAATTATTTCCACGAATTTTGTTTCTACCTACAGGATTTATTTGCATAAAATCATATATTATTAATACGGTCGAATTAAAGCGTAGTATTATCAAAACCAATTCAGCTTCAGGGTTAATACAATAAAATCGTATGTTTGTTGTAGGTCTCAAAGCAGGTTATGACATTTAAATTCCATAGTTAAAAAAATAGATAATGTAGCGGAGGAGCTAACAAATCGGTTTCCCTGACAAATAAGCTAACGGTCGGTAGGTCGGTAAGGTCCTTATCAGACGCGGTAGAGATAGGGCTCGCCGAGGGGACACTTTATGTCACAGAGTCACGACACGACCACTCACCAGACGCTCGTCTAATGTCCCGCTCTCTTGTAACTTCATACGTACGGAAGTTTTCAGTTATTGTTACCAACTGTCTTAATACCTCGCTGCTCTAGTTCAGTACCGATTTTTCTAAGAGACAGTAGTATACAATATAGAATAGGAACAAGATATAGTTATTTTCCACGTATTAAATACATAATAAAGTGACAGCTTATTGAGCTCTGGAGGTTTCCTACGGGGTAGATAGTGTGCAGATAAATAATAATACCTAATAATAAATATTTCGGATATCTAACACACAACGCCATCTAGTCCCAAGATAAGCAGAGCTTGTGTTATGGGAACTAGACAACTGATATCAATACATATATACTTTTATTTGTAAATATATACATATGATACATAGAAAAAAACCATCGCCGAATCAAATATTTGTAGATCACACAAACACTTGGTCCGACCCAGGATTTGAAACCGAGACCTCAAGCACAGCAGTCGCATTCACTACCACTGCGCTACCGAGGCAGCCGAATGTTATTGCACACTCACTGTATAATGTATATTATTTTTCGCCTATGCTTGTAAAGTGTTAAAATCGGCGACTTGCGGGTGTTCGTATATTTGACCCGAGTGGAGCCGTCTGCACCGGTGTTATTAACGCGTTTGTAAATGAAGAGCTGTAACATACGTTTTGAATACCGCAGACACTGTATTGCATATCGAGCAGATCCATGAATAGCGATAGTCGTAGGTACTTGTTACTTCGTTTACTCAGAGTATATCGGCTGTAATAACACCGGGCTGCGTGTGTTATCTTAGGAAAAAATTAACATTTCCGACATACCAAATATGTAAATGTTAGATAAACACGGAGTGGCGCGTGGCCACCGGCGCCGTGCCCGCTACACACTCCAAGTATTTCTCTCAAATTAACCATATCCCACTTATTTCGTGCCTGTCTAGGTTTGACTCTTGACCCAACAACAGTACTCTTGATTATCACAGATGTTAAACAGTTACATATAAATGAGATATCTAATTGTACACTTTACGTGTAGAACCTGAAAAGTTACGAGGCATATGTTTTAATAGAAGCAGGTTTTATTGTATGTGGTTCAGTCTTCTCGAAATAAAATGTTTATAGGTATTAAGTTGTATAATGACATCATTGATAATGAACACACGTGTAAATGTACAACGTTTAAAATATGCCAAAACAAACAATTTGACTTTAGAAGTTTGCTTATCATCAATTCGTATTAAATTGATGTAATTGAGAACTTCTTCACAGCCTGCAATCGATATCGTGCTGTTAGTATACAGACGACTAAGTTCCCCGAGGCGGTGACAAATTAGTTATAGCTTGACGTCATCAAGCGAATTGTTTACCTATTTGTATTATATATACATATATTGCAGTGAGTCTCAGACCGTGTGGTGACGGCTTAAGAATACAGAATATCAACACCTCTATCCATCTCGTAGATCTCGCGAGAGCCCTCTGAGGGAGCAAACCATCCAGGACAACACCACTGCAAACAGGAGGGAAACTTGAACATCTCCGTCTCAAAGCGTTACATTAACGACTCTTGTTGCGCGGATCTAACATGTAATTCCTATGGAGAAGAACCGGCCAGAAGCTTCTATGATGGCTTATGTCCAGCAGTGGACTAGTGAAGCCACTTGATGATGACTTTAATGAGCACTTGTTAACAAACTAACTGCGACTTTACTCGTTTTAAAGTTCGTTTACATCCTCAGCAATGGGGACAAATATTTTTTTTGACACAAAAACAGGAATCATATGTTTTTCTCTAAAATTAAAGTTTATGTTGTTGTATGTAGCGTATGCGACAGCTATGATTAAGGTCTCGGGTTCGTCCCGGGTCGGACCAAATGTTTTTATGATCTGCAAATATTTGTTCCTTGGTTTGGGTATTCTCTATATATAATATATGGAGAATATGTATATGTATGTATGCATTTATAAAAAAAAAGTATATAGGCATTCTATCAGTCAATCTAACTTTCATAATACAAGCTCTGCTGAGTTGGAGGCTAGATGGCGTTGTGTGTGAGTCGTTCAAAATATATATTTACAAACTGTAATCAGTATACTGTAGTGTAGGTATTAGGATTGTAAATAATTTATGACAGAACTCAGTGTGAAAGTAAGTAATCTACATTAATGTTTGTAGTTTGGATCCAGTGTTACTTTTGTCTTAAAATTGTATTAAGTAATTTTGTAAATATGCAACTATTTATAAACAACCCACTCATAGGTCCTTATACAAAGAAACGGTTATTTTCTAAACAATTTAATTGCGGAACCACAACAAAGCTACATTTGTTGGAAAATGAGTGGTATCAAACAATACAATAATACACGTACCTAACGGCTGACCACAAACAGATTCAGTACCTAGTACCTACGTACGTATGTTGGTGCTCAGTTATCATAAAGTGCTTACAACATTAGTGTAAACATGGCAGTGCGACAGGCACTCGCCACGTGTTGCCCGCGCCCGCACATTTGTTGTGTCATTGTCGGCGGCCGCGGCGTCACACCGGCGTGCTTTTAATGAGCGCAATTTACATTCATTTGCCAACAATCAGACTACTCATTACCACCACGTTATACCTACTACTACCTACACACACAACTAATAAGTTATTACCACCATTATCGCTAGCCATACTGCGCCTCTCATGATACGAGTAATGCACAAGACAACAAGGCGGATAGTCTTGTCGAGAGTCGGGCGTGTTTAAAGAATATATATCAACTACTTCAGTGTGTCTACAACACGATGAATTGTGATAGACTAAATTTTATATTCTTTAATTATTTATATATATTTTATTGAAGTGAAACTTCTTTAGGCGCATGAAGGTATTTTTTTACGGATGAAACGCAATAATAATAATATTAGCGTCACGAAGATGTGCAGCGTTTTTGTCGAAAAAGAGGGAGAGAGCGGTTGAGACCGATTGAGAGAGAGTGAGAAAGGGCGACTTTTAATTTAATATTCATCATCTAAGATTTTACTGTATTACTTTTTTAATAATATAAAATAAATGTATTTTAATAATTCTCTTTCATTATTTTTATTAATAATTAGTTTGCCAAAGAAGTTTCAATTCTGACATGTGTACTTTGTACGCACGCACTTTTTTGTTTATTATTCTTTAACTTTGAACGGGACCTGGTCCAACATTTTTTTTAAATCGAAAATGACAGAGTTCTAAAGAAACAAACTTAAAACAAACAACAGAGTTGAGAACCACCTTTTTTTAAAAAGCTTCCATCAGACGATCCGGCTGCTCTATAGATTACTCATTTGGCCTCTGTCATAAAAAAGTTTTTCATCCCCCATCTCGAAAAGGGTATTGTTACCCTTCGATATAAAAGCAGTTTTTATCGGCTAGAGGATAAAATCAATTGAATTTAGAACATCATGTGCACTAAGTTTGTGAATTCAAAACATCATTAAACCTATTTACTTCTACCTCTATGGTGCCGAATTTATCACACAACCTTTTTAATTTGTTCAAAGCTTAGCCTCGGAACCTTCTTGGTGTACTTTTTTTAATTTACTTTGCCCGTGCCATTTTATTTTCACGTCATATTGTTAGGTCAAAAACACATTATCAACATTGAGCACGCGGTTAAAAAGTAACTTTGCACTCTTGTATAACAAATAACTATTATCGTTCATACTATGGAATAAAGAAGAGGCAATACATTTGCACGATCTTTATGAGTAATTGCAGAAATTAATTTGATGGCTGCTGAAGTTCGTCAGCAGCGCGCTACTTGCGCCTGTAGCTCTGGCTGTGCGAGGTGAGGCTGTGTCCGCCGCGTGACATATTTGAAATCACTTTACACTACACGTAGGTATTACGCACAGCGCACCAGTGTTAACATGAACTGCTGTTATCACCTCGCCCGTACCCCGCCCGGTACGGCTCTTCGGTACAAATTGAACAAATGTCTTTCATCTTTTGAAGATAACCCGTGTTTTCAATATTTGTTTAAAGATAATAAAAATTCTAAAGAGCTCCCTTTGTTGCAAATTAAATTCGAATAACGTTTTGCTTTAAAAATCCAATAGGCACTTGTAATGACACGCAAAGTTATTTTTAATTCAAAACAGTTGGCACCATTACGGGCGCCGGTCTGCCCTACCCCGGAGAGTACTAAATGAAGGTTAATCGTTAAGTTATTGCGGGAAGCGGCTGACTTAATATTATCGCACCAGGTTGTGACACGCCACTATACGTCATCTCGCCCCTCAGCCGTGGCGCTGGATATCTCACAAGTTTCGCGAGGCTTGCTTTAAATTATAACTTCTAAATTATGTAGGGTTCTTTCAATCTGTGATTTCAACAGGCAGTTTTTTGTCAGGTAATATTCCCATCATTCTTTTATGTATGTGGATGAGACGCATATACCTACTATCTTCACTACAAATATTCCTCTGTATGTTTTAAAGCGATGTCACACACTGTGTCACGTGTCTTCTCTGTTCTGAATTATCTCTCCACCTGTCATTTCATTAGCTACTTTGAGATTTAAAAACAAAATACTATTTTGAAGTGAAATGAAAATGGCAGTAACAGTCCTCTAAAATCCCTCAAAAAATAAAAAATAAAATAACTACTAATTGGAGATAAAACTTCATGAGTGTTACATTTATGTTATTGTATACACTTTGTTTTAGTCGAATAGTAGTAGAAGAATATTAAAATTTAAAGACGCGATGAATAGTGATTTGGCCAAATAATAAATTTTTGGCGAGTTATTCGACCGAATATTCGGAAGTCCGACACACCGAAACATTTAATACCTTTTGCGGGAGGCAGATTTAAATCTGTTTCAGAAAAGTGTGTGTGATGTTTACTCATTCATAGATTGATTTCACTAGGGTTACTTCGCAATGTAAATTAGCTCTGCACAAAATTCTTGCCAAGGTCTGCCGTACTCTACAGAACAGTGTAGATCGAGTAAGTCAGGATGAGAGTGCTCGAGAGCAGCGTCGACACTCCCGGCGAGGGTCGCGCGTGTGGCGCTGCCACTCGGCCGCTACTCAAATTAATAGGAGCGCTTCGCTAGTTACACGCTCGCATCGTCTGCTCGCCGGTGGTATGCCTACAAATAATATTAAAAAGAGAAAATGCATCTTTTTATTTCATATATTTAGTATTAACGAAACGGTTCCGATAAACTTTTGTATTCTTCGCGTTAACTGATTTTGTTTGGGTAAAATTTGTCACAACGCCTTTTCGAACGTGGTAAACGTACCGGCTAGTAGTAGAGGTGCGCGCGGACAGGCCGCCTATAAAACGTAATTACCCCTCATTTATTCAGTGGGAAATTATAAACGTAATTTGGAGCTTTTATCGTAATTGTGTTGAATTTTATGACGGTCTTAAAGTGGCACATAATTACTATGTAATTATTAATACTAACTTATTTTATTATTTAATTTATTTTACTATTTTATTGTAGATGATGACTATGGAGTCGAAGGGACATCATGGGCCAGCCCTGCCCCACCCCCAAACTTCCTCCGTCCTCGCGCCCTCTCGTCGAATCGACTCTGACGTATCGAGAATACTAACTGGCTGTCCCGCGACAAACAACAGTTTAGCAACAATAATGGCCCAAGTTGCGCCATTTACATGTTTTATTGGCTACTTTGTCCGTTTGTTGCGCAAGTTGTATACTGCCGCGAAGGGTTGAACTGAGCTCGTAGCAGGTTACCTCGTGCTTCTATCTGTTACTTATACAGTGTTTTAATTCACGTATTCATAAGCATTAACTGCACGGATGGCGGATGGCTCAGTGGTAACAGGGTACACCAAGACGCGCCGATTCAAACCCCACATGGGGCAACTCTTTGTGAGATCCACAAATTGTTATTCTGAGTCTGAGTATTTCTTATTTTTCATGTATGTTTGTAAAGCTTCCCGCGATATATTTCTCATGCCTTCTGGAGCCTTAAATAAGACATGTATACAAGTTTTGGAATGTTACCGCGCGTGTATGAGTTTAAAAGTAAAAAGTAATAACTGTTACGTTTCGTCGTGCTAGTACTGCGTGCTGCCGCACAGCTAAGTATTGTTGCAATGATTACTGGGTTCATGGGATATCCTGCATACAGTTCTTAATATTTGGACAGAACCCCCCTAGAAACAAGATTACTTTGTGAAGTTTAAAGCGAAATGACGCTTAAACAAAGTTAACTCAATTTACGCGCAATTCCTCTCACTCGGGGGCTCACTGAATGAGGGCCATATTTTTTGCCCCGCTTTGGCGGATTAACTCGATTATCAAAATTCAGAGCTCGGCTGTAATGGCATCGTAATATGGTGCTGATTTGTTGAGTACACCTGCCGAGCGCCGAGCGCCGCCCGACTTTAGACGCGCCTCGTCCCTTCTTCTTCCGACACCTTTACTCTGAGTTCCACAATTTTGTACCTTTGTAACTTGTTCGTTACCTTCATATAAATTAATAACACACCATTCACATAGAGCACGGAGTAGAGGAGAGTTAACTAGGTACAGCATATGGTTCTGTCAAATCATAAAAAATGGTTTCGATCACGATCTAGAGTAGTATCTGTGGCAGGCAAGGAGCGGGTCTACAGGCGACTTTAGAAATGTTTAGTCTCGTAGCAGGGTGCGCGTTGCCTGACGCACAAGGAATGTCAGAAATTTCATTAGAGCACCTCGTTTTGGTGATTTTATTATTGTTACAGATCGCCGGCCTGAACTGTGGCCTCCCCGCACCCTCTGGGGCCCGCGGGCCCCCACTTGGCCTCGAACCGGCTGCAATTAAATTTTATTGGAGCCAATCGAAAGTTAAGAGGTCATTGGCTCAAAGATAAGCTGTTGGTTATAAACTTTAACTAAATTTTAGTGCGCTTGCCACGAGACGTGGCGTGTAAGCAAGTGAATCTGAAAACAATACAATGAGGTGTCTAACAGAAGGTATAAAGAAAAAATATAACTACGTACTATTATGTATTTATGCCACCGTTTTGTCGCAAGAAACTTACAAGGGCAAAGCCAAAAGGAAGGGTCCAATATCCGTTTTGTCATAATACTAATTCATGAAATACAAAAGTTTCCAGTATTGTTAGGGCTTCTCTTAACGCAGTCTGTTACAAATAAAAAGCCACAACCTATGATACTCGTAACAACATCACCTCGCCTCACTTCGACACTCGTAGTTCGTAGCAAGACGCGACTTCAGTAATTGTATTCCACATTTAACTTATAATGTGTCGTGACCAAATCTAGAAATCGATCATTGATATGGATATTTACAGAAACATAATGTGGCGCCATAACCAGATGGAACTCAATTATACGAGAACGATCGAGAACTATCGAGGACAACGCCATCTAGCGTCGGAAAGCGCGCAACTGTGGGCATTATGACGATTACTCGACGCTAGATGGCGCTACAAGAAGCTCTAGAGTAATCTATTTAGCCTAGAAACATCGATCGAATACTTTCGTACTTTCGAGTAATTTCCACGGCCATATAAAAGCGAAACGTGTTGGCCGTAGGGACAGTATTGTTTCACGATACAGCGGATAAACATCGAAGAGATCTTCTAGTGCGACTAACGAGTGATTTAGTGATTTCTTATTGTAAAAAGTGTTCTTAATAAATATTGTGTTATCTTTGGTAATCGACTACTTTAATTTGTTGAATACCCAGCTCGTAACAATAAGAATGGAACACAACACCTAGTATATATAGTCTTGTTTATCACCTGATATAGTCTTATTTATCATTGAATGCCAATACTTATAAATAAATTTAATATTTACGATAGTTATTTCAAGATTCAAATGAGCAGCGAGTAGTTCCGACGATGGGTAGGTAGTTGGGAGGAATGTTCTAATCACGTGTCATGTTGTACGCTACAGCTGCGGCAGGAGATGAGGCAGTTCAAATAATAACGAGTGTTTACCGACCTAATTGAATGTGAAATGAATTCAATGCTCCACGGAGAGGGTGCCAGATCAAAGACGCCGACGCCCCAAGCTCACTCTTTATCATGTTTTAATTTATTTTAAAAGACGTACGCGCCTGCGACTACCTTCTTTCCCCCCCCAACCTCCTCCACCTCCGCCGCGGGTCACAGACCTCCTGCTGCCCCCTGAGCACCCTCTGCTGAAACACAACAAAGATTTTATTTCTGCTGTTGTTACAATTACTGTAAGAGTGACGTTTATCCCACGTTATTATATTTCACGGTAGACTACGAGTATGTAGGTACTACATTACAGAGTAAAGTTCATCAGCTTAGTGAAGTTAATTGCAGACAAGTTTAGTAGCAGAGGACAAGTATTGTTCTTGCTTAAAGTACATTAAAGGTTACGATTGAAGTACTTTTTTACTGTTTTACGTATGGGCCTACCAAAGTGACTCTACTCTAAGCAGAATCCAAGAGTGGTGGTCTCCATACTTATTGCAAATGCAGACAATGCAATAAAAAGTATGGTGACTCACACCATGACGGCATAGTGATGATTCTGTATCATTAGGCTTTCGGTCTCGCGAGTGCTGTCGTGTTCTTTTGATGAGTACCAACGGAACACGACGTCTATCTTCTGTGCGAGGGTAGTACCGCCCCGTGGTAGGTCGTGGCTCTGCTACCTTTACAAATTAAGAAATCTACTGCATCTGTTATTACACGTGCATGAAGCCTGTGCTCTAACTATACTCACAAATCGCACAGCGCTCTTCGTGTTCAATATAACGCGTTTGGTTTTGCGGTGGTTGACATTTTAAAGTATATAGCGAGTGAGTGGTTGCTGGCCACCACGATGCACGGTGGTGAGTTTGTGGCTGGGGCTCGTGTATGTGGCTCAAGTCATTTTATTTTTAGAAATAGAGTTAGAGTAAGCAAACTGACATGGTCTTAAGAGAAAATGATACCAACAAAATTAATTTTGAAAATTGATGCTTAATTGAATAAAGATGCTGACCCGGCAAACGTTGTTTTGCCATAAAAGTAACATTTAGGGGTGGGTCACCCTTATCATTTAGGGGTATGAAAAATATATGTTGACCGATTCTTAGACCTACTCGTAGCCGGGGCGGGTCACTAGTATACTATAAAATGTGTGTAAGAGTTATAATTGGTAGCAATAGTTATAACTACTAATTCCCCTAAGATCAATTATTTAATTGCAAAAATAGTAATGTATATAACAATGAATTAAATTGAAGATGTTTTGCTTCACAGGCCCACCTGGCCCTCCAGGCAAGCGCGGCAAGAAGGGCAAGAAGGGCGACTCTGGGGAGCCCGGGCCTCCGGTGAGTACTTGTCACAGATCAGAAAGTATGTACCTACAACTCATTTAGTTGGCTTTTTATTATTTTGTTTATTTTAATTGCAGGGGTTGACGGGAGCGCCGGGGAAGAATGGATTCCCGGTACATATATTTTTTTAATTTGCTATTACGACCATCTTACTTTCTGTTTATATTTTCTTTGTACTCATCGAGCTATTGTTTATTACTTTCACAATGATGCCCAACGTGCCCTTGGTCGAGTCGATGACAATGACCCGTGGACATATCTGCACGTACACCCAACCTACCAGCAGGGCACGGTACTAATATATAGTTGTAGTACAAAAATAATTAAGAATCGTAACTTATTACAAGAACGTTCAGCGCATAAGTTTGAATTCAAAAACACATCTAATTATTATTTAAAATTGCTATCGATTCTGACAGAATGGACACTAACCACTATTTGTGACTATACCTAGTGTAACTACTGTACATCTGTAGATACATACCTACATATCTATATTACAAACTGCTGACATTCACAGATAATACTTAGTGAATTGCTACAACTTTGAATGTCATTCCATAGTTAAACAGGAACCTTTGATTTGTATTAACCAGTAACACAGATATGTCCACTGCTCTGTCTCACATCTCTATGTTCTGAAATGAGACAAAACATAATCCAGTAACGTAACGCTGACGTCTGACGTACGGTTGATGAGCGAGAGTCGCACCGCCCACACACTACACGCGTGTCACGTTTCAGGGTAGCAAGGGCGAGAAGGGCGAGCGAGGCTTCATGGTAAGATGCGACTCAAGCCCCGTAGCGCTATTACCCTACTAGCCTTTTGCCTTACTAACAACTCTAACCTCGCCTCCGTTTTTTTTGGTGGTTGTCTGTACATGCTCAAACACTACATCGGACACTCTCACCACGCTCTCCTCTCCCTCCCCCACTCGAGAAAATAACACTCCAGCTGTTGAAATACACATTGTTATGAAACTATTATGAACTACTACTATTTAATTACGAGTAAATGCCCTGTTCAACCGTGAAATATCAATGACTCCCATATAGTTAAGACTTTCATCAATATCATTAATGGTGCAGGTTCACGCGCAGACTAATCTACATACATCTTAGAATTTTCTTTACCTATTTTGATCACACTATAAAATAATTCCATTGCATTATTTTAAAAAAGCGTGAATAAAACAAGACAGACATTAGAAGTAAAAAAGACAACGCGATTGTAAATATTAAAGTGAGAGGAGCGTGTGGAGTGCGTAGTGTACTATACGGCCGACGTATCTTGCGTACATCGTGCGACGCACAGAAGGTTGCGCAATAACTTTTTTGTTATTTATTTGATTTGTACTAATTGGTTTACATACAGGTAACACTGTATTAGGGACATTTTTTTCGTACATTGGTACATAAAAAAAAATTAGAATAACTGTTTATTTCACGAGCGTACATGCGCTGAAGTTCGCAGAGGCTATGTTGAGACTCGCCAATATACGTCGGCCGTATAGTATAGTCCCTGGGCACCGGTGGTGACCGCACCGCGCGCCGTCCCAGGTAACGCGACCAGCGCGACCGGAGCTACCGTGTAGTTGTTGTTGTCTAACTCCTGCTTAACCTGCCCTAACACCGCCCTGCGCCACTGTTGAGCTGGACGTGCGGACGTGCGGTCGCCGTAGTCAATAATACGAGTACGAGCGACTACATAGCGCACCCATCAATAACGCTTCTTTGTGTGCGGGTTTAGAGTAGAATAATCCGAGTGCAAGTAGACAATATACTCGTAGCGACGTAGAAACTCACACGTATTGCCTCACTAATGTTTGTTCCACGACTACACCATCGGACGATCAGCGTCACTATCACGAAGCTTTGCTTCCGTGCAATTTTAATGTTAAAGTGACTATTCGCTGCAGTCCGATCGTATGGGCGTACCATTCAATGTAAATTGAGAGTAAAAGTAATAGGTTGACTCTCTGATGTCCTCACTTATTGATTCCAGGGGCCGATTGGGCTGGACGGACCTAAAGGCGACCCGGTAAGAATTGAACCAATAAATATAATATGAGCAACAACACACATGAAATACTTCAATTAATACTGTTTATATCATGTCATTTCACAAATATTTATTTATTTATTTATTTATTTAAAACTTCATGCACACATGTACAACGGCGGACTTAATGCCTAAGGCATTCTCTACCAGCCAACCTTTGGGAGATGTGGAAATTTTGTGAGGCAGGTGCATTGAGGTGGAAGTAAGAGGTTGTAATTGCAATCGTTATATGAACTAACATAGACTAACATAATTCATAATACACTAATACATATACATAAAATATCTATATATGGATATACATACACACTAATACATAAACCTTACATATGTACACTGTGATTAGGTACTAAATTTTGTCTTAATTACGGTTTTCCTGCCATTTCGTCAAGAGGTGGTTTTTGACGTTCGTTTATATAAATATCAAAAAAAAAACTAAGCACATTTTTTTAAAAGATAATATGTTTACTTTTTAAAGGTACGATGAAGTTGTTTTGATAATGAATAGAATGGTAGAATGTTAGATCACACAATACTGGCTCTTTCAACAGCTACCTAAACAATTATCGAATTGATAGGGAATTTTATCGCGTTTTAACCTAACTTACTATTAACTCCGTTCGTGGGTTTGCAGGGCCGGCCCGGAGACAAGGGGCAGAAAGGAGAGCACGGCAGTCCCGGATTCGACGTCTTTTCCGCTGTCAAGGTATTTTCATATGATCTAACTAATTTCAACAGCAGCTAGGCAGAACGACACCGTCAACCTCTTTGACTAAAGTAGTGCACTGCTACTGTAAAGTTAATTAAATACAAGTTATCTAATACAATATAGCTCGCTAATATCTCAACACCAAAAAATAAACTACATACTATTAGAGTTACAAAAGTCAGTGAAACAGAATATATTACTGGTTCATAACCAATGATGAGTTGGTTTTACTACAAATCTTATACAGCCAGTTCACACATTGCTCAAAAAGTGTGTGACGTGTTGATGTACGTACATTATTGATGTATATTATATTAAGTATATGATGTTTGAGTCCAAGGGTACAAAACTAAATGACGTCTGGTTCTGATTTCTTTGAACCGAGGGCACGAGCCACAGTAACAGTGCTTTTAATATTGAGAAAACCTATGTAAACAATGTTTAGTCACCAACCCTGAAGTTATAAGAAAACGATGTTCCTTAGGGTGCGCATCCGACCTACAGCAGAATTGTGAAACTCTTGGTTTCCGTATTTATTATTTCGTTTGAAGTTTAATATTAAGATCAATATATCAGATATTATGACGTAGGTATTGCTATATATTTTATTTGAAGGAGGAACAAAAAAAAATTAAACGATAATGGTATTTAGATTTTGTTAATGTGAAACATTAATGTAAATAAATGTTGTACGAACCTTGATTGGAACTGATCGGTTGTTGGTTGCAGGGCGTGAAGCGATCCGTGGACAATTATAAGATTAGTCCGTACACGAGCGCAGAGATCATAGCCGTCAAGGTACTGGCCCCTGGCCACGGTTGCCAGTGACCCGGTAGTTAGAGCTTGTGACGTCATCGTCATCTTTCGTTGCGCTTTATCCGTGTTGTATCGTTGTTGTAGATAATTATAATTTACTTTTTAATTTCGCTGACTAGTGTACGCCGATTGTAAAAAACAGCACTACTGCCAATAGATATGCGAATAAATATTGGTTTGACATGCAAGTCGTCTAGAGGCAAGTGATTTTACTATCGTTGTACATTAGTTGCTGAGTCAGTTGTCGGTGGCGCTATGGCGCTATGGCGCTATAGCTGTGGCGCTGTTTGTGTGCGCGCGCCACCTTTTCTCACTCTGAGCTTTATTTGTATGTGTGTGTGTGTATATAGGGTCTGCAAGCCGCCGGACACAACATCTCCGCGCACACCGTCATTCAACTCAAGGTTAGTAGCATGCATAGACTACGCAACCACTCTCCAATGTTAAACCAATTCATACAGCTCCAATTCTTCCCCATTCCGATTACAGGTAATCATAAACTGTGTTAACTGGGAGAGCCATGCTTCGGTATCGAGGCAGGCTAGCCCGACCGATATTTCACTGGAACCCAGTGTTCAGCAATTCTTTAGCTCCAGAGCTGAGGAACGTACTACATCCAAACGGAAATTAAAACAATAACGTAATAGCCATTACGCTCTTCATACTTGAACATACTAGTTATGCTGGCTGTACATACAAGTTATGCTGGCTGTACATAAAACACTGGTTTTAAAGATAGATAAAATCTATCTTTAAAACGTGTTAAATATATTGTAAAAAATTTAACTCAATAGGTACAGAAGTTTTTGATTTTTTTAAGCGTACACAAACCGACATGACGTTTTATATCTACTTCACTCACCGTGAATGGCCTCAAGAAGTAAACAACAACCGGTGACACGGTTACTTTTGTGATTGGTCCCACATTCACAACGTTGACATAAGTATGTAATTGTTACACGTCAGCATGTTGCCGATGTGTTTACTAACTACGACATTACCTTGAGCGTCATACACGTGTCACGAGTGGACACTATTTATAGTTCCTTAAACTTTACTACTGCATTTACGTGATCAGGGTGAACCCGGCGAACCAGGGCCTCCAGGAGCACCAGGTCTTCAGGGAGCAGAAGGACTTCCAGGGCACGAGGGACGCGCGGGACCCTCCGGTCCCTTGGGACCACCTGGACCTACTGGCCCCGTTGGACCGCCTGGCCTCGTCGGACCACCGGGCTCCATGGGCCCAGCAGGTCTTAAGGTACAGGCCTCAAATATCTCATCACAAGATTCAAATATATTCTAACATATTTATATAATTCAATTTCAAAACATGTTTGTTTCCTATTCGCAGGGTGACAAGGGTGACAAAGGCGAACGTGGCTTCACAACGACCCTGAAGGGCGACGCTTTCCCCACTGGAATCATCGAAGGGCCACCCGGCCCTCCTGGTCCACCCGGTACGAACTCTACTAATCTACGTAGCGTAGCAGCGTAGGCATGGTTGTTCTCAGCGGCCGTAGATCTCCGTGCGTAGAACGTGTTACGTTTTTACCATACATTTTAGCTGTTGATCTAGTGTTAGCTGTTGAGCTGTGTAGTTAGTAGTAATGGCACTAACTTGACTACGGGGGCGCGGTGGTGAACACGTGAGGCCGCTAAGCTAACAAACACATAGGCCAATAACGCTTCGCTCGAATGATGCACAGATATTTCACGACAACCAGTTCCCGTGAACCAAGAACTCACGCTTATATGCGCACAACATTAATAAATAAATGTATTAACATAGTAACATTGTCAACACATGTGCACCAGCTTCTTTCAGTGGCTGGCGCGGTCCATCGACGATACCCACAGGTATTTGATCAATCTAGGCGGACAAAATCATTTATGGTTTTAGAAAACGATCATTGCAGTAATATGTGACTAACAAAGCAACAAAACCTAAATTGAAACATATCCATATATCTTTTTTGTAATAAACCGTGGGAGAGCTATGCTTCGGCATGAATGGGTCGGCTCGACCGGAGTGATACCACGGCCTCACAGAAAACCGGTGTGAAATAGCGCTTGCGCTGTGTTTCACTGAGTGAGTGAGGATACCGGAGGCCCATACCCCAACCCCCCCCCATCCCCTTTCCCATCCCCCAAAGGTCGGCAACGCACTTGTGACGCCTTTGGTGTTGCGGGTGTCCATGGGCGGCGGTAATCGCTTACCATCAGGTGATACGTCTGCTCGCTTGCCCACTATTCAATAAAAAAAAAAAAAAAAAAAAAAATTATACGAAACTAGAACTAAAAGTAGAATGAGTGAATACAAAAATGTATATACATATGTGATATAAATATTTCGGACATCTCACACAAAATGCCATCTGATATCTGATTAGACCACTGATATAATATATAGACATATATACATATATTATATCAGTGGTCTATATATACATAGAGAACACCCAAACTCTGAAACAAATATTTGTAGATCATAAGCAACATTTGGTCCGACCCAGGAATCGAACCCGAGACCTAAAGCACAACAGTCGCATACGCTACCATTGCGCCACCGAGGCTGTTAAATTGTTAAATCTTGTTTAGTTGGCTTTACAATTTGCTATAACTTTGGCCCCAAATACGTAATACGTGGCAAGCGTTGTCGTCAATCTAGAAGTATTTGGAAAAATCGGAGCCTTTAGCTGTGCACTGCACACTGCTAGACGTGAGCATAGACTGCACCAAGCGGGCAAGACCAATTTTGACTCCTTAGTCCAATATTATCGAATTACACCACACAATTACAAATACGAAAAAAATCAAAATAACCTTTGGTTACTAAATTATCCCTGGCCTTAATCGCTTGCCATACTGTATTGACGATGCCTTAAAATAACGGAAACTACCTTAGATAACAAGCCGTTACTTTTTGACTAGAGCTATTTGTAGGAGTATGTGTATTGGCCAAGAGCGTTGATCAAATACCTGTGCGGGCGGTGACGGGCGAGCTGTCGATGAGTCGCGCCGCACACGTCCGTATTTTGTGCACTGTGTAGCGGCGCTGTGTGACGTGGCCGTGTTGTGTGTATGTACGAAGGGGCGGCGGGGGTGCGGGGCGAGCGCGGCGAGGGGGGCGCGGCAGGCCCTCAAGGTGTGCCCGGGGACAAAGGCACCCGTGGCAAGCGCGGCAAGCGGGTAAACATCTCATCTACAACGATACCACCGCCATGAGGCAAAGCAGTTTCTCCGCCTCACTAACCGTTAAGCTATTTTTATTGCTGGAAACAAAAACTAATGGACAGGTCCAAAGTTATATAATCGTACATGCCCCTGAATGGAGAGTGCTAAATGATATGAAGAACCCAGGGTACGGTAATGTGACGTATTATTTGCCTCTTAGCGGTGGTCCAGTAGTAGTCGCTTGATGCTTCGTCAAGGTCCCGTCGAGGACCACGCACGGCTCACGGCGCTCGGCACGCTCACCTCGCATGTCGCATGCTGCATGAGAACGCTCGCCTTGACGTAGTCAAACTCCCGCGTACACGTTGTAGTTGTGGTACAAGTGATAACTAACGAATACTAGAGGAAGCTAACCCGACGTACAGCACCTCGCTTTACCGCACCGGATTTCACCCAATAAGGTAAACCGTTTTTCTCTTTATTATCTTTTATTGTCACACTAGTAATATATCTACATTCCTTCTTAATACTCACTCTGGTAAATATCACAAGTACCTATTGGTTCTCCTTCTTTCATTTCCAACAGTGAATTGTAGTTGAATGAAAACCATTCGACTTATTAACGTTGCCAAACTTATATGTCCAGGTCGCACTGGCGAAGCTGGTCCACGCGGGCCCGCCGGCCTCGATGGAGCTCCGGGCACGCCTGGTGTGCAGGGACCGCCCGGTAAACCGGTTGGTATACACCACACCATTGTACCAATTGATTGTACTAGATGTAATTCTGAGCTTGATCTGAGACCATCTCTCTAATTAACAAGAGCGCCAACTTAATTATTTTTATTGCATGGGTCTAAAATTTGTGTGTTTATATTTCAGGGTGAGATGGGTACGAAAGGTACCAAGGGAGATTACGGCGACATGGGTTCTCCTGGCATGCTAGGCGCTCCCGGCTTGCCTGGCCCGCCGGGCTACCCCGGCCTCAAGGGTGATAAAGGAGACAAGGGTGACTCGGTAGGCTATTTACACACTGATTTTATTTAGTTTTTACTATTACTTACTTTTAGTACTTAATTTATATTAAAAGTTTAAATTATTCATCACTGTCATTATAATATTGTTGCCTCATTATAATTTTGAGTTATGTCCTTTGATGCCCCGCCTCTCACACTATAATTGGCCCAGCCCCCGCTATGTTAAGGTACGGCAGGACGGCAGGGCATGCAACCTCACCACTGTTAAGATATACTTCGGCGTAACTCGAAAGTCTTCGACAGCGTAAGATCAAAACCTAAGGGCGCCGAAGCAACACTCGGCTAGTATCGAAAGTCTTCGGGACACCGATTCGGTTACCCAATGTATGTTTGCTAACGGTAAAGAAAAGATGTAATAAAACAGTGTGTAACGTGGCGCTGTCTTGTGTTGCATGTGCGGGGTTCGCGTTGACTCCACCAGAAGTACAGGAAGCTGCGACGAAGACAGGTATCTATCCACTCCACACTACTACACTCTCGCGTCGCCGCGTCGGGTGGAAGCGACCGTGGGCTAGGCCATGAGCTGCTGCTTGCAACCGATGACGTTTATAAAGTTTCTCGTCCACGTGTCGTTTCCACCTCACGTAGCTGATAGCACTTTCTGGTAAATTGTTACGCTATTATAGAAATACAACTAAAATAATGTTCTGGTCATTATAAATAGTAATTGCGATGCAAATTCGTTGCTCTCATGAACTGTTAATCTTTATGCCCACTGTTGAACTTGCAGGGAGATGGCACCGGCTATGAGCTCTACGGACACGAAATTGTAAGTATCCAAAATAGTTAATCAATCATTTGACCTTGTTAGATATATACTCGTACGTCAGAGGTCACGACGAATTATTGTTCTAGTTTGATATTATTTAAGAATTCTAGTGAACACTGAGCGATCTGTCCTTGTAGTTTGATTTTATTTGTTTATTTTCTAGTCATATAAAAGCCATCCAACATAGGATATGCACGCACAACTCGGAATATTGTACAAGGAGGTATTGTGTAAGTGAAAATATTTGAATGCACGAGACCGCGGCGACTACTCACATCAATTATATGAAATCTTGTTGACAATATATTCTTCCAGTCTTAGGTCACAGCTCCACCATTTACATAATAATGACAATATTCTCTATGTGAAATGGATAACATACAACTTGTTTCTTGAATTTCAGCCTAAGAATGTGAGTGGTGGAAGAGAAGCGATATATGGCATATAATTATTTTATGTTTAGATCATCTTTAATAATGAGCCTTGTCCTATCAAACTTATAGTATACTAGCTGACCTTCGCAACCTCGTTTACGTCCACTATTGCCCGTAGCGTAATAATTTTCCCCCGTTTTAAAAAAAAAATCTTCATTGGGGCTCCGCTCCTATTGGTCTTAGCGTGATGATATAAACCCTATAGCCTTCCTCGATAAATGGACTATCCAATATTGAAAGAATTTTTCAAATTGGACCACCGGTTCCTGCGATTAGCGCGTACAAACAAACAAACAATCTCTTCAGCTTTATAATGTTGGTATAGATATTTGGCAAGAACTAATTCCCAACCCGGTCATTTACCATCTCCTGCATTGCATACTCAGGGTGTTTAATTAACAATAGACTAAGTTTGTAATGGTACCTGGTCTATTGAAATAATGTGCAGTCGACCTTAACACCTTTAGGACTGACATAAAATATACACCTGTTGTCAGATGATGGGTCCTCCGGGAGCACCGGGACCAGCGGGTCCTCCGGGCGTAGCAGGTCCTCCCGGCATCAAGGGCGACAAGGGGGATCCTGGTATTAGAGGGAAAGCGGTAGGTACACTTTTCTTGCATCACGTACACCGGTGTGTAAGTGAGCAGCTGATGATAACCCTCTGTGCACCTCTCTACAATATTTCTACACCACCTTAAGGTAGACTGGTGGCGATGAGGACCACCGCCCGGGGCCTCGCTTATGAAGGATCTTCGCGCACTCGTGCCATTTCCGAACAAAGTCCTCAAGTAAAAAAATGTGTTTAATTAATTGCAGCCCTTGCGTCACGCGTTATTAAACTACCGTCACGCCACTCGCGCTCTCTTGCTCAGTTATCCTGTCAATTTGGCAGACTTTCAGCGTTACCTGTCGTCGGCTTATGATTTCATGTTCGAGCATCAGTATGTGTTCTGTTCTTGCGTTGCTTTTCATGATAAATGATATTTATTTTGTAAGTAAATCATTACTGATATTTTTACACGTCGGACTTTACAGTTAGAAGAGGCCAGCATTTCCTAAGACTCACTCTGGAACACACATATTTCAACTTCAAGTATCATTAAAAAAAATCCACATACCTAAACAAGAACCGGGGCCTCACAATGATCTCCCCGCCCCCGACGACGACGAATGTTTTAATGAAACTGATATATTATTAATTAGATTATTATAATAAAAACCTTCCATTAACTCAGCAACTGTGTTTTTACGTTTCAGGGAGAGAAGGGAGAGGCAGGCGACGCTGGTCCGATGGGATTACCGGTCAGTATCACTTGGACGAGTCACTTCACACTATGTTTGTCCCTGTATAAGAGACTTTGAGTCATCTACACATTTATGATTATTGTTTTAATAAAGTCAAAACATTTTTATGACTGCGCGGTTTTATCATGCTACGCTGTAATTTTTTAATTAACCGTTATCAGTGCTAACACCTATTATACCATATAAAGATAACGGATGACCATATTTGCGCCTATGGATTTCGCACACTAGAAAGTGGTCGATTCATAAAACCGGTTTTAATATTAAACTACAGAGATATGCTCAAAGCTGCCAATGAAGAGGTCTCAGGTTCGATTCCCGGGTCGATCTAAAAGGGTTGTTAGGTTTTTCTTACAAGACATTCATAATAACTGTACGGAGTATGGAAAGTTGGTGATGTTTCACACCTGCTCGTCCCGGTTGTAATCAACATCTATGGCAAACCTAATTGGAACTTCCCAACAACCGTACTCACCAGAGTAGAGCACTGACTTCAGAGCCCTCAAATATTCAGAAAACTACTACAACCTTCAAATTCAGCTGCTTGTGGTTGCGGCGGTCCGGTGCCCGTCACTCCGTGGGAAAACTGATATTCAAGTAAAACCGGTTGAACTAGTAATAATCTTCAATCCCAATAGTCTTGGGAATAATAAAGTGTAGGAAGACAAGTACCCCAAAGTAGTAATGGCAGGTGATGTGTACTTATACAGTTGTGTTAACGTAGGTACAGTTGATATGACGCTATGTACGTTGTCTGCGCAGGGGCCGGTGGGACTGCCGGGCGAGCCGGGCCGGACCGGTGACCTGGGCCCAAGGGTGAGTCTCCTCTCACTACTTCAGGGGCCATATTCACAAACATATGCGAACAACCTTTTACTAGACAGTATGTAAATATCCCAAGCACGTTAGCATGGAATAAATTATTAGAATAGATCTACTTGTGTGCTAACTCAATGACTAACTACTGTTTGTGAATATGGTTACATTTATGAAACCAGGCAGGTTGTCGGTACAGACAGTATTTACAAATTATTTAAATAGTCAAAAGCTAACAACAGCGACTGGACAGATCTTACAACATATCGTCAAGCAATATCTACTTTCAAGTTCACAGCTGGCAATGTTGCTATTATTGACTAAATGTAGGCAGAGTGTACCGCAGTGGGACAGTTACCACCGTCCTATGATTATACCTCCACAGGTCCATGAGGCCTTCTCCTCATCGATCAAAGCGTTTGTTGTTTGTTACTGATACACGCAAACAATTCTTATAAACTTGATTGTTATTTAAATTTTTGATAGATTTTTCATTATTTACTTCTTATACTTTTGTAACGAAAGCCAAAGATTTAAGGAAAGCAATAACTACTCGTGATTGGATAGCTCTATAGTTTTGTGAATTTTATATCTATTGGACATAATTATATCACGGTCGTAAATATCTCACTGCAACATATACTTACATGTCATACACCACTGCTACAAACTACTAACTGAGTGCCACGGATTGAATACATACTAATTTTCTAACAGTTGTATATATTAATACGTAGGGTTGCCGAATGTGTCTGAGTCAACGTATAATTATATTTAGTTATTGAACACCGACCGCACGTGTGGGCACATGATAGGTGTGGGCACACGAGCAGCGGTGCAAAGTGCAAAGCGACAAGAGCGTTAGGCAACCCTGCTGGTGTGTGTGTGTGCGTACTAACCCGGGCGTGGTGTGGTGCAGGACAACCGGTGGCCGCCGGACTTCGCGTTCACGTAGTGACGATAGCGGGCGAAGCCGCGCCGCGCGGCTCGTGTGGCGCCCTCGTACATGTACATTGTAACATACTTGTAAGTACGACTCGTCGCTGAGATAGCCGCCTCGGAGTGGAACCGCTCGCCGGTCTTGTACAAATATATATCTACTATTTATTGTATTTTTACTACTGACTGAACTACTGATTGACGGACGTCTCTAGTCTCTACTCTAGTACTGTGCCTCTAGTGCTGGGCCTCCTACAAGTACGTGGAACGTTCCATCTTCTCGCAATGACACGAATGCCATTAAAGTGGTGAAGTTGGTTTCTACGGAACGTGTATAAAACAGTACAATGTAACGCGATAGTCGTTTTATTCCTCCATCGTTGCATAAGCCCACTTATACTCTTAAGTAATAAGTTATTTATTTGGATAATGATACTAGTAGGTACTCATACTCGGAGATAATATTTTTAAAACGTGTGAGACTTATGAGATACTGAAATTGTGAAACGTGTATATTTGGTGTAGAACCTCGCACCGTGCCAAGTAAGCCTATATATATGAGTTACCTCGTACACTAGTCTAAACAGTATTGTAATGCTAAGCTACAGATATGCGCTCGGACGAATGGCTCACTTTAATATTCACTAACTTATTTCATTCAGATAATTGTCTCATTTTGTATGTGTTTCAATTGATCCATTCGATGGACCGCGTTAAGCCCGCTACACACGTTACGATAAATCGTTGCGATTTCAGATAGCACAGATAAATAGAACGCTCCTGGAGTCTCCACACGCTACGGATTTCGACGTCAGTTCACGCAAAAAACATGTCATCCACCATATCAGATAATGACAACCTTTGCTATATTAGTCTGATTAAATAAATAGAACATATCGAAGATTAAATAATTTTTACGAACACAAAATGTTTAAACACTTTATTGCTAACATTGATCAAAACTTTTCTAGAAATGTCAAAATGATTTACTACGGAATTACATATCATAAAAATATGTACAAAAAAGTTCGTGTAGTAATGTCTATATATTACGGATAATACACACGAACCATTTTGATGTTTTAATATTTAAATTATTTGCGAGTTATACTTTCAAAGTAGTTTTGACATATATACCATTAATTCATATTCAATAAAATACGTTAAATATGCTGTGCATTTAACATAGACCAAAAGCGTCTTTTACAGTATGATGAACAGATCATGAACATGAATATGTTATAAAATATAAGAGGGTTAATATGTGTGGACAGACAGACAGCGGCCAACGCCACTAAAATACACCAGTGCAAATAAAAAATAGTTCATTTTCTGTTAAACCGCTGTCCCTATGCCCAAATAATATGATAGCCATTCACACGTGAGGATAAATATGTGCAAACGCAATCAATAACGATTTAGAAATGTAGAAATTGCAACTGCCACCGATCAACGATAATCTGCAACAATTTCTCATACACATGTTCGATAAATTTGCGAATATCGGTCTGCACAGATTAATCGCTACTATTTATCGTCACTTCTGTAGCGGGCATTAATCGACACCCTCAAACTCGGTGTCACTCTATTCAACTTTACAATCGTTCGATGCTCGAGTCGCGCTGCTTCTCATGAACGAACACTTATCAACGTTTTATCATATCTTTCTATATTTAATGTAATCATTTACAAAACTATTACCCAATTTCTTAGTATAAACCTAATTGTAACTTACCTAGTACCTAATTATATGTGAATATAACAACAACCATGTTTGATCGTATGTATGACATAATATTATATATAATTATATGATAAGTAAGCTCGGCGCAGACAAGCGCGCGCACCCTCTTCCTCTTGTCACGAGCCTAGCGGCCCGGGGGAGGGGAGGGGGGACGCCCGCGCCTTCCCTGCGCCTGCACCCGGTGTGTTACCGTCCCGAACTTAATCACTTAATATTACTCATGTTAATGTTGACTCGTGCGTATTATATATTCCATTGGTGTAACTATTACATATGCTTAGGGTACAATTTAAGTAAGCGGACAAACCGTCGCAGGAGTTGTAAAGCGTCTCGCTACTCACCTACGACAATGTACAAATTATATTCCTTCACAGTGTAAACGTTTACATTTCATTATATGATGTCATGATATTGCTACCTTTATTAGTCATGTATCATTTCCTACACTTGTATAATTTGATAAGCGGCGTGAGAGAGTCGGCGCGGGCGGGCGAGGCGCGGCGCGGGAGCGCGGCGGGCGCGTGTTCATATAGCGTAGAGCGCCCGACGCGCCCCTCCCTCCACCCTCCCCCCCCGCTTCGGTCCGCTCTACGCTACCAATAATAACTTATGATCCTCCTCTCTGCATCTTATGTACCTCGTAAGCGTAACGTTAAGAATTTAGTTTTTTTATAAATATCGAAAGTTGTCATTTGTACCATATATACATCACGAGAGCCTAAAATATTGTTGTTTAAAAATTATTTTGAAAAAAATAAATATTTGCATGCTGTGCATTATCGTGTTTTCTTACTTCGATTCTTTAACGAGTGACCCTGTCGGTTCGTTCGCTTCACGCTAGCGCCTCTTCTCTTGCCGTGCCCTCCGTTGTCCTCGCTTTCCTCTCTACGCACTGAGCATGCTGAATCGCGACACTATATACTTCCAAAGAGACCGTAACCTGCCGCCACACAGCATCATCACTCACTCCCAGCCGTGATTGGGTCCTTCGAATGCTCCACAACCTCGCCTTAACTTTGGGACCGTCTCGGTCGGTGGCCAGTAAGTAGACGGTATAAAATCGAGTGGCATGAGCTGTTTGTGTGCCGGCAGCTCTCCCACGGTCTCTTGCTACTCTACTCTAATAGACAAGTGTGACGTGCGTGCATCCTGCTCCTTCATAAACTCGCACTTATACTTCTTACTACAATTGCCTACATATACATGGCTTGAGAATTCAGAGCGACTATTATGGCATGCAAACGCGCGATAAAAGGTCAGCGACCTTTCAATGAAATACAGTTATATATTTTGTTTTTTAAAGGTCACTTCAATACATGTTTATTAGTTGTTATGACAACAAATTATTTTCTTATGATCAAAGGTTGTGATTCGATAGAGTTGTTAAAATACTAAATGAATTCCGGAATGATCTCAAGTAAATAAAGCTAGTACTGTGTAAGGGTAGTTGGCATGTGTCGGTGAGGCCACGCAGCGCCGCCGCGCCGCTGGTGGCAGCACTGTCGTGGCTAAACGCTGACGTGTCCGTTGTTCCGCAGGGCCCGCCCGGACTCGACGGCATGAAGGTCAGTTCAATGACGAAACTATTGTTTTGTTATCTAATCTCTCTTGTATTCAATTTGTCAAACTTTCGTAATTTATAAGTAAAAAGTCGTGGGCAACTGTTGCTACCAATGAATTTTATTTTTTTACAACTTTCTGTTGAATGGCCTATATTAGTGATGCAGTGTTTATATAGTGCATAGTTAAAGAGCACATTATTCAGCAAACATTAGTTTTTAGTACTGAATGGATTATGTTACCGATTCTCGTCTTCACGGGATGTGGTTACCGTAACTAAAACACTGACCTGCTGTGTGTGTGTGTGTGTGGTGCAGGGCGCGCAGGGCGAGCCGGGCTCCAAGGGGGAGCGAGGCGATCCCGGACTACCAGTACGTACCTACTACATACTGCGCATGTTGTCATAGAAAGGTGTAAATCCTATTCCAATGAAACCATAAACTAAAAGCAGTGGCGCGACCGCGAGCACATACCTCTGTATTTATGTAATTATATAAAAAAAAATCGGGTACCATTTTATGAGTCTATCATATCATTATATCCTGAACTATCAGTATTACAACAATGTTAGGCTTCATATATCGTTTTAACAATCTACATAGATTGTTAAAACGATATATGAAGCCTAACATTGCTGGGAATTGAACCAAACGGCCGCCGTGTACGAGTAAGTACTGGTACATACCCGTTGCGAAAACATTACATGACATTGACAGGTGCCATATCGTGCCGTCCGTTTCTGCTTACCCTGCTCACTGTCTGCTCTCACCTTCTCGGTGCTTTTTTTTTCTCTGTCAAAAAATCAAAATAGTCTGGTGTTACTGGCCGCGCGTTGCGTTTCAAGTTGAAGTTCGTTATCCGTAGCAAAAATGAAATTAACCCGAATTATTTTAGGGCTATGATTTTTTACGATTTTAAAAAATACTCTCTTCCCAAGACTGCATTGCTCGTATTTAAAATGCTTTTAGGAGTAAAGCACCACTTTTGCGGCACTGTATGAGTCAAATACAGAACAATTTACATCAAAACTTGAAAGTTAGTAAATTTTGTTGCCGGTGGATTCCTCACGAACTAATTTACAAAAACGGAATCAGGTATAAAAATGTTATAGGCATTATAGTAAATAGGAAATGAAACAAAATTGAGACAGGCGAGAAGCGTGAGCAAACAAGTTGCGTTGTTTTTTCTCCAAAATGGGCCCTGTTTGCATCAATTAATGCTGAGTGGCATACCACTATTTGTTTGCACAATATCTTTGAAAGAATTAGGGAAAAACGACTTAGAAGCCACATCCTGTTGCAGCATGACAATGCTTCGGCGCTCACCACGAACAAATCTCAGTCATTTTTAGCTTCTAAAAACATAGAACTCGTGAACTATTTTATTTTTATCTGCGTGCGAATTCTTTTTTTTTTTTTAAACTTAAGGTTTAATGAGCGGTTTGACATTTGCGAGGCCAGAATGGCCAGTGATTGCTTTCAAGCAGCACGTAAAAAACACTTAGACCCGTGTTTTCATAAATATATTTGAACGAATGAAAAAGTGTATAAAATGTAACGGAGAAACAGAAAAACAATAAATATATTTTCATATTTTTTTAAGCTATTGCATAGCTTTTATCGCGGGCTTTGAGCGCGGCGACTGAAACAAGATTTTCCGTAACGAAAATAAAACCTAACACCCCCCACTCCACTTACCATATATGTATATGGTACGACTGTACGAAGCTCGCACGGATCGAGACGAGCTGCTCCGAAATCGGATGAATACGTAAGCAGCTGTTTGTGAGAAAGTATATAGGTGCATAGGTATCTATCATATCTTTATAATGCCTCACTCTTTTCCAGATATTTAGAGGATATCAAGTCTTAAACTTATGTTTCTTATTTCAGTTACCATAAACCTATAGATTAAATGATAAAACTTCCTGAATAACCTACATGTATTGTAAGATAATAAAAATAAAAATATTTTAGACGATATTAACTTCTCATTTATTCAATAAAATAAAAAAAATGGTTTTCTTATCGGCCGCCACGCTCAAAAAGTGTAACAATTAATATCCAGGAAAAAACTTGAATTAATATAAAAAAATAATACTGCATAAATAAAAAATAAATAAATAATTATAATTGCATAAGTTGATAAAAAATGCTATGCAAAAGCTTTTTTCTTATATTTATGAGTTTCGCTAAACTTTTAGTTTCACCTATGTAGAAGCTGTTTCATAACATGAATAAGTCACCACCCAGTGGCAAAACGCGGTCGCGCCGTTGCTCATAATCTGAGATGTTGTTTAACAGAACAGGTAAATAACAATCTTTACTAGGTCACTTTCTTTGTTATCAACATTATTTATTTCCAACGTGTCAACAAACGATTCACAGAAATGTGACAAGGTCCGCTTTGTGTGCTTTGTGCAGCGAGCGTTCTTGCACTAATACCCCTTGATTAACGTTTCAGGGCACCGACGGCATTCCTGGACAAGAGGTTAGTTACACATCATTTGCAGACTTGTTTCACATATTGCTCTTGTGTTCTATTTTAACAGTACTATTTCGCTCGTTAGGGCCCCAAGGGTGACAAGGGCTACAAGGGAGAACCTGTAAGTGTCGGACCGTTCATCATCACAATGCTCGAATCCTCCTCTCCGGTCGGCGCATGCGGCCGTCAAATACCTAACGCTTCCCCATTCTAACGCATGCGACACTAACAACTGTTCATACCCACATAGCTTACTCTATTACACTATTATGCTACACATATATTTAAACCCGCGATATGGAGAGTGCAGGCTGCATGACTGCAAAATATACATTTAACAGTGTTTGAAAAAATAACAACCAGGGTTTTTAATGTCATTATGTAAATACTGTCGTTTAGATAATAAAAATATGATGTATGGCATGCACGGTATGCTAAGTATAATTACCACTTCGGACTTTATCGTTATGTTAGTATGACAGTGTGTGTGCACTTTGCAGGGTCCGTTGGGCAAGCGCGGACGCAAGGGTGACAAGGGCGACAAAGGAGACCAGGGCGTGCCCGGCCTGGACGCGCCCTGCCCGCTCGGGCCCGACGGCCTGCCGCTGCCTGGTTGCGGCTGGCGCCCCACCAAGGTGCGTCACTCGGCGCGCGCCCGCTCTCGCTGGAAGCGCACACTAATCACTGCTACGTAAGCAGCTGCCACGAGAAGGAACCTCATTGAAGGAATTTAATGTTAATTTCCGTTGACCATTTTATTTTTTCATACACTAACTGATGTAACGATTTGAAGACAGGATGATATTATCTTCTCTTGGCGGCCATTTTGTGTGCGGTAGTTTTGTACTTAACACATCACTAACAGTAGTGAAGTTAGTAGAAAGCATGTGTGGTGTGTAGGAGTCGGTGCCGGTGCTCGGACGTGGTGGAGGCTCTCCCGAGGCGGAAACGTCACCAGACGAGGCGGAGGACTCTGGCGAGGCTGACACGGGCGATGAGTACGAAGCGGGAGACGAGCTGGACACGACGCGAGACTACGACGACTACACTGATAACGCACACCACTCCCGCCACCATGACTGACCGCTACGACATCGGTCCTCTGCCTTTCTCCCACCTCCTTACCTCCCTACCTCCTTCCTATAACCGAACATCTCCACTCGTGCTGATTGGATATGACTGAGTTGTGTTACTTCTCTAGTATCGACTAATCTTGATGCTAAGTTTAGACTTGCTATTTCGGCATGCTTTTAGTTTTTTCTGCGATTCCAAAAGGATTTGTGAATGCAAGCCCTGAATATATTTTAATATGACTTACTACACATTCGCCGAGTGGGTTAGATGGCACAAGACAACCAATCTTTCCTCCCCTGCCACTCCTTGGTGCAGCACTACTAACTACACAACTAATAACATGCACATTGGTGATGGTTCCACAACGACTCCTCGTAAGTGTTTAGTAACATATTCCCGTATGCTCTGAACTGTCCCTCAACAATTTCACCTACACTATGTACCTACCTAAAGCCTATACAATAATACTCTTTGATATTAACATTCACCTCAGCTAACTAACAGTTTTAAATTAATGAATGCTTTATAATAATTAGGTTTTATGTTCTCATTCATCTAACAATATTCCATTCGAGTAAGTTTTTTTCGAGGAAGGTTAAATCAATACAAAGACAGTGTGACATGTACCAATTGTTTCTATCTGCTTCTTATAATTGTTGAACAACTGAGACTGAGAATCTGATCGTCGAGTATAACAGGTCGTTTGAACAAACCAAATAGTAAACAGTCGCGGCACGACACTAACTAAGATACTTGGTTACGGCCACAGGCTCAATAAATCAAACTATGTCTCCTACCTACTACCCTTGCTACCTTGCGGTAGTTACGGTAGTGGATAAGATTCTCACTCACCCCTATTGAAACAACACTTCAAGACTGTCTCGGCAATAGGTGTTGGAGAAACAAGAGATAAATATCAACGGTGCAATTATTGCTTTTGAGTTTGTTTTTGAGGCTTAGGTTACTTGCACCTGTACTAATTGTTGGTGTAACCATAGTTACGTAATTTCAACCTGCTCTGGAGATTTACTTTTACGTTTGCGTAGTACATACATTTAAATTATTGATTTAGAAAAAAGCTTTCAGAACTAGTTATGAAAAGGATCACATTAGTCACAATCTTGTTTTCTGTTCATGATGAGACCTGAGGTGAAGTAAAAAGCCACATAACATAAGGTGTGTACCGTTGTGTGCAGGAGGCAGTGCTGCAGTGGGTGCGGCGGCGACTCGACGTCGACAACGACCTGCCGCCGCTGTGACACTCCGGCGCGACTGTTCGGACAATGTAGTGAGCGCAGTGTCGATGTGACCAAACGTTACTTATTCCACCGAATTGTATGAGAAAAATGACTTAACGTTAGGTGATTTAGTGCGGTTACTCTACTGATGTAATATATTTCCCGAATTCACAAGTCGCGTAGTTGCTAAGAATACATACTTATTTATTATGTGAACCTATACAAGACTTACGTGTTGGTGAAACAATGCAATCTTTTAGTAATATAATCGTTGGTTGTAATGAATAAATGGTGTCTATCATTTGCTAGCAAGTCACCATAACTAGTACAATTGCCGAAGGTGTGAGAGAAACCCTCGTATGATTCCATTGAAGGTTTTCAACTAAAATATTATGTATGTAAGTCTAATTGCACGTGTGATTGTTGAATTAGACGCTCGCGCTGCGTCGTTCCACTTACACGCTATCGCGGAGCACGTGTTGTTGTGAGACATGTCACACCTACCCACACATGTGTAGTGTACTGTGTGTGTGTGTATGTGTATTCACACACACACAGTTGTTCACTGTATAGTGATGTACATAGCGTTAGATAAGTGCTAGCTGTTAGAGTAGAACTTCGTCAGATCTATTTATTCTTACATAAGTATGGTACCTAACGTAGCGTATCTATAGTTATATAGACGTATCTCGACGACTCTTCCAGTCCGACGCGATGTCGCTATTCATGTAGTACAAAATATATTTTAATGTGTAAAGTTTAGATAGGTACATTAATTGTTTTCTAATCTAAGGTCATACTTAATTTTAATTTTAAGACTGTTAAATAGCCAGATTGTTAAATTCTGTTGTTTCTCTACTAGCCACTAGCTCATATTCACGAGGAGGTATGGGCGTACTATTTACTCAGGGGTGGGCAAAATTAAGGAAACTAGATAAATTAAATGACGATAGATGATGATGGAATTCATTACCTACTGTTCAATATATGAATTGAGTGAGCATGAACCCCTTACAGCCCCTGGTCCTGAATAGTTTGCAATGCACTTTGACTCTTGAGTTTTGTAATGGAGTGATGTCTCTGCTTGTTTGTCGCCCTATACCATAAAAGAAACTATTTACTCCAAGCTTATATTTGCAAAACCAAATCCATTTTTTGTCATTGACGATCGTACTCAAGTTTTTATTCTACATGCAGTACGTAATGACTTTTCGGTTCTACCTGTAACTAGTTTTTTTTTTAAATTTTGGACATTAAGTTCAATAATAACTTTTATCAAGTGCACAAACTTATTGCGTCATGTTTTTTCATTTTATTTTTCTATGCAAAAACTTTGCAAGTGTGTAATTTAAAAAATGAGCATTTTAATATCATTGTTATTGCACAATGATTAAGTGTCACTAAAACTAACTTGGTCACCAACATTTGTCGGTCACCGCTTCTAAAATTGTAAGTTTTTATAGGTAACCGCTCTGTCGTCAGTCTAACCAGCTTATCTCGCCTATATCTATTGCAACTAGCGAAGAAGCTTGTCGCCAAAAATCATGTTCAAAGTTTGTAAGCAATTCCAAGTGGCCAGTACACATAATTATTTACAAACTCTTAAAATATTATAGTCTAAAAGCGAAATTAAAGAGTTTAGGAACAAACACCCTTAAATAGTCTTAACATAGCTTGTTGCCAGCTGTAGTTATAACAGTACTCTTTAACCATGATGTAGTGAAAAATTTTATAGAAATGATTTAATGGTGCCCAATCTATAATTCAACATTGCCTGACCTCGATTCTTAATTTAATTCGTATCATCCGACACACAAAACGCCAGAATTGGAATGATTTTGATTAGATATTCGTCAATTAAGAAAAACTAGTGAAATTTAGTGTAAAGGGAGAGGCAAGCGAGCCACCCTGCTCCTCGAGGTAAGCCCACGCGAGGAGACATGGTCAGTGGCAGGTGCGGTAACCGAACCGCCTCAATTTACCTGTACCATGTAGGTACTATGGCACGGTGACGCACACTTCGATATTGGCCAGGCTAACTTTCATCGAGCGGTACCTTCGGCACGAGCCTTTTGTCTCGTGACATGACGAAAAAACGGCACAAAACTTTGCCAATTGGTGCGCTCTCTGCGGCAAGTCATAGAGCTCAATTCTTAAAAGCAAACCTACCTATGTATGTACATTGTACGTGTATAAATTGAAATTATATATTTTTACAATGATATTACCCGATAGATAGTGCTTATTTAAGTGATAGCTAGCGATTAGTTCACCTGTAAATATTCATCAATTGTTGGTGACGATGTCCGTAACATCGTCCAATTTGTCAACAAAACCAATGCGAGTGAATGTGTACGTGCCTGTGTGTACTTGACTGGGTGTATGTGTGCGTGCGCGCGCGCGTGGCGGGTGCGGCTATACGTTTCCTTTAATTAAACACATTCTGTATGCATCTTTACATTATCAGCTACGTCTAGCGCCTGGTGTGTGGAGAGCACTGGAGAGTAACGTGACCATGCGGAGTGGACGGTCACGTTGCTCTAAAGTTTTGATTCGTGTCTTGGTAAGAGTACCTACTTACTAGTAGGTACCTATCTGCTAATAAATAAGAAGATACTAATATATTTGCAGTAAGAGGTCTCAGTTTATTCGTATTTTCGTTTTTAGAACTTGATGGCCATATGACAAGTAACACTTGAGTATTACTCGAGTGTATTATCCCCAACCCAGCTGGACCTTAGACTCGTATCAGTTTCATTTATTAAAACCAGCAAACGTTATATAAACGTAATAAACAATACACTTATCGTGTTATAGGTACCTAGTGTACCTACATGTATCTGAGTGTTTCCTTTTCTATTGCGTCTTAATAACCGTCATCAGAGTATGTACGCATGTGTTCATAAAAACATTATTATTGATAAGAACAATTGCAAACATCATCTAAATATTAAATTACAAAGGCGCATTTAACTTAATAATAATATTGTGATTCATGACCCCTTCCACGGTTCTGTAAATTGATATGAATTTGTTTTTATTTCCTTAATATGAAAACGCTCATTATTGCAAGAAAAGATTAGTTGTTGACAAAACACAAGAATATGGCTCGTGTTAACAAACTGCTCCACGGCCCAGGGAACTTTACGTGTACCTGCCCTCAAGCAGTAACACAGACACCGAGTTACTTATGTAAGCCATTTCACATGTAATACATTTTGGTAAAATATTGTTTATAAAATTAGTATAGTAATATTATAATTAGTTTTTACTTTTGAAGCCGAAGTATTTCAATTTATAACTTCCATTTCTGGGAGAGCCGGGATTAGGATCAAGAGAGCTCCATAGAAAGACGGTGTGTATATTTCATTATAAGTTATGGGCTCACTTTGAGACTCGGCCAAGAAAAAAAGTTCAAATCTTACAATTTCCCTTGAACTTTGAAAGGTCCACTATCTATAGACGAATATAGACATTCAGGCAAAATGATATGATAATGAGCGCGAATGCACGTAATCACTCACCCATCACACACCCTATCCTTTATGTGTCACTTGTCTGCGAGTAGCTCACCACTGACGCGACTGACCATAGGACACACACCACATTCAGCCGCTACTGTGTATTGTACTGTATTGTCTATGTACATAATAATATTGTAATACTCATATGTTTTGTACATTTTATATGTAATAACGAATAATAGGATACGTTTTGTGAATTTATCTAAATAAGTGTACGTAAGTAGTTGAGCCGACTGACTCTATAGATTAGAAACACGCGCTGTTGTGGTTTAGTGTATAGTGTAGCCTTTACTACCAACTAAATTGTCATAACAATACACAACAATAAAAACATAAACAAAAAACAATTGTTTTATTTCAATATCACATGTATATTTCAATAAATTAATTACGTGTTTAAGGTGCTACAATAAATGTTATCACGAGGCTTTTCTCAGTTTTTAGAATAGCCCATCACTCACCCTACGAAAATGGATAAAAAAGTAACATATACTATGTAAGTAATTAGTAATAGTAGGCAGCTACTGTAAGTCCACGTTACGTGCCTTTTTATGCCTGTGTACCTACATGGGAAAATGAAATCCCGTCAAAATATAGTACGTCAAAATACTCACACAACGCGAGACAAGGGCATGAAATTCAGTGATAGAGAGACAACTTCTAGACGCAATTTGATTTCGATCGAAATGGCTCTTTGTTGTGTCAGAGAAAAAAGGGCGCATTCACAATCGGGATGGTGAGTGGTGACCACCACTCATGAACTCTAGTCTAGTCTAAACCGGACCGACTAAAACCACACGGTGTGCCACTCTGCGCCTGAGAAGGGAGTGATCCGGGAACTGCTATTATTAACACATTCGGACCTCTCCCAGCGCCTGCCCGCACTGTCGCGGGCACCGTTTGAGGGTAAAATATATATTTAGGCGACGCACAGCACACCCGTACGATGCCCCTTCGTGACTTAAGCGGATGGAGGGGAAAACCCGACCTGTCCATTCGCGGCCACATTCAAGACGACATGAGTCGAGGGTAAGCGCGCCTCCGTCGCCACCCACACCGGTGCACCACACAGCGCCATCGACCGGAATATGTAATTGTTTACAACCAAGCTAACGACTCACTCACTCGTGGAATAGCATCTCTTGACTGTTCCAAATAGCAAATTAGTCTTAAGTGACCACATAGTCATCTTTGTAGATTGGACCTCATGTGGAACCTGCCAACTGCAGTAAAAATTGATTAATTTTTTGTTAAACAATATAAGCTGATGTGATATACCATGTTAAGGCCAAATAAAAGATGGTAATTATAGTGGACTGCATTTTAGCTAGTTCCATAGTAGCTAGGTCCTTCACAACGACTAAGGTGTCATCTGGAGCTGAGAAATGTATTCTTTGTAAAATTCATTCCAAAAGTGTTGACGTAGTAGCTCTATGCTCTTGTAACTGGGCAGATTTATAGGATTGCAGTCAGCCAGAGGAGGCTGAGATATTGCAGACAATGATGCAGTCACCGACTTCAATACATAGGCATTAACATATATGTAAACGTCTGGATTTTTTCTAGACCTTATCTTAACCGTGACCGTGTGTTTCGATATGACACTTTTCTCACCGCCAACGCCTAACACTGTGTTCCGTGTAGCAAGCCTACTTAAACCTAAATATTGGACCATAGACTCTGTGATAAAAGATCCTTGTGACCCCTGATCTAGCAAGGCTCTAATCAACCTGTATGCCCCATCCTTCGACTCAGCTGTAACCAAAGCCGTAGTTAACAAAACTGTTTTGCTACGCCCAGTCGAAAGGCAGGACACCATTGTCTTGCTAGGGTCCAACATTTGCGCGGTAAATTTCTTCGTATGAGCCGTCGCTCTACTTGCAGGTGAAGCTCCCGTGCGAGAACCTGTAACCTTCTCAACTAATGGTTCAGTATTATCAGCGTACTGGTGCAATAATGAAGTGTGACGCCGTTTATACGTTTGATATCGTAATGGAATTTTACACACCCTGGCCGAATGATTGCCATTAAGACGGATAAAACATAAGTTGTTTTCCTGAACAAACTGACGTCGGTGTGCTACAGGTTCTTTAATGAATGCCTAAATATTTTCTATTTTATGACTTGCTGAACAAAAGGCACAACTTATATCTTTAAAACCCTTGTCTTTAATAGAAAGAAAAGATTGCGTACCTGATTGAGGATTCTTCGACACCTTGGACTTTGTTTCCACACCTTCCAGACCTCTAAATCGACCGGTAAGAAAACGATAGAATTCTGAAAAGGTGGGTAGTTCCTCATTGGAATCCTCAGAAATTTTTAATTCCCATGCTTTTCTGGTTTCGTTGTCTAGTTTTTCACTAATAATATATACAATTATAATATCCCAAGACGAAATATCAACCCCTAAAATTTTTTATAGACTCTAAACAGTCAGTTATATTATTTAATGAATATTTAGTTCCCAGAGCTGATTCATTTAATAACGCCTTTTGAGTGAGCAATCTTTTTAGGATACCTTTAGCTAACTACTTTTTATTTATTTAGCTAAAGGTAAGGATTAGTAAGTAGGTACTATCTAATTTTAACAACGCCATCTCGTAATTATCACACGTGACCTTTATGTTCCGAAGTAATTGCTCTGCTTCGCCCGTTAAATGTCCTTTCATTTTTTTTTGTGACTCATCCGAATTTTCATTGTTGTGTACCATCCTTAAAAATAAATCTCTAAATGTTTGCCATTCCGAGTACCTTCCAGAAAACATAGGTATCTTATTTCTGGTGGCTTAACTCTGTTCTTAAAGCTTCTAGCTAGAGCTTAAAAATGTCTTGAGGAAAATCTTATGAGGAAAAGGCGAGAAACAACAACCGCCACCCCATCTGAGCTTCAGGACCTTAACAAGCACCAGCTTGTTGTTTTAGTAGGCAAACGAGCAGACGTATCACCTGATGGTAAGCGATTACCGCCGTCCATGGACACCCGCAACACCAAAGGCGTCACAAGTGCGTTGCCGACCTTTGGGGGATGGGAAAGGGGGTGGGGGGAGGGGTTGGTATATGGGCCTCCGGTACCCTCACTCACTCGGGGAAACACAGCGCAAACGCTATTTCACACCGGTTTTCTGTGAGGCCGTGGTATCACTCCGGTCGTCAAGTTCGTTTGGATAACATGTAAAATAAAATAAAAAATAGATTTTATAACTTTAATTAATGAAATACATGAACATTTTTTTAGGCAACTTACATGCGTTATAATCAGAAAATTATTTTATATAATATAATATTTTTATAATAGGTATAATTATAACATAATTTTACGATAATTACTCAAATTACAAAAAGCCAGATGGGACGTACTTGTCAAATAACATAAAGCTGTTTATTAATTAAATGTGCGTGACAACCGGCAGCGACACTGTAGGAACACGTACATCTGTGGGCATGTAATGATACCATAATCAGTCCCTATTTCTTTAATAAACACTAGCTGACCCCCGCAACCTCGTTTGCGTCTTCTATTGCCCGTAGCGTAAAAATTTGCCCCTGTTTTTGAAACATTCTTCATTGGTTTTGAAAAACGCAAATATCTTACGGAACCCTATTTTTTTTCAAAATAAAATATAGCCTATGTTACTCGTGGATAATGTAGCTTTCGGTGAAAGAATTTTTAAAATCGATCCAGTACTTTTTGAGTTTATTCGTTACATACAAAAATACAAATCTTTCCTCTTTATAATATTATTATTATTATTAATTTATTATTATATTATTATTATTATTGTCTTTATTCCATTTGTATATACATATAAATTACATTTTTAAATATACATATAAAACAAATACATTTAAAAATATAAAAAATAGTAGACCACCGACTTCGGGTATAGGGACCAAGAAACCGGTGGTTAGGGCTCCAAAGACTGGAACCTCCTCACTATACGTGCCGTGTCAAGAAGGACTGCCTTCTGTATCAGACCCTTGATCCAGCCCCCTAACATGAACCTCTTAAGGTGTTGGTCGAGGCTCTTGGCTGTCAATCCGTGAGCTGATACGACTATCGGAACAATGATCACCGAATCCACATTCCACATATCGACAATCTCGTGAGATAAATACAAATATTTTATTTGTTTTTCTTTTTCGACTTTCACGAGATTCTCGTCATGAGGAACGGCGATATCGACAATCATTGCGCGGCGCTCTAATCGATCTATCACCACAATATCAGGTTTATTGGCTACAATAGTCCTGTCTGTAATAATAGATCGATCCCAATATAACGTAGCACGACCATTCTCGAGAACTGGATCGGGCACATACCTGTAGTATGGTACCTCTCAAATCACAAGATTGTATTTAAGGGCAAGTTGCTGATGTACGATCCTGGCTACTTGGTTGTGCCTATGCAAATACTCGCCGTTAGCAAGACGAGAACAACCAGAAATAATATGCCTGATAGATTCTCCAGGACGGTGACATGCCCGACAAATGTCGACCGTACCATCCTTCACGATATACTTCCGATAGTTATTCGTCATGATAACTTCGTCCATAATCGCACAGACAAAACCTTCGGTTTCTCCGAAGAGATCACTATACCGTAGCCAGGACGTAGATGCTTTGAAATCTATATCAGGCCCATTTAGGGCCCGATAGAATCGACCATGGAGTACTTTGCCCTTCCATACTTCCCTGCGATCATGAGTACTAAGTACTACAGGCTTGCGCCAATTCTCTTTAGCCAGAGCGAGCGGAGTGAGCCCGGTATCCAATGTGACTACACTACGATGCACTCCCACATCAGTTTGTAGAAAATATTCTCTAAGATTGTATACCTCGCGATTGTGCAGGGTCTTGATATTTAGTAATCCACGACCCCCTAACCTTCGCGGGATATACAATCTCATAACCGATGAACGTGGGTGGTGCATTCGGAATGCAGTCAACAATGTACGGGCTCTCCTATCAATGGCATCTAATTCAGTCTGAGTCCATCTAAGTACACCAAAGGAATACATCAGAACCGGCATAACCCAACCATTGCAGGCCCGTACCTTGTTACCGCCTGACAAAAGACTTTTAAGTACTTTTTTCAGGCGGCTAAAGAAGCGTTCCCGCAACGTTTGTTTCATGTCAGATTCTGGTATTCCTAAGGACTGTGAAAAACCTAGATATTTGTAGGTTTCGGTTGCAGACAGAGATCTGAGTTTTGTGGAATCTGAAAGCTCTATACCTTCAGATTCCACAATCTCACCTTTTTTTACATACATAACTGCACACTTGTCTACACCAAATTCCATTTTGATAGAATTACTAAAGTTTTCCGTAACCTTTAGTAATGCTGTCAATTGTAATTTAGTGGGGGCAAGTAGTTTCAAATCATACATGTAAAGGAGGTGAGATATAACTCGATCATCTTTCTGCAACCTGTAGCCTAACCCTGAACCCTCTAATAGAGTGCTCAGAGGGTTCAAAGCTAGACAAAACCACAAGGGGCTCAGACTGTCACCTTGAAAGATGCCTCGCTCGATCTTTATAAGTACGTCGTTCATCGCAGACTGCCGAAACCCAGGATAGCGAAGTGCTGTTCTCCATTGCCCCATACACACCTTCAAGAAAGTGCACAGAGTTGTATCAATTTTATACAACTCAAGCACCTTCAAAAGCCATGTATGAGGAACGGAGTCAAAAGCCTTCTTGTAATCTATCCAGCATGTCGCCAGGCTCTTACGACTACGACGCACCTGCTGGCTAATGGTCATGTCTATGATAAGGAGCTCTTTAGTGCCACGGGTCCCACTTCTACATCCATTCTGAGAAATAGAAAGTATCGTATTGTGATTAATATGTGTTGTAATTTTGAGTCTCAGAATAGATGTCAGAAGTTTCTACAAAGTTGGTAAACATGTTATTGGCCTAAAATTTTTGGGATCCATGGCTTCACCAGATTTGTAGAGTAAGTGGGTTATGCCAGTGGTCAAAAATTGTGGTAATGAACCCGAATCCAATGCTGTTTGGAATTGAGATGCTAAGCACGCATGTGAGCTTCGGAACCACTTAAGCCAAAAGTTGTGCAGTCCGTCAGGACCTGGTGCTTTCCAATTCGGTAATGAACGGACCGCACAACTTACATCCTCTTCATCGATGCTAATAGGTTCCATAGGTAACAAAGACTCACATGAGCGCTCAACATCCCGATACCAATCACCTTCTGTATGAGTGACAGGCACAGACCAGATATTATGCCAAAACGAATGTGGCATTTTCATCTGGAACTTGCCCATCACTCATACACGGACTCAGGTTCTCCCATTTCCGGTACACCCACTTCTCATTTCTTTGGAACATGCGATTCTGATTATACCGATCTACTCGTTTTCTATACCGCCTTATTCTATTTGCCCATGCATAAACTTTTTGCTTCAGAAAGTCTATGCGCTCCGTGACACATGACATGTACTCTTGAGGACTAATAGTAGTCCCCAGGAATGCCCGTTTCACAAAGCGCATCACTCTCGGTCGTGTGTTTCCCGATCGAAAACTCATTAGCTTACCAATGAGTGTCCTGGGCTCAGCAATACGACGTTCAATTCTACACTGCCAAGCTGGCAAAGTATTTTCTTGTCGATTAGTGGTTGTATATTCTGCAAATTTCACACCAGCTACTCGACAAACTGCAATAGCCGCACAGTATAGAATTGAGTGTGTATCACTGAGATCTTCGCTATTACTGAAATATTTCGGTAATAACGAATCCAAGGCACTCACCAGCGCTAAATTTCGTTTATGTATGGGCAAACGAGACAACCGGGGTCTGTTATTCAAATTTACATATCGGTATTCCCGAATCGCATCCTCCAAAGTGCTCAGTATCCTATCATTATATTGGGTACTTACGGATATAATTTCACTGTCCACTAATTCACTAATATCATCATTTTGTGGTACCTGTGGTGTGCTGTTTGTTACCACATTCAGAACATGTGACGAAGAAGGGACAGTCAAGCTATTCCGTATGTCAGAGCGTATCCTTTCAAGTGCGGCATCATCCAGCAGGTGACATCGCTGTATAGCTCGCACTTGATCCGACAATCGTTGTGCCGAAACGTTGACAGCTGGCTCAAGCTCCTGAAACAGAGAGACTAGTCGAACACGGTACGCAGTAAGATTCGTTCCCAACTCTGTAGCCCGAAAATATGCCCGCATGACATTCTCATTTATAGAATGTGTCCACTTCATGCGGCGCACATCACCACCGGCAGCGGGGGCCCTGTTCGAGGTCATTGGTCCTCGGGATCCCAAGCTGGTCGGTGGCCGGCCTCTCCCCTGCCGACGTGCAGGTATTGGCGACGTCGGCGGAGAGAAAAACTCGTCGCTTGAAGAAGAGCTCGACGCCTCTGCACCAGCCGGAACTTCTATTGCTTCTTCCGGAGATGGCAAGGCGGAGCGGAACGACGAGTCCGGGGGTGATAGCTGTGCTCTCCGTCTAGCTCTTGTTAGCATCGTCGTTATTAAAATTTATCAAATATTGTTTTGACATGACGTTTACGTTTAAACGTCGTCTTTTTTTTTTTTTTCTTTATTTATTTAATGAGGGCTTAGTCACGAAGTGATTATGTCGCCCTCATAAAAATACAACTTATGAACTATTTAACATACACATTTTAGCTATATCATACAGTGTTCTCGCTTTCTCCGTGCAGGGAAGAGCGAGAATGCTATTACATTCACCCACATTAAAATTAGGTTTACGAAATAATTGTTTTCTTTCAGCTTCGTTTCGGATGCATTCCATCAAAATATGATATACATCTTCAACTTTGTTACAAATTGAGCAGTTGGGAGAACCAATCTTACCAATTAAATATGCAAAGCTGTTTAGTGGGATATGTCCAGATCTAAGTCTGAGAGCGATGACTATGTCTGACCTGCTCATATTAGCTTGATCGATCCAAACATGTTTCATAATAGTAGGCTGAATGGTTCGGTACCAAATACCTTTAGTCAGCGATCTTTTATCAAAGTATTCTGACCATAGTTGGTAACACCGATCTTTAACTATATACAATAAATCAGAATAATATGGCACGCATGCAAAATTTAAACCATCAACAAGAGATTCTTTAGCTAGTCTATCTACAGTCTCATTCTCGGTCAATCCAATATGTGCAGGTATCCACTGTAATGTTACATACTTATTATTACTTTCTAGATTTTGTATAGAACGCCATTATATTATACGAATCTTTGAGGAACATCGAGCTAGATGCTGAAGGGCGCTCTTCGAATCTGAGAAAATAACATACTCGCCGCCATTAAATGATTCAATATATGCTAAGGCTTCACTTATTGCAATAAGTTCAGCATACATTATGTTCATATTACAGCTTACATTGAGTTTCATAAAAGCGTTGGTTTGTGGATCGAAAAACGCCGATCCAACTCTACTACCTTCCTTCGACCCGTCAGTGAAAATTTTATAACATGTGTCATAATGCTGATTAATGTATTGACTACAAACTTCTCTTAGTTTAGTGAATGTGTAAAATCATTTTGCAGTATGAACATTTTCTATATTGTCGTTTATATTTTTTGAAAGATCCACATAGCTGACCCAAGTGTTCAAAGAAAACATTTCTAATTGTGGACTAAAATGTACCGGTAAAAATTTAAGATACTCATGTATGGAAACCAATAGAGGTATTTTTCTCTGCCTCCAATACGTATTATCTTTAAAATATTGTTACTCTAATAAAGTTATAACGTTATTTTTCGTAAAAGATTTCGATGTAAGCCAATATTTTCCAGACAAGTAATATCTACGTATGTGTAAAGGTTGTAAACAGAGTTCATTTTCCATTATGTGTATAGTAGTGCTCTTAATAAATCCTCCTATTAATCTCAAAATTATATTTTGTAATTTATCTAGCTTGTAGAGCTGATTTTGACTTGCATTATCATAAAGCATACTGCCATAATCAAATCTACTCCTAATCAGGGAGATATATAATCGTCTCATCTGGATAATATGTACACCCCATTTCAATCCACTAAGTACTTTAAAAATGTTAACAAACTTAATCACTTTATCAGCTGTTTCGTTTATGTGTTTAGACCAATTTAAAGAACGATCTAGCCATAACCCTAAATACTTAACATTGTCCACAATCGGCAACGATCTATCTTTAACTTTGAGATCGAGTACTTCCTTCTTATAGCCTCTTTTAAAAATACAGATTTTACTTTTTGTTTCCGATATTTCGAGACCTATATTTGCAAGTAACTTACTAAGTAAATCCAGTGCCTGTTGTAAATTTTGCTCCATATGTGATACACTGCTGCCGGTTATGTACAACACAAAGTCATCAGCATATTGTGAAACACTGACATTAATAATTTCTTTGCAAATAGCTAAGGTAGCAATATTAAATAATAGAGGAGACAGTGGGTCACCTTGTGCTAAAAAAAAACGTAATGTCTTGTTGAGTAGATATTTCTATGTTTCATTTTTGATTTATGCATTTTATTTCTTCGTTGTATTTATTTTATAACAATAGAATGTTTAATCTGCTTGAAAATTATTGTTGTTTGTTATTTTGTGCTATTCTAAACAGTAAATATAATTTATTTTAAAGAAATTTGTTTGATAAATTCTGACGGCTTTAAGTGTTGCTAGTTTTATTATTATTATTATAATTATTATAATAAACATTAAGATTGAAAAATAAGGGTATTTTAACATTAATATTTATGATAATATTCTGCAGTTATACGGTAAGTACCTAGGGATCAAATTTCGTAATATATGATGTGAAGCACAAGTTAAAGACATAAAACACATCAAGACACGGAACAGCAATTTGTAGAATCATTCTATATCCCATTGCCCATCCTATATCAACGTTGTGCAATGCGTGTTTCGATGGAGGATCCTTTCCCGAACCTTTGAAAATGTCCAAAATTGTCCCAATATTTAAAAAGGAGACAAGTATAATATAATAAATTACGTTACTCACAGGCTTGTCCAAAATAATTGAAAAGGCTATTAATAATAGATTAAGAAATTACTTAGAGAGTAAAGCCCTAATTTCAAAAAATCAATTCGGTTTTCGTAAAAACATATCAACACAGGAAGCAGTTCTTACTTTAACGTCGCATGTTGCGAGGGCTTTGGATGCCGGGGAGAGGAGTTTGGCTGTATTTTTGGACTTATCAAAGGCTTTCGATACTGTCTCAATACCCATACTAATTAACAAGCTAAATCAAATAGGAATCCGTGGAAAACCATTGTACCTCCTCACTGATTACTTAACAAACAGAACTCAAATTGTACAAGTAGGCGAGTATCGAAGCGCGACCAAGGAAAATGTAACTTTTGATGTTCCACAGGGCAGTGTCCTCGCTCCGACCCTTTTTATTGTATATGTAAATGATTTGTGCAATTCGAGTTTGGAAAATGGTATTATTACTACTTATGCAGATGATACTGTTCTGTTTTTCAAAGGGCAAACTTGGGAGGATGTGTACTCTAGTGCCAATAAAGGACTTAACTTGGTATCTACGTGGCTTGATAACAACCTTCTGTCACTGAACCTATCCAAGACAAACTATGTGAATTTTAATATTAGAGTTGATGGTAAACCTCCAAAAAACAAATACAGTATCATATTACACTATTGTAATCGCGACAATTCGCATTTAACCAATACCGCGTGCAGTTGCCCAACCATCAGCTCGGTAACATTAATCAAATATTTGGGAATTCAGCTCGACAATGGTCTAAATTTTAAAGGGCACGTAAATGGTCTTTCCTTGCGTATTAGGAAACTAATCTTTGTTTTTAGAACACTGCGATATATTTGCCAGACACAACAGCTACAATCTATTTATCTTGCGCTTTGCGAGTCCATTCTCAGATACTGTATCGTTTGTTGGGGTGGCTGCTCTAAAACCACTCTTCTGCAATTAGAAAGGGCACAACGTGCTGTACTTAAAGTGATACACTTTAAGCATTTTATGTTTCCAACATCAGAGCTGTACGAAATTTCGAATACTCTAACCGTAAGTCAACTATTCATTTTACAAACTGTCTTAGACCAACATAAAAATTCCTACGCTGTTGCATCCATTAGTAATAGGCGGCGCAGAGACAAGGTTTTCCCGGTTCCGTTATGTAGAACAACTTTTGCGCAAAGATTTGTTTTATTTCTTGGGCCTTTTCTTTATAACGGACTAGCTAGACTAATTCAAGATCTTCCTAATCTAACAGTAAGAAATTGCAAAAGGGCTGTTTTTAGCTACCTGGGATCCCTAAATTATGACGCCACCGAATCCTTACTTAATACTGTAAGCTAAATCTGACATTAAATTAAAAAGGCAAATTTTTCTATGTTTTCATTTTTTATTGTTTCTCACTAATACATATACAGTTACGTGCATACCTAAACTGATGATCCAAATTATGTAACAAATGTACCATCTCCACGTATTTATAATTCACAATATTATTAACTCCGATGAACTGTTACCTTCTGAGATACAGTATCCACTAGTTCAGAAGGTACGGAACATACTATGTACAAATAACCTATGTAAATAAAATAAAAATATTCATCATAGTGGAGCCAACATATTCTTTTTTTTTTTTTTTAAAAAGACAACTCCCACATTAGGAATAAACATCCTGTGTCGTGGGGGACTTTACAAACATACATGAAACGGACACAAAGAACATCCAGACTCGGGACAACAATTCGTGGATCACACAAAGTGTTGTACCGCGTGGGATTTGAACCCAAGACACTTGGCGCAGTAGCAAGCGGCATGGCGACCACTGAAACCACTCGGCCATACGAATAATGTAAGTTACTTAAGAAAATTCTCTCCAATATTGTATTAGGTTTATTTTAAAAAATAAAGTTTATTATTATTATTATTCACAAATTGTTCATATGTAACAATTAGCAAAAATAATTGTATGTATAACCAAAAAATACTTTCATGATGAGGTTTGAAACTAGGTCCCTAAATATGGAAATAAGGTTCACTAATGTCTGTACTAAACTACTAACAAGCGATTTCCCTAATTGAAGGGAAAAAAATAGTCAAAAGTTGGTATCACAGTCCAACAGTAGTTCAAAGTAGTTCACACGGGAAGCACAAGCTTTCAAATAAAAAAATAATCATCAAAATCGGTTCACCCAGTCGAAAGTTATGAGGTAACAAACAAAAAAAAATACAGTCGAATTGATAACCTCCTTGTTCCAGCGCCGCTGCAAGCGACGGTTTCAATAAGTAACTGTATAATCTGTGGTTGTGAGACGGTAAACGTGAGTGTCAGTCACTCGACTTATGTTATAATTTGTAACTTTTTTAACTCTAAGCTGAAGATTCAAACTGTAACGATCAATGTAATAAAACGTTTGCAATTACGATTATTGTAGATTATTTTAGCACCTGTATGTTGTCTAAAGACATAACACGCCTCCTTTTTTGAAGTCGGTTGAAAAGATATTTCATATTCTTTTTTTCTTTTTGGGAACTACTCATACAAAGTTTAATGACGTCAGACGGCACTTTGAACATAAAGTCAAAAATAACTCGTGACGTGAACACAATTGGCGGCACCGCGAGATTGTATTTGCTTTCTAGTTTATATTTACTTCGATAGATTCATTGTCATGTTCTTTACAGTCCATCTGGTTTTTATTTGTAATCTGAGGATAATTAATACATTTCCATAAATCTGTGCTTACTACTGTATTAATTGCCAAAATAATATTACAATGTAAAAGTTTCTACTAAGACTTTCTGTGAAATACTTTAAGGAACATAACACCTTTAACCATTAGTACTAATTAGTTTGGTGTCGTTGAGTACCTAAGCTATAGATTTTATTTGTTTTTTTTTATTGTGGGCATTTGATTAACGGCTTTTTGTTTATTAATTCCAACATAAAGTATTTTTTATTTGTATTTGTCAAGTAAGTCATGTCAGTAATAGGGAGACTACCTTTTACATTTTACATCTAGTAACACTGGCACAAACGTCATCACTTCGTTCAATCAAAACATTGTGAATTCCAATAATAAGTATCTACGTATTACAGTACGTATGTAGGTACATATGAAGTCTGTATTCTGCAGATTGGGTTTTCCCGCTGGTTTTCCTTAATCATACAATTTATATCTACAACGATAAAATAGCAAGATGACGTGTTAGTAATTTTAGAAACCCAATATCTGTTTACAAAAGTAGACTGAAACAAGTTCAACAAGTGTTATTAATGATATCGAGTCGATAACAGGTCAAGTATGCAGTGCTAAAAATGACTTGTAGAAGGTTGTGGCATCAGTATCGTAATAAGTGTCTCAGTGCGGCGTAGGTGTGGTCAAGGAGGGATGGGGACGATTCGCTGGATGTGGTGGATGTGGTGGGTGTGGTGGGCGTGGTGCTGGGGCTGCGCCGGCGCCGAGCAGCGGCCGCAGTGCGGACACGCACCGGACTACTGCAAGGTGGACAAAGGTGCCCACGACGAATATACTTACTATGTGTATGGTAAGCCAGCCACTTCTCCTTTACATTGATTTAATGTACCTTAATTACCTACTTAAAAGCCTGGTATAAGCCTGTAGGGAACTGGCTTTGCTTTGAAACTACTACTAGTAGTAGCATGCTGGTGTCACATTTGTCTGTCTCATAGTAGCACAGCATTTGTCTGTAAGAAGGTACCGGTTGTGGCGGTTGTCATGGCTACTGAGTGCACCATCAAAATGCTTGGCTTTCCAAAGAACTGTCATTGAACTGATAAATAGATAGATAATACTTTATTTTTAACCTGGCTTTATTATTTCTACAAACAAAGAAATAAAATATACAATAAATGTAAGATACAGAAGCTGGCCTCATTCCTTACAGTTTTTATTCATTGAGTTAAATTGATTTTGAACTGGTGACAGATAAATACAAATTAAATTTTTAAATGAGGTCCTAACATATGAAATTTATCCTACATAAATTTTATTAATCTAATTACTTAATACTTATTTTAAGTAAGATATAAAAATGAAATACCATATATGATACATGTATCAAACAGATACATGTATGAATGCAACAGAAGGTTGTGTACAGTTTGTAACTTTTTAATGAAACCACACATTATACATTTTATATCATTTCTCATCCAAATGAGTAAAGAAGTATCAAGCATTGATTTTTCACTAAGGTTGTACAACAGAACTTTTATTTTAACTTACACTTAAATAATATTGAGTATTTACAAAAAAAACAGGACATTCAATGCATAGTTAGTATAAGGAAACAGCTACTTTGAACAAACAAACAAAAGATCTATTCTTACTAAAAATATTTTTGTGAGTCAAAATGGCAGGTGTACCGAACCATGGGAAAATTAATTACACCAATTACCACAAAAATGTACCTCATTCAGAATAAAATTATTTCAAAATTAAGGAATACCTCTCATATCAATATCATCAATATGGCAGGTATTGAGGCCAAGTGCAAGCCACACCCAAAATAATAATAATAAATATTTCAAACATCTAACACACAACACCATCGGTACTAGGCAACTGATATAAATACATACATACCTTTTTTTGTAAATACTTACATATTATACATAGAAAACATCCAAACTAAGAAACAAATATTTGCAGTTCGTACAAACATTTAGGCCCGTATTACAGAAGGCGTCTCAGTCGTGAATCGAGTTTTAAAACTAGATTCAAGAAGAGATTGTATTATAGAACGTCTCTTGAGTCAAGATTCACTGATCTTTGATCAAGTGAGTAAAGATCAACGCTTAGCTTATTTTAGAACGACGCTTATGTCAAAATCGTCTCTCTAGAAGAGATTTTGACAGATGTGATCTCCGTTCAACTGATACAAGCTCAATCTAGTCTCAAGTTGTAATTTCTAATGCCTAATAACGTCTTTTATGATGATTTTTCTGAATAATAACGAACGATTTATTTTACCTTACTTTATTTACGATAGAATTGCTTATTATACACATTTCAATACTTTTGTATGTTATTTTAGAACGACGCTTATTTCAAAATCGTCTCTCAAGAACAGATTTTGACCGATGTGATCTCCGTTCAACTGAGACAAGCTCAATCTAGTCTCAAGTGGTAATTTGTATTTTATGATGATTTTTCTGAATAACAACGAAATATTTTTTTACCTTACTTAATTTACGAAAGAATTGCTTATTATACACATTTCAATACACTTTAATTAACACTAATTGATATTCAATTCACTTAAAATACACATTCAACTATTTATTTCAAGTGATATCTTTCAAGCAATAGTAATAACCTTTCGGTTTCTGATAAAAATATTACAATAATTTTTAAAATAAAAACAAAAACAGTTTGATAATTCGACATTGACAAGTATTGATAACAATTTGAACGTTCCGTTATAGGTAATATCCAGTTAGTTTTATTTTATATTTAAAGAATTTAATTTAAGGCAACCTGCTTCTTAATATTATATTTAAATTGATACACTAGCCAATAGTGTATTATATATAAATTAATAACGATTAATGTGTAAATTAAATTTGTTAGATATGATGTGTTTAATATAATTAGCTGCGTAATACGGAACAATAACTGAGAACAGACTTGTGAGTTGAGATTAGATATTGAAACTAGTTTCAACTGAGTAGAACTCAAAACGCCTTCTATAATACGCTTGAGATTCGATCATAACTTGAAACACGATTCAGCTGATCGGAGATCAAACGATACTTGAGACGCCTTCTATAATACGGGCCTTAGTGTGACCATTTCCAAGCTCCGTTCCGCAATGAAGCACTACTCCATATATAAGCAGTTTCATATATTTTAACATGTTTCAATCAAGTTAGGAACACTTTTCAGTATTTTTCAGTTTTGAATGAGCATCTATATTATATAGGGAATAGATCTAACTGCAAAATATCTCAAAGTTCATTTGCTCATAGTCGGAAGGATTGATTGCAGAAGGCATTTTGTTATTTCACACTACAAACATTTCAAATTAACGGTTTAAGCCTATAACGTCGAATTAGTTCATTGGTTAACTGCTTTGTTGGTCTGGCAGCTAGCGTGATTACCGAGTCCGGCCAAAGTAATATAACGTGTTTTTCGTATTTGAAATTCTTATTAACCATCCGGAATATGGCGGTGTTTCCATCCTGTGCCTCGAAGAGCACGTCAAGTCGGTCGTGTCGGTCCCGGTTGTCATGAACATCAATAGCAATCGTTATTGGGAAGTCAGTCCCTCAAATATACTGGTAACTTTCAGTCTTCGAATTCAGTTCACCCTCATCCGAGGTTCGATGCCAGTCGCTCCGTGGAAACACTGATGTTCAGGTAAAACCGGTTGAACTATTAGCCGACCACAATATAATCTTGGGAATAATAAAGGCTAGGAAGATAATGATGCTAGTGTCTAATGATGTTTAACCAGTGTGTCCTAGTTGTGCCTCGCTGAAAGTGGCAAGATGCTTAGTTTTAGCCACCACATTTTCATTGTAATAGTGTATGTAGTGTGTTGGTGGCTTAATAAATAAAAATCTATAGAAATAAATAAAAGAGAAATTAACAACTTTTCACTAATTGCATATGAAAGTATATGCGAATATAATATCAACAAAATGTATTATTATTTTTAACCTCTGAAATCGATTTTGACGGAACTTTCACTGGTAGGTAGCTGATAATGTAAGGAGTAAGGATTTTCTTAGACTAGCTTCCCCGCGGCGGTGCCTGCGGTTATTGTCGTACCGTGGGTAACACAGCGGGACTCCACTAGTAAATAAATATAGATAATAGAACAAAACCCTTCATGCGCGAGTCCGACTAGCACTTGGCCTATAGAGATCTGAAGAAAGATCTCTAAATATGATATCATCACCATTAGGAGAGCTAAGCGCACCGCACGTTGGCCCGTATAGCGCGCTGGCCAGACGGGTTTCTTCCAAGTGTTCCTTCTCTTTGGCAGGGATGTTGTTTGTTTGAACGCGCTAATCTCAGGTGCCGCTGGTTCGATTTGAAAAATTCTTTCAGTGTTGGATAGTCCATTTATCGAGGAAGGCTATATGCTATATACCATCACGCTAATACTAATAAGAGCGGAGCACCAATGAAGGAAGTTTCAAAAACGGGAGAAAATTTTCACGCTACGGGCAATAGAAGATGCAAACGAGGTTGCGTGGGTCAGCTAGTCAAAAATAAAAGTAATCTAACTTACTCCTTGTATCATCAGCTCTCTGCCAGTTAAAGTCCCAGTCAAAATCGCTCCAGTCTTTCCACAAATTAGGTAAAAAATGGATTTTCGTTGTTACTACAGATTATATGCTTGCAGTGAAAAGCTGATAATTTATAATTACAAGCAGACACAACAGTTTATTTTGTTTGTATATACTAACTACTAGCTGACTACTATTTCTGTAAACAGTTTATTCACACAATTCTCCTTGTTTTTTCTTAGGTGAAGAGCATATCATCAAATTTAAGGATGGCGGTTATTTTTCCATGACATGTGGGATAAACACTACACTAGATAATGAAGCATTGCCACGGTTCACTGATGAGGTGCGGGTTTCCCGCACATACCTGATAGACTGCGCACCGCCCAAGCAATCATATGCGCTCGTACTGGAAAGACTCAATATAGCTACTGTCAATGATCTCGTTATCCGCCGCGCTCCTCGTACAATCTCCGGTGCCCATCTCGCCGGGCTCACTATGAACTCACTAGCATTGGAGGGTACCCGCCTCGCTGCAGATGCATTTAAGGCATATAACGTCACTCAGTTACGACTCGACACCGTGAAATCAGTAGCCATCAAAAATCTGCCTGCCTCACTGCAATATCTGCATCTAGTTCAAATAGGTATCAAAAATCTAACTCGCGCGACCTTCCAGAGTCTTCCTTCTCTTAGCAAGCTCACTGTGCGCGAAGAGGGTATCATTTACGTGGAGGCAGTGGAGCAACTAACTGAGCTAGCTTTGCAAGCTGGTTCCGTGTCGCTTGACGCCGCGCTACCTGACAAACTCGAGAAAGTCTCTCTCACTAGTTGGGCGCAACAAGCCCTGGTGCCATGGAAGTCATGCAATGGCTTGAAGGAATTAGTAATAGATGGAGGCGCAAATATTACGCTACCAGAGGGTTGGCTAACGAACTGTCCCTCCCTCAGTAAACTGTCAGTTAAAAATAGGGGCTTGGAGAGACTGCCAAACGGATTGTTTGACAACTCGAAGTCGCTTAAATTTCTCAACTTGTCTGGGAATCGCCTCAAAGAACTACCAAGGTAAGCATTTACGGACGGTTTATGGGCGTAGTCCCCATTTTAATATTCAATAAAGTGATATTTAATATCTTCGAATATATTCATTTAAATTAGTTACTGTAAAGTGCCATACTGATCTATATTAAATGCTCTATGTATGTAAGGTACTTAATTGAATAAGGATTAATGCTGCATTGCTTAAAATCGCTTCGGTAATAAGCCATTATTTTTCGTAAAAAGAAATGAATATAAAAATGGTTATGGTGGGTTACCGCTAAGAAATAGACATAGTATACCATTGCAGACTTTTTGTACACTTTTTAAGATGTACAATACTAGTACATTATTTTTATCTATGTATCTTGTAGGTTTCAGCCAGCGTTTGCAATGTAAGCGCAAAAAATGTGTTTATTTACGACATCACATTAGAAATCTCTAAGATGATCAATGTTTCTCTACTATATTATACATGTATTATACATTACATTATACTATCTATTAAAGAAAACCGCATCAAAATCCGTTTTGTAGTTTTAAAGATCGAAGCATTTATAGGGACAGACATACAGCGGAAGCGACTTTATTTTATACCATGTAGTGATTTAACATTGGTAATGCATTGACTACCAGCGCAAGCGCTATTTCACACCGGTTTTCTGTGAGGCCGTGCTATCACTCCGGTCGAGCCGGCCCATTCATGCCGAAGCGTGGCTCTCCCACGTGAATGTTATTTGAATATAAGTATAATAATATTTTAAACAGTTAGTTGTTAAAAACTGGTAGTGTCTTTGCGCCAAGACCAACAAGGGAAACTACCAAACGCAACGATCACTTACGAGTATTTCTCAAATAAGTTACCGACTTTGAATAATGATGATAATGATAATGATGAATAATAAAATTTTCGGAAAGGGAACCTGAGAACCGGTTATCTCATCCAATGATCCAATTGCTCATTTCTCGGATAACTTACTGACATAGAATGAACATCAATGACTGCCCGATTTTATTGAATCTACTTTATAATAGCTTCGCCTCGCGGGTTTGCCCGCGGTTTTTGTCGTACCGCAGGTAGCACCGCGGGGTTTAGCTAGTCTTATATAAATGTGAATGTAAGTTTGTTTGATGCGCTTTCACGCGATAACAACTTAACCGAGCATCATGAAACTTTGTACACATATTATTGGAGATGTTAGAAGTAACATAGAAATCTTTTTTTAAATGCGAGCGTTGCCGCGGGCGGAAACTTATATTGAATTAGACTTTTGAAAAGTGATGTAATTAAAAATAATAATAATTGTAAAATAATTAAAAACAACGCTTATATACAAATCCAACTAAATGATAAATTTCAATCAATCGAATAGTGCATTGATGTGATATGTGGCAAGTGATGTATGTTTCATTTGCAGTGGCCTATTCACTAAGACGAAACATCTGGGCGTACTGGACCTGTCCGACAACGAGTTGACGAGCGCCACGTTCGACAAGCTGGCCGCCGTCACCACGCTGTACGAGTTGTGGCTCAACGGCAACAAACAGCTCGGCGATGCGTGCAAAGGAAACGGTATTTATCACCTACCCGCTATTGTTGTTCTATCTCTTGTTATAAACAACCACCACCAATATATCTACATCATCATCATCTCAGCCACAAGAAGTCCACTGCTGAACATAGGCCTCCCCCATTGACTTCCACATATATTAACCGATTTTTTTACCAGGGTTATGAGAAAAAAAGAACACACAAACTTTCACTTTGCAATGTTTCTTGTCTTTGTTTCGATTTGACTCGCCCAGTTCAATTTGTTGTCAATAATAACGCCCATATATTTTACTTGAGTTGACAGGGAGCGATTCGTGTTGAACATTTTTAGTAGCTTTAGTTCTGCTAACTTTCTTTCGTTGGTGAAGAGGATGAGTTCTGCTTTTTCGATTTTACTGACAGTTTCTGTTCGTCACACCAATCTTCTACAATCTGAAAAGCCGAACGCATGATCTCACTCAGCACATTTTCCGCGCTCCCGCTTATCAGAATTGTTAGGTCATCCGCATAACCGATAGTAGTGTAGCTTTGACCATCTGTGCCCGGTTCCTATATTTAACGAATCGTCATCGAATTAAAATTTTCTACAACCGACTACGAGTAGTAAATACCGTTCCTCAATTTATTTTTTATAGGAACGATTTTAGCTTACGCCCCGTATAATATACTATTATATATAGTATAAAGGTTATGCAATAGCTTAACAATAAGTAGCGACATACCTATTAAATCCAAATGGGAACGCCGTTACCGATGTATTTAAATTTGATTGTTTTTCAGCGATTTCGTTGCTTCAGGATTTAAGAAATCTCAAGCAACTTCACTTGAGCAACACGGGCGCTAAGGTCGTATGTCGCGACTACCGAGAGAACATGCCGCTTCTACAGAAAATCGATCTCAGCCACAACAACATCACGCTGCTCACGGTAATCGCTCGTTTCATCGAAACTATCGATCGAATTCGTTCTCGATATTCTATTCGAAATCAACAATCGTCGAGGTTAAAACGCTACACAGACGATCGCTTCGATTTAATCTTTTACATCGACCATAGCTTTTCTAAACTAAAAATTAAACGGCAAAAGGTTCGCGACGAAACTCGGGTGCGGTCTCGGCGTTCCTGTCGAACGACGGCGATCGACCCGCCTCTCGGAATCTAACCCCGCGGCGGTCCTTTCGCAGTACTCGGACCTGCGCTTCGAGAAGGAGGTGGCCGTCGACCTGAGCGGCAACGACGTGAAGACGCTGCTGTACAATCACGAGGAGTACCGGCGCCTCGTCGACAACCGCGGCGAGTACTGCGGCCGCGCGTCGCCCCGCGCCTCGCGCGCCTCCTTCGAGCTCGACGCCAAGCTGAGCTGCGACTGCCGCTCCGCCACCGCCGCGCTCGCGCTGAGCGCCTGCCCCGAGCACGTGAGCCTGCCCGCGCTGCGCTGCGCCGCCGCGCGCGACCTGCCCGTGCAGCTGCTGGCGGCGCGCCACCCCGACGAGTTCGTGTGCGCGCTGCGGCCCGCCGACTGCCCCGCGCCCGCGCCCTGCGCCTGCGCCGAGCAGTCGCGCGAGGGGGCGGGGGAGGGGGCGGGGGGCGAGCAGCGCGTGGTGCGCGTGCAGTGCGCGGGCGCGGCGCTGGGGCGCGCGCCGCCGCTGCCGCGCGAGGCGCAGTGGGCGCGCGTGCGGTGGCAGCTGCTGCTCGCCAACGCGTCCATCGCGTCGCTGCGCCGCGCCGACCTGCCGCAGAACCTGATCGTGAGTACGCTCTCCCCTCGCGAGCTCGTCTCTCCGCGTACGATTCCCGAGAGACCCGAGGAGCCGCCTCGTAGTTTACGGGTCGCCCGAGGACGACTCCGAGTCGGAACGAAGAGTCCGACGGTTATCCGACGAGCGGGATCCCGATCCCCGGTGACTCTTAACCGCGCGCGATCCTAAAGAGTGTCCGCGTCCATCGAGCCGAACGTAAACTCGTGCGTCATCAAAATTGACAGTCGTATAGAAACTTAACGGAACTCGTTAGTGGATTACATTAGTAAACCTCGTTTCTATATTTAGGGACTCGGTTCCGAACCTCATCTGAAACTATTCTTTGGTGATACATGCAATTATTTCTGATCATTAAATATGAACAATTTGCGAATGTTTGTACAAATTACTATTCTGTGTCTCGATGTGCTTTATTGTCTTTAACTTCTGCTCCACATCATATTTGAACGGTTGAGAATGATGAATAATCGATATTACGAAACTCGATCCCCGTGTACTTACCATATAGCTGCAGAATATTAACATAAATAAAATATTAATGTTAAAACACCTTTTCCTGCTTATGGTATCATTACACGCACGCACACACACAGATGTACGTGTTCCTACAGAATCGCTGCCGCTTGTCACGCACACTTTAATATTACATAACTTCATGTTATTTGACAAGTACGTCCCATCTGCCTTTCTTTTGTAATGAGACGTCTATCCGATACAAGCATTAAAGTTTCACCCACAAGAAAGTGTAGAGAGGTGAGTGGACACGGATCTCCCGGATAGGAACTAACTTGAGTAATTAGGCGCGAGTTAAGACATGCTTATATTTAACGCAACAGCGTCGTCATCTCTTTGAACGTAATGGTATTATTTGCGCGTTTTAGCTAATGTATTGTAGACTTCCCTCCGGTTTCTCAAAATCCACCGAAGTTACAGAGAGTGGGGTGGAGAGAAGTGCCAGTTAATGTCGTTTGTTTCTATATCCCTACCCGTCATTCGGGTCGTGATCGAGTATACCTCGTGTACGGGCCAATGACTGTACATTTAACGCGGTCAGCATTTTACGTCCACAACGTCGAATTAAAACACATTATAAATCAGTGCACTTTCAGCAGTCACAGGGTGTACTCACCATATATGTACGCGACCCGTACATAATTGGTCCTTCGAGCCGGCAATCATGGTCTTCTTCGAGTCGGCGGACTGAGACACGCTCGTATGAACGAAAAAAGAAAAACGCCTATCATTATATCAAACGGAAGGCTGGCAGAACTCGTTATTGATCACGCACACAAGATGACATATCATGGCGGAGCTAGATTGTGTCTAGCCTTTATCAGACAAAAATATTGGGTTATTAGTGGAATGCGAACAGTCAAAAAGCAGTTACGCTATTGTGTAACTTGTCGCAAACATAACCCGCAGAAATTACAGCAGCTCATGGGCGACCTACCAGAGGCAAGGTGCAACCCGTCCCCTCGAGCGTTTTATCATACAAGTGTCGATTTCACAGGATACGTAACAATCAAAGCCAACAAGGGTCGTGGGATCAAAACCACGAAGGGTTACATAGCAGTATTTGTGTGTATGGCAACCAAGGCCGTGCACCTGGAGCTTGTGTCGGATCTTACAACTTCGGCATTTATAGCAGCCTTACGAAGAATGTCAGCGCGGAGAGGAACACCTTGTCATATGTATAGTGACAATGGCACCAATTTCTTAGGTGCGAATAACATTCTGCAACACGAATTCGAACAGCTGCAAATCAGTAATCCAGAAATCATGAAAGTTGTCGCTGAGATGGAAATCCAGTGGCATTTTAACGCTCCTTCATGGCCTTCAGCAGGAGGTCTGTGGGAAGCAGCTGTGAAGAGCTTGAAGTATCATTTAAAAAGAGTGATCGGCGAACAAAACCTCACATACGAAGAGTTCACCACATTATTAGCACAATTGGAAGCGTGTCTTAATTCGCGACCAATGTGCCCATTATCAGAAGACCCAGACGATTTGGACTACCTCACGCCCGCACACTTTCTAACAGGAGGTTCTGCCCTAACTGTTCTGGAAACAGAGAGAGATCTTCGAACAAGACGGCACCTAACGCAAAAATATTCCAAGACATATGGAAAAGATGGCGTAGGGAATATTTAGACCAAATCATAGCCCGTAGCAAGTGGCAAAAACAGCATGAAAATATACAAATCAATGACGTGTTACTAATTCATGATGACAATCTCCCAGCAGGAAAATGGCTACTGGGAAGAGTTACAGAATTACACCCAGGAGCTGATGGCAACGTCAGGGTCGTAACTCTGAAAGTAAAAAATGGCTTCATAAAAAGACCTATAACCAAGCTGTCTGTATTACCAACGCAGACTGAAACGCAATTGCCAGAAAATCTATCAAATACACAGACGCATACAAAATCCAGTTAATCATCTTATCAGTGACAACGATCTTTGTGAAGTAAATCAGCAAACTAATCAATGCAAGACTGCAATCAAATGAAATGAAATGAAATGATTTAATTCACATAAATAGAGTACATTTACAGGTGTTGTTACAGTTTGAACTTAAGAGACCGTCTATTTAGCCACTGGTGGCATGTGAAAATGTCCTTATTTAAAATTCTATTAATTACATAAATTATTAAAAGAGTAAAAAAAATTAAAAAAATATAAATTGTCAAAAATGTCATTTAAATATTATTTATTATATTGCAAAATAGTCAAATTAAAAGTGAGTCAATTAAATATTACACATGTCAAGCTGTATTCTCATTTTCAATAAAAAATTCTTTTAGTGAATAATATGACTTTTCCAGAAGCCATCTCTTGAGATGGTTCCTAAAACGACACAATGGTAAATCCCTTAGACAATCAGGAATCTCATTATACACTCTTATGCACATTGAGTAACAGTTATTTTTATTTAAAGTTGTTCTTGGAGTACATTCTAAAACCAACCTATTTGGGTATCTGGTATTTCTTGGATACTTATCTCTTGCTTTGGTGAACAGGTTTGGATGTGTTTTTACAAAAATCGATATCTCGAAAATGTACATACAATAGAGAGTTAGTATACCTAAGTTTTTAAAATGCGGTTTGCACGTTTCGTCTGGTGCAATTCCAACTATGGCTCTAACACATCGTTTCTGTGCGATAAAGCATCTGTTTGCCTCCGAGGAGTTTCCCAAAACATGTAGGTAGTAATAAATGGATTAAAATGAACAATATTAATTCAATTGTTTATATTTGCTGTCACGAGTGTCCGGTGCGAATATTATGCAAGGATCAAGTTACCGTTAAACAGCTGGTGCACTCAGGAATCATCAACCTCGGTCAAGGTTGCATGATAAAAACAAACAACTTTACAATTTATTCGCTTAAGGACATTTCAGCATACGTTACCAACTCTGAATACGTTTCACCATTTAATAAGATCATTAACTTCTCCGTACCTATTCAGTCACAAGTTTCAAATGTATCCGAGGTATCAGAAACACAGCTACACCTCATGGAAATACAGAACAAAACTCGATACATGAAAGAACACCAAGAGCAGTTTGAAAACCTTTCATACAATCATGATTATCATCACTACACCGCAATATACACGGTAGCAGGTTTTGTGGTGATGCTCGTCGGTACCGTCGGGTGGAGGTGGAGGCGAGGACGCATCGCCACGCAGCAGGCAGGAGACGGCGCACCCACCATCGGTGGAACTTGCTCATCCACGACTGTTCCAGTACTAGTGATCAGTGTACAAGTGTAGTGCTAGGTTTTAATAGATCAGTGTAGTGTAGTCTATAAATTAAGAACTATTAGAGACTATAAGTTTGACACCCTCTTAGCAATTAAGGACTCAGTGAATCACCTTGTCTCATAATCATATTTCATAGAACCATCACACATCAAACATTTTATTTTTGTTGCCCGGGAATATGTACGGGCCAATGACCGTACATTTAACGCGGTCAGCATTTTACGTCCACAACATCGAATTAAAACACATTATAAATCAGTGCACTTTCAGCAGTTACTCTCTCTCTCTCTCTCTCTACATATAGGGTGTACTCACCATATATGTACGCGACCCGTACACCTCGTACTATTGCAACCGACGTACCGATAAATCTATTCGTATATAATCGTCGAGTCTATCGCGTCTCTTTAATCTATGTTATATATACTTAATATATATAATATAGATTAGATCTGTCGGTCGGAAACGTAATCGAGAACCGACCGTGATTTCGAGTCTGCGCACGAGAACGGTTTCAACGGATTAAAATTAAAACACATTCTGTATCTAGACGGATTCGAAAATCTCGCTTCGGTTACGTAGAACGACGGATCGTTTCGATTCGAACGAATCCGCATCGAGGCGACGCGCGTAGAGATCGAACGCTTCGTCGTCGATCGCGGTGACCGAGAGGCACCGGGATCGCGGTTTCACATCGGCGTCTTCTCCGCAGGCGCTGGACCTTCGAGGCAACCCGCTCGCCTCGCTCGACCCCGACGTCGTGGACGCGCTGCCGGCCGACGGGCGCCTCTGGCTCGCGAACGACTCGCTCTCGTGCGACTGCGACAACGCGGCCGGCCTCGCCGCGCTGCTGCGGCGCCACGACATCGTCGAGAACTTCGCCTCGCTGCGCTGCGCGGGCGGCGCGCCGCTGCGGCCCCCGCTCTGCGCCGGGCCGGGCCCGCTGCTGGGCGCCGCGCTGGCGCCGCCGCTGCTGCTGGCGGCGCTGGCGGGCGCGCTGCTGGCGCGCCGCTCCGTGCGCGCGCGGCTCAAGGGCGCGCTGCGCGGGCTGGGCGTGCTGCCGCCGCGCGCCGAGCCCGCCGACGAGCGGCCCTTCGACGTGTTCGTGTCGTTCTCGCACCTCGACTCGGAGGTGGTGACGGAGCTGCTGGCGGGGCTGGAGCCGCGCTACCGCGTGTGCGTGCACTTCCGCGACTGGGCGCCGGGCGCGTGGATCCCGGCGCAGATCGCGGCCTCGGTGCGGCGCTCGCGGCGCACGCTGGCGGTGGTGTCGGCGCACTTCCTGCGCTCGGCCTGGGCGCGCGCAGAGTTCCGCGAGGCGCACGCGGCCGCGCTGCGCGACGCCCAGCCGCGCCTCGTCGTGGTGCTGCTGGACGAGCCGGCGCGCCTGCCGCTGGACGGCGAGCTGAGCCGCTACCTGGCCGCCAACACCTACGTGCGCTGGGGCGACGCCTGGTTCTGGCGCAAGCTGCGCGCCGCGCTGCCCCCGCCCCGCGCCCCGCTCCCCTCCCCGGCCCCCGCCGGCCCCGACGCGCTCCCGTCCCCGCTGTCGCTGGAGCCGCTGACGGGCGCTGCAGCGTGACAATCGCGCGAGGCACGCGCGCCCGCCGGCCCGGACGCGCCAACTGTCGCGGTGCGGCTGGAACCGCTGACGGACGATGTTGCTGGCGCCGCTGACGAGCGATGTCGCTGACGGACGATGTCGCCGAAGCCGTTGACGGACGATGTCGCCGGCGTATGAACCTATGAACGATGTATGAGTATAAGAAACATTATTTTATAAGAAACGTTTTAGTCAGAACTGCCATACTCAGGTGACGAGATAACGCAGAGCCTATCCGATCGTTTAAATGATTTGAACGGATTCATAATATTTCGACTGAAACGCAAACGGTCGTATATGCATTTCGATTGAAACCGATATTCGGATAACGGATAAGTTCGCTTCCGGCTACCGATCTCCATAGAGTCTCTAGTCTACACTCTTCGAATAACTGAATCTCAAACTCATGACATATATTGGTCAGCGCGAGGGTTGGCAGTCACTACGTTTACTACGAAGCCTTTGACAACGAACTCTGTGATCACGATATTATTGTACATTATTTATTGTTTAAGTAATAAAATGTTTTGTATTTTTATAAATAAAACTGTTTTTTCATTTCGCAATCTATTCCTCCCACTGTATCTGGGACGTCTTATGTTCATGCACACACTTGTTTTTTGACGACACAGTCAGTTTCGAAATTCGTTTGCAAAAACTTAGCTTAAAATAGCGACTCGAGTGAGCGAATGACGCGGTAGTTCACCACGCCGCTTTCCACTGCGCAGTGTTGTGGGTTCGATCCCCACAGGCACAACTCCCAGGAAGCCCCGAGGGGCCGCCTCATTGTTGATGGGTTTGGTACAGGGCATGTTTAGGTGTTAGGTTTGCGCTAAACAACAGTTGGGTTGGCTCGGACACACGCAGCGGCCACCGGCAGGCACGTCTGTCGCTATCTATACACTACATCTACCTTTTACAAAATTAGAAAACCAGCATTATTTTAAATGAGTATATTCAAATACAAATAAAATCAGTTTAACATTCATTAAACAGTATTAAATTCATTAATATTTCATTAAATTAATATAATTTCATTCACCAAACTGAGCCCACAGAAATAATTAAAGTATAATAAGAAAAGCGTAGTCCCAAACACACTGCCCTGCGGAACCCCATAACTAAGACATTATTTGCTGCTTTATTCACCTATTTTAACAATCTGGGATCGATCACTTAGGTAACTCTTAACAATATCAAGCACAAGGCTACGAATACCGATCAATGCCAGTTTCTTTATTAGGCGCGGAACAGAGACAGTGTCAAAAGCTTTGGAGAGGTCAAGAATGACAGCTAGAGCCTTGAAGAATTTATTTAAATTTTCAGCAACATTACTTAACAAAGCCAAGACAGCATCTTCAGTGTTTTACCAGCTCTGAAACCTTATTGATTTGTGGCAAGTATGTTATTAGAATTGAGGTAATTTATCAGTCGTTTATTAAGTATTTTTTCAAACAATTTGGAAAATATACTCTAAACTGAGATGGGTCTGTAGATATTTACACTGCCTCTGTCCCCGCCCTTATGGATGGGGTGAACAAGGGCTTTCTTAAAAACTGCGGGGAACACCCGTGAACCCAAGGCAAGGTCGAACACATGGTTGATGACTGGAATAAGAATATACCTGGCAGCACTCACCAGAGTTGCTTATATACCATCCCAACCTGCAGCAGAATTTAACTTAAGGCCGACAATAAGACATTTCACCTCGTCATCATCTGTATCAAAGATAGCCATAGAGTTAGGATAAACATATTCAGATATGCACCCTTCATCGCCCCGCACATTTTTTTTTTGTATTTTGGAACTGCCATCAGTCCTAACTGGACTATTATCAGTTTAGTTGGGTGAGCAATTGGCGTTTGTGGTGCAGGAGTCAGTACCACTGCTACCCTATGAGACAACATGCCCTCTTTTTAGCCTGTTGATGTTCTTGGAAATGTCCAACAATCCAGTAGCCAGCGGATTTAGATGCATGACTAATCGTTCAACGTGTAATATTAATATTACGTCATTAAACAATAGTTTTAGTACTAAACTTTATTGTTTCGTTTTACCAACAATAACTAGTGATGTGCCATGCAACGAAGTAGATATTTCTACTTTAAAAATACCCTCTCATATTTGTTTGGCCGACCCCACTCTTACAAACCCGCTGACGTAGATATCTTAATTGGTGCTGATGTCTTCTGGGATTTATTGGGGTCACAGCAAATAAAGTTGGGTACTGGTAAGCCAATTTTGTGTGAAACCTGGTTGGGATGGATTATCTGCGGTCCATGTAGTCTTAATTCCGTTGCATTACTGTCTAACAAGATTGTATGTAGTTTCGCTAAAGTTAATGACTCTGCTGACGATGACTTCGATAAAATTAGAAGTGATTTGTCTCGCTTTTGGCAATTAGAAGAGATAAATAAGAAGTCTTCTCATTACTCGCCAGAAGAGAAGTTGAGTGAAGAGCATTTTGTCAAAAATACGACTCGATTGCTTGATGGTCGTTTTTGTGTTCGTATCCCTCTTAAAAAAGACCCTTCTACTCTGGGAAATTCAATTAATAAAGCTTCTTGTTGTTTACAATCTTTAGAACGCAGATTAAAGGGTAAACCTGAGTTTAGTAAACTATATTATTAGTTTATGTCTGAGTATGAATCACTCGGTCATATGACTGAATGCACAGAATCTGTAAGCCCTTCTGATTATTATATTCGACATCATGGCGTGTTACGTGAAAACAGCACTACCACGAAACTTCGTGTGGTGTTCAATGCAAGTTGTCCTTCTTCTTCTGGCGTTTCATTTAATGATTTACAGATGGTCGGCCCTACTATTCAGAGCGATTTACTGTCTATTCTTCTCCCTTTCAGACAGCACAAGTATGTCTTGTCAGCGGATGCAGCGGATGTCGAGAAGATGTACAGACAAATAGTCGTCCATCCGTGTGACAGACATTTTCAACAAATATTGTGGCGTGATAGGGAATCTGATCCTGTAAAATGTTACCAATTAAACACCGTTACCGTTCATCAATTGGGGCTTGATTGTAAAAATCATAAGGTTACTGATGTCATTAAAAATGACTTTTATGCTGATGATTTGTTATTTGGAGGTGATGATTTAGATGAGGTTAAGTTCATTCGGCAAGAAATCACTGATGTACTTGCTTCGGCTTGCCTGCCACTCCGTAAATGGAAATCGAATGAACCTCAATTATTGTCTGACGTCGCTAAGTCGTCACATAATTTAAATATAGGTTCTAACGAGCCCGACAAGTTGCTCGGTCTAGGTTGGTATGCAACTTCAGATGAACTGTTATTTTCTATTAGTACAACTATGTCCTGCAATAGTAACACTAAGCGTGAATTACTTTCAGTGATTGCAAGGATCGTCGATCCATTAGAACTTTTGTCTCCATTTGTAATTACTATGAAAATGCTACTGCAGAGAATGTGGTTGGACAAATTTATCTTGGGACGAGCCATTACCCACTGAGGTTAATGTTCAGTGGCAGTCCATTATTAAAACTTTGCCTCTTTTAAATGAGTTTCGTATGTCACTCATACAGGCAACTGGAGCTTCATATATTTACTGATGCTTCTGAGCGCACATATGGCGCATGTGTTTATGTTCGCAGCATCAATGATAAAGGTGAATGCGTGGTTAGGTAACTTATGTCCAAAAGTTGAGTGGCGCCAATTAAACCGACTACGATTCCTAGGCTGTAATTGTGTGGCGCTGTAATGGGAGCTCGTCTGTATGAGAAGGTTTAAAAATCAAATCGACTTAAATTCTCTCGCGTCTTTTGTTGGACTGACTCGACTATCGTGTTAGGATGGTTACAAATGCTGCCTTCGAAGCTTCAGCCATTTGTACGCAATCACGTTGCTGAAATATTAGATCAGGCAGCTCACTGTACTTGAAGACATGTCCCAACTGACAATAACCCAGCAGACCTAATATCTCGCGGTGTAGATATTAGCAACCTGCATAGTTAAGAGATGTGGTGGTCCGGTCCTGCCTTTCTCCTACAGGATTCGCATGATTGGCCTTCACAATTTTAATGTGTCGAGTTGGACTTACTCCCTGAAATGATGACCGATTTGATGTATCATTGAATGCGGTTCTTGATAGCAACGATAGGCCATTTCTCATAGATTTTAATCGCTTTTCTAACTATTCAAGACTTTTACGTTCTATGGCTTATGTATTGCGATTCATCGAATCCTGCAAACGAACACCACCTATTGATAAATTTTTATCTGATGATGAATTAAAGAAGGCTTTAAATATTTTGATCTGCCATAGTCAACAAGAATCATTTCGCGAACATAAATTACTCTTAAACAAACAAAATGTATCTAAAGGGAGCATCCTATTTAAATTCAACGTGTTTTTAGACGATTTAATATGTGTTGGAGGACGTCTCGATAACTCAGATTTTACGTATAATAAACGGCATCCTATTGTTTTACAGTCCACTCACAACTTTACAAAATTTTTATTCGATTTTGAGCACAAAAGGTTAATGCACGCAGGCCCACAGTTATTATTAGCATCGATTAGAGAAACCTATTGGCTTATAGGTGGTCGAAATTTGGCTAAAGTTTGTTATCACAGATGCGTTCCGTGCCAACGTGTGCAAGGCAAGGTTGTTACGCCATTGATGGGTAACCTGCCGCGGCAGCGTCTTCTTCCAGGTGGATATCCGTTTGAAGGTACTGGCGTGGATTATGCGGGACCTATTATGAGTGCCAGTCGTACAGGTCGTGGATGTAGACTCGTTAAGGTGTACATTGCAATTTTTATTTATTTTACTTCGAAAGCTGTTCATTTGGAGCTTGTCGGCGACCTGACTAGCCATAACTTTCGATTAGCCTTGTATAGGTTTATTTCACGTCGGGGTAAACTTACGCACATATACTATGACAACGGTACTTCATTTGTTGGTGCGTATGACGAACCGTCTAAGTTTTTAAAGAGTAATACCCAATCTTTAAGTGAAGCCATAGCTAATGACGGTATTAACTTCCACTTCATTCCCGCGTATACTCCTCATTTTGGCGGTCTCTGGGAGGCGGGTGTCAAATCGGTAAAATATCATTTACAGCGAGTGTTGGGACATTGTAACATGAATTATGAGGAACTTTATACCACACTAGCCCAAATTGAGGCAATCTTAAATTCACGTCCACTAACGCCGCTGTCCTCAGACCCTGCGGATTGTAAGCCCTTGACACCAGGTCACTTCCTGATCGGCCGTCCACTGACTTCATTAGTCCAGAAGAGCTATATCGACCAATCCACTACCCATCTGAGTCATCATCAGCGCATTGAGCAGCTCCGCCAACACTTCTGGTCAAGGTGGAGTAAAGAGTACATTGCCGAGTTGCAGCAACGAACTAAGTGGCGTTCCGGCAAGGGTGGTTTGGTGCTGGACTCTTTGGTGGTGATTAGGGAAGAAAATCTTCCACCCTTGAAATGGAGACGCGGAAGAGTTATTGGAGTTTATCCTAGCAGACATTAAGACTTCTGCTGGAATTATACGGGGGGGCCTTCAACAAGATATGCCCATTGACTATATGCTCAGGATTTTAGTCTGGTTGAAAGCTTGGACTTTCAATGCCCGCGAGCATGTTCAAGCGCCTGCTAGGTTTAGCTATTATTTGTCTTCATACGAATGAGAACGATTATTTTAATTATATACAAAGATTTCTTCTTATATATTCATTCACCCGAGTAAAGTCACATAGTCAAGTACCTGCTGTCTTTTATTTGAAAAATCGCCTTGAATGGAAAGAAATGCTGCTGCGCGCATTGTCGAAGTATACTGATTGTGGAAGCATGCTGGAAGAATTGTTTGTTGTTTGAATTTGCAAGAAACTACCCACACAATCGATGACAAAATATTTTCAAAAAATCGACGGGTTGCACTCCGGGAGTGCCGGCAGAAGTGAAAACTTGAATATTAACGTTGTGCATTTTTGATATTTTGGAATGGTTAGAGAATAATTTTGTACGAATTGCTTTCATTATCAGTATAAAAGTACTATTATTTATGTGGTGGAATACAATATTCATTTATTGCGCTATCGTACACAAACATGACAATTTATATTACATACACACACCAATATTCGCGCAAGCGCCCTGCGCCGCCTGTCCTCTCTCCATCCGTCTTACGAATTTTCGATCAGGTCACGTGACCTGACGCAAGTTTATACATCTTTACCCATTCCAAAAAAGTACACAGCGCCGCTAAAGAAGTTTACAAATCAAAAAAAAAAATTGCTGTTTTCGGTATAAACTATTCGACAACGCTAGCTATATAATTCGAGGCCTGTCAACATCCTTACAAGCTAATGCGCGAGCTTTTTAATGTCAGTCGCCGGAAGAGAGAGAACTTTACGAAGGGTGTTTGTGTGCATTTTACGACCTGCACGGTATGATCTACAAGTACTTTCTGCCTACAACTCTGCTTCGCAGTGAAGTAGGCTAGATCAAGGTTGTCAACAGGAGTGCGAAACCTATCGTGTTGCCACCAGGAGAAGTGCTGACCAGGACGAGGAGGTGCGAAGAGCCACATACAATTAGGCAGGTATGTTCCCTTTCTCATTGCCATGATTCTAGTTGACGTGTTTCGATTTGCCATATTACTAATAGCCATGTGTCTAAATCTTGCGAAGCCAGAGCCGTTAAATGTATAGGTGGAGTAGATATAAAGAATATTCAGATGGGGTCACTAGATGAAAAAGAGGATTCTAAATTAATCAAATTGTTATCTAGTTATATGCACTGTTTTGCTTCTGGTACACACGAATTGGGTTGTACAGAATTAGCGACAATGAAAATTAACCTAACCCATGATAAGCCCGTACATCGCATTTATTTAAATTTCGAATTTCGCAGGCAATAGTTAAATCAAAAGTAAATTAATTATTATCAGCCGGTAAAATCAAAGAATAAAGTTAGGCCTCTCCAGTGATCTTAGGCAAAAAAAAATGGTTGTAACAGGCTCTGTGTTGATTATCGAGCATTAAATGAAATCACTGTAAAAGATAAGTTTCCGTTACCAAACATAGATGATCAGATTTCTAAGCTGGCGGACAAGGAGTTTTTTACCACTTTGATATGTCCCAAGGTTATCACCAGCTAAGCATACATCCTGAAGATGCCCAAGGCCACAATGAGTAGGTACTTAAGAGTGCCTTTTGGGTAAGCAAATGCACCCGCAGTATTTATGCAATTAATTAATAAATTAATAGAATCTGTAGGTAGTTCGGATAATAAACAAAACGTCCTTACAAATTCAAATGAAATATTGGCATTTCTAGACTACTTACTTCTACCCTCCATAGATGTAGGTTCTGGGTTATTAATTTTACAAAAATTTCTTGACATATTTAAAATTAAACATGAGTAAGTGTGCTTTCTTACAAACCGACGTAACATATTTACGTCACGAAATATCTGCTCAGGGCATCCAACCCGGCAAGTAAAATTTTTAGCCGTGTCACAGTTCCCAGTGCCTACTAACGTACACCATGTTCGTCAATATATTGGCATGCGCAGTTATTTTAGAAAGTTTATCCCTAAATTTGCTTCGGATGCGCGGCCATTAACCGATTTGACCAAAAATAATGCTACGTGGGTTTGGGGTAGTGACCAAAAAGAAAGTTTTAAACAACTTAAAAGTAGTTTGTGTTCTGTGCCTGTGCTAGCTTTATACGATCCCGCCCTTTCTATTGAAATACACATCAATGCTTGAAAACTAGGGATAGCTGGTATATAATTACAAAATCATACCGATGGTACGTTGCGACCGGTCCAATACTTTAGTCGGGTCACCAGTCGAGAACAGAGCATGTATCACAGCTATAAACTGGAGACTCTTACAGTCGTAAGTTCTTTACGTAGATTTCGCGTATATATTGTTGTCAAACGTGTTAAAGTAGTGACCGATTGTACCGCAGTTAGGACTACACTTACAAAACGTGATATCATTCCACGCATTGCAAGGTGGTGGCTTATGATACAAGACTGTGACATTAGTGTAGAATATAGGCCGGGAGAGCGTATGAACCACGTAGACGTTCTTAGCAGAAACCCTGTCGACACTGAACATAAACTGCTTAGAAGTCTCGGATTGGTTTTATACGTTACAATGTCAAGATGGTAAACTTACATCCATCATTAATCACTTGTTAAATAATACTGCCAATTCAGACATTAAGAACAATTTTGTAATTATAGACAATAGATTGTATCGAAAAACATTAAATGGGGATCGATTAGTGGTACCTAGCCTAGGTAGGTGGAAAATTGTACAGATGCACCATGATGACATTGGACATGTAGGCTTCAACCGTTGTTTGGACTTAATTAAAAATGATTATTGATTTCCTAAGATGACTAGATTTATAAGAAAAGATTTTTCCCTCACGTCTTCATTGTGCACTGGCAAAGGTACGTATGGTAAAAAGGAAGGAAAACTACATCCTACTCCCAAACCATCAGACCCTATGACAATGGTGCAAATAGATCACTTAGGAACATTTTGTACGACAAAAGGTTATTAGTACATGCTCGTAATAACGGATACATTTTCAAAATTTGTCATTGTTGAACCAACGCGCACTGTTAATTCTATACAGACCGTCAGATTATTGAAAAAGACTTTCGGTGTTTTTGGGTATCCTAATCATGTTGTCACAGATCACGAAAAGGCTTTTACAAGTAGGCACTTTAATTTTTATTCTTGAATATGTACTCATGATCAGCAACTACAATGTTGTAAAAAAAATAGTTTAGCAACAATAACCTACACTCATACTCCACTACACATAAACCAACAGGCGCTTATACTATAAACTATAAACATTCACAGAAACTGTGCGCTCGTAATTAAATTTTACAATAGTTTGATTCTACATTTTTAACGATATTGACTCATATTGTTACTTAATTCACTTGTTGTGTGTACAGCTGAATCTCTAAGAAATTTTGTCAAAACATCAACAAACTTCGATAAAATTGTGTTCCTGTACAGCATTAAAATTACATGTAAAATAAGTGTTTTTACTAAATGTTCCCATTCCCTAATCGTGCTAACTCCTATAAGATCATGCTATGATCAAATCTAATTTAAACACGACGGCGGTGGTCGGTGGCCATTAATCTGATACCTACATAACTGACCACAAACCAATATTCATGCCTTGACTACGCTCGCCCTCCTGCTACGTCTACACTTTACCGCACTACTGTCGATTCTCATTCGATTATACTTTCTCTGGATTTTAGCGAAATAATGAGCAGTCGGGACACTTGTTTAGTGGCGGACCTCTGGGTATCCACATTCCTTCGAAAAGCAGAATAACGAAACCTTGGATCACAAATGGTTTGCTGAACTGCACTGCAAGCTACGCCTTAGAGTAATAATACTTAAGTACATTACATGAGCATAGGTTTGGTATATAGTGTGCCCCACAACCCAAAAAAAATAAAAAGTAATAATTAAAAAAACTAAAAAAAACACGCTTTTATAAGAAATGGTAACCAACTAAAAATGGTAAATAAATAATAGTTTTAAAAATAATTCAAACCGCTCTTGCACCCTACGCTTCTTTCAGTAACATGCATTTTTTTGTTATGTACACTATTCTTAATTTATGTTCATGACGAAATGCTAGTAATGATGTCTTTCACCAAACCAGATGGCGCTGTAGCACTTTTCTAAATCGTGATATAGTTACGTTAACGGGCTCAGTGTTAAGTTACCCCGAATGTATTCGATGTGAGACACTCAATAAATAGCTTGTCAAATCAGCAGATCAGTTCAAAGTGGTTTTATTTGCGATGAAGTAATCCCTTAGTGTTCACGATACGTTGAGTGCTATTGAGGCGCTTAACATTAGTCCTCCGAAAGCCGCGTCGACAAGCCTTCTTGAACAAGTGGTGTCCAAGTTGGCTCGCTACCCCCCCTGGTACTCGCAGCCGCAATGGACAGCTACGGAAAAGTAAACAGACCCCGCGGCAGCGGTAGCCCTACGCCCTAAGTGGTAAGCTATACCAGCGTCCTGACTAGTACAAGGTGTCACCGACCGAGGGCGCAACCGCTATCTAAGTTATCTCACCTTTAAGCTCACCTTGTTATCTGTTGTAAACTGTTTATTGAATTACGTCAATTCCTTTCTTTATTTATCTTTGAACACCAAAGCTACCTAAATGTGTCTTGCTACATTCTATTTGTCCCTCCAAAGGTTGTTTGTAACAAATTACTTTTTAGCGCTAAGGTCGCCATTTGTACATGGTTGTTAAATTGATACTCGTACTTATACTCTTAAATGTAAACTATTAGTTGGTGTACAATTAAGTTTATTATTATTCTCTTTATTTCATTTATATATACAAATTAATTACATTTTTAAATACATAAAAAAGATAAAAAATAACATATATTTAAAAATATAAAAAATAGTAGACCACCGATTTCGGGTACAGGGACCAAGAAACCGGTGGTTAGGGCTCTAAAGACAGGAACCTCCTCACTATACGTGCCGTGTCAAGAAGAACTGTCTTCTGTATCAGACCCTTGATTCATCCTTCTAACGTGAGCCTCTTAAGGTGTTGGTCGAGGCTCATGGCTATCAATCCGTGAGCAGATACTACTACTATCGGAACAATGATTACCGAATCCACATTCCACATTTCGACAATCTCGTGAGATAAATCCAAATATTTTATTTCTTTTTCTTTTTCGACTTTCACGAGATTATCGTCATGAGGAACGGTGATATCGATAATCATTGCGCGGCGCTCTAATCGATCTATCACCACAATATCAGGCTTATTGGCAACAATATTCCTGTCTGTAATAATAGATCGATTCCAATATAATGTAGCATGACCATTCTCGAGAATTGGGTCGGGCACATACCTGTGGTATGGCACCTCTGAGTTCACAAGATGATATTTAAGGGCAAGTTGCTGACGTACGATCCTGGCTACTTGGTTGTGCCTGTGTAAATACTCGCCGTTAGCAAGACGAGAACAACCAGAAATAATATGCCTGATAGATTCTCCGGGACGGTGACATGCCCGACAGATGTCGACCGTACCATCTTTCAGGATATACTTCCGATAGTCATTCGTCATGATAACTTCGTCCATAATCGCACAAACAAAACCTTCGGGTTCTCCGAAGAGATCACAATAAAAAAAGCAAACCAATCTGTTTCATTTATTATTATTATTATTATTACCCGCCACACGCAATACCTTACTAAAAAGCTCGTAATAAAATGGAAGGACTAATTAATGTTTTAAAGGATTAAAATATTATATCTAAAGCACTCATAAATCACTAAAATGAGGCAGACAGTTATTTGTTATTAATAATAATTAATTAAATTTATTGTTTGTTTTTGGTTGAATTTTCTTAAAAGGCTGTTTTTATTTTATTAAACTATTATTTATTTAAACGTTGAAGAGCTTTTGAATTGTAAGTTATTGTTAGGTTCGCAAATATTCTGTACTGTTATTATAAGTGCATGTTATCTGATTTATATTAAACTTGCTAAGCCCCGCGGCGTTACTCGCTGTACAACTGTAACCCCGGGTAACGCTGCAAGGCAAGGCTAGTCAAAAAAAAGTTATCTTAGTTATTCCTTATTTCATCAGCTATTTGACATTGAAAGTTCCAGAACGGAACAAATACTAGCCGGAACAAACAGATTTTTGTTGTATATATCATGAACCCCGCTGTGCTATCCGCGGTTATTGTCGTAACGCGGATAAGGCCGCTGGGCGAAACTAGTATAAAAAAGTAACCTAAGTTACTTCTTGTACCACCAGCTATCTACCAGTGAAAGTCCTGTCAAAATCTGTCCAGCTGTTTTATAGATTAGCCGGAAACAGACAGACAAAATTTAAAATAAATGGTATTTTGATATATATATCGTGTATACATACATAAGCATTTAGTAAATAGTTTTTTTTTTAATTGAATTGGGGGCAAACGAGCAGACGTATCGCCTGATGGTAAGCGATTACCGCCGTCTATAGACACCCGCATCACCAGAGGCGGCACAAGTGGCGTTGCCGGCGTTTAGGGGAAGGGGAGGGGGATAAGGTAGGGGTTAGGTTAGGTTAGGTTAGGTTAGGTTAGGTTATTGGGGGCTCAACAACGACCTGACTGGTGGCTCCAAGAGGGTACGCTGAGAACCTGATGGCCGGAGGGCTTGCCTTGATTGGCCGGCCCACGACAAGGATAGTCTATAACACCCGACAGCTAAGTCGAAAAAACCTGTGGATACCGGCCGACCTCCACAGTACATAGGCTTATCCGGGTGCAGGGGGCACCGCCCGGACGGACTCATTTCCCCCATACTCGTGGGATTAACTATGGACACATCAAACAAAATAAAAAGTACAAGGACTGATCTTAACACAACGACTTATGGCAAGAATACCGGAACCGAAAAGAAGAGGGAAAAGAAGGAACTAAGGAACGCCAAGGGGCAGTTCAGGAAGGCAGACGACTGTTCGTCTACCGAAGAGGACATTAGGGCTGGAACGCCCATTTCGATGAGGCTCCCAGAAGTTGCCTTGACTGCTGGGAGCCGAAGAACGTCGGAACGCACGCGCTCCAGGTCCAGCCACTCATCGGATGGCTTAGGTGATACCTCCTTGGAGGTAATGGACACGGAGACGTGCGACAGCCGGAAGCGTGAGCACCCCACAACGCTTAAGGATGGGGGGAGTGACACCTCCTTAGAGATGCTGCCGCCCAAAGTCGGGAGTAGCCTGAGGGGGAGGTCTCGAACCCCAGCCTCGGCCCCGTCAGGTTCCGCCTTTAGCAGGGCGGAATCTTATAAGCGGGCCAGGGCTGACGGTGAACTCCAGGCGGAGGACGAGATGGAAGGTCTCCTACATACCATCAGAAGACCGGTCGATGGGGATCTGGAGCCACAAACACCGTCCTGTTTGCAGGAGAGGGCGCAAGCGGCGGTGGCCATTATACACAAGGTGGCCACCAAATCCGTGAACCTTAAGGGCTCTTTTGTGAGGGCCCTTAAGGAGTCCTCTTCTGCAATTGCAGGAGTGGTGGAGACCCTGACTGCGGACGTGGCTTGTCTCCAGGCGGCAAATGATCGGTTGACGGGGCAGGTGGCCGAGCTGAGCGCTCAATTCGCCCAATTTCGGGCGGAGCGCCCGGAGCAAGAGGCCCCAGCCCCGTCTTCCTCGTCATCGCGTCGTGCCCCTACCGAGCCCGAGGTCCCAGACGCGTATCTGGGACAAATTCTCGTGGCGGTGGGGCACCTGATCGACGGTCGGCTGGCTGGGCTGCTGTCGAGACTGCCCCCGGCCCCATCGGTTCGGCCGCCGCTTGCGGCACCGAAGTCGAAGGTAACACCGGCGACGACCCCTCTTCCTGTGGTGGGGGGTCGTGTGTCGTTTTCGGCGGCGGTGTCGAGGCCGGCTCCCGCGGCTGCCCTAGGAACACGTCAGGGCAAGGCTCCGGCCAAGGCTCAGGCCAAGGCTCCGGCCAAGGCTGCTGTGCCGAGGCCGGGGCCGAAAGCGGCGGCAAGGGTTGGAGCGAAGGTGCCTCCGCTTCCCGCTCCAACGCCCGTGGCTGGCCCCTCCACGTCTGCCCCCTCCAATGAGGGTTGGCAGGTAGTCGGGGGGTCCAAGAAGGCCCGAAAGCGGGCCAGAAAGGCTGCCCGCAAAGCGGCCTCTGTCCCGCAGTCGACACCGGTGGCAAGGGCCACCGCTAAAAAGCCGCGAAATCTGCAGCCGCCGAAGACCGCGGCTGTAGTGGTGACCCTGTCACCGGAGGCGACAACCGGCGGGCTGTCCTATGCGGCCGTCTTTAAGAAGGCCCGGGACAGCCTCGCCGGTGAATTTGGAACGGCCGGTGTCCGCCTGCGCAAGGCCCAAACGGGAGCTCGAATTCTCGAGTTCCCTGGGGCTGATGGCGCAAAGACGGCGGACACCGCTGCTGCGAGGTTGCGGGAAATGTTTGCCGCCGTGGATGGTGTCAGGATCGCCAGGCCCACAAAGTGCGCTGAACTGCGCATTTCGGGCCTGGACGATTCCGTCACGGCCGGGGATGTCCGCGCTGCAGTTCAGGAGAAGACGAGCTGTAGCGCGGACAACGTCAGGGTCGGCACCATCCGCCCCGGTCCAGGAGGGCTTGGCGCCGTTTGGGTGAGTTGTCCCGTAGCGTCGGCCAAAATTTTGGCTGATGCCGGCAGGCTCCTCGTCGGCTTCGTGAGTGCCAGGATCACAGTCCTGGCCCCGAGGCCGATGAGGTGCTACAAGTGCCTTGCCGCGGGACACACTCGCTCGAAGTGCGCCAGCTGCTTCGACTGCGGCGGACTTTGTTTCCGCTGCGGTCGACCGGGGCACAAGGCGGCAGAGTGCTCTGCGGCCCCTCACTGCCCCGTGTGTGCGGCGGGCAACAAGCCCGCCAATCACCAGATGGGGCAGGGGGGCTGCAAGCCTCCCCGTGCTTCCCAGCAAGCGTCGGAGGCTAGCCAGACGACCCTGGCTGCCTCCGACGTGAATCGTGCGACAACGCCGTCGCCCATGGAGGGGGTTGGAGAAACGATCCAGTAATGGATCGAATCTCCAACCTCCTTGTCCAGACGAACCTCAACCACTGCGCCGCGGCGCAGGATCTCTTCCTGCAAACCATGGCGCAGTGGTCGATAGGTGTTGCCGTAGTCGCGGAGCCCTACTACGTCCCTCCCCGTCGAAACTGGATGGGTGACCGGGACGGCTCCGTGGCAGTCGTCGGCTCCTCGGCGGCCCGTTTCCCGCCCTTGTCGTTAAGAGACAAGGGCTCTGGATATGTGGCTGCCGAGTGGGGGGGAATCACCGTTTACGGTGTGTATTTCTCCCCCAACCGGAGTTTGAGCGACTTCGAGGTCTTCCTTAACAACTTGGAGACCTCGATGCGGCGACTAGCGTCTGGGCACGTCCTCGTGCTGGGGGACTTCAACGCAAAGTCCATTGCGTGGGGTTCCCCGGCGACGGACGCCAGGGGCGATGCCGTTGTGGAGTGGGCGGCTTCGGTGGGCCTCTGTTTGCTGAACAGAGGCGCCACCAACACGTGCGTGCGACAGCAGGGGGGGTCGATAGTGGACCTTTCGTTCGCTACCCCTGCTGTTGCCGCACGAGTAAGGAACTGGTGTGTCCTGGATGAGGTTGAGACGCTCTCGGATCACCTGTATATCCGATTTGAGCTCTCCCGGTCCCAGGGCCCCAGTAGGGGTCACGTGGCGCGGCATTCCTCCCGCTTTCCGCGGTGGGCAGTCGCCAAGCTCGATAGGGACCTGCTAGAGGAGGCGGCCATCGTTCAGTCATGGCTGTCTCCGCGGGCCCCGGCCGAGGAGGTCGACATGGGGGCTGGCCGCTTTCGCACTGCGATAACGCAGATCTGCGATGCGGCCATGCCCCGCGTTCGGGGTTGTCGACCTCCACGGAACGGGGTCTACTGGTGGTCCCAGGAGTTGGCGGACCTCCGTGCGGCCTGCACTCGTGCCCGGAGGTCCTACACCCGATGCCGGCGGCGACGCCACCGCTTAGACGGGGAGGAGGGCCGGCTTCATGAGGAATACCGCGAAGCGCGGAAAACTCTGAAGCTGGCCATTTGCCGCGCCAAAGAGGAGAGTAGAAAGGAGATGCTGGAGAGTCTCGACCGTGACCCCTGGGGTCGCCCATATCGTGCGGTGCGTCAGAAGCTCCGCGCGGCGGGCCCCCCCCTTACCGAGACTCTCCAGCCCAGCTTCCTGCAGCAAGTGGTCGAGGGCCTTTTCCCGCAACGGGCGGAGCACACGCCCCCGTCGATGGCCTATCCGGTCAGAGGCGACGGGGACGGAGGGAGTGAGGTGCCGCCCGTTAGGGAATCGGAGGTTGGGGCGGCTGTTCTAAGGATTCGTTCCAAGAACACCGCCCCCGGGCCGGACGGGGTACCCCCCCGAGTGATGGCCCGAGCCCTCGACCATATGTCGGACCGCCTCAGGGAGGTTTTGGACGCCAGCCTGGCGTCCGGACGCTTCCCTGAGTGCTGGAAATGCGGGAAGCTGGTCCTATTGCAGAAGCCGGGACGGCCTGCCGATTCGGTCACGGCCTATAGGCCCATCGTGTTGCTGGACGAGGCGGGCAAATTATTCGAGAGAATAATCTCTGCCCGCATCGTCCGGCACCTAAGCGAGGTGGGGCCCGACCTGTCGGACGCCCAATTCGGGTTCCGAGAGGGGCGTTCGACGGTCGATGCCGTGGTGCGCCTTAGGGCCGTGACCGAAGAGGCAGTGAGCTGTGGCGGCGTGGTGTTGGCGGTGTCCCTGGACATCGCCAACGCCTTTAATAGTCTGCCATTCAGCTGCATCAGGGAAGCACTCCAGTTTCATGGGGTGCCAGAGTACCTGAGGCGGCTAGTGGCAGACTATTTGGAGGAGCGTACCGTCGTGTACGAGGATCGAGATGGCGTCCTTAGACGGCGACCCATGTCGTGCGGCGTTCCACAGGGGTCTGTCCTCGGACCACTCCTGTGGAACGTGGGGTACGACTGGGTCCTGCGGAGTCGTCTGCCTCCCGGGCTGGGCGTAATTTGTTACGCCGATGACACGCTTGTCACAGCCCGGGGGGCCAATTTCCAAGAGGCGGCGCGCCTGGCCACCAGGGGTGTGTCTCTGGTGGTTGGGCGCATAGAGGCGCTGGGCTTACGGGTGGCCCTTGACAAGACGGAGGCCCTGTTATTTCATGGGCCCCGTCGTGGTCCACCCCCCGGCGCCTCCATCGAAGTCAACTCGGTCCTCGTACCGGTTCGGGCCCAGATGAGGTATCTGGGCCTGATCCTCGACGGTAGGTGGCTCTTCGACGAGCACTTCCGACAGCTTGGTCCAAAGCTGGTCGACGCTGCCTCCGCCCTTGGGCGACTCTTGCCCAATCTGGGTGGAGCCAGCGTCGAAACAAGACACCTCTACACGGGGGTGGTCCGGTCGATGGCCCTTTACGGGTCACCGGTGTGGGTCCCGGCTCTGACCGCCCAGAATAAGGCACGCCTCTGGCGGCCTCAGAGGGTATTGGCGGTCAGAGCCATACGCGGATACCGCACCGTGTCGACGGAGGCGGCATGCGCCTTGGCCGGAACACCCCCGTGGGATTTGGAGGCGGAAGTGCTCGCCGAAGTTTATCGGCGAGCGGCTGACTATCGGGCGGAGAACGGGTATCGTCCTCCGCCCGAAGAGGTACGCGATTGGCGTGAAGCCGCTCGCCGAGCCACGATGGCTCGTTGGTCGTCCCGGCTGGAGGCTCCACGCGCTGGCTTTGCCACCGTGAAGGCGCTCCAGCCGGTCATCCTCGAGTGGGCAGGGCGGCAGCACGGGACCCTTTCCTTCCGGCTGACGCAGGTGCTTTCCGGGCATGGTTGCTTCGGAAAGTACCTGCACTCGGTCGCTAGGAGGGAATTGAGTCCCGCCTGCCACCACTGCGACTGCGGTGAGGACTCGGCCCAGCACACGCTGGAGATCTGCCCCGCTTGGGCGGATCAGCGCCGGGCCCTCACTGCAGTCATCGGAGGAGATCTGTCGCTACCGGCCATCATACGCTCCATGGCCGGTAGCGACAGCAGTTTTACCGCGGTCGCGACCTTCTGCGAGGAAGTAATCTCGCGGAAGGAGGCGGCGGAGAAGGCCCGAGAGGACGATATCCACTCGGACCCGATCCGCCGCCGGCGAACCGGGCGGCGGAGGCGCGCCCATCTGCGCCTCATGCCGCCCTGAGTGTGGCCGCGGATGGTGGGGACGGGTTTTCCCCTCCATCCGCTCTAATGGCCAGCCGCGAAGGGGCGACGTACGCGTGTGCCGTGCGTCGCCTAATTTGAGAGTCTTTCACCAGCAGACGGTGCCCGCTTCTGTGCGGGCAGGCGCTGGGAGGGGTCCGGTTTGCGTTAATAACAGCGATCCCGGACCCCTCCCTTCTCAGGCGCAGAGTTGGCACACCGTGTGGTTTTAGTCGGTTCGATTCCGACACACCGCCCCGCCGCAAACCCCGGCGGGGTGACGGCCCGAGGGGGTTTCCACACGTATAAAAAAAAAAAAAAAAAAAAAAAAAAAAGGTTAGGTTAGGTTAGGTTAGGTTAGGTTAGGTTAGGTTAGGTTTTTTTTTTTTTTTTTTTTTTTATATATTTGTTTACTCTTCTATTTATCCCCTGCCATGAGAAAAGGCAGAGACTTTCATTTCTAAATTTTGGTAATACGTCATTTTTTATTTTGATTCTAAATATTTGGCCGAATGGTTTTTTTTTAAGTTTTTTAATTTATTTAATCATTTTAATTTGGTACCGTAACTGGTTGCCTATATTCAATAGGCAGCAGTGTTCGGTCTTCAGTTTCCTAATTTTTATTTCTTAATATAGTTTTATTCCCTATTGTTTCTAAATATTTTATAAAATGCCCCCTAGTTTTCTTGTTTTCAATTAGTAATTTAAATTCCCTTTTTTTAATTTTGACTTCTAAATTTTCTTCCAGGTTGAATCTCTCCATACCAAAGACCGGGCAGTCTGCAACCACGTGCTCCACTGTTTCTTCCTGTGCCGGATCGCAGATGCACGCTGGACTCTCCTTACACCTAAAACGATATAGGTATGCGGAGAATCCACCGTGCCCCGTAAACATTTGGACCAGCACAGGAGTGAGTGCAATCTTCTTTATGAGTGCGTGGGCCTCCAACGCATCCGGAAAGAACAATTTTGTTGTCCCCGCCGTTGTTTCAGATTTGTATCTCCTGTTCCATTCGTCAAGCGTCTCCAAACGGATTTGACGCTTGACGAATGAAACAGGGCATAGATCGTAATCTGGTTTCCTCTTTATGCCCACCGCGGCCTCCTTCGCGAGGACGTCCGCCCTCTCGTTTCCCTCCAACCCCACATGCGCCTTTATCCAAAAAATGTTTACAATTTTTTGTGAATTTTGAGCTTGAATTAAATTCTTTTTAATTTTGATCGCCAGGGGATGGAGGGAACCGGGGCCCGCGACCGTCTCCAACGCCGCTCTGGAGTCGCAGTAGACATTTACGTGTCCTTTTTGTTGCAGGGTCAACTCCACCGCTCGATGCAGAGCCAGCAGCTCCGCCTGGTAAACCGTGCAGAAGGACTCCAGCTTTAACTTCTGCGTTTTGCGCTCTACGCCTCTCTCCCACAGAGACAACGCTGCACCCACTTTACCCTCGATCTTACTGCCGTCAGTAAATATTTCACTGACGGCCGGGTCCGGCTGGGGTAGTTCTGCACGGTTCACCACCAAGCCATACACGAGTCTAATTTGCTCAGCGGGGTGCGGTACGGTGAGTATGCTTACAGGTGCCTCGATCTGCCGGTCTCCCAACACCCGCCGGGAGTGGCCCCGCTTTACTTCATAAAGCGAGGCCGCCTCCTTGATTCTCAGATCCAGGGGTAAGAGCCCAGAGAGTATTAGGGACGAATTTAGAGAGACGGTCCTGTAAGCCTTCACCAACTTTTGCACAAAGGTTAGGTTAGGTTAGGTTAGGTTAGGTTTTTTTTTTTTTTTTTTTTTTAACGTGAGGACTGCGTTTAGGCACTTCGCTCGCCCACCGCGGGGACGATGGGTCCGCTTCGTGTGGGACTCCTGACCCCCAGGAGAGGGGGCCAGACTACCCACTAAACCTCACGTGTTCCTCTTCGTCCATTGCCGAGCCGCGGGATACTCAATTTGGAGAGCTCACCGCGACTCGGCTAGGAGCGCCCTTGCAGGCTCGCCTCGGGGGGCCGATCTTAGGGCCCCCCTCACTTTCGAGTTGGTCTGCGCCCCCGGAACAACAGACAGGCGCATTCCGCCACGTGGCCGGGGACGGCAGGTCCCCCACCCACCGCCCGTGGCAACTCTCAGTCGGGGCCGCGGGCGACTCCCTGTCGCCTACGACCCCTCGAGGGGGGGCCAGATCGCTCCAGCCCCCCACTCCATCGTGCGCCCCCCATACCAACATGGGGGGCACACTGCCGCTCCGCCAAGGGCAGCAGGTCCCCCGACCCGCCGCCTGTGGCCACTCACGATCGGGGCCGCGGGCGTTCGTTGTCCGCCGACGGCCCCCCGCCAGGGGGCCCGCAGGGCGGGAGAGCGAGCGAGGCAAGGTCGATCCTGTTGTTCCGGCAGGAGACCGAGCCAGGCATGGTCGATCCGGCCCCGCAGGCCTCTCTCTTGTCCGCCATCACCTCAGCCTCGCCACACCCAGCAAGAGAGGCGACGGCGGCCCAGCTACTTTCCCTTAGTCGCCTCTTACGACACCCACGGGAGGAGATGGGGTGGAGCTATTCTATGCCGGCTCCACACGGCCAGGTTAGGTTTTTTTTTTTTTTTTTTTTTTTTTTTTTTTTTTTTTTTTTTTTTTTTTTTAACGTGGGGACTGCATTTACGCACTTCGCTCGCCCACCGCGGGGGCGATGGGTCCGCTTCGTGTGGGACTCCTGGCCTCCGGAAGGGGGGCCAGACTACCCACTAAACCCCACGTGTTCCTCTTCGCCTAGTGCCGAGCCGCGAGATACTCAATTTGGAGTGCTCACCGCGACCCGGCTAGGAGCGCCCTTGCAGGCTCGCCTCGGGGGGGGCCAGATCGTTGGGGCCCCCCTGACCTTTAGAGTTGGTATGCGCCCCCGGAACAACAAGGGCGCATCCGCCACGTGGCTGGGGGCGGCAGGTCCCCCGACCCACCGCCCATGGCAACTCTCAGTCGGGGCCGCGGGCGAATACTTGACGCCGGCGACCCCTCGCTGGGGGCCTGCGGGGCGGGAGAGTGAGCCCAGCTCGCTCCCGCTCCCGCAGGGCCTCTCTCTTGGCCGTCATCACCTCGCTGGCAAACGAGGCGATGGCGGCCCAGCACCGGTCGCTGCCGGCCATGGCTTCCACGATGGCCGGCAGCGAGAGATCAGCGCCGATGACGCTCGTCAGGGCCGCTCTTTGCCCGTCCCATGCTTCGCACACGGCCCGGGTGTGATGGGCCGTGTCGGGGTCGCCGCTGGTGCAGTTGCGGCACCGGGGCTCCGATTCTACCCCCACAACTTCCCACAGGTACTTGGCGAAGCAGCCGTGACCCGTGAGAAGTTGGGTGAGGTGATACGTGGGAGCCCCATGACCCCCCTCCACAAACTGTCGCAGGACGGGCCGAGCGGCCCTAACGAACGCCGTCGGACTCCCTTCCATTCTGGCAGCCCACGTCCGGAAGAGATCGTCGCGAGCCTCCTGCCTCCAGCGCTCGATCTCCTCCGGAGGCGGGCATCCACCAGCTCGCCGAATCAGGGCGCCCTCCTCGTACACCCTTTTGAGGACGCCGGCCTCGAGATCCCAGGGGATACTGCCCGCCAGGACGCACGCCGTCTCGTAGGAGACGGTGCGGTACGCCCGTGCGGCCCTCTGCGCGATGGCCCGCTGCGGACGACGCAGCAGGGCAACGTTAGCCGGGCAGAGTGCCTCCGCCCAGATAGGCGCTCCGTAGAGCGCCTTAGAGCGCACCACACCGTCGTAGAGACGGCGGCAGGCAGACCCCGGTCCTCCTACGTTGGGGAGCAGCTGCGAGAGCATTCCGGCAAACGCTAGCACCTTCGGCGCCAGCTGCCGGAAATGTTCCGCAAACCCCCACCGACCGTCGAGAACCAGCCCCAGATACTTGAGGCTGCGGCCGACGGCGATGGAGGTGCCCCCCACCACGATCGTGGTGTCTCGAGGCGGCGTCTGCCGAGGCCCATGGAAGAAGAGGGCCTCGGACTTCTCGAGGGCGACATGGAGGCCCAGCGCACTGATTCGGCGCACCACTTGAGCGACGCCTGCCGTCGCTAGGACGGCGGCGTCGCGGAACGTGGGGCCCCGCGCGGTCACTAGGGTATCGTCGGCGTAACAAAGTACGCCGACTCCCCGAAGAGTAGCACCGCGCAGGACCCAGTCGTACCCGATGTTCCACAGGAGCGGCCCAAGTACCGACCCCTGTGGAACACCACACCTCATAGCCTTGCGGACCACTCCGTCTCGGCCCGAGTACGTGATGACCCGGTCCACGAAGTAGTCCGCAAGGATTCGCCTGAGGTACCACGGTACGTTGTGGTACCTCAGGGCCTCGGCGATTGTCTGCCAGGGGAGGGTGTTGAAGGCGTTGGCGATGTCGAGCGACACGGCCAGCAACACCCCGCCCCCGGCGATCGCCTCATCGACGCTGCCCCGCAGTCGGGAAACGGCGTCAAGAGTCGACTTCCCGCGACGGAAGCCGAACTGACCGTCGCTGAGATCGGGCCCCGCCCCCTCCAGGTGCTTGACGAGACGCGCAGCGAGCACTCGCTCAAACATTTTGCACGTCTCGTCGAGCAGTACGATGGGGCGGTAGGCCGACGGTGCCTCGGCTGGGCGCCCGTGCTTCCTGATCAGCACGAGCCGTCCGGTCTTCCATCGTCGCGGGAATCTCCCCGACGCCACACACTCCGACATGAGGGACAGCGTCTCCTCCTCGAGTGCCGGCATCGCTAAGGCGACGACCTTCCCAGGGATGCCGTCCGGGCCCGGGGCGCGTTTCCTGACTTTGAGAGCCAGGATCGCCGCCCCTAGCTCGGCCTCGGACACGGGAGGTATCGCCTCTGCGTCGCCTTCTGCCGGCACTCGGTGACGGCTTGGTGCTGCCATCCGCGGTGGGACCCACTCTTCCCGCTCAGGGAAGAGGGAACCGACCACTCGGCCCAGAAGCTGTGGCTCGAGAGTTCTGGTGAGGGGAGGCGCCCAGGGCCGGAGCTTCTGGCTCACGGTTTTGTACGGGCGCCCCCACGGATCTCGATCCAGGCTCTCGAGCCACTCCCTCCAGGCCTCCTCTTTGGCGGCTCTGATCGCCGAGTTGAGGGCCGCACGAGCGGCCCTATGTGCGGCGAGCAGTTCCTCTTCACGGGCGAGGTCCCTGACGGCCCTCCTGCGGCTGCGAGTGTACTGCCTATGGGCCGCGTGACTTGCGGCACGCAGCCCGGCAAGGTGGGGACGCCACCAGTACACTTGCCTCCGAGGGAGGGCTGGCCTCGCCCTCTGCATCGCCGCATCGCAGACGCGAGTCAGCTTCCCAGCGAGACTATCGCACCTCGCGTCCGCGTCTGGGCCGCTTTCCGCTCCACCAGCAACCCAGCGCTCGACGATAGCCGCCTCTAGGGCCAGTTCCCGGTTCAGAGAACCGAGGCGCCACCGCGGACCTTCTCCAGCAAGGGGACGGTTGCCATCTCCTCCTCGGATGGCCGCTGAGCGAGAGACCACGTCGAACCGTATGTAACGATGGTCCGACGCGGTCTCCACATTCTTGACGACCCGCCAATTGCGAGTGCGGCCAGCCAGGGCAGGACTAGCAAACGACAGGTCTACTATCGAGCTGCCCTGGGGCCGCACAAGCGTGGGTACCGTCCCCCTGTTAAGCAGCACCAAGCCGTGAGACACCGCCCACTCCTCCAATATCTCCCCCCGGCCGTCGGTCCTCGGAGATCCCCACGCCCGTGAGTGGGCGTTGAAATCCCCGGCTACCACGACCGGAGTGGGGTGCGCGTCCGCCAACAGAGCCCCGACCTCCGTGAGCCACTGCTCGAACTCGGCGAGGCTTCTGTTGGGCGAGAAGTACACCCCAATCACTGCAGTGTCGCCCAGCGTGGCGAGGACGCACCCTCGGCCCCTCACTACTCTGTCGAGTTGGTGGGGGCCGGTTCGCTGGGCGACGATAGCCACCAAGCCGTCGCTGTCGCTGGCCCAGTTGGGGCCAGTGCGCACGTAATACGGCTCGGCGACTACCGCCACTGTCGTCTGCCACTGCGTCACGGTCTGGGCCAGTAGGTCCTGGGCCGTGGCGCAGTGGTTGACATTGGCCTGCAGCACGGAGATTTGGGGAGCCATTAAGTTTGGGCGGTGTCCATCTCCTCCTCATTGGACGGTGGCGACAGGGTCGTTGGGGTGGTCTTGGGTTCCACCCCCCCTGTCGCCGTGCGTTTCGCCTGACCCCCCCTCTTACGGGAGGCTGCCTGGCACTTCGCGGAGCCGAGTCTGTGGCCGGACGCCACACCTTCCGCCGCACAGACGGGACACTTGGGGTCCGCGGAGCAGGCGGCCGCCTTGTGGCCCTCCTGTCCGCATTGGAAGCAGAGTGCGCTGCGGTCGATCTTCGCAGCGCACTTTGCCCCCACGTGTCCCGGCTCCAGGCAGCGGAAGCACCGCGCCGGCCTTGGCTCCAGGGTGGTCAGCTTGACCGCTGACCACCCGACGACGATGCGGCGGCCGTCCGTTAACTTTTTGGCCGCCGCAACCGGACACCGCAGCCAGGCAGTGCCCTGTCGACCGGGTGGGCGATTGATGTCGCCCACCTTGATGGAGGCGACAGGGCAGCCTCCCTCTTCTGCCAGGATTTTGGCCACCGCCTCCTTAGTTGCCGCATCGCCCAGGCCTGAGATGCGCAACTCTACGCACCTCTCCGGCCTGGCAATACGGACCTCCTCTCCCAGCACCTCTTCAAGCTTGGCCGCCAATTTATCGGCCTTGGTGGCCCTGTCAGCACCACCTATCTCCAGGATCCTTCCCCCGGTCACGGCAGTGCGGAACCGGAGGCCGTCAATGCCGAGAGTCTTTATATCGATGGACCTCTCGGCATTGGCGATCACCTGGGAATAGGTGACCCCCTTCTCTACAGCGCCCGGCTGCAGTGTGAGGCACACTGCAGCGGTTGTCGGGGCGCGGAGTTTGCGACTCGCCTTCGCCTTCTTCGGAGGCTTGGCGGGTGCCTTGACGCTCGGCGGTGCTGGGGTGGCCTTTTTCTTAGGCCGCGCCGCCACGGCGCTCCACGCCTCCTTCACAGGTGGCGGGGCGGCGGCGGGAGCCTGCGGGCGCGGCTGACGGGCAGCTTCGGCCTCCTTCGCCGCTGCACTCCGTTTCTTTGCCTTCTGCTTTTTCTTTTTCCCCTTGGGTTCCCCGTCCGACGGGACCGTCCCAGAGGGGCAGGGATCCGAGTCCTTCTGCCCGTCTGCCGCGACGGGCGAGAGGGGCGGAGCCTGAGGAGGCGCGGAAGGAGTGGGAAGAACGGCAGAAGACTCGGGCCTCCGGCTGGACTTGGAGGCCCTTTGTTCCGCAGCACGGGCAGCACCAGCGGCTCTGGCGGCGTTCCTCTCGTCCGCCTGGAGAGGCGGACGGATGCGCACCTCAGGCAGCAGGCGGTCCTGGAAGCCCGCGAGTCGCGCATCGATCATGAAGATCATCTCCTCGCGACTCATCTTCAGGGCCTTCATTTCCGCCCGTACGGCAGCAAGCTCTACCTGAAGGTTGGCGACCTCCTCGTTAGCAGTGCGGGCCTTGAGTTGGTGGGCGAGCTCCAAAATGGAGCTACAGGCCACCCTCAGGTCCCGCACATATTGCCCCTTGAGCTTGGAGCTCTTTGTGGCGATGGTTTGCACCACCGCCACTGCCGCCTCGATGGACACCGTCAGCTGATCTGCGCTGACGGGCTCGGAAGATTGTGTTTGGTCCGACGTCTGTATGGGAGTTTTACGGAGGTAAGATTCCCTTTGCTGTCGGACCTCTTCCGCCAGTTCCTTCTCGGCGCGGAGCTCCAGCTCCCGCTCCTTTGCCCTGTTCAAGTCGGCCTTGGCTTGCGCCAGGCCGACGTATTCCCCAGTTGTAGGTGGGCGACCTCTCTTCTTCACCTCCACTGGGCCGGAGCTGTCGGAGTTGAGGCGTTTCCGCCACAACCGACCCGGCGATGATGGGCGCGAGTCCGCGTCCACCATTGAGGCGTCACTTGACGCCGACGAGTCCCTGCTATATCGCGTCAGGGTGACGCGTGCCTCCTTCGTCACCAACGGGTGTGGTGACGGGGTTCGCAACTCCCCCTTGCAATCAGATGATCCGGTTGGCTTGCCAGTAGTCGTTTTTTTATTGGTATCAATTTCGTTTTCAATATTAGTTTTAGTTTCAGTATCCATAACTTAACCCACGAGTATGGGGGAAATGAAGTCCATCCGGGCGGTGCCCCCTGCACCCGGATAAGCCTATGTACTGTGGAGGTCGGCCGGTATCCACAGGTTTTATCGACTTAGCTGTCGGGTGTTATAGACTGTCCTTGTCATGGGCCGGCCAATTAAGGCAAGCCCTCCGGCCAACAGGTTCTCAGCATACCCTCTTGTAGCCACCAATCGGGTCGTTGCTGAGCCCCTGTTGGTTACGGAATGCGAGAGGGTGGCTAGCCCTCTCTCACAGACGGAGCTAGCACTCAAGTGCCAGCCCCTCTGACCTACTCGCTTTCCAATACGCCCTCTGCTAAAGCAGAGGGACGTTTGGAGTGCGGCACGACGGGTCACGCCCATCTCGGCAGCCTGAAATTCGGCTCCGATTTTCCCTTAGTCGCCTTTTACGACACCCACGGGAGGAGATGGGGTGGAGCTATTCTATGCCGGCTCCACACGGCGACGGCCAGGTTAGGTTAGGTTTTTTTTTTTTTTTTTTTTTTTTTTTTTTTTTTTTTTTTTTTACGTGGGGACTGCATTTACGCACTTCGCTCGCCCACCGCGGGGGCGATGGGTCCGCTTCGTGTGGGACTCCTGGCCTCCGGAAGGGGGGCCAGACTACCCACTAAACCCCACGTGTTCCTCTTCGCCTAGTGCCGAGCCGCGAGATACTCAATTTGGAGTGCTCACCGCGACCCGGCTAGGAGCGCCCTTGCAGGCTCGCCTCGGGGGGGGCCAGATCGTTGGGGCCCCCCTGACCTTAGAGTTGGTATGCGCCCCCGGAACAACAAGGGCGCATCCGCCACGTGGCTGGGGGCGGCAGGTCCCCCGACCCACCGCCCATGGCAACTCTCAGTCGGGGCCGCGGGCGAACACTTGACGCCGGCGGCCCCTCGCTGGGGGCCTGCGGGGCGGGAGAGTGAGCCCAGCTCGCTCCCGCTCCCGCAGGGCCTCTCTCTTGGCCGTCATCACCTCGCTGGCAAACGAGGCGATGGCGGCCCAGCACCGGTCGCTGCCGGCCAAGGCTTCCACGATGGCCGGCAGCGAGAGATCAGCGCCGATGACGCTCGTCAGGGCCGCTCTTTGCCCGTCCCATGCTTCGCACACGGCCCGGGTGTGATGGGCCGTGTCGGGGTCGCCGCTGGTGCAGTTGCGGCACCGGGGCTCCGATTCTACCCCAACAACTTCCCACAGGTACTTGGCGAAGCAGCCGTGACCCGTGAGAAGTTGGGTGAGGTGATACGTGGGAGCCCCATGACCCTCCTCCACAAACTGTCGCAGGACGGGCCGAGCGGCCCTAACGAACGCCGTCGGACTCCCTTCCATTCTGGCAGCCCACGTCCGGAAGAGATCGTCGCGAGCCTCCTGCCTCCAGCGCTCGATCTCCTCCGGAGGCGGGCATCCACCAGCTCGCCGAATCAGGGCGCCCTCCTCGTACACCCTTTTGAGGACGCCGGCTTCGAGATCCCAGGGGATACTGCCCGCCAGGACGCACGCCGTCTCGTAGGAGACGGTGCGGTACGCCCGTGCGGCCCTCTGCGCGATGGCCCGCTGCGGACGACGCAGCAGGGCAACGTTAGCCGGGCAGAGTGCCTCCGCCCAGATAGGCGCTCCGTAGAGCGCCTTAGAGCGCACCACACCGTCGTAGAGACGGCGGCAGGCAGACCCCGGTCCTCCTACGTTGGGGAGCAGCTGCGAGAGCATTCCGGCAAACGCTAGCACCTTCGGCGCCAGCTGCCGGAAATGTTCCGCAAACCCCCACCGACCGTCGAGAACCAGCCCCAGATACTTGAGGCTGCGGCCGACGGCGATGGAGGTGCCCCCCACCACGATCGTGGTGTCTCGAGGCGGCGTCTGCCGAGGCCCATGGAAGAAGAGGGCCTCGGACTTCTCGAGGGCGACATGGAGGCCCAGCGCACTGATTCGGCGCACCACTTGAGCGACGCCTGCCGTCGCTAGGACGGCGGCGTCGCGGAACGTGGGGCCCCGCGCGGTCACTAGGGTATCGTCGGCGTAACAAAGTACGCCGACTCCCCGAAGAGTAGCACCGCGCAGGACCCAGTCGTACCCGATGTTCCACAGGAGCGGCCCAAGTACCGACCCCTGTGGAACACCACACCTCATAGCCTTGCGGACCACTCCGTCTCGGCCCGAGTACGTGATGACCCGGTCCACGAAGTAGTCCGCAAGGATTCGCCTGAGGTACCACGGTACGTTGTGGTACCTCAGGGCCTCGGCGATTGTCTGCCAGGGGAGGGTGTTGAAGGCGTTGGCGATGTCGAGCGACACGGCCAGCAACACCCCGCCCCCGGCGATCGCCTCATCGACGCTGCCCCGCAGTCGGGAAACGGCGTCAAGAGTCGACTTCCCGCGACGGAAGCCGAACTGACCGTCGCTGAGATCGGGCCCCGCCCCCTCCAGGTGCTTGACGAGACGCGCAGCGAGCACTCGCTCAAACATTTTGCACGTCTCGTCGAGCAGTACGATGGGGCGGTAGGCCGACGGTGCCTCGGCTGGGCGCCCGTGCTTCCTGATCAGCACGAGCCGTCCGGTCTTCCATCGTCGCGGGAATCTCCCCGACGCCACACACTCCGACATGAGGGACAGCGTCTCCTCCTCGAGTGCCGGCATCGCTAAGGCGACGACCTTCCCAGGGATGCCGTCCGGGCCCGGGGCGCGTTTCCTGACTTTGAGAGCCAGGATCGCCGCCCCTAGCTCGGCCTCGGACACGGGAGGTATCGCCTCTGCGTCGCCTTCTGCCGGCACTCGGTGACGGCTTGGTGCTGCCATCCGCGGTGGGACCCACTCTTCCCGCTCAGGGAAGAGGGAACTGACCACTCGGCCCAGAAGCTGTGGCTCGAGAGTTCTGGTGAGGGGAGGCGCCCAGGGCCGGAGCTTCTGGCTCACGGTTTTGTACGGGCGCCCCCACGGATCTCGATCCAGGCTCTCGAGCCACTCCCTCCAGGCCTCCTCTTTGGCGGCTCTGATCGCCGAGTTGAGGGCCGCACGAGCGGCCCTATGTGCGGCGAGCAGTTCCTCTTCACGGGCGAGGTCCCTGACGGCCCTCCTGCGGCTGCGAGTGTACTGCCTATGGGCCGCGTGACTTGCGGCACGCAGCCCGGCAAGGTGGGGACGCCACCAGTACACTTGCCTCCGAGGGAGGGCTGGCCTCGCCCTCTGCATCGCCGCATCGCAGACGCGAGTCAGCTTCCCAGCGAGACTATCGCACCTCGCGTCCGCGTCTGGGCCGCTTTCCGCTCCACCAGCAACCCAGCGCTCGACGATAGCCGCCTCTAGGGCCAGTTCCCGGTTCAGAGAACCGAGGCGCCACCGCGGACCTTCTCCAGCAAGGGGACGGTTGCCATCTCCTCCTCGGATGGCCGCTGAGCGAGAGACCACGTCGAACCGTATGTAACGATGGTCCGACGCGGTCTCCACATTCTTGACGACCCGCCAATTGCGAGTGCGGCCAGCCAGGGCAGGACTAGCAAACGACAGGTCTACTATCGAGCTGCCCTGGGGCCGCACAAGCGTGGGTACCGTCCCCCTGTTAAGCAGCACCAAGCCGTGAGACACCGCCCACTCCTCCAATATCTCCCCCCGGCCGTCGGTCCTCGGAGATCCCCACGCCCGTGAGTGGGCGTTGAAATCCCCGGCTACCACGACCGGAGTGGGGTGCGCGTCCGCCAACAGAGCCCCGACCTCCGTGAGCCACTGCTCGAACTCGGCGAGGCTTCTGTTGGGCGAGAAGTACACCCCAATCACTGCAGTGTCGCCCAGCGTGGCGAGGACGCACCCTCGGCCCCTCACTACTCTGTCGAGTTGGTGGGGGCCGGTTCGCTGGGCGACGATAGCCACCAAGCCGTCGCTGTCGCTGGCCCAGTTGGGGCCAGTGCGCACGTAATACGGCTCGGCGACTACCGCCACTGTCGTCTGCCACTGCGTCACGGTCTGGGCCAGTAGGTCCTGGGCCGTGGCGCAGTGGTTGACATTGGCCTGCAGCACGGAGATTTGGGGAGCCATTAAGTTTGGGCGGTGTCCATCTCCTCCTCATTGGAGGTTTTTTTTTTTTTTTTTTTTTACGTGGGGACTGCATTTACGCACTTCGCTCGCCCACCGCGGGGGCGATGGGTCCGCTTCGTGTGGGACTCCTGGCCTCCGGAAGGGGGGCCAGACTACCCACTAAACCCCACGTGTTCCTCTTCGCCTAGTGCCGAGCCGCGAGATACTCAATTTGGAGTGCTCACCGCGACCCGGCTAGGAGCGCCCTTGCAGGCTCGCCTCGGGGGGGGCCAGATCGTTGGGGCCCCCCTGACCTTAGAGTTGGTATGCGCCCCCGGAACAACAAGGGCGCATCCGCCACGTGGCTGGGGGCGGCAGGTCCCCCGACCCACCGCCCATGGCAACTCTCAGTCGGGGCCGCGGGCGAACACTTGACGCCGGCGACCCCTCGCTGGGGGCCTGCGGGGCGGGAGAGTGAGCCCAGCTCGCTCCCGCTCCCGCAGGGCCTCTCTCTTGGCCGTCATCACCTCGCTGGCAAACGAGGCGATGGCGGCCCAGCACCGGTCGCTGCCGGCCATGGCTTCCACGATGGCCGGCAGCGAGAGATCAGCGCCGATGACGCTCGTCAGGGCCGCTCTTTGCCCGTCCCATGCTTCGCACACGGCCCGGGTGTGATGGGCCGTGTCGGGGTCGCCGCTGGTGCAGTTGCGGCACCGGGGCTCCGATTCTACCCCCACAACTTCCCACAGGTACTTGGCGAAGCAGCCGTGACCCGTGAGAAGCTGGGTGAGGTGATACGTGGGAGCCCCATGACCCCCCTCCACAAACTGTCGCAGGACGGGCCGAGCGGCCCTAACGAACGCCGTCGGACTCCCTTCCATTCTGGCAGCCCACGTCCGGAAGAGATCGTCGCGAGCCTCCTGCCTCCAGCGCTCGATCTCCTCCGGAGGCGGGCATCCACCAGCTCGCCGAATCAGGGCGCCCTCCTCGTACACCCTTTTGAGGACGCCGGCCTCGAGATCCCAGGGGATACTGCCCGCCAGGACGCACGCCGTCTCGTAGGAGACGGTGCGGTACGCCCGTGCGGCCCTCTGCGCGATGGCCCGCTGCGGACGACGCAGCAGGGCAACGTTAGCCGGGCAGAGTGCCTCCGCCCAGATAGGCGCTCCGTAGAGCGCCTTAGAGCGCACCACACCGTCGTAGAGACGGCGGCAGGCAGACCCCGGTCCTCCTACGTTGGGGAGCAGCTGCGAGAGCATTCCGGCAAACGCTAGCACCTTCGGCGCCAGCTGCCGGAAGTGTTCCGCAAACCCCCACCGACCGTCGAGAACCAGCCCCAGATACTTGAGGCTGCGGCCGACGGCGATGGAGGTGCCCCCCACCAGGTTTTTTTTTTTTTTTTTTTTTTTTTTTAACGTGGGGACTGCATTTACGCACTTCGCTCGCCCACCGCGGGGGCGATGGGTCCGCTTCGTGTGGGACTCCTGGCCTCCGGAAGGGGGGGCCAGACTACCCACTAAACCCCACGTGTTCCTCTTCGCCTAGTGCCGAGCCGCGAGATACTCAATTTGGAGTGCTCACCGCGACCCGGCTAGGAGCGCCCTTGCAGGCTCGCCTCGGGGGGGCCAGATCGTTGGGGCCCCCCTGACCTTAGAGTTGGTATGCGCCCCCGGAACAACAAGGGCGCATCCGCCACGTGGCTGGGGGCGGCAGGTCCCCCGACCCACCGCCCATGGCAACTCTCAGTCGGGGCCGCGGGCGAACACTTGACGCCGGCGACCCCTCGCTGGGGGCCTGCGGGGCGGGAGAGTGAGCCCAGCTCGCTCCCGCTCCCGCAGGGCCTCTCTCTTGGCCGTCATCACCTCGCTGGCAAACGAGGCGATGGCAGCCCAGCACCGGTCGCTGCCGGCCATGGCTTCCACGATGGCCGGCAGCGAGAGATCAGCGCCGATGACGCTCGTCAGGGCCGCTCTTTGCCCGTCCCATGCTTCGCACACGGCCCGGGTGTGATGGGCCGTGTCGGGGTCGCCGCTGGTGCAGTTGCGGCACCGGGGCTCCGATTCTACCCCCACAACTTCCCACAGGTACTTGGCGAAGCAGCCGTGACCCGTGAGAAGCTGGGTGAGGTGATACGTGGGAGCCCCATGACCCCCCTCCACAAACTGTCGCAGGACGGGCCGAGCGGCCCTAACGAACGCCGTCGGACTCCCTTCCATTCTGGCATCCCACGTCCGGAAGAGATCGTCGCGAGCCTCCTGCCTCCAGCGCTCGATCTCCTCCGGAGGCGGGCATCCACCAGCTCGCCGAATCAGGGCGCCCTCCTCGTACACCCTTTTGAGGACGCCGGCCTCGAGATCCCAGGGGATACTGCCCGCCAGGACGCACGCCGTCTCGTAGGAGACGGTGCGGTACGCTCGTGCGGCCCTCTGCGCGATGGCCCGCTGCGGACGACGCAGCAGGGCAACGTTAGCCGGGCAGAGTGCCTCCGCCCAGATAGGCGCTCCGTAGAGCGCCTTAGAGCGCACCACACCGTCGTAGAGACGGCGGCAGGCAGACCCCGGTCCTCCTACGTTGGGGAGCAGCTGCGAGAGCATTCCGGCAAACGCTAGCACCTTCGGCGCCAGCTGCCGGAAATGTTCCGCAAACCCCCACCGACCGTCGAGAACCAGCCCCAGATACTTGAGGCTGCGGCCGACGGCGATGGAGGTGCCCCCCACCACGATCGTGGTGTCTCGAGGCGGCGTCTGCCGAGGCCCATGGAAGAAGAGGGCCTCGGACTTCTCGAGGGCGACATGGAGGCCCAGCGCACCGATTCGGCGCACCACTTGAGCGACGCCTGCCGTCGCTAGGACGGCGGCGTCGCGGAACGTGGGGCCCCGCGCGGTCACTAGGGTATCGTCGGCGTAACAAAGTACGCCGACTCCCCGAAGAGTAGCACCGCGCAGGACCCAGTCGTACCCGATGTTCCACAGGAGCGGCCCAAGTACCGACCCCTGTGGAACACCACACCTCATAGCCTTGCGGACCACTCCGTCTCGGCCCGAGTACGTGATGACCCGGTCCACGAAGTAGTCCGCAAGGATTCGCCTGAGGTACCACGGTACGTTGTGGTACCTCAGGGCCTCGGCGATTGTCTGCCAGGGGAGGGTGTTGAAGGCGTTGGCGATGTCGAGCGACACGGCCAACAACACCCCGCCCCCGGCGATCGCCTCATCGACGCTGCCCCGCAGTCGGGAAACGGCGTCAAGAGTCGACTTCCCGCGACGGAAGCCGAACTGACCGTCGCTGAGATCGGGCCCCGCCTCCTCCAGGTGCTTGACGAGACGCGCAGCGAGCACTCGCTCAAACATTTTGCACGTCTCGTCGAGCAGTACGATGGGGCGGTAGGCCGACGGTGCCTCAGCTGGGCGCCCGTGCTTTCTAATCAGCACGAGCCGTCCGGTCTTCCATCGCCGCGGGAATCTCCCCGACGCCACACACTCCGACATGAGGGACAGCGTCTCCTCCTCGAGTGCCGGCATCGCTAAGGCGACGACCTTCCCAGGGATGCCGTCCGGGCCCGGGGCGCGTTTCCTGACTTTGAGGGCCAGGATCGCCGCCCCTAGCTCTGCCTCGGACACGGGAGGTATCGCCTCTGCGTCGCCTTCTGCCGGCACTCGGTGACGGCTTGGTGCTGCCATCCGCGGTGGGACCCACTCTTCCCGCTCAGGGAAGAGGGAACTGACCACTCGGCCCAGAAGCTGTGGCTCGAGGGTTCTGGTGAGGGGAGGCGCCCAGGGCCGGAGCTTCTGGCTCACGGTTTTGTACGGGCGCCCCCACGGATCTCGATCCAAGCTCTCGAGCCACTCCCTCCAGGCCTCCTCTTTGGCGGCTCTGATCGCCGAGTTGAGGGCCGCACGAGCGGCCCTATGTGCGGCGAGCAGTTCCTCTTCACGGGCGAGGTCCCTGACGGCCCTCCTGCGGCTGCGAGTGTACTGCCTATGGGCCGCGTGACTTGCGGCACGCAGCCCGGCAAGGTGGGGACGCCACCAGTACACTTGCCTCCGAGGGAGGGCTGGCCTCGCCCTCTGCATCGCCGCATCGCAGACGCGAGTCAGCTTCCCAGCGAGACTATCGCACCTCGCGTCCGCGTCTGGGCCACTTTCCGCTCCACCAGCAACCCAGCGCTCGACGATAGCCGCCTCTAGGGCCAGTTCCCGGTTCAGAGAACCGAGGCGCCACCGCGGACCTTCTCCAGCAAGGGGACGGGTGCCATCTCCTCCTCGGATGGCCGCTGAGCGAGAGACCACGTCGAACCGTATGTAACGATGGTCCGACGCGGTCTCCACATTCTTGACGACCCGCCAATTGCGAGTGCGGCCAGCCAGGGCAGGACTAGCAAACGACAGGTCTACTATCGAGCTGCCCTGGGGCCGCACAAGCGTGGGTACCGTCCCCCTGTTGAGCAGCACCAAGCCGTGAGACACCGCCCACTCCTCCAATATCTCCCCCCGGCCGTCGGTCCTCGGAGATCCCCACGCCCGTGAGTGGGCGTTGAAATCCCCGGCTACCACGACCGGAGTGGGGTGCGCGTCCGCCAACAGAGCCCCGACCTCCGTGAGCCACTGCTCGAACTCGGCGAGGCTTCTGTTGGGCGAGAAGTACACCCCAATCACTGCAGTGTCGCCCAGCGTGGCGAGGACGCACCCTCGGCCCCTCACTACTCTGCCGAGTTGGTGGGGGCCGGTTCGCTGGGCGACGATAGCCACCAAGCCGTCGCTGTCGCTGGCCCAGTTGGGGCCGGTGCGCACGTAATACGGCTCGGCGACTACCGCCACTGTCGTCTGCCACTGCGTCACGGTCTGGGCCAGTAGGTCCTGGGCCGCGGCGCAGTGGTTGACGTTGGCCTGCAGCACGGAGATTTGGAGAGCCATTAAATTTGGGCGGTGTCCATCTCCTCCTCATTGGACGGTGGCGACAGGGTCGTTGGGGTGGTCTTGGGTTCCACCCCCCCTGTCGCCTTGCATTTCGCCTGACCCCCCCTCTTGCGGGAGGCTGCCCGGCACTTCGCGGAGCCGAGTCTGTGGCCGGACGCCACACCTTCCGCTGCACAGACGGGACACTTGGGGTCCGCGGAGCAGGCGGCCGCCTTGTGGCCCTCCTGTCCGCATTGGAAGCAGAGTGCGCTGCGGTCGATCTTCGCAGCGCACTTTGCCCCCACGTGTCCCGGCTCCAGGCAGCGGAAGCACCGCGCCGGCCTTGGCTCCAGGGTGGTCAGCTTGACCGCTGACCACCCGACGACGATGCGGCGGCCGTCCGTTAACTTTTTGGCCGCCGCAACCGGACACCGCAGCCAGGCAGTGCCCTGTCGACCGGGTGGGCGATTGATGTCGCCCACCTTGATGGAGGCGACAGGGCAGCCTCCCTCTTCTGCCAGGATTTTGGCCACCGCCTCCTTAGATGCCGCATCGCCCAGGCCTGAGATGCGCAACTCTACGCACCTCTCCGGCCTGGCGATACGGACCTCCTCTCCCAGCACCTCTTCAAGCTTGGCCGCCAATTTATCGGCCTTGGTGGCCCTGTCAGCGCCACCTATCTCCAGGATCCTTCCCCCGGTCACGGCAGTGCGGAACCGGAGGCCGTCAATGCCGAGAGTCTTTATATCGATGGACCTCTCGGCATTGGCGATCACCTGGGAATAGGTGACCCCCTTCTCTACAGCGCCCGGCTGCAGTGTGAGGCACACTGCAGCGGTTGTCGGGGCGCGGAGTTTGCGACTCGCCTTCGCCTTCTTGGCGGGTGCCTTGACGCTCGGCGGTGCTGGGGTGGCCTTTTTCTTAGGCCGCGCCGCCACGGCGCTCCACGCCTCCTTCACAGGTGGCGGGGCGGCGGCGGGAGCCTGCGGGCGCGGCTGACGGGCAGCTTCGGCCTCCTTCGCCGCTGCACTCCGTTTCTTTGCCTTCTGCTTTTTCTTTTTCCCCTTGGGTTCCCCGTCCGACGGGACCGTCCCAGAGGGGCAGGGATCCGAATCCTTCTGCCCGTCTGCCGCGAGGGGCGAGAGGGGCGGAGCCTGAGGAGGCGCGGAAGGAGTGGGAAGAACGGCAGAAGACTCGGGCCTCCGGCTGGACTTGGAGGCCCTTTGTTCCGCAGCACGGGCAGCACCAGCGGCTCTGGCGGCGTTCCTCTCGTCCGCCTGGAGAGGCGGACGGATGCGCACCTCAGGCAGCAGGCGGTCCTGGAAGCCCGCGAGTCGCGCATCGATCATGAAGATCATCTCCTCGCGACTCATCTTCAGGGCCTTCATTTCCGCCCGTACGGCAGCAAGCTCTACCTGAAGGTTGGCGACCTCCTCGTTCGCAGTGCGGGCCTTGAGTTGGTGGGCGAGCTCCAAAATGGAGCTACAGGCCACCCTCAGGTCCCGCACATATTGCCCCTTGAGCTTGGAGCTCTTTGTGGCGATGGTTTGCACCACCGCCACTGCCGCCTCGATGGACACCGTCAGCTGATCTGCGCTGACGGGCTCGGAAGATTGTGTTTGGTCCGACGTCTGTATGGGAGTTTTACGGAGGTAAGACTCCCTTTGCTGTCGGACCTCTTCCGCCAGTTCCTTCTCGGCGCGGAGCTCCAGCTCCCGCTCCTTTGCCCTGTTCAAGTCGGCCTTGGCTTGCGCCAGGCCGACGTATTCCCCAGTTGTAGGTGGGCGACCTCTCTTCTTCACCTCCACTGGGCCGGAGCTGTCGGAGTTGAGGCGTTTCCGCCACAACCGACCCGGCGATGATGGGCGCGAGTCCGCGTCCACCATTGAGGCGTCACTTGACGCCGACGAGTCCCTGCTATATCGCGTCAGGGTGACGCGTGCCTCCTTCGTCACCAACGGGTGTGGTGACGGGGTTCGCAACTCCCCCTTGCAATCAGATGATCCGGTTGGCTTGCCAGTAGTCGTTTTTTTATTGGTATCAATTTCGTTTTCAATATTAGTTTTAGTTTCAGTATCCATAACTTAACCCACGAGTATGGGGGAAATGAAGTCCATCCGGGCGGTGCCCCCTGCACCCGGATAAGCCTATGTACTGTGGAGGTCGGCCGGTATCCACAGGTTTTATCGACTTAGCTGTCGGGTGTTATAGACTGTCCTTGTCATGGGCCGGCCAATTAAGGCAAGCCCTCCGGCCAACAGGTTCTCAGCATACCCTCTTGTAGCCACCAATCGGGTCGTTGCTGAGCCCCTGTTGGTTACGGAATGCGAGAGGGTGGCTAGCCCTCTCTCACAGACGGAGCTAGCACTCAAGTGCCAGCCCCTCTGACCTACTCGCTTTCCAATACGCCCTCTGCTAAAGCAGAGGGACGTTTGGAGTGCGGCACGACGGGTCACGCCCATCTCGGCAGCCTGAAATTCGGCTCCGATTTTCCCTTAGTCGCCTTTTACGACACCCACGGGATGAGATGGGGTGGAGCTATTCGGCGCCGGCTCCACACGGCAAGCCCCCCACCAGGTTAGGTTAGGTTAGGTTAGGTTAGGTTAGGTTAGGTTAGGTTAGGTTAGGTTCCGGTGTGGGTGGAGGCTCTGACTGCCCAGAACAAGGCGCGCCTTTGGCGCCCTCAGAGGGTATTGGCAGTCAGAGCCATACGCGGATACCGCACGGTGTCCACCGAGGCGGCCTGCGCCTTGGCCGGAACACCCCCGTGGGATTTGGAGGCGGAAGTGCTCGCCGAAGTTTATCGGCGAGCGGCTGAACATCGGGCGGAGTACGGGTATCGTGCTCCGCCCGAAGAGGTACGCGAATGGCGTGAAGCCGCTCGCCGAGCCACGATGGCTCGTTGGTCTTTCCGGCTGGAGGCTCCACGCGCTGGCTTTGCCACCGTGGAGGCGCTCCAGCCGGTCATCCTCGAGTGGGCAGGGCGGCAGCACGGGACTCTTTCCTTCCGACTGACGCAGGTGCTTTCCGGGCACGGTTGCTTCGGGAAGTACCTGCACTCGGTCGCTAGGAGGGAACTGAGTCCCGCCTGCCACCACTGCGACTGCAGTGAGGACTCGGCCCAGCATACGCTGGAGTTCTGCCCCGCTTGGGCGGAGCAGCGCCGGGCCCTCACTGCAGTCATCGGAGGAGATCTGTCGCTACCGGCCATCATACGCTCCATGGCCGGTAGCGACAGCAGTTTTACCGCGGTCGCATCCTTCTGCGAAGACGTAATTTCGCAGAAGGAGGCGGCGGAGAAGGCCCGGGAGGATGACCTCCACTCGGACCCGATCCGCCGCCGGCGAACAGGGCGGCGGAGGCGCGCCCATCTGCGCCTCATGCCGCCCTGAGTGTGGCCGCGGATGGTGGGGACGGGTTTTCCCCTCCATCCGCTTTAATGGCCAGCCGCGAAGGGGCGACGTACGCGTGTGCCGTGCGTCGCCTAAATTTGAGATTTTAAAAGCAGACGGTGCCCGCTTCTGTGCGGGCAGGCGCTGGGAGGGGTCCGGTTTGCGTTAATAACAGCGATCCCGGACCCCTCCCTTCTCAGGCGCAGAGTTGGCACACCGTGTGGTTTTAGTCGGTTCGATTCCGACACACCGCCCCGCCGCAAACCCCGGCGGGGTGACGGCCCGAGGGGGTTTCCACACGTAAAAAAAAAAAAAAAAAAAAAAAGGTTAGGTTAGGTTAGGTTAGGTTAGGTTAGGTTAGGTTTTTTTTTTTTTTTTTTTTTTTTTTTTTTTTTTTTTTTTTTATTTTAAATTAAGGGCCGCTGTAGCGGTCCTTATACTAGCACCTCCGACATGATCGGAGCCTTTTATTCACTCTTCCTTTCGATCTTGTTCATTCCTATGCTAATTCTTCCATTCGTTCTTTCACACTAGTAATTATTTTTTCCGAATTTTATATACTTTCTTAAGCTACTTTAGTCTTTCATTCATGCTTTCCATTCAATTCCTTCTTCCTATATCCATTCCTATGATATATTTATTTCATTCGTCATTCCATGCACTAGTCCTTACTTTCATCGATTTGTTTCATACTCATTCTTATAACTAATACATTATTGCAACACTTAAATTAGAGCCAAAATATATGTACCAAAATTACTACTGTACGATTTAACTACTGAATATGTTATACTAATTTTAAATATGATTGGCTAAAATAGATCATTATTTTGGAATCATATCCACTTTATTACTTTTTGCTTTGTTTCAATTCTTTCTATATGTGTACAATGATTTTTGTTTTTACTTTTACTTTTTTCACGAATTTTAATTTCAAAATTTAAGTTTGCAATCTTAGTTTTCCTGTAATTTCCTTTCTTGTGTTTCTGTTTTTTATTTGCAGTAGGACGTTCTATGGTGGGTTGGGAAAAAGCCATGTTCTTGGGGTTTTGATCTCGAGGCGGATAGGGGACTGCGCTCATCGAAGGGCCCTCAGCACTGGTACTGGACGGTTGCCCTAGCAATTTCGTCCCACCTCGCTCTCACCGGGCACAAATCGCTAAAGGCATTGTGCCCGGTGCTGCTCAGTTTCTCCCCTTGGCAGTTGCAACAGTTAGGCTCTGCACCAATGGCGAAGTCCGGGCATTTGGCCCTCAAGTGGGGCCCGCCACAATCACTGCACCTTGGTTCAGTAGAGGTGCAGAGCTTCCTAACGTGCCCGTACCCCAGACAGAGGGAGCATTGCACCAGAGGGGACTGATCCGCCACCCTGATTGGCTGCAGATCGAGATGCAGCCTCCCTCTGTCCAGGGCGCGAGTCCAAACCGCCGGGGAGACCCTGAGCACCACATGACACGTGTGTGGGTTTCGGGCTGTCCTCCTATACAAGACTGTTATTCGGTCTTGGTCGGGTGTCAGGTCTTGGAACACCTCCCGGTTCCTGCTTCTTACAGCTTTCACTAGGTCCTCATCTTTTTGACTCTTGAGGACGCTGTACATGACCAGAAGAGGATCTTTGTTCTTAATCTCTTCCACCACGAGATCTTTCCCTTTTTCCGTCAGTCTTTTTTGAGCCCTATTTCTATCTTCTTGTGTTCTGTATCCAATTATTATCTTTCTGTCCTTTCCTTTTCTTATCTTTTCCACCTTCACCCAGCCTTCATCCTCGTTCGCAGTTTTTCTTAGCTTCTCTATAATTTCCTCTCCCGTATCCTGATCGTCCTTGGACGTGACTACAACCGAGTGCAAGGTCGTACGTACCGGAAGCGGAGCATTAGAGTGGCCCGTCACCGCGTCGACATATGTTGTTGTCAGTCCTTTCCTTTCCCTTGTCTTCTCTCTTTCATCTTGCCTTTCCATCTTTTCTTTGAGCTCCTCTATGATTCTCCCATTTTCCCTCAGCAACCTCTCGTTTGCCTCTATCTTCCTCAATATCATTGAGTTGTTTTCCGTGTCTCCATCTTGAGTTGTCTTTGTATTTTTCCCCTTTGACGCCCTCTTCCTGTCCTCTTCGTAAGCTCTTAATATATTCTCAAGTATGTCCACTCTGTTCTCTATCTCCTTTTTTATGTCCCTTTTGATGTTGCGGGAGATGGATAGTTGCTCCCGGATGACTTCGCAACATCTGGTTGCGACTGAGCTGCGGTTAGGAGGTAGAGAAGTTGTGTTCAGAGGCCAGAGGGTGCGTCTGGCTGATATTGATGGAGTCTCATCTTCCATTGCCGGGTTTGTGGTTGAGATGGGGCGCGGTATTAAGGAGGGCTGGGGGCTCTCCCAAACGTAGGGGGATGGAGGGCTGGTCATTGTGGAGGTGCGCGTCAATAGGCAAATTAGCTGGTGGTATGTACAGGTACCTACCAGGTTCAAGATCTGTACTCTAACGTCACAATACAAAAAAAGAAAACAATAAAATAAAAAGAAAAAAGAGGAATAAAGTTCCTTTATCAACTTAGATGCTAACTTATAACTAACGAAATCTTTTCAAATAAAAACGGTCTAAATAAGGAAAAATTTACAAAAAGAACCAAAATAAAAAATATAAATTTTTGAAAATATGACCAACGGTTGTTGACCCCGGGCTACCGAAGTCGATATACCCAGTAAAAAAAGGGAGGGTGGGTGGGCGATTTTCTGCAGTTCTGCTCGTCCGATCTGGACAAATAGGGTGTCGTTCGACGGGTCTCGGTGAGACCTTTCCAAAACTGCAAAAATAAGAATTTTAGGCCTAAGGGTGGTCGACTTATTCGACAAAAACCTCAAAAAGTGCCAAAAAATGAGTTTAAATGTCAAAAATTTCGAAATCTATTTACCGGACTTATGTAAAACGCTATATATTAGGTAGATCTAGATGAGATCTAACTAAATATGTATAATAAGTTACTTCGAAAATAAGGGTTGACGAAAAATTCGACAAAAACCTTATATATTGTCAAAAATTTTAGAAAAATTTGATCTAAATATCAAAAATCTATGTTATTATTTGCCGGAATTCAAAAAAGGAGGTGTTATTAGACGGGTCTAGATGAGAGCCGTCTAAATCTGTAAGAAAGGGAATTTTAGGATGAGGGGTTGAAGAGTAATTCGACAGAAACCTCTAAAAATTTACGAAAATTCAGGATTAAAAAATCCTAAGTACAAAATAAAAAATTTATCTTTATTTTTCAGGTTTAAATTCTCCCACGGGACGCAGGAGAGCTCACAGGGTCAATATAAAATATTAGGGGTAAGTATAGTAGCAACAATTAAGAAAAAATTTCGTGAATTTACTTCAAATATGTACCCCTAAGGTAGACTTTTTGTACTGAAAATTTAAAAAGTGAAAATTTTTGCAGTGCCACTCGCCCGATCTGGACAAATAGGGTGTCGTTCGACGGGTCTCGGTGAGACCTTGCCAAAACTGCAAAAATAAGAATTTTAGGCCTAAGGGTGGTCGACTTATTCGACAAAAACCTCAAAAAGTGCCAAAAAATGAGTTTAAATGTCAAAAATTTCGAAATCTATTTACCGGACTTATGTAAAACGCTATATATTAGGTAGATCTAGATGAGATCTAACTAAATATGTATAATAAGTTACTTCGAAAATAAGGGTTGACGAAAAATTCGACAAAAACCTTATATATTGTCAAAAATTTTAGAAAAATTTGATCTAAATATCAAAAATCTATGTTATTATTTGCCGGAATTCTAAAAAGGAGGTGTTATTAGACGGGTCTAGATGAGAGCCGTCTAAATCTGTAAGAAAGGGGATTTTAGGATGAGGGGTTGAAGAGTAATTCGACAGAAACCTCTAAAAATTTACGAAAATTCAGGATTAAAAAATCCTAAGTACAAAATAAAAAATTTATCTTTATTTTTCAGGTTTAAATTCTCCCACGGGACGCAGGAGAGCTCACAGGGTCAATATAAAATATTAGGGGTAAGTATAGTAGCAACAATTAAGAAAAAATTTCGTGAATTTACTTCAAATATGTACCCCTAAGGTAGACTTTTTGTACTGAAAATTTAAAAAGTGAAAATTTTTGCAGTGCCACTCGCCCGATCTGGACAAATAGGGTGTCGTTCGACGGGTCTCGGTGAGACCTTGCCAAAACTGCAAAAATAAGAATTTTAGGCCTAAGGGTGGTCGACTTATTCGACAAAAACCTCAAAAAGTGCCAAAAAATGAGTTTAAATGTCAAAAATTTCGAAATCTATTTACCGGACTTATGTAAAACGCTATATATTAGGTAGATCTAGATGAGATCTAACTAAATATGTATAATAAGTTACTTCGAAAATAAGGGTTGACGAAAAATTCGACAAAAACCTTATATATTGTCAAAAATTTTAGAAAAATTTGATCTAAATATCAAAAATCTATGTTATTATTTGCCGGAATTCTAAAAAGGAGGTGTTATTAGACGGGTCTAGATGAGAGCCGTCTAAATCTGTAAGAAAGGGGATTTTAGGATGAGGGGTTGAAGAGTAATTCGACAGAAACCTCTAAAAATTTACGAAAATTCAGGATTAAAAAATCCTAAGTACAAAATAAAAAATTTATCTTTATTTTTCAGGTTTAAATTCTCCCACGGGACGCAGGAGAGCTCACAGGGTCAATATAAAATATTAGGGGTAAGTATAGTAGCAACAATTAAGAAAAAATTTCGTGAATTTACTTCAAATATGTACCCCTAAGGTAGACTTTTTGTACTGAAAATTTAAAAAGTGAAAATTTTTGCAGTGCCACTCGCCCGATCTGGACAAATAGGGTGTCGTTCGACGGGTCTCGGTGAGACCTTGCCAAAACTGCAAAAATAAGAATTTTAGGCCTAAGGGTGGTCGACTTATTCGACAAAAACCTCAAAAAGTGCCAAAAAATGAGTTTAAATGTCAAAAATTTCGAAATCTATTTACCGGACTTATGTAAAACGCTATATATTAGGTAGATCTAGATGAGATCTAACTAAATATGTATAATAAGTTACTTTGAAAATAAGGGTTGACGAAAAATTCGACAAAAACCTTATATATTGTCAAAAATTTTAGAAAAATTTGATCTAAATATCAAAAATCTATGTTATTATTTGCCGGAATTCAAAAAAGGAGGTGTTATTAGACGGGTCTAGATGAGAGCCGTCTAAATCTGTAAGAAAGGGAATTTTAGGATGAGGGGTTGAAGAGTAATTCGACAGAAACCTCTAAAAATTTACGAAAATTCAGGATTAAAAAATCCTAAGTACAAAATAAAAAATTTTTCTTTATTTTTCAGGTTCAAATTCTCCCACGGGACGCAGGAGAGCTCACAGGGTCAATATAAATTGTCAGGGGTAAGTATAGTAGCAACAATTAAGAAAAAATTTCGTGAATTTACTTCAAATATGTACCCCTAAGGTAGACTTTTTGTACTGAAAATTTAAAAAGTGAAAATTTTTGCAGTGCCACTCGCCCGATCTAGACAAATAGGGTGTCGTTCGACGGGTCTCGGTGAGACCTTTCCAAAACTGCAAAAATAAGAATTTTAGGCCTAAGGGTGGTCGACTTATTCGACAAAAACCTCAAAAAGTGCCAAAAAATGAGTTTAAATGTCAAAAATTTCGAAATCTATTTACCGGACTTATGTAAAACGCTATATATTAGGTAGATCTAGATGAGATCTAACTAAATATGTATAATAAGTTACTTCGAAAATAAGGGTTGACGAAAAATTCGACAAAAACCTTATATATTGTCAAAAATTTTAGAAAAATTTGATCTAAATATCAAAAATCTATGTTATTATTTGCCGGAATTCAAAAAAGGAGGTGTTATTAGACGGGTCTAGATGAGAGCCGTCTAAATCTGTAAGAAAGGGAATTTTAGGATGAGGGGTTGAAGAGTAATTCGACAGAAACCTCTAAAAATTTACGAAAATTCAGGATTAAAAAATCCTAAGTACAAAATAAAAAATTTATCTTTATTTTTCAGGTTTAAATTCTCCCACGGGACGCAGGAGAGCTCACAGGGTCAATATAAAATATTAGGGGTAAGTATAGTAGCAACAATTAAGAAAAAATTTCGTGAATTTACTTCAAATATGTACCCCTAAGGTAGACTTTTTGTACTGAAAATTTAAAAAGTGAAAATTTTTGCAGTGCCACTCGCCCGATCTGGACAAATAGGGTGTCGTTCGACGGGTCTCGGTGAGACCTTGCCAAAACTGCAAAAATAAGAATTTTAGGCCTAAGGGTGGTCGACTTATTCGACAAAAACCTCAAAAAGTGCCAAAAAATGAGTTTAAATGTCAAAAATTTCGAAATCTATTTACCGGACTTATGTAAAACGCTATATATTAGGTAGATCTAGATGAGATCTAACTAAATATGTATAATAAGTTACTTTGAAAATAAGGGTTGACGAAAAATTCGACAAAAACCTTATATATTGTCAAAAATTTTAGAAAAATTTGATCTAAATATCAAAAATCTATGTTATTATTTGCCGGAAATCAAAAAAGGAGGTGTTATTAGACGGGTCTAGATGAGAGCCGTCTAAATCTGTAAGAAAGGGAATTTTAGGATGAGGGGTTGAAGAGTAATTCGACAGAAACCTCTAAAAATTTACGAAAATTCAGGATTAAAAAATCCTAAGTACAAAATAAAAAATTTTTCTTTATTTTTCAGGTTCAAATTCTCCCACGGGACGCAGGAGAGCTCACAGGGTCAATATAAATTGTCAGGGGTAAGTATAGTAGCAACAATTAAGAAAAAATTTCGTGAATTTACTTCAAATATGTACCCCTAAGGTAGACTTTTTGTACTGAAAATTTAAAAAGTGAAAATTTTTGCAGTGCCACTCGCCCGATCTAGACAAATAGGGTGTCGTTCGACGGGTCTCGGTGAGACCTTTCCAAAACTGCAAAAATAAGAATTTTAGGCCTAAGGGTGGTCGACTTATTCGACAAAAACCTCAAAAAGTGCCAAAAAATGAGTTTAAATGTCAAAAATTTCGAAATCTATTTACCGGACTTATGTAAAACGCTATATATTAGGTAGATCTAGATGAGATCTAACTAAATATGTATAATAAGTTACTTCGAAAATAAGGGTTGACGAAAAATTCGACAAAAACCTTATATATTGTCAAAAATTTTAGAAAAATTTGATCTAAATATCAAAAATCTATGTTATTATTTGCCGGAATTCAAAAAAGGAGGTGTTATTAGACGGGTCTAGATGAGAGCCGTCTAAATCTGTAAGAAAGGGAATTTTAGGATGAGGGGTTGAAGAGTAATTCGACAGAAACCTCTAAAAATTTACGAAAATTCAGGATTAAAAAATCCTAAGTACAAAATAAAAAATTTTTCTTTATTTTTCAGGTTCAAATTCTCCCACGGGACGCAGGAGAGCTCACAGGGTCAATATAAATTGTCAGGGGTAAGTATAGTAGCAACAATTAAGAAAAAATTTCGTGAATTTACTTCAAATATGTACCCCTAAGGTAGACTTTTTGTACTGAAAATTTAAAAAGTGAAAATTTTTGCAGTGCCACTCGCCCGATCTGGACAAATAGGGTGTCGTTCGACGGGTCTCGGTGAGACCTTGCCAAAACTGCAAAAATAAGAATTTTAGGCCTAAGGGTGGTCGACTTATTCGACAAAAACCTCAAAAAGTGCCAAAAAATGAGTTTAAATGTCAAAAATTTCGAAATCTATTTACCGGACTTATGTAAAACGCTATATATTAGGTAGATCTAGATGAGATCTAACTAAATATGTATAATAAGTTACTTTGAAAATAAGGGTTGACGAAAAATTCGACAAAAACCTTATATATTGTCAAAAATTTTAGAAAAATTTGATCTAAATATCAAAAATCTATGTTATTATTTGCCGGAATTCAAAAAAGGAGGTGTTATTAGACGGGTCTAGATGAGAGCCGTCTAAATCTGTAAGAAAGGGAATTTTAGGATGAGGGGTTGAAGAGTAATTCGACAGAAACCTCTAAAAATTTACGAAAATTCAGGATTAAAAAATCCTAAGTACAAAATAAAAAATTTTTCTTTATTTTTCAGGTTCAAATTCTCCCACGGGACGCAGGAGAGCTCACAGGGTCAATATAAATTGTCAGGGGTAAGTATAGTAGCAACAATTAAGAAAAAATTTCGTGAATTTACTTCAAATATGTACCCCTAAGGTAGACTTTTTGTACTGAAAATTTAAAAAGTGAAAATTTTTGCAGTGCCACTCGCCCGATCTAGACAAATAGGGTGTCGTTCGACGGGTCTCGGTGAGACCTTTCCAAAACTGCAAAAATAAGAATTTTAGGCCTAAGGGTGGTCGACTTATTCGACAAAAACCTCAAAAAGTGCCAAAAAATGAGTTTAAATGTCAAAAATTTCGAAATCTATTTACCGGACTTATGTAAAACGCTATATATTAGGTAGATCTAGATGAGATCTAACTAAATATGTATAATAAGTTACTTCGAAAATAAGGGTTGACGAAAAATTCGACAAAAACCTTATATATTGTCAAAAATTTTAGAAAAATTTGATCTAAATATCAAAAATCTATGTTATTATTTGCCGGAATTCTAAAAAGGAGGTGTTATTAGACGGGTCTAGATGAGAGCCGTCTAAATCTGTAAGAAAGGGGATTTTAGGATGAGGGGTTGAAGAGTAATTCGACAGAAACCTCTAAAAATTTACGAAAATTCAGGATTAAAAAATCCTAAGTACAAAATAAAAAATTTATCTTTATTTTTCAGGTTTAAATTCTCCCACGGGACGCAGGAGAGCTCACAGGGTCAATATAAAATATTAGGGGTAAGTATAGTAGCAACAATTAAGAAAAAATTTCGTGAATTTACTTCAAATATGTACCCCTAAGGTAGACTTTTTGTACTGAAAATTTAAAAAGTGAAAATTTTTGCAGTGCCACTCGGCCCGATCTGGACAAATAGGGTGTCGTTCGACGGGTCTCGGTGAGACCTTGCCAAAACTGCAAAAATAAGAATTTTAGGCCTAAGGGTGGTCGACTTATTCGACAAAAACCTCAAAAAGTGCCAAAAAATGAGTTTAAATGTCAAAAATTTCGAAATCTATTTACCGGACTTATGTAAAACGCTATATATTAGGTAGATCTAGATGAGATCTAACTAAATATGTATAATAAGTTACTTCGAAAATAAGGGTTGACGAAAAATTCGACAAAAACCTTATATATTGTCAAAAATTTTAGAAAAATTTGATCTAAATATCAAAAATCTATGTTATTATTTGCCGGAATTCTAAAAAGGAGGTGTTATTAGACGGGTCTAGATGAGAGCCGTCTAAATCTGTAAGAAAGGGGATTTTAGGATGAGGGGTTGAAGAGTAATTCGACAGAAACCTCTAAAAATTTACGAAAATTCAGGATTAAAAAATCCTAAGTACAAAATAAAAAATTTATCTTTATTTTTCAGGTTTAAATTCTCCCACGGGACGCAGGAGAGCTCACAGGGTCAATATAAAATATTAGGGGTAAGTATAGTAGCAACAATTAAGAAAAAATTTCGTGAATTTACTTCAAATATGTACCCCTAAGGTAGACTTTTTGTACTGAAAATTTAAAAAGTGAAAATTTTTGCAGTGCCACTCGCCCGATCTGGACAAATAGGGTGTCGTTCGACGGGTCTCGGTGAGACCTTGCCAAAACTGCAAAAATAAGAATTTTAGGCCTAAGGGTGGTCGACTTATTCGACAAAAACCTCAAAAAGTGCCAAAAAATGAGTTTAAATGTCAAAAATTTCGAAATCTATTTACCGGACTTATGTAAAACGCTATATATTAGGTAGATCTAGATGAGATCTAACTAAATATGTATAATAAGTTACTTCGAAAATAAGGGTTGACGAAAAATTCGACAAAAACCTTATATATTGTCAAAAATTTTAGAAAAATTTGATCTAAATATCAAAAATCTATGTTATTATTTGCCGGAATTCAAAAAAGGAGGTGTTATTAGACGGGTCTAGATGAGAGCCGTCTAAATCTGTAAGAAAGGGGATTTTAGGATGAGGGGTTGAAGAGTAATTCGACAGAAACCTCTAAAAATTTACGAAAATTCAGGATTAAAAAATCCTAAGTACAAAATAAAAAATTTATCTTTATTTTTCAGGTTTAAATTCTCCCACGGGACGCAGGAGAGCTCACAGGGTCAATATAAAATATTAGGGGTAAGTATAGTAGCAACAATTAAGAAAAAATTTCGTGAATTTACTTCAAATATGTACCCCTAAGGTAGACTTTTTGTACTGAAAATTTAAAAAGTGAAAATTTTTGCAGTGCCACTCGCCCGATCTGGACAAATAGGGTGTCGTTCGACGGGTCTCGGTGAGACCTTGCCAAAACTGCAAAATAAGAATTTTAGGCCTAAGGGTGGTCGACTTATTCGACAAAAACCTCAAAAAGTGCCAAAAAATGAGTTTAAATGTCAAAAATTTCGAAATCTATTTACCGGACTTATGTAAAACGCTATATATTAGGTAGATCTAGATGAGATCTAACTAAATATGTATAATAAGTTACTTTGAAAATAAGGGTTGACGAAAAATTCGACAAAAACCTTATATATTGTCAAAAATTTTAGAAAAATTTGATCTAAATATCAAAAATCTATGTTATTATTTGCCGGAATTCAAAAAAGGAGGTGTTATTAGACGGGTCTAGATGAGAGCCGTCTAAATCTGTAAGAAAGGGAATTTTAGGATGAGGGGTTGAAGAGTAATTCGACAGAAACCTCTAAAAATTTACGAAAATTCAGGATTAAAAAATCCTAAGTACAAAATAAAAAATTTATCTTTATTTTTCAGGTTTAAATTCTCCCACGGGACGCAGGAGAGCTCACAGGGTCAATATAAAATATTAGGGGTAAGTATAGTAGCAACAATTAAGAAAAAAATTTCGTGAATTTACTTCAAATATGTACCCCTAAGGTAGACTTTTTGTACTGAAAATTTAAAAAGTGAAAATTTTTGCAGTGCCACTCGCCCGATCTGGACAAATAGGGTGTCGTTCGACGGGTCTCGGTGAGACCTTGCCAAAACTGCAAAAATAAGAATTTTAGGCCTAAGGGTGGTCGACTTATTCGACAAAAACCTCAAAAAGTGCCAAAAAATGAGTTTAAATGTCAAAAATTTCGAAATCTATTTACCGGACTTATGTAAAACGCTATATATTAGGTAGATCTAGATGAGATCTAACTAAATATGTATAATAAGTTACTTTGAAAATAAGGGTTGACGAAAAATTCGACAAAAACCTTATATATTGTCAAAAATTTTAGAAAAAATTTGATCTAAATATCAAAAATCTATGTTATTATTTGCCGGAATTCAAAAAAGGAGGGTGTTATTAGACGGGTCTAGATGAGAGCCGTCTAAATCTGTAAGAAAGGGAATTTTAGGATGAGGGGTTGAAGAGTAATTCGACAGAAACCTCTAAAAATTTACGAAAATTCAGGATTAAAAAATCCTAAGTACAAATAAAAAATTTTTCTTTATTTTTCAGGTTCAAATTCTCCCACGGGACGCAGGAGAGCTCACAGGGTCAATATAAATTGTCAGGGGTAAGTATAGTAGCAACAATTAAGAAAAAATTTCGTGAATTTACTTCAAATATGTACCCCTAAGGTAGACTTTTTGTACTGAAAATTTAAAAAGTGAAAATTTTTGCAGTGCCACTCGCCCGATCTAGACAAATAGGGTGTCGTTCGACGGGTCTCGGTGAGACCTTTCCAAAACTGCAAAAATAAGAATTTTAGGCCTAAGGGTGGTCGACTTATTCGACAAAAACCTCAAAAAGTGCCAAAAATGAGTTTAAATGTCAAAAATTTCGAAATCTATTTACCGGACTTATGTAAAACGCTATATATTAGGTAGATCTAGATGAGATCTAACTAAATATGTATAATAAGTTACTTCGAAAATAAGAGGTTGACGAAAAATTCGACAAAAACCTTATATATTGTCAAAAATTTTAGAAAAATTTGATCTAAATATCAAAAATCTATGTTATTATTTGCCGGAATTCAAAAAAGGAGGTGTTATTAGACGGGTCTAGATGAGAGCCGTCTAAATCTGTAAGAAAGGGAATTTTAGGATGAGGGGTTGAAGAGTAATTCGACAGAAACCTCTAAAAATTTACGAAAATTCAGGATTAAAAAATCCTAAGTACAAAATAAAAAATTTATCTTTATTTTTCAGGTTTAAATTCTCCCACGGGACGCAGGAGAGCTCACAGGGTCAATATAAAATATTAGGGGTAAGTATAGTAGCAACAATTAAGAAAAAATTTCGTGAATTTACTTCAAATATGTACCCCTAAGGTAGACTTTTTGTACTGAAAATTTAAAAAGTGAAAATTTTTGCAGTGCCACTCGCCCGATCTGGACAAATAGGGTGTCGTTCGACGGGTCTCGGTGAGACCTTGCCAAAACTGCAAAAATAAGAATTTTAGGCCTAAGGGTGGTCGACTTATTCGACAAAAACCTCAAAAAGTGCCAAAAAATGAGTTTAAATGTCAAAAATTTCGAAATCTATTTACCGGACTTATGTAAAACGCTATATATTAGGTAGATCTAGATGAGATCTAACTAAATATGTATAATAAGTTACTTTGAAAAATAAGGGTTGACGAAAAATTCGACAAAAACCTTATATATTGTCAAAAATTTTAGAAAAATTTGATCTAAATATCAAAAATCTATGTTATTATTTGCCGGAAAATCAAAAAAGGAGGTGTTATTAGACGGGTCTAGATGAGAGCCGTCTAAATCTGTAAGAAAGGGAATTTTAGGATGAGGGGTTGAAGAGTAATTCGACAGAAACCTCTAAAAATTTACGAAAATTCAGGATTAAAAAATCCTAAGTACAAAATAAAAAATTTTTCTTTATTTTTCAGGTTCAAATTCTCCCACGGGACGCAGGAGAGCTCACAGGGGTCAATATAAATTGTCAGGGGTAAGTATAGTAGCAACAATTAAGAAAAAATTTCGTGAATTTACTTCAAATATGTACCCCTAAGGTAGACTTTTTGTACTGAAAATTTAAAAAGTGAAAATTTTTGCGAGTGCCACTCGCCCGATCTAGACAAATAGGGTGTCGTTCGACGGGTCTCGGTGAGGACCTTTCCAAAACTGCAAAAATAAGAATTTTAGGCCTAAGGGTGGTCGACTTATTCGACAAAAACCTCAAAAAGTGCCAAAAAATGAGTTTAAATGTCAAAAATTTCGAAATCTATTTACCGGACTTATGTAAAACGCTATATATTAGGTAGATCTAGATGAGATCTAACTAAATATGTATAATAAGTTACTTCGAAAATAAGGGTTGACGAAAAATTCGACAAAAACCTTATATATTGTCAAAAATTTTAGAAAAATTTGATCTAAATATCAAAAATCTATGTTATTATTTGCCGGAATTCAAAAAAGGAGTGTGTTATTAGACGGGTCTAGATGAGAGCCGTCTAAATCTGTAAGAAAGGGAATTTTAGGATGAGGGGTTGAAGAGTAATTCGACAGAAACCTCTAAAAATTTACGAAAATTCAGGATTAAAAAATCCTAAGTACAAAATAAAAAATTTTTCTTTATTTTTCAGGTTCAAATTCTCCCACGGGACGCAGGAGAGCTCACAGGGTCAATATAAATTGTCATGGGGTAAGTATAGTAGCAACAATTAAGAAAAAATTTCGTGAATTTACTTCAAATATGTACCCCTAAGGTAGACTTTTTGTACTGAAAATTTAAAAAGTGAAAATTTTTGCAGTGCCACTCGCCCGATCTGGACAAATAGGGTGTCGTTCGACGGGGTCTCGGTGAGACCTTGCCAAAACTGCAAAAATAAGAATTTTAGGCCTAAGGGTGGTCGACTTATTCGACAAAAACCTCAAAAAGTGCCAAAAAATGAGTTTAAATGTCAAAAATTTCGAAATCTATTTACCGGACTTATGTAAAACGCTATATATTAGGTAGATCTAGATGAGATCTAACTAAATATGTATAATAAGTTACTTTGAAAATAAGGGTTGACGAAAAATTCGACAAAAACCTTATATATTGTCAAAAATTTTAGAAAAATTTGATCTAAATATCAAAAATCTATGTTATTATTTGCCGGAATTCAAAAAAGGAGGTGTTATTAGACGGGTCTAGATGAGAGCCGTCTAAATCTGTAAGAAAGGGAATTTTAGGATGAGGGGTTGAAGAGTAATTCGACAGAAACCTCTAAAAATTTACGAAAATTCAGGATTAAAAAATCCTAAGTACAAAATAAAAAATTTTTCTTTATTTTTCAGGTTCAAATTCTCCCACGGGACGCAGGAGAGCTCACAGGGTCAATATAAATTGTCAGGGGTAAGTATAGTAGCAACAATTAAGAAAAAATTTCGTGAATTTACTTCAAATATGTACCCCTAAGGTAGACTTTTTGTACTGAAAATTTAAAAAGTGAAAATTTTTGCAGTGCCACTCGCCCGATCTAGACAAATAGGGTGTCGTTCGACGGGTCTCGGTGAGACCTTTCCAAAACTGCAAAAATAAGAATTTTAGGCCTAAGGGTGGTCGACTTATTCGACAAAAACCTCAAAAAGTGCCAAAAAATGAGTTTAAATGTCAAAAATTTCGAAATCTATTTACCGGACTTGTGTAAAACGCTATATATTAGGTAGATCTAGATGAGATCTAACTAAATATGTATAATAAGTTACTTCGAAAATAAGGGGATGACGAAAAATTCGACAAAAACCTTATATATTGTCAAAAATTTTAGAAAAATTTGATCTAAATATCAAAAATCTATGTTATTATTTGCCGGAATTCTAAAAAGGAGGTGTTATTAGACGGGTCTAGATGAGAGCCGTCTAAATCTGTAAGAAAGGGGATTTTAGGATGAGGGGTTGAAGAGTAATTCGACAGAAACCTCTAAAAATTTACGAAAATTCAGGATTAAAAAATCCTAAGTACAAAATAAAAAATTTATCTTTATTTTTCAGGTTTAAATTCTCCCACGGGACGCAGGAGAGCTCACAGGGTCAATATAAAATATTAGGGGTAAGTATAGTAGCAACAATTAAGAAAAAATTTCGTGAATTTACTTCAAATATGTACCCCTAAGGTAGACTTTTTGTACTGAAAATTTAAAAAGTGAAAATTTTTGCAGTGCCACTCGCCCGATCTGGACAAATAGGGTTGTCGTTCGACGGGTCTCGGTGAGACCTTGCCAAAACTGCAAAAATAAGAATTTTAGGCCTAAGGGTGGTCGACTTATTCGACAAAAACCTCAAAAAGTGCCAAAAAATGAGTTTAAATGTCAAAAATTTCGTACCGGACTTATGTAAAACGCTATATATTAGGTAGATCTAGATGAGATCTAACTAAATATGTATAATAAGTTACTTCGAAAATAAGGGTTGACGAAAAATTCGACAAAAACCTTATATATTGTCAAAAATTTTAGAAAAATTTGATCTAAATATCAAAAATCTATGTTATTATTTGCCGGAATTCAAAAAAGGAGGTGTTATTAGACGGGTCTAGATGAGAGCCGTCTAAATCTGTAAGAAAGGGGATTTTAGGATGAGGGGTTGAAGAGTAATTCGACAGAAACCTCTAAAAATTTACGAAAATTCAGGATTAAAAAATCCTAAGTACAAAATAAAAAATTTATCTTTATTTTTCAGGTTTAAATTCTCCCACGGGACGCAGGAGAGCTCACAGGGTCAATATAAAATATTAGGGGTAAGTATAGTAGCAACAATTAAGAAAAAATTTCGTGAATTTACTTCAAATATGTACCCCTAAGGTAGACTTTTTGTACTGAAAATTTAAAAAGTGAAAATTTTTGCAGTGCCACTCGCCCGATCTGGACAAATAGGGTGTCGTTCGACGGGTCTCGGTGAGACCTTGCCAAAACTGCAAAAATAAGAATTTTAGGCCTAAGGGTGGTCGACTTATTCGACAAAAACCTCAAAAAGTGCCAAAAAATGAGTTTAAATGTCAAAAATTTCGAAATCTATTTACCGGACTTATGTAAAACGCTATATATTAGGTAGATCTAGATGAGATCTAACTAAATATGTATAATAAGTTACTTCGAAAATAAGGGTTGACGAAAAATTCGACAAAAACCTTATATATTGTCAAAAATTTTAGAAAAATTTGATCTAAATATCAAAAATCTATGTTATTATTTGCCGGAATTCAAAAAAGGAGGTGTTATTAGACGGGTCTAGATGAGAGCCGTCTAAATCTGTAAGAAAGGGGATTTTAGGATGAGGGGTTGAAGAGTAATTCGACAGAAACCTCTAAAAATTTACGAAAATTCAGGATTAAAAAATCCTAAGTACAAAATAAAAAATTTATCTTTATTTTTCAGGTTTAAATTCTCCCACGGGACGCAGGAGAGCTCACAGGGTCAATATAAAATATTAGGGGTAAGTATAGTAGCAACAATTAAGAAAAAATTTCGTGAATTTACTTCAAATATGTACCCCTAAGGTAGACTTTTTGTACTGAAAATTTAAAAAGTGAAAATTTTTGCAGTGCCACTCGCCCGATCTGGACAAATAGGGTGTCGTTCGACGGGTCTCGGTGAGACCTTGCCAAAACTGCAAAAATAAGAATTTTAGGCCTAAGGGTGGTCGACTTATTCGACAAAAACCTCAAAAAGTGCCAAAAAATGAGTTTAAATGTCAAAAATTTCGAAATCTATTTACCGGACTTATGTAAAACGCTATATATTAGGTAGATCTAGATGAGATCTAACTAAATATGTATAATAAGTTACTTTGAAAATAAGGGTTGACGAAAAATTCGACAAAAACCTTATATATTGTCAAAAATTTTAGAAAAATTTGATCTAAATATCAAAAATCTATGTTATTATTTGCCGGAATTCAAAAAAGGAGGTGTTATTAGACGGGTCTAGATGAGAGCCGTCTAAATCTGTAAGAAAGGGAATTTTAGGATGAGGGGTTGAAGAGTAATTCGACAGAAACCTCTAAAAATTTACGAAAATTCAGGATTAAAAAATCCTAAGTACAAAATAAAAAATTTTTCTTTATTTTTCAGGTTCAAATTCTCCCACGGGACGCAGGAGAGCTCACAGGGTCAATATAAATTGTCAGGGGTAAGTATAGTAGCAACAATTAAGAAAAAATTTCGTGAATTTACTTCAAATATGTACCCCTAAGGTAGACTTTTTGTACTGAAAATTTAAAAAGTGAAAATTTTTGCAGTGCCACTCGCCCGATCTAGACAAATAGGGTGTCGTTCGACGGGTCTCGGTGAGACCTTTCCAAAACTGCAAAAATAAGAATTTTAGGCCTAAGGGTGGTCGACTTATTCGACAAAAACCTCAAAAAGTGCCAAAAAATGAGTTTAAATGTCAAAAATTTCGAAATCTATTTACCGGACTTATGTAAAACGCTATATATTAGGTAGATCTAGATGAGATCTAACTAAATATGTATAATAAGTTACTTCGAAAATAAGGGTTGACGAAAAATTCGACAAAAACCTTATATATTGTCAAAAATTTTAGAAAAATTTGATCTAAATATCAAAAATCTATGTTATTATTTGCCGGAATTCAAAAAAGGAGGTGTTATTAGACGGGTCTAGATGAGAGCCGTCTAAATCTGTAAGAAAGGGAATTTTAGGATGAGGGGTTGAAGAGTAATTCGACAGAAACCTCTAAAAATTTACGAAAATTCAGGATTAAAAAATCCTAAGTACAAAATAAAAAATTTATCTTTATTTTTCAGGTTTAAATTCTCCCACGGGACGCAGGAGAGCTCACAGGGTCAATATAAAATATTAGGGGTAAGTATAGTAGCAACAATTAAGAAAAAATTTCGTGAATTTACTTCAAATATGTACCCCTAAGGTAGACTTTTTGTACTGAAAATTTAAAAAGTGAAAATTTTTGCAGTGCCACTCGCCCGATCTGGACAAATAGGGTGTCGTTCGACGGGTCTCGGTGAGACCTTGCCAAAACTGCAAAAATAAGAATTTTAGGCCTAAGGGTGGTCGACTTATTCGACAAAAACCTCAAAAAGTGCCAAAAAATGAGTTTAAATGTCAAAAATTTCGAAATCTATTTACCGGACTTATGTAAAACGCTATATATTAGGTAGATCTAGATGAGATCTAACTAAATATGTATAATAAGTTACTTTGAAAATAAGGGTTGACGAAAAATTCGACAAAAACCTTATATATTGTCAAAAATTTTAGAAAAATTTGATCTAAATATCAAAAATCTATGTTATTATTTGCCGGAAATCAAAAAAGGAGGTGTTATTAGACGGGTCTAGATGAGAGCCGTCTAAATCTGTAAGAAAGGGAATTTTAGGATGAGGGGTTGAAGAGTAATTCGACAGAAACCTCTAAAAATTTACGAAAATTCAGGATTAAAAAATCCTAAGTACAAAATAAAAAATTTTTCTTTATTTTTCAGGTTCAAATTCTCCCACGGGACGCAGGAGAGCTCACAGGGTCAATATAAATTGTCAGGGGTAAGTATAGTAGCAACAATTAAGAAAAAATTTCGTGAATTTACTTCAAATATGTACCCCTAAGGTAGACTTTTTGTACTGAAAATTTAAAAAGTGAAAATTTTTGCAGTGCCACTCGCCCGATCTAGACAAATAGGGTGTCGTTCGACGGGTCTCGGTGAGACCTTTCCAAAACTGCAAAAATAAGAATTTTAGGCCTAAGGGTGGTCGACTTATTCGACAAAAACCTCAAAAAGTGCCAAAAAATGAGTTTAAATGTCAAAAATTTCGAAATCTATTTACCGGACTTATGTAAAACGCTATATATTAGGTAGATCTAGATGAGATCTAACTAAATATGTATAATAAGTTACTTCGAAAATAAGGGTTGACGAAAAATTCGACAAAAACCTTATATATTGTCAAAAATTTTAGAAAAATTTGATCTAAATATCAAAAATCTATGTTATTATTTGCCGGAATTCAAAAAAGGAGGTGTTATTAGACGGGTCTAGATGAGAGCCGTCTAAATCTGTAAGAAAGGGAATTTTAGGATGAGGGGTTGAAGAGTAATTCGACAGAAACCTCTAAAAATTTACGAAAATTCAGGATTAAAAAATCCTAAGTACAAAATAAAAAATTTATCTTTATTTTTCAGGTTTAAATTCTCCCACGGGACGCAGGAGAGCTCACAGGGTCAATATAAAATATTAGGGGTAAGTATAGTAGCAACAATTAAGAAAAAATTTCGTGAATTTACTTCAAATATGTACCCCTAAGGTAGACTTTTTGTACTGAAAATTTAAAAAGTGAAAATTTTTGCAGTGCCACTCGCCCGATCTGGACAAATAGGGTGTCGTTCGACGGGTCTCGGTGAGACCTTGCCAAAACTGCAAAAATAAGAATTTTAGGCCTAAGGGTGGTCGACTTATTCGACAAAAACCTCAAAAAGTGCCAAAAAATGAGTTTAAATGTCAAAAATTTCGAAATCTATTTACCGGACTTATGTAAAACGCTATATATTAGGTAGATCTAGATGAGATCTAACTAAATATGTATAATAAGTTACTTCGAAAATAAGGGTTGACGAAAAATTCGACAAAAACCTTATATATTGTCAAAAATTTTAGAAAAATTTGATCTAAATATCAAAAATCTATGTTATTATTTGCCGGAATTCAAAAAAGGAGGTGTTATTAGACGGGTCTAGATGAGAGCCGTCTAAATCTGTAAGAAAGGGAATTTTAGGATGAGGGGTTGAAGAGTAATTCGACAGAAACCTCTAAAAATTTACGAAAATTCAGGATTAAAAAATCCTAAGTACAAAATAAAAAATTTATCTTTATTTTTCAGGTTTAAATTCTCCCACGGGACGCAGGAGAGCTCACAGGGTCAATATAAAATATTAGGGGTAAGTATAGTAGCAACAATTAAGAAAAAATTTCGTGAATTTACTTCAAATATGTACCCCTAAGGTAGACTTTTTGTACTGAAAATTTAAAAAGTGAAAATTTTTGCAGTGCCACTCGCCCGATCTGGACAAATAGGGTGTCGTTCGACGGGTCTCGGTGAGACCTTGCCAAAACTGCAAAAATAAGAATTTTAGGCCTAAGGGTGGTCGACTTATTCGACAAAAACCTCAAAAAGTGCCAAAAAATGAGTTTAAATGTCAAAAATTTCGAAATCTATTTACCGGACTTATGTAAAACGCTATATATTAGGTAGATCTAGATGAGATCTAACTAAATATGTATAATAAGTTACTTTGAAAATAAGGGTTGACGAAAAATTCGACAAAAACCTTATATATTGTCAAAAATTTTAGAAAAATTTGATCTAAATATCAAAAATCTATGTTATTATTTGCCGGAATTCAAAAAAGGAGGTGTTATTAGACGGGTCTAGATGAGAGCCGTCTAAATCTGTAAGAAAGGGAATTTTAGGATGAGGGGTTGAAGAGTAATTCGACAGAAACCTCTAAAAATTTACGAAAATTCAGGATTAAAAAATCCTAAGTACAAAATAAAAAATTTTTCTTTATTTTTCAGGTTCAAATTCTCCCACGGGACGCAGGAGAGCTCACAGGGTCAATATAAATTGTCAGGGGTAAGTATAGTAGCAACAATTAAGAAAAAATTTCGTGAATTTACTTCAAATATGTACCCCTAAGGTAGACTTTTTGTACTGAAAATTTAAAAAGTGAAAATTTTTGCAGTGCCACTCGCCCGATCTAGACAAATAGGGTGTCGTTCGACGGGTCTCGGTGAGACCTTTCCAAAACTGCAAAAATAATAATTTTAGGCTTAAGGGTGGTCGACTTATTCGACAAAAACCTCAAAAAGTGCCAAAAAATGAGTTTAAATGTCAAAAATTTCGAAATCTATTTACCGGACTTGTGTAAAACGCTATATATTAGGTAGATCTAGATGAGATCTAACTAAATATGTATAATAAGTTACTTCGAAAATAAGGGTTGACGAAAAATTCGACAAAAACCTTATATATTGTCAAAAATTTTAGAAAAATTTGATCTAAATATCAAAAATCTATGTTATTATTTGCCGGAATTCAAAAAAGGAGGTGTTATTAGACGGGTCTAGATGAGAGCCGTCTAAATCTGTAAGAAAGGGAATTTTAGGATGAGGGGTTGAAGAGTAATTCGACAGAAACCTCTAAAAATTTACGAAAATTCAGGATTAAAAAATCCTAAGTACAAAATAAAAAATTTATCTTTATTTTTCAGGTTTAAATTCTCCCACGGGACGCAGGAGAGCTCACAGGGTCAATATAAAATATTAGGGGTAAGTATAGTAGCAACAATTAAGAAAAAATTTCGTGAATTTACTTCAAATATGTACCCCTAAGGTAGACTTTTTGTACTGAAAATTTAAAAAGTGAAAATTTTTGCAGTGCCACTCGCCCGATCTGGACAAATAGGGTGTCGTTCGACGGGTCTCGGTGAGACCTTGCCAAAACTGCAAAAATAAGAATTTTAGGCCTAAGGGTGGTCGACTTATTCGACAAAAACCTCAAAAAGTGCCAAAAAATGAGTTTAAATGTCAAAAATTTCGAAATCTATTTACCGGACTTATGTAAAACGCTATATATTAGGTAGATCTAGATGAGATCTAACTAAATATGTATAATAAGTTACTTCGAAAATAAGGGTTGACGAAAAATTCGACAAAAACCTTATATATTGTCAAAAATTTTAGAAAAATTTGATCTAAATATCAAAAATCTATGTTATTATTTGCCGGAATTCAAAAAAGGAGGTGTTATTAGACGGGTCTAGATGAGAGCCGTCTAAATCTGTAAGAAAGGGAATTTTAGGATGAGGGGTTGAAGAGTAATTCGACAGAAACCTCTAAAAATTTACGAAAATTCAGGATTAAAAAATCCTAAGTACAAAATAAAAAATTTATCTTTATTTTTCAGGTTTAAATTCTCCCACGGGACGCAGGAGAGCTCACAGGGTCAATATAAAATATTAGGGGTAAGTATAGTAGCAACAATTAAGAAAAAATTTCGTGGTTAGGTTTTTTTTTTTTTTTTTTTTTAACGTGGGGACTGCATTTACGCACTTCGCTCGCCCACCGCGGGGGCGATGGGTCCGCTTCGTGTGGGACTCCTGGCCTCCGGAAGGGGGGCCAGACTACCCACTAAACCCCACGTGTTCCTCTTCGCCTAGTGCCGAGCCGCGAGATACTCAATTTGGAGTGCTCACCGCGACCCGGCTAGGAGCGCCCTTGCAGGCTCGCCTCGGGGGGGGCCAGATCGTTGGGGCCCCCCTGACCTTAGAGTTGGTATGCGCCCCCGGAACAACAAGGGCGCATCCGCCACGTGGCTGGGGGCGGCAGGTCCCCCGACCCACCGCCCATGGCAACTCTCAGTCGGGGCCGCGGGCGAACACTTGACGCCGGCGACCCCTCGCTGGGGGCCTGCGGGGCGGGAGAGTGAGCTCAGCTCGCTCCCGCTCCCGCAGGGCCTCTCTCTTGGCCGTCATCACCTCGCTGGCAAACGAGGCGATGGCGGCCCAGCACCGGTCGCTGCCGGCCATGGCTTCCACGATGGCCGGCAGCGAGAGATCAGCGCCGATGACGCTCGTCAGGGCCGCTCTTTGCCCGTCCCATGCTTCGCACACGGCCCGGGTGTGATGGGCCGTGTCGGGGTCGCCGCTGGTGCAGTTGCGGCACCGGGGCTCCGATTCTACCCCCACAACTTCCCACAGGTACTTGGCGAAGCAGCCGTGACCCGTGAGAAGCTGGGTGAGGTGATACGTGGGAGCCCCATGACCCCCCTCCACAAACTGTCGCAGGACGGGCCGAGCGGCCCTAACGAACGCCGTCGGACTCCCTTCCATTCTGGCAGCCCACGTCCGGAAGAGATCGTCGCGAGCCTCCTGCCTCCAGCGCTCGATCTCCTCCGGAGGCGGGCATCCACCAGCTCGCCGAATCAGGGCGCCCTCCTCGTACACCCTTTTGAGGACGCCGGCCTCGAGATCCCAGGGGATACTGCCCGCCAGGACGCACGCCGTCTCGTAGGAGACGGTGCGGTACGCCCGTGCGGCCCTCTGCGCGATGGCCCGCTGCGGACGACGCAGCAGGGCAACGTTAGCCGGGCAGAGTGCCTCCGCCCAGATAGGCGCTCCGTAGAGCGCCTTAGAGCGCACCACACCGTCGTAGAGACGGCGGCAGGCAGACCCCGGTCCTCCTACGTTGGGGAGCAGCTGCGAGAGCATTCCGGCAAACGCTAGCACCTTCGGCGCCAGCTGCCGGAAATGTTCCGCAAACCCCCACCGACCGTCGAGAACCAGCCCCAGATACTTGAGGCTGCGGCCGACGGCGATGGAGGTGCCCCCCACCACGATCGTGGTGTCTCGAGGCGGCGTCTGCCGAGGCCCATGGAAGAAGAGGGCCTCGGACTTCTCGAGGGCGACATGGAGGCCCAGCGCACTGATTCGGCGCACCACTTGAGCGACGCCTGCCGTCGCTAGGACGGCGGCGTCGCGGAACGTGGGGCCCCGCGCGGTCACTAGGGTATCGTCGGCGTAACAAAGTACGCCGACTCCCCGAAGAGTAGCACCGCGCAGGACCCAGTCGTACCCGATGTTCCACAGGAGCGGCCCAAGTACCGACCCCTGTGGAACACCACACCTCATAGCCTTGCGGACCACTCCGTCTCGGCCCGAGTACGTGATGACCCGGTCCACGAAGTAGTCCGCAAGGATTCGCCTGAGGTACCACGGTACGTTGTGGTACCTCAGGGCCTCGGCGATTGTCTGCCAGGGGAGGGTGTTGAAGGCGTTGGCGATGTCGAGCGACACGGCCAGCAACACCCCGCCCCCGGCGATCGCCTCATCGACGCTGCCCCGCAGTCGGGAAACGGCGTCAAGAGTCGACTTCCCGCGACGGAAGCCGAACTGACCGTCGCTGAGATCGGGCCCCGCCCCCTCCAGGTGCTTGACGAGACGCGCAGCGAGCACTCGCTCAAACATTTTGCACGTCTCGTCGAGCAGTACGATGGGGCGGTAGGCCGACGGTGCCTCGGCTGGGCGCCCGTGCTTCCTGATCAGCACGAGCCGTCCGGTCTTCCATCGTCGCGGGAATCTCCCCGACGCCACACACTCCGACATGAGGGACAGCGTCTCCTCCTCGAGTGCCGGCATCGCTAAGGCGACGACCTTCCCAGGGATGCCGTCCGGGCCCGGGGCGCGTTTCCTGACTTTGAGAGCCAGGATCGCCGCCCCTAGCTCGGCCTCGGACACGGGAGGTATCGCCTCTGCGTCGCCTTCTGCCGGCACTCGGTGACGGCTTGGTGCTGCCATCCGCGGTGGGACCCACTCTTCCCGCTCAGGGAAGAGGGAACCGACCACTCGGCCCAGAAGCTGTGGCTCGAGAGTTCTGGTGAGGGGAGGCGCCCAGGGCCGGAGCTTCTGGCTCACGGTTTTGTACGGGCGCCCCCACGGATCTCGATCCAGGCTCTCGAGCCACTCCCTCCAGGCCTCCTCTTTGGCGGCTCTGATCGCCGAGTTGAGGGCCGCACGAGCGGCCCTATGTGCGGCGAGCAGTTCCTCTTCACGGGCGAGGTCCCTGACGGCCCTCCTGCGGCTGCGAGTGTACTGCCTATGGGCCGCGTGACTTGCGGCACGCAGCCCGGCAAGGTGGGGACGCCACCAGTACACTTGCCTCCGAGGGAGGGCTGGCCTCGCCCTCTGCATCGCCGCATCGCAGACGCGAGTCAGCTTCCCAGCGAGACTATCGCACCTCGCGTCCGCGTCTGGGCCGCTTTCCGCTCCACCAGCAACCCAGCGCTCGACGATAGCCGCCTCTAGGGCCAGTTCCCGGTTCAGAGAACCGAGGCGCCACCGCGGACCTTCTCCAGCAAGGGGACGGTTGCCATCTCCTCCTCGGATGGCCGCTGAGCGAGAGACCACGTCGAACCGTATGTAACGATGGTCCGACGCGGTCTCCACATTCTTGACGACCCGCCAATTGCGAGTGCGGCCAGCCAGGGCAGGACTAGCAAACGACAGGTCTACTATCGAGCTGCCCTGGGGCCGCACAAGCGTGGGTACCGTCCCCCTGTTAAGCAGCACCAAGCCGTGAGACACCGCCCATTCCTCCAATATCTCCCCCCGGCCGTCGGTCCTCGGAGATCCCCACGCCCGTGAGTGGGCGTTGAAATCCCCGGCTACCACGACCGGAGTGGGGTGCGCGTCCGCCAACAGAGCCCCGACCTCCGTGAGCCACTGCTCGAACTCGGCGAGGCTTCTGTTGGGCGAGAAGTACACCCCAATCACTGCAGTGTCGCCCAGCGTGGCGAGGACGCACCCTCGGCCCCTCACTACTCTGTCGAGTTGGTGGGGGCCGGTTCGCTGGGCGACGATAGCCACCAAGCCGTCGCTGTCGCTGGCCCAGTTGGGGCCAGTGCGCACGTAATACGGCTCGGCGACTACCGCCACTGTCGTCTGCCACTGCGTCACGGTCTGGGCCAGTAGGTCCTGGGCCGTGGCGCAGTGGTTGACATTGGCCTGCAGCACGGAGATTTGGGGAGCCATTAAGTTTGGGCGGTGTCCATCTCCTCCTCATTGGACGGTGGCGACAGGGTCGTTGGGGTGGTCTTGGGTTCCACCCCCCCTGTCGCCTTGCGTTTCGCCTGACCCCCCCTCTTACGGGAGGCTGCCTGGCACTTCGCGGAGCCGAGTCTGTGGCCGGACGCCACACCTTCCGCCGCACAGACGGGACACTTGGGGTCCGCGGAGCAGGCGGCCGCCTTGTGGCCCTCCTGTCCGCATTGGAAGCAGAGTGCGCTGCGGTCGATCTTCGCAGCGCACTTTGCCCCCACGTGTCCCGGCTCCAGGCAGCGGAAGCACCGCGCCGGCCTTGGCTCCAGGGTGGTCAGCTTGACCGCTGACCACCCGACGACGATGCGGCGGCCGTCCGTTAACTTTTTGGCCGCCGCAACCGGACACCGCAGCCAGGCAGTGCCCTGTCGACCGGGTGGGCGATTGATGTCGCCCACCTTGATGGAGGCGACAGGGCAGCCTCCCTCTTCTGCCAGGATTTTGGCCACCGCCTCCTTAGTTGCCGCATCGCCCAGGCCTGAGATGCGCAACTCTACGCACCTCTCCGGCCTGGCAATACGGACCTCCTCTCCCAGCACCTCTTCAAGCTTGGCCGCCAATTTATCGGCCTTGGTGGCCCTGTCAGCGCCACCTATCTCCAGGATCCTTCCCCCGGTCACGGCAGTGCGGAACCGGAGGCCGTCAATGCCGAGAGTCTTTATATCGATGGACCTCTCGGCATTGGCGATCACCTGGGAATAGGTGACCCCCTTCTCTACAGCGCCCGGCTGCAGTGTGAGGCACACTGCAGCGGTTGTCGGGGCGCGGAGTTTGCGACTCGCCTTCGCCTTCTTCGGAGGCTTGGCGGGTGCCTTGACGCTCGGCGGTGCTGGGGTGGCCTTTTTCTTAGGCCGCGCCGCCACGGCGCTCCACGCCTCCTTCACAGGTGGCGGGGCGGCGGCGGGAGCCTGCGGGCGCGGCTGACGGGCAGCTTCGGCCTCCTTCGCCGCTGCACTCCGTTTCTTTGCCTTCTGCTTTTTCTTTTTCCCCTTGGGTTCCCCGTCCGACGGGACCGTCCCAGAGGGGCAGGGATCCGAATCCTTCTGCCCGTCTGCCGCGACGGGCGAGAGGGGCGGAGCCTGAGGAGGCGCGGAAGGAGTGGGAAGAACGGCAGAAGACTCGGGCCTCCGGCTGGACTTGGAGGCCCTTTGTTCCGCAGCACGGGCAGCACCAGCGGCTCTGGCGGCGTTCCTCTCGTCCGCCTGGAGAGGCGGACGGATGCGCACCTCAGGCAGCAGGCGGTCCTGGAAGCCCGCGAGTCGCGCATCGATCATGAAGATCATCTCCTCGCGACTCATCTTCAGGGCCTTCATTTCCGCCCGTACGGCAGCAAGCTCTACCTGAAGGTTGGCGACCTCCTCGTTAGCAGTGCGGGCCTTGAGTTGGTGGGCGAGCTCCAAAATGGAGCTACAGGCCACCCTCAGGTCCCGCACATATTGCCCCTTGAGCTTGGAGCTCTTTGTGGCGATGGTTTGCACCACCGCCACTGCCGCCTCGATGGACACCGTCAGCTGTTCTGCGCTGACGGGCTCGGAAGATTGTGTTTGGTCCGACGTCTGTATGGGAGTTTTACGGAGGTAAGACTCCCTTTGCTGTCGGACCTCTTCCGCCAGTTCCTTCTCGGCGCGGAGCTCCAGCTCCCGCTCCTTTGCCCTGTTCAAGTCGGCCTTGGCTTGCGCCAGGCCGACGTATTCCCCGTCTGGGCACGTCCTCGTGCTGGGGGACTTCAACGCAAAGTCCATTGCGTGGGGTTCCCCGGCGACGGACGCCAAGGGCGATGCCGTAGTGGAGTGGGCGGCTTCGGTGGGCCTCTGTTTGCTGAACAGGGGCGCCACCAACACGTGCGTGCGACAGCAGGGGGGGTCGATAGTGGACCTTTCGTTCGCTACCCCTGCTGTTGCCGCACGAGTAAGGAACTGGTGTGTCCTGGATGAGGTTGAGACGCTCTCGGATCACCTGTATATCCGATTTGAGCTCTCCCGGTCCCAGGGCCCCAGTAGGGGTCACGTGGCGCGGCATACCTCCCGCTTTCCGCGGTGGGCAGTTGCCAAACTCGACAGGGACCTGCTAGAGGAGGCGGCCATTATTCAGTCTTGGCTGTCTCCGCGGGCCCCGGCCGAGGAGGTCGACATGGGGGCTGGCCGCTTTCGCACTGCGATTACGCAGATCTGCGATGCGGCCATGCCCCGCGTTCGGGGTTGTCGACCTCCACGGAACGGGGTCTACTGGTGGTCCCAGGAGTTGGCGGACCTCCGTGCGGCCTGTACTCGTGCCCGGAGGTCCTACACCCGATGCCGGCGGCGACGCCACCGCGTAGACGGGGAGGAGGGCCGGCTTCATGAGGAGTACCGCGAAGCGCGGAAAACTCTGAAGCTGGCCATTTGCCGCGCCAAAGAGGCAAAAAGAAAGGAGATGCTGGAGAGTCTCGACCGTGACCCCTGGGGTCGCCCATATCGTGCGGTGCGTCAGAAGCTCCGCACGGCGGGCCCCCCCCTTACCGAGACTCTCCAGCCCAGCTTCCTGCAGCAGGTGGTCGAGGGCCTTTTCCCGCAGCGGGCGGAGCACACGCCCCCGTCGATGGCCTATTCAGTGGCCAGAGGCGACGGGGGCCGAGAGGACAATATTCCGCCTGTTAGGGAATCGGAGGTTGGGGCGGCTGTTCTTCGGATTCGTTCCAAGAACACCGCCCCCGGGCCGGACGGGGTACCACCCCGAGTGATGGCCCGAGCCCTCGACCATATGTCGGACCGCCTCAGGGAGGTTTTGGACGCCAGCCTGGCGTCCGGACGCTTCCCTGAGTGCTGGAAATGTGGGAAGCTGGTCCTGTTGTCGAAGCCGGGACGGCCGGCCGATTCGGTCACGGCCTATAGGCCCATCGTGTTGCTGGACGAGGCGGGCAAATTGTTCGAGAGGATTCTCTCTGCCCGCATCGTCCAGCATCTCAGCGAGGTGGGGCCCGACCTGTCGGACGCCCAATTCGGGTTCCGAGAGGGGCGTTCGACGGTCGATGCCGTGATGCGCCTTAGGGCCGTGACCGAAGAGGCGGTTGGCTGTGGCGGCGTGGTGTTGGCGGTGTCCTTGGACATCGCCAACGCCTTTAATAGTCTGCCATTCAGCTGCATCAGGGAAGCACTCCAGTATCATGGGGTGCCAGAGTACCTGAGGCGGCTGGTGGCAGACTATTTGGAGGAGCGTACCGTCGTGTACGAGGATCGAGATGGCGTCTTGAGACGGCGACCCATGTCGTGCGGCGTTCCACAGGGGTCTGTCCTCGGACCACTCCTGTGGAACGTGGGGTACGACTGGGTCCTTCGAAGTCGTCTGCCTCCCGGGCTGGGCGTAATTTGTTACGCCGATGACACTTTGGTCACAGCTCGGGGGGCCAATTTCCAAGAGGCGGCGCGCCTGGCCACCAGGGGTGTTTCTCTGGTGGTTGGGCGCATAGAGGCGCTGGGCTTACGGGTGGCCCTTGACAAGACGGAGGCCCTGCTTTTTCATGGGCCCCGTCGTGGTCCACCCCCCGGCGCCTCAATCGAAGTCAACTCGGTCCTCGTACCGGTTCGGGCCCAGATGAGGTATCTGGGCCTGATCCTCGACGGTAGGTGGCTCTTCGACGAGCACTTCCGACAGCTTGCCCCAAAGCTGGTCGACGCTGCCTCCGCCCTTGGGCGACTCTTGCCCAATCTGGGTGGAGCCAGCGTCGAAACAAGACACCTCTACACGGGGGTGGTCCGGTCGATGGCCCTTTACGGGTCACCGGTGTGGGTCCCGGCTCTGACCGCCCAGAATAAGGCACGCCTCTGGCGGCCTCAGAGGGTATTGGCGGTCAGAGCCATACGCGGATACCGCACCGTGTCGACGGAGGCGGCGTGCGCCTTGGCCGGAACACCCCCGTGGGATTTGGAGGCGGAAGTGCTCGCCGAAGTTTATCGGCGAGCGGCTGAATATCGGGCGGAGAACGGGTATCGTCCTCCGCCCGAAGAGGTACGCGATTGGCGTGAAGCCGCTCGCCGAGCCACGATGGCTCGTTGGTCGTCCCGGCTGGAGGCTCCACGCGCTGGCTTTGCCACCGTGGAGGCGCTCCAGCCGGTCATCCTCGAGTGGGCAGGGCGGCAGCACGGGACCCTTTCCTTCCGGCTGACGCAGGTGCTTTCCGGGCATGGTTGCTTCGGAAAGTACCTGCACTCGGTCGCTAGGAGGGAATTGAGTCCCGCCTGCCACCACTGCGACTGCAGTGAGGACTCGGCCCAGCATACGCTGGAGTTCTGCCCCGCCTGGGCGGAGCAGCGCCGGGCCCTCACTGCAGTCATCGGAGGAGATCTGTCGCTACCGGCCATCATACGCTCCATGGCCGGTGGCGACAGCAGTTTTACCGCGGTCGCATCCTTCTGCGAAGACGTAATTTCGCAGAAGGAGGCGGCGGAGAAGGCCCGGGAGGATGATATCCACTCGGACCCGATCCGTCTGCGCCTCATGCCGCCCTGAGTGTGGCCGCGGATGGACGGGATGGGTTTTCCCGTCCATCCGCTCTAGTGGCCAGCCGCGAAGGGGCGACGTACGCGTGTGCCGTGCGTCGCCTAAATTGAGAGTTCTTACCATCAGAGGGTGCCCGCTTCTGTGCGGGCAGGCGCTGGGAGGGGTCCGGTTTGCGTTAGTAACAGCGATCCCGGACCCCTCCCTTCTCAGGCGCAGAGTTGGCACACCGTGTGGTTTTAGTCGGTTCGATTCCGACACACCGCCCCGCCGCAAACCCCGGCGGGGTGACGGCCCGAGGGGGTTTCCACACGTAAAAAAAAAAAAAAAAAAAAAAAAAAGGCCGACGTATTCCCCAGTTGTAGGTGGGCGACCTCTCTTCTTCACCTCCACTGGGCCGGAGCTGTCGGAGTTGAGGCGTTTCCGCCACAACCGACCCGGCGATGATGGGCGCGAGTCCGCGTCCACCATTGAGGCGTCACTTGACGCCGACGAGTCCCTGCTATATCGCGTCAGGGTGACGCGTGCCTCCTTCGTCACCAACGGGTGTGGTGACGGGGTTCGCAACTCCCCCTTGCAATCAGATGATCCGGTTGGCTTGCCAGTAGTCGTTTTTTTATTGGTATCAATTTCGTTTTCAATATTAGTTTTAGTTTCAGTATCCATAACTTAACCCACGAGTATGGGGGAAATGAAGTCCATCCGGGCGGTGCCCCCTGCACCCGGATAAGCCTATGTACTGTGGAGGTCGGCCGGTATCCACAGGTTTTATCGACTTAGCTGTCGGGTGTTATAGACTGTCCTTGTCATGGGCCGGCCAATTAAGGCAAGCCCTCCGGCCAACAGGTTCTCAGCATACCCTCTTGTAGCCACCAATCGGGTCGTTGCTGAGCCCCTGTTGGTTACGGAATGCGAGAGGGTGGCTAGCCCTCTCTCACAGACGGAGCTAGCACTCAAGTGCCAGCCCCTCTGACCTACTCGCTTTCCAATACGCCCTCTGCTAAAGCAGAGGGACGTTTGGAGTGCGGCACGACGGGTCACGCCCATCTCGGCAGCCTGAAATTCGGCTCCGATTTTCCCTTAGTCGCCTTTTACGACACCCACGGGAGGAGATGGGGTGGAGCTATTCTATGCCGGCTCCACACGGCCATCCCGTGGTTAGGTTTTTTTTTTTTTTTTTTTTTTTTTTTTTACGTGGGGACTGCATTTACGCACTTCGCTCGCCCACCGCGGGGGCGATGGGTCCGCTTCGTGTGGGACTCCTGGCCTCCGGAAGGGGGGCCAGACTACCCACTAAACCCCACGTGTTCCTCTTCGCCTAGTGCCGAGCCGCGAGATACTCAATTTGGAGTGCTCACCGCGACCCGGCTAGGAGCGCCCTTGCAGGCTCGCCTCGGGGGGGGCCAGATCGTTGGGGCCCCCCTGACCTTAGAGTTGGTATGCGCCCCCGGAACAACAAGGGCGCATCCGCCACGTGGCTGGGGGCGGCAGGTCCCCCGACCCACCGCCCATGGCAACTCTCAGTCGGGGCCGCGGGCGAACACTTGACGCCGGCGACCCCTCGCTGGGGGCCTGCGGGGCGGGAGAGTGAGCTCAGCTCGCTCCCGCTCCCGCAGGGCCTCTCTCTTGGCCGTCATCACCTCGCTGGCAAACGAGGCGATGGCGGCCCAGCACCGGTCGCTGCCGGCCATGGCTTCCACGATGGCCGGCAGCGAGAGATCAGCGCCGATGACGCTCGTCAGGGCCGCTCTTTGCCCGTCCCATGCTTCGCACACGGCCCGGGTGTGATGGGCCGTGTCGGGGTCGCCGCTGGTGCAGTTGCGGCACCGGGGCTCCGATTCTACCCCCACAACTTCCCACAGGTACTTGGCGAAGCAGCCGTGACCCGTGAGAAGCTGGGTGAGGTGATACGTGGGAGCCCCATGACCCCCCTCCACAAACTGTCGCAGGACGGGCCGAGCGGCCCTAACGAACGCCGTCGGACTCCCTTCCATTCTGGCAGCCCACGTCCGGAAGAGATCGTCGCGAGCCTCCTGCCTCCAGCGCTCGATCTCCTCCGGAGGCGGGCATCCACCAGCTCGCCGAATCAGGGCGCCCTCCTCGTACACCCTTTTGAGGACGCCGGCCTCGAGATCCCAGGGGATACTGCCCGCCAGGACGCACGCCGTCTCGTAGGAGACGGTGCGGTACGCCCGTGCGGCCCTCTGCGCGATGGCCCGCTGCGGACGACGCAGCAGGGCAACGTTAGCCGGGCAGAGTGCCTCCGCCCAGATAGGCGCTCCGTAGAGCGCCTTAGAGCGCACCACACCGTCGTAGAGACGGCGGCAGGCAGACCCCGGTCCTCCTACGTTGGGGAGCAGCTGCGAGAGCATTCCGGCAAACGCTAGCACCTTCGGCGCCAGCTGCCGGAAATGTTCCGCAAACCCCCACCGACCGTCGAGAACCAGCCCCAGATACTTGAGGCTGCGGCCGACGGCGATGGAGGTGCCCCCCACCACGATCGTGGTGTCTCGAGGCGGCGTCTGCCGAGGCCCATGGAAGAAGAGGGCCTCGGACTTCTCGAGGGCGACATGGAGGCCCAGCGCACTGATTCGGCGCACCACTTGAGCGACGCCTGCCGTCGCTAGGACGGCGGCGTCGCGGAACGTGGGGCCCCGCGCGGTCACTAGGGTATCGTCGGCGTAACAAAGTACGCCGACTCCCCGAAGAGTAGCACCGCGCAGGACCCAGTCGTACCCGATGTTCCACAGGAGCGGCCCAAGTACCGACCCCTGTGGAACACCACACCTCATAGCCTTGCGGACCACTCCGTCTCGGCCCGAGTACGTGATGACCCGGTCCACGAAGTAGTCCGCAAGGATTCGCCTGAGGTACCACGGTACGTTGTGGTACCTCAGGGCCTCGGCGATTGTCTGCCAGGGGAGGGTGTTAAAGGCGTTGGCGATGTCGAGCGACACGGCCAACAACACCCCGCCCCCGGCGATCGCCTCATCGACGCTGCCCCGCAGTCGGGAAACGGCGTCAAGAGTCGACTTCCCGCGACGGAAGCCGAACTGACCGTCGCTGAGATCGGGCCCCGCCCCCTCCAGGTGCTTGACGAGACGCGCAGCGAGCACTCGCTCAAACATTTTGCACGTCTCGTCGAGCAGTACGATGGGGCGGTAGGCCGACGGTGCCTCGGCTGGGCGCCCGTGCTTCCTGATCAGCACGAGCCGTCCGATCTTCCATCGTCGCGGGAATCTCCCCGACGCCACACACTCCGACATGAGGGACAGCGTCTCCTCCTCGAGTGCCGGCATCGCTAAGGCGACGACCTTCCCAGGGATGCCGTCCGGGCCCGGGGCGCGTTTCCTGACTTTGAGAGCCAGGATCGCCGCCCCTAGCTCGGCCTCGGACACGGGAGGTATCGCCTCTGCGTCGCCTTCTGCCGGCACTCGGTGACGGCTTGGTGCTGCCATCCGCGGTGGGACCCACTCTTCCCGCTCAGGGAAGAGGGAACTGACCACTCGGCCCAGAAGCTGTGGCTCGAGAGTTCTGGTGAGGGGAGGCGCCCAGGGCCGGAGCTTCTGGCTCACGGTTTTGTACGGGCGCCCCCACGGATCTCGATCCAGGCTCTCGAGCCACTCCCTCCAGGCCTCCTCTTTGGCGGCTCTGATCGCCGAGTTGAGGGCCGCACGAGCGGCCCTATGTGCGGCGAGCAGTTCCTCTTCACGGGCGAGGTCCCTGACGGCCCTCCTGCGGCTGCGAGTGTACTGCCTATGGGCCGCGTGACTTGCGGCACGCAGCCCGGCAAGGTGGGGACGCCACCAGTACACTTGCCTCCGAGGGAGGGCTGGCCTCGCCCTCTGCATCGCCGCATCGCAGACGCGAGTCAGCTTCCCAGCGAGACTATCGCACCTCGCGTCCGCGTCTGGGCCGCTTTCCGCTCCACCAGCAACCCAGCGCTCGACGATAGCCGCCTCTAGGGCCAGTTCCCGGTTCAGAGAACCGAGGCGCCACCGCGGACCTTCTCCAGCAAGGGGACGGTTGCCATCTCCTCCTCGGATGGCCGCTGAGCGAGAGACCACGTCGAACCGTATGTAACGATGGTCCGACGCGGTCTCCACATTCTTGACGACCCGCCAATTGCGAGTGCGGCCAGCCAGGGCAGGACTAGCAAACGACAGGTCTACTATCGAGCTGCCCTGGGGCCGCACAAGCGTGGGTACCGTCCCCCTGTTGAGCAGCACCAAGCCGTGAGACACCGCCCACTCCTCCAATATCTCCCCCCGGCCGTCGGTCCTCGGAGATCCCCACGCCCGTGAGTGGGCGTTGAAATCCCCGGCTACCACGACCGGAGTGGGGTGCGCGTCCGCCAACAGAGCCCCGACCTCCGTGAGCCACTGCTCGAACTCGGCGAGGCTTCTGTTGGGCGAGAAGTACACCCCAATCACTGCAGTGTCGCCCAGCGTGGCGAGGACGCACCCTCGGCCCCTCACTACTCTGTCGAGTTGGTGGGGGCCGGTTCGCTGGGCGACGATAGCCACCAAGCCGTCGCTGTCGCTGGCCCAGTTGGGGCCAGTGCGCACGTAATACGGCTCGGCGACTACCGCCACTGTCGTCTGCCACTGCGTCACGGTCTGGGCCAGTAGGTCCTGGGCCGTGGCGCAGTGGTTGACATTGGCCTGCAGCACGGAGATTTGGGGAGCCATTAAGTTTGGGCGGTGTCCATCTCCTCCTCATTGGACGGTGGCGACAGGGTCGTTGGGGTGGTCTTGGGTTCCACCCCCCCTGTCGCCTTGCGTTTCGCCTGACCCCCCCTCTTACGGGAGGCTGCCTGGCACTTCGCGGAGCCGAGTCTGTGGCCGGACGCCACACCTTCCGCCGCACAGACGGGACACTTGGGGTCCGCGGAGCAGGCGGCCGCCTTGTGGCCCTCCTGTCCGCATTGGAAGCAGAGTGCGCTGCGGTCGATCTTCGCAGCGCACTTTGCCCCCACGTGTCCCGGCTCCAGGCAGCGGAAGCACCGCGCCGGCCTTGGCTCCAGGGTGGTCAGCTTGACCGCTGACCACCCGACGACGATGCGGCGGCCGTCCGTTAACTTTTTGGCCGCCGCAACCGGACACCGCAGCCAGGCAGTGCCCTGTCGACCGGGTGGGCGATTGATGTCGCCCACCTTGATGGAGGCGACAGGGCAGCCTCCCTCTTCTGCCAGGATTTTGGCCACCGCCTCCTTAGTTGCTGCATCGCCCAGGCCTGAGATGCGTAACTCTACGCACCTCTCCGGCCTGGCAATACGGACCTCCTCTCCCAGCACCTCTTCAAGCTTGGCCGCCAATTTATCGGCCTTGGTGGCCCTGTCAGCGCCACCTATCTCCAGGATCCTTCCCCCGGTCACGGCAGTGCGGAACCGGAGGCCGTCAATGCCGAGAGTCTTTATATCGATGGACCTCTCGGCATTGGCGATCACCTGGGAATAGGTGACCCCCTTCTCTACAGCGCCCGGCTGCAGTGTGAGGCACACTGCAGCGGTTGTCGGGGCGCGGAGTTTGCGACTCGCCTTCGCCTTCTTCGGAGGCTTGGCGGGTGCCTTGACGCTCGGCGGTGCTGGGGTGGCCTTTTTCTTAGGCCGCGCCGCCACGGCGCTCCACGCCTCCTTCACAGGTGGCGGGGCGGCGGCGGGAGCCTGCGGGCGCGGCTGACGGGCAGCTTCGGCCTCCTTCGCCGCTGCACTCCGTTTCTTTGCCTTCTGCTTTTTCTTTTTCCCCTTGGGTTCCCCGTCCGACGGGACCGTCCCAGAGGGGCAGGGATCCGAATCCTTCTGCCCGTCTGCCGCGACGGGCGAGAGGGGCGGAGCCTGAGGAGGCGCGGAAGGAGTGGGAAGAACGGCAGAAGACTCGGGCCTCCGGCTGGACTTGGAGGCCCTTTGTTCCGCAGCACGGGCAGCACCAGCGGCTCTGGCGGCGTTCCTCTCGTCCGCCTGGAGAGGCGGACGGATGCGCACCTCAGGCAGCAGGCGGTCCTGGAAGCCCGCGAGTCGCGCATCGATCATGAAGATCATCTCCTCGCGACTCATCTTCAGGGCCTTCATTTCCGCCCGTACGGCAGCAAGCTCTACCTGAAGGTTGGCGACCTCCTCGTTAGCAGTGCGGGCCTTGAGTTGGTGGGCGAGCTCCAAAATGGAGCTACAGGCCACCCTCAGGTCCCGCACATATTGCCCCTTGAGCTTGGAGCTCTTTGTGGCGATGGTTTGCACCACCGCCACTGCCGCCTCGATGGACACCGTCAGCTGATCTGCGCTGACGGGCTCGGAAGATTGTGTTTGGTCTGACGTCTGTATGGGAGTTTTACGGAGGTAAGACTCCCTTTGCTGTCGGACCTCTTCCGCCAGTTCCTTCTCGGCGCGGAGCTCCAGCTCCCGCTCCTTTGCCCTGTTCAAGTCGGCCTTGGCTTGCGCCAGGCCGACGTATTCCCCAGTTGTAGGTGGGCGACCTCTCTTCTTCACCTCCACTGGGCCGGAGCTGTCGGAGTTGAGGCGTTTCCGCCACAACCGACCCGGCGATGATGGGCGCGAGTCCGCGTCCACCATTGAGGCGTCACTTGACGCCGACGAGTCCCTGCTATATCGCGTCAGGGTGACGCGTGCCTCCTTCGTCACCAACGGGTGTGGTGACGGGGTTCGCAACTCCCCCTTGCAATCAGATGATCCGGTTGGCTTGCCAGTAGTCGTTTTTTTATTGGTATCAATTTCGTTTTCAATATTACTTTTAGTTTCAGTATCCATAACTTAACCCACGAGTATGGGGGAAATGAAGTCCATCCGGGCGGTGCCCCCTGCACCCGGATAAGCCTATGTACTGTGGAGGTCGGCCGGTATCCACAGGTTTTATCGACTTAGCTGTCGGGTGTTATAGACTGTCCTTGTCATGGGCCGGCCAATTAAGGCAAGCCCTCCGGCCAACAGGTTCTCAGCATACCCTCTTGTAGCCACCAATCGGGTCGTTGCTGAGCCCCTGTTGGTTACGGAATGCGAGAGGGTGGCTAGCCCTCTCTCACAGACGGAGCTAGCACTCAAGTGCCAGCCCCTCTGACCTACTCGCTTTCCAATACGCCCTCTGCTAAAGCAGAGGGACGTTTGGAGTGCGGCACGACGGGTCACGCCCATCTCGGCAGCCTGAAATTCGGCTCCGATTTTCCCTTAGTCGCCTTTTACGACACCCACGGGAGGAGATGGGGTGGAGCTATTCTATGCCGGCTCCACACGGCGAATCCCGTGGTTTTTTTTTTTTTTTTTTTTTTTTTTTTTTTTTTTTTTTTTTTTTTACGTGGGGACTGCATTTACGCACTTCGCTCGCCCACCGCGGGGGCGATGGGTCCGCTTCGTGTGGGACTCCTGGCCTCCGGAAGGGGGGCCAGACTACCCACTAAACCCCACGTGTTCCTCTTCGCCTAGTGCCGAGCCGCGAGATACTCAATTTGGAGTGCTCACCGCGACCCGGCTAGGAGCGCCCTTGCAGGCTCGCCTCGGGGGGGGCCAGATCGTTGGGGCCCCCCTGACCTTAGAGTTGGTATGCGCCCCCGGAACAACAAGGGCGCATCCGCCACGTGGCTGGGGGCGGCAGGTCCCCCGACCCACCGCCCATGGCAACTCTCAGTCGGGGCCGCGGGCGAACACTTGACGCCGGCGACCCCTCGCTGGGGGCCTGCGGGGCGGGAGAGTGAGTCCAGCTCGCTCCCGCTCCCGCAGGGCCTCTCTCTTGGCCGTCATCACCTCGCTGGCAAACGAGGCGATGGCGGCCCAGCACCGGTCGCTGCCGGCCATGGCTTCCACGATGGCCGGCAGCGAGAGATCAGCGCCGATGACGCTCGTCAGGGCCGCTCTTTGCCCGTCCCATGCTTCGCACACGGCCCGGGTGTGATGGGCCGTGTCGGGGTCGCCGCTGGTGCAGTTGCGGCACCGGGGCTCCGATTCTACCCCCACAACTTCCCACAGGTACTTGGCGAAGCAGCCGTGACCCGTGAGAAGTTGGGTGAGGTGATACGTGGGAGCCCCATGACCCCCCTCCACAAACTGTCGCAGGACGGGCCGAGCGGCCCTAACGAACGCCGTCGGACTCCCTTCCATTCTGGCAGCCCACGTCCGGAAGAGATCGTCGCGAGCCTCCTGCCTCCAGCGCTCGATCTCCTCCGGAGGCGGGCATCCACCAGCTCGCCGAATCAGGGCGCCCTCCTCGTACACCCTTTTGAGGACGCCGGCCTCGAGATCCCAGGGGATACTGCCCGCCAGGACGCACGCCGTCTCGTAGGAGACGGTGCGGTACGCCCGTGCGGCCCTCTGCGCGATGGCCCGCTGCGGACGACGCAGCAGGGCAACGTTAGCCGGGCAGAGTGCCTCCGCCCAGATAGGCGCTCCGTAGAGCGCCTTAGAGCGCACCACACCGTCGTAGAGACGGCGGCAGGCAGACCCCGGTCCTCCTACGTTGGGGAGCAGCTGCGAGAGCATTCCGGCAAACGCTAGCACCTTCGGCGCCAGCTGCCGGAAATGTTCCGCAAACCCCCACCGACCGTCGAGAACCAGCCCCAGATACTTGAGGCTGCGGCCGACGGCGATGGAGGTGCCCCCCACCACGATCGTGGTGTCTCGAGGCGGCGTCTGCCGAGGCCCATGGAAGAAGAGGGCCTCGGACTTCTCGAGGGCGACATGGAGGCCCAGCGCACTGATTCGGCGCACCACTTGAGCGACGCCTGCCGTCGCTAGGACGGCGGCGTCGCGGAACGTGGGGCCCCGCGCGGTCACTAGAGTATCGTCGGCGTAACAAAGTACGCCGACTCCCCGAAGAGTAGCACCGCGCAGGACCCAGTCGTACCCGATGTTCCACAGGAGCGGCCCAAGTACCGACCCCTGTGGAACACCACACCTCATAGCCTTGCGGACCACTCCGTCTCGGCCCGAGTACGTGATGACCCGGTCCACGAAGTAGTCCGCAAGGATTCGCCTGAGGTACCACGGTACGTTGTGGTACCTCAGGGCCTCGGCGATTGTCTGCCAGGGGAGGGTGTTGAAGGCGTTGGCGATGTCGAGCGACACGGCCAACAACACCCCGCCCCCGGCGATCGCCTCATCGACGCTGCCCCGCAGTCGGGAAACGGCGTCAAGAGTCGACTTCCCGCGACGGAAGCCGAACTGACCGTCGCTGAGATCGGGCCCCGCCCCCTCCAGGTGCTTGACGAGACGCGCAGCGAGCACTCGCTCAAACATTTTGCACGTCTCGTCGAGCAGTACGATGGGGCGGTAGGCCGACGGTGCCTCGGCTGGGCGCCCGTGCTTCCTGATCAGCACGAGCCGTCCGATCTTCCATCGTCGCGGGAATCTCCCCGACGCCACACACTCCGACATGAGGGACAGCGTCTCCTCCTCGAGTGCCGGCATCGCTAAGGCGACGACCTTCCCAGGGATGCCGTCCGGGCCCGGGGCGCGTTTCCTGACTTTGAGAGCCAGGATCGCCGCCCCTAGCTCGGCCTCGGACACGGGAGGTATCGCCTCTGCGTCGCCTTCTGCCGGCACTCGGTGACGGCTTGGTGCTGCCATCCGCGGTGGGACCCACTCTTCCCGCTCAGGGAAGAGGGAACTGACCACTCGGCCCAGAAGCTGTGGCTCGAGAGTTCTGGTGAGGGGAGGCGCCCAGGGCCGGAGCTTCTGGCTCACGGTTTTGTACGGGCGCCCCCACGGATCTCGATCCAGGCTCTCGAGCCACTCCCTCCAGGCCTCCTCTTTGGCGGCTCTGATCGCCGAGTTGAGGGCCGCACGAGCGGCCCTATGTGCGGCGAGCAGTTCCTCTTCACGGGCGAGGTCCCTGACGGCCCTCCTGCGGCTGCGAGTGTACTGCCTATGGGCCGCGTGACTTGCGGCACGCAGCCCGGCAAGGTGGGGACGCCACCAGTACACTTGCCTCCGAGGGAGGGCTGGCCTCGCCCTCTGCATCGCCGCATCGCAGACGCGAGTCAGCTTCCCAGCGAGACTATCGCACCTCGCGTCCGCGTCTGGGCCGCTTTCCGCTCCACCAGCAACCCAGCGCTCGACGATAGCCGCCTCTAGGGCCAGTTCCCGGTTCAGAGAACCGAGGCGCCACCGCGGACCTTCTCCAGCAAGGGGACGGTTGCCATCTCCTCCTCGGATGGCCGCTGAGCGAGAGACCACGTCGAACCGTATGTAACGATGGTCCGACGCGGTCTCCACATTCTTGACGACCCGCCAATTGCGAGTGCGGCCAGCCAGGGCAGGACTAGCAAACGACAGGTCTACTATCGAGCTGCCCTGGGGCCGCACAAGCGTGGGTACCGTCCCCCTGTTAAGCAGCACCAAGCCGTGAGACACCGCCCACTCCTCCAATATCTCCCCCCGGCCGTCGGTCCTCGGAGATCCCCACGCCCGTGAGTGGGCGTTGAAATCCCCGGCTACCACGACCGGAGTGGGGTGCGCGTCCGCCAACAGAGCCCCGACCTCCGTGAGCCACTGCTCGAACTCGGCGAGGCTTCTGTTGGGCGAGAAGTACACCCCAATCACTGCAGTGTCGCCCAGCGTGGCGAGGACGCACCCTCGGCCCCTCACTACTCTGTCGAGTTGGTGGGGGCCGGTTCGCTGGGCGACGATAGCCACCAAGCCGTCGCTGTCGCTGGCCCAGTTGGGGCCAGTGCGCACGTAATACGGCTCGGCGACTACCGCCACTGTCGTCTGCCACTGCGTCACGGTCTGGGCCAGTAGGTCCTGGGCCGTGGCGCAGTGGTTGACATTGGCCTGCAGCACGGAGATTTGGGGAGCCATTAAGTTTGGGCGGTGTCCATCTCCTCCTCATTGGACGGTGGCGACAGGGTCGTTGGGGTGGTCTTGGGTTCCACCCCCCCTGTCGCCTTGCGTTTCGCCTGACCCCCCCTCTTACGGGAGGCTGCCTGGCACTTCGCGGAGCCGAGTCTGTGGCCGGACGCCACACCTTCCGCCGCACAGACGGGACACTTGGGGTCCGCGGAGCAGGCGGCCGCCTTGTGGCCCTCCTGTCCGCATTGGAAGCAGAGTGCGCTGCGTTCGATCTTCGCAGCGCACTTTGCCCCCACGTGTCCCGGCTCCAGGCAGCGGAAGCACCGCGCCGGCCTTGGCTCCAGGGTGGTCAGCTTGACCGCTGACCACCCGACGACGATGCGGCGGCCGTCCGTTAACTTTTTGGCCGCCGCAACCGGACACCGCAGCCAGGCAGTGCCCTGTCGACCGGGTGGGCGATTGATGTCGCCCACCTTGATGGAGGCGACAGGGCAGCCTCCCTCTTCTGCCAGGATTTTGGCCACCGCCTCCTTAGTTGCCGCATCGCCCAGGCCTGAGATGCGCAACTCTACGCACCTCTCCGGCCTGGCAATACGGACCTCCTCTCCCAGCACCTCTTCAAGCTTGGCCGCCAATTTATCGGCCTTGGTGGCCCTGTCAGCGCCACCTATCTCCAGGATCCTTCCCCCGGTCACGGCAGTGCGGAACCGGAGGCCGTCAATGCCGAGAGTCTTTATATCGATGGACCTCTCGGCATTGGCGATCACCTGGGAATAGGTGACCCCCTTCTCTACAGCGCCCGGCTGCAGTGTGAGGCACACTGCAGCGGTTGTCGGGGCGCGGAGTTTGCGACTCGCCTTCGCCTTCTTCGGAGGCTTGGCGGGTGCCTTGACGCTCGGCGGTGCTGGGGTGGCCTTTTTCTTAGGCCGCGCCGCCACGGCGCTCCACGCCTCCTTCACAGGTGGCGGGGCGGCGGCGGGAGCCTGCGGGCGCGGCTGACGGGCAGCTTCGGCCTCCTTCGCCGCTGCACTCCGTTTCTTTGCCTTCTGCTTTTTCTTTTTCCCCTTGGGTTCCCCGTCCGACGGGACCGTCCCAGAGGGGCAGGGATCCGAATCCTTCTGCCCGTCTGCCGCGACGGGCGAGAGGGGCGGAGCCTGAGGAGGCGCGGAAGGAGTGGGAAGAACGGCAGAAGACTCGGGCCTCCGGCTGGACTTGGAGGCCCTTTGTTCCGCAGCACGGGCAGCACCAGCGGCTCTGGCGGCGTTCCTCTCGTCCGCCTGGAGAGGCGGACGGATGCGCACCTCAGGCAGCAGGCGGTCCTGGAAGCCCGCGAGTCGCGCATCGATCATGAAGATCATCTCCTCGCGACTCATCTTCAGGGCCTTCATTTCCGCCCGTACGGCAGCAAGCTCTACCTGAAGGTTGGCGACCTCCTCGTTAGCAGTGCGGGCCTTGAGTTGGTGGGCGAGCTCCAAAATGGAGCTACAGGCCACCCTCAGGTCCCGCACATATTGCCCCTTGAGCTTGGAGCTCTTTGTGGCGATGGTTTGCACCACCGCCACTGCCGCCTCGATGGACACCGTCAGCTGATCTGCGCTGACGGGCTCGGAAGATTGTGTTTGGTCCGACGTCTGTATGGGAGTTTTACGGAGGTAAGACTCCCTTTGCTGTCGGACCTCTTCCGCCAGTTCCTTCTCGGCGCGGAGCTCCAGCTCCCGCTCCTTTGCCCTGTTCAAGTCGGCCTTGGCTTGCGCCAGGCCGACGTATTCCCCAGTTGTAGGTGGGCGACCTCTCTTCTTCACCTCCACTGGGCCGGAGCTGTCGGAGTTGAGGCGTTTCCGCCACAACCGACCCGGCGATGATGGGCGCGAGTCCGCGTCCACCATTGAGGCGTCACTTGACGCCGACGAGTCCCTGCTATATCGCGTCAGGGTGACGCGTGCCTCCTTCGTCACCAACGGGTGTGGTGACGGGGTTCGCAACTCCCCCTTGCAATCAGATGATCCGGTTGGCTTGCCAGTAGTCGTTTTTTTATTGGTATCAATTTCGTTTTCAATATTAGTTTTAGTTTCAGTATCCATAACTTAACCCACGAGTATGGGGGAAATGAAGTCCATCCGGGCGGTGCCCCCTGCACCCGGATAAGCCTATGTACTGTGGAGGTCGGCCGGTATCCACAGGTTTTATCGACTTAGCTGTCGGGTGTTATAGACTGTCCTTGTCATGGGCCGGCCAATTAAGGCAAGCCCTCCGGCCAACAGGTTCTCAGCATACCCTCTTGTAGCCACCAATCGGGTCGTTGCTGAGCCCCTGTTGGTTACGGAATGCGAGAGGGTGGCTAGCCCTCTCTCACAGACGGAGCTAGCACTCAAGTGCCAGCCCCTCTGACCTACTCGCTTTCCAATACGCCCTCTGCTAAAGCAGAGGGACGTTTGGAGTGCGGCACGACGGGTCACGCCCATCTCGGCAGCCTGAAATTCGGCTCCGATTTTCCCTTAGTCGCCTTTTACGACACCCACGGGAGGAGATGGGGTGGAGCTATTCTATGCCGGCTCCACACGGCCGAGCGAATCCCGTGGTTAGGTTAGGTTAGGTTAGGTTAGGTTAGGTTAGGTTAGGTTAGGTTAGGTTAGGTTAGGTTAGGTTTTTTTTTTTTTTTTTTTTTTTTTTTATGATTAAGGGCCGCTGTAGCGGTCCTTATACTAGCACCTCCGACATGATCGGAGCCTTTTATTCACTCTTCCTTTCGATCTTGTTCATTCCTATACTAATTCTTCCATTCGTTCTTTCACACTAGTAATTATTTTTTCCGAATTTTATATACTTTCTTAAGCTACTTTAGTCTTTCATTCATGCTTTCCATTCAATTCCTTCTTCCTATATCCATTCTTATGATATATTTATTTCATTCGTCATTCCATGCACTAGTCCTTACTTTCATAAATTTGTTTCATACTCATTCTTATAACTAATACATTATTGCAACACTTAAATTAGAGCCAAAATATATGTACCAAAATTACTACTGTACGATTTAACTACTGAATGTGTTATACTAATTTTAAATATGATTGGCTAAAATAGATCATTATTTTGGAATCATATCCACTTTATTACTTTTTGCTTTGTTTCAATTCTTTCTATATGTGTACAATGATTTTTGTTTTTACTTTTACTTTTTTCACGAATTTTAATTTCTAAATTTAAGTTTGCAATCTTAGTTTTCCTGTAATTTCCATTCTTGTGTTTCTGTTTTTTATTTGCAGTAGGACGTTCTATGGTGGGTTGGGAAAAAGCCATGTTCTTGGGGTTTTGATCTCGAGGCGGATAGGGGACTGCGCTCATCGAAGGGCCCTCAGCACTGGTACTGGACGGTTGCCCTAGCAATTTCGTCCCACCTCGCTCTCACCGGGCACAAATCGCTAAAGGCATTGTGCCCGGTGCTGCTCAGTTTCTCCCCTTGGCAGTTGCAACAGTTAGGCTCTGCACCAATGGCGAAGTCCGGGCATTTGGCCCTCAAGTGGGGCCCGCCACAATGACTGCACCTTGGTTCAGTAGAGGTGCAGAGCTTCCTAACGTGCCCGTACCCCAGACAGAGGGAGCATTGCACCAGAGGGGACTGATCCGCCACCCTGATTGGCTGCAGATCGAGATGCAGCCTCCCTCTGTCCAGGGCGCGAGTCCAAACCGCCGGGGAGACCCTGAGCACCACATGACACGTGTGTGGGTTTCGGGCTGTCCTCCTATACAAGACTGTTATTCGGTCTTGGTCGGGTGTCAGGTCTTGGAACACCTCCCGGTTGGTTAGGTTAGGTTTTTTTTTTTTTTTTTTTTTTTTTTTTATATACGTCTACGTTTCAACGCAGACATTCTACCACCTCCAATGTTTATAGTTTGGAGTCTATTGCTTTCATTTTCCTTTCATTCTGGTTCTTTTTTATTTTTATTTAAAGTTAAAAGTATCTTATAGATTTTTCTTCTTCTATTCCTTCTTTCATACTTCGGGTTGGAATCTTGATTTTTTATCTGTATTTTTCAATTTGGATGTGTATGTGATGTATGATTATTATTACTGATTTTACTAATTTTATGATCTGAATTTTTTATTTGGATGTATATGTATTGTATGACTATTGTTACTTATTTTAAATTTTATGGTCTGAATTTTTATTTTTCTAGGTTATACTATATTATTATATGATGCCTTACTATTACTAATGAATTTACGATCTGGGTTCTTATTATTTTATATATATGCTATTTTTTATAAAAACTAAATTATTATTCCAGCTCTTAAATTTATGACTAAGTATTTCTACTAGGATACTGTACTGTACTATTTAATTTATTGCGCTAATTCTATATTATGAATTTCCAGAATATTCTATTATTATGGGTTCATAGTATGTTTTTACCAAATTTATTTTCTTATTTATTTCTATATGTACACTGTTTTTCAATTCTACATTTATTTTGCTATTAGTTTTTATACCTTTATCTAAATTTAAGATTGCAATTCTAGTTTTTATGCTATGTTTTAATTTACTTGTATATTTATTAAAGTCAAAAGAGAGAGATTTTATATTTTTAGAATAACAGTTACAGAATGGGTAGCGGGTCATTCTCACCGTGGAGCCCTCAGCACCGATATTGGATAGTGGATCTCGCTATGCTGTCCCATTTGGCTCTTATAGGGCACAGATCACTGAAGGCGTTGTGCCCTGTGCTGCCCAGTTTCCCCCCTTGGCAATTGCAGCAAGTTGGCTCCGCACCAATAGTATAGTCCGGGCACTCGGTCCTCAAATGGGGCCCGCCGCAGTGACTACACTTGGGCTCTGTATTGGTGCAGAGCCTCCTGATGTGCCCGTAACCCAAACAGAGGGAGCACTGCACCAGTGGGGATTGATCCGCCACTCTGATCGGTTGCAGATCAAGGTACAGTCTCCCTCTGTCTAGGGCGCGGGTCCAAATCGCCGGGGAGACCCTGAGCACCACATGGCACGTGTGAGGGTTCCTCGCCGTCTTCCTGTAGTGTACAGATATTCTATCCTGCTCAGGATCCAGGTCCCGGAAGACCTCAGAGTTCCTGCCTCGGATTGCCTTCAGCAGGTCCTCGTCCTTCTGTATTTTTAGGACGCCGTACATAATGAGGAGCGGGTCCTTGTTTTTTATTTGCTCCACGGCTAGGTCCTTCTCCCTTTCCTGCAGTCTCTTCTGTGCCCTGTTCCTCTCTTCCTGTGTCCTGTATCCAACTATCACTCTCCTGTCCTTAGCCCTTCTGATCTTTTCCACTTTCACCCAATCTTCATCCTCATCAGCAGCCTTCCTCAATCGCTCTATGACCTGCTCTCCTGTGTCATCTTGGTCCCTCGACGTTACGACTATGGAGTGTAAAGTTTCGCGTTCCGAGGCGCGGGCGTTAGGGCGGTTAACCGCCGCTCCGGCATAGGTCGTAGGTCGGTTACATTCTTTATTCCTTTCATCCTGCCTTTCAATCCTTTCTTTCAATTCTTTTATTATCCTTCCATTCTCTATCAAAGTCCTTTCATTCAGTTCAATTTTCTTTAAAATTTCGTTGCTCAAGTTGGTGGTTTCTTCCATCGACTCCGTTGTCTTAGTCTGTAGGGAACTCTTAACACTCTTTTTTCTTTCTTCTTCGTAGGCTTTAATGATCTTCTCTATCATGTCGACTTTACTTTCGATATCCTTGCGAATCTCTCTTTTTAGATTCCTGCTGATCGCAAGTTGCTCCTTTATGGCCTCGCAACATAGGGAGGCGACAGAGCCGCGCTTCAGGGGCCCTGGGACTGTTGGTGGTATGG